>CM077648.1:103216118-103816118 GCA_039707465.1 Rhabdophis nuchalis
TGACATTTCTCCCTCAGGTTAATAAATATTCATCTTCTGCTTTCTGAAATCTTACAGTGAGCATATGAACCCATGGAACCATGCCATCTTTTTCCATATCACCGAGTTTGAAAAGCCTGCAGAGTCACATAGCACATGACTCAAGCTAACACGCTGTTAGTTAGTGATCTTATAAACATACTTCCCTTCCCCAGGTTATGCCCTTCGTCTTGCTTTCAGCGTTTGATCCAACCGTCTAATATGTGAGAGACCATCCAGCTGCACGGAGACTAGGCGACGTGGGATGTCACATGTCTACGTGACATGTCCTTATGACCCTGAGAACTGGAGAGGAGTCAGCTTTGCTTGGCGGGGGCAAGTTTTCATTACGGATGGGAGTGGGGAAACAATAGCAGTAATCCTGGAGGTAACAAAGTTTTGAGTTAGCTGTCAGTATACAGAGCAAAACCAAACTAACAACAAAAACATATCCAAAGGAAGCTGAACAATTTCTTATGTCTTGGGAGTAAATTAGATAACAGCCATGATATGTTGATCCAGGCTGAGAACTAGGAGTAACAGATGCTCTCTCTCAAAACATCCCTTATTCTCTCACCTTTGCTTCATGGTATATTAAGGATATTGGATTGAATTCTTTATGTCCTCATATTGATCCTTGCTACTTCTTCAGTCTATTTAACTAGTTTTTTTCTGGAGTTTTTATTGCTACGGAAGAGAAGATAAGGCAGTATCTAAGCTATAGATAGTGAATTTGTGGCCCAAGGACACCTCTATTTTCTCACAGCAGGTCCAGGATTATTCCAAAAGTCGTTGCCAAATTGGATTTTTAATTCAAAGGAGAAGTGACTCAATAGATGAGATGTAATAATGATCTCCCATGATTAATGTAAGTGTAATATGAAGTGAACTATTTCAATTACATTGAATAGTTTTAGTTTTGGTTTTCCTAAAATTGATTTCATCCACTCTTTAAGGACATATGATCTCTGGCACAACATTCAAAACTAAGGATATCCTTTGGTTCTCAGAAGATAATGCATTCCTGATATAAATCTTTGTAGAGTGGAATTCTTGCTAACATTGGACTCAGGCCTTTAGTGGTGCGGTGGCCTAGAATTGGAGCTCTCACCTCACAATCCGGAGACTGTGAGATTGATCCTAGGTATTATTTATTATTATTATTTATTAAATTTCTATACCGCGCTTCTCCCTTCCGGGACAGGCAGATATTTCTCTCTCTGGGCAGTATGAGAATATATCTGCTGAATAGAACTCCACATTGGTTACAGGAAGGGCATCTGGCCAGTAATCACTCAGCTCAACTCAGTTGCCTAGATTCCACCCTACAAGGAATTATGGGGTCATTAAAAGATGATGATTGCACTCAGGCCTTTATATCTAAGGTGGTCTTACCATTGAATAGAGTAAGGTGGCAATATCAGCCAGCAGAGATTTGAGATCACAAAAGAACACACAACCCAAAGTTATGGACATATGCTCCCTGGTTGCTTTCCAATTCATTGGTGTCACCCCCTCCCTACTGAGATAGAGCTTGTTTAATCAGCTTGTCTTGGGCAATTGATGGACTCAGTAGAGTTCCAGAGAGAGCTTGAGGTTTTCCCTAGGAATCTGCTGGATGGTTTGGCTGAGAATTTTGCCACTGCCTGGAATGGGTGGGTGGGTGAGACCATAGTTTCTATGTGACCGCTCCCTATGCGCTGATCCAGTTTTGCACACTGGTTTCCTGAACCAACTCCAGGAGATGAAACACCAGATAGAAGAAAACTCACAGAAGTGTGACAGGACACAGATAAGACGCTATAATAGAGATTACCTCATGGTGATGAACATGGCAAACCATCACTATTTCTCAGTTCTTATTGTGTCTACTAATAGCCATCCAGTGGCCCTGTTTAGGGTGGCCCATTGGATCAGAGGACCTCCTGGAGCATTTACTGGGCCATAGCGAATACCTATCTGATGGATGAAGTCACTCAAATTCCTTTTATCTTGAACTCTAATTGAGCAGGCTGAGGTGCTGGGGTAAGATCTGGGAGGAAACCAGTGATTCTTAAAGAAATAAACTTCTAAATTCTAAAAAAGAATTTTGTCAGAATGAATAAAGAAAAACTGAAAAGAAATAAAGTTCCAGGTTTTTATTGTTGCAGTTGTAATTTATAATAAAATTACTCTTTAAACAAAAAGAAAAGGTGATAAATCTGCAGCTAAAAGAAATGGGCTGTCTAGACCCATTTATGTTAGGTTTCTGACTGGATTTATTACTGAGACAGCTTTGGATATGGTTGTTGATGAACTGTAGCAGAGTCACAGTGGTAGTGGTGCATCCATCCTTGTGCTTCCTGATCTCTTGGCAGCTTTAGTAGCATCAATCATGGTGTCTTCTGAGTTGGCTCCATGAGTTGGGGATTGGGAGCATGCTCTTCTCCTTTCTCTGAGGCCAATTTCAAGCAGTGTTGTTTGGCAGGGAGAGTTTATTCCTTAGTCACCTCACTTTTGAGGTGCTGTGCAGTTCTAATCTCTCCCCCCCCCACATGAAACCTCTGTGTGAAGTCAACCACTGGTTGTTGTTGATGTTACCCAGTTATATCTTTCAACTCTTGCCTGGCCAATTGGATTTTTATAAGGAGAAATTGTCTCCAACTCAATCCTACTAAGATTGAGTGGCTTTGGGTGTTTGGGCTGCCCAGATCTGGAGATATTCTAACTTTGAGCTTAGATGGGATTGCACTTCCCCATTCAAGGATATTGTACAATTTAGGAATCTTTCTGGAGTCATACCTTCTGCTCAATGGCAAGTGACAACTGTGGCCAGGAAGACTTGTATTCAGCTTTATCTGATGTGCCAGTTCTTACTTTCCTAGATTGGGTGAGGGGCAGTGGTGAAATTCCATTTTTTTACTACTGGTTCTGTGTGTGTGGCTTGGTGGGCATGGCAGGGGAAGGATACTGCAAAATCTCCATTTCCTCCCCACTCCAGTGGAAGGATGCTTCAAAATCTCCATTCCCTCCCCACTCTGGGGCCAACCAGAGGAGGTATTTGCTAGTTCTCCAAACTACTCAAAATTTCCGCTACTGGTTCTCCAGAGCCTGTCAGAACCTGCTGAATTTCACCCCTATTGAGGGGACTGCTTCAGACAGTCATTCATGCCCCAGTCACTTCATGGCTTGACTATTGCAATGTGTTCTACATGTGTCTGCCCTTAAAAACTGCCTGGAAGCTTCAGCTGATCCAGAATGCAGTGGTGTGGAAAGTGATGGGCATGCCTCAATATTTCCACAATATACCTCTGTTATGTAAAATGTACTCTTTGTCAATGAGTTTCTGGGTATGATTCAAGATGCTGATCACTGCCTAAAAATGGCATAAGGCCTGGTTCCTTGAGGGACCCAAGTAACTATCTCCCAACTGAGTTGATCTGACAGATTTCACAAGCTCTGAATACTATTAGTTAATCAATGCCTGGAAGTTCCTGGAAGTGTACCTCTTCAGTAGCAGCTCCTACCCTCTGGAATGTGCCCCCCAAAAATTTGAATAGGACCCATCTCAGAGGTATTTTTGAAGGTCCTTAAAGATATGGCGCTTCACTCAGGCCTTTGGAGAGGATAATGATGGATGCTTTCCTCCTTTCTATTCTTTTCTGGGTTTATTTTCTTTGCCATTATTGTTTTTTTATCTTGTGTTGTTTTTGTGGGATGTTTTGTATGGTTCTTTATCTTTGAAACAAAACAAAGAGATGGATATAGAGGCTTTGCTTGCAGTCTTATAGATGTCCAATCAAATATTCCTTTGGTTCCTCAGGAGAGCAAACACTTCAGTTAATCCACTGCAGTCAGTTCATTTCCAAGCAAGAAGCAATCACAATAATTGGCAAGTTTCACTTTGTACCTTGAAGCCATAGGCCTGTAATAACAATATACTCTAAACCAGTGCCAGACAAACAGAAATCAATTCCATCTCTGCTCGCAATTCAGCTGTGCATATCAACCTATTCAATACTTTGTATTACCGTATTACCTTAAAACCCTATGAGCCCATAATAATTATACAGTTCTGTAACAATTGGCTTTCCAGAAAATGTATATGGGGGGGGGGGGAGTTTGCGAGGTAAGTAAATCAAAGAGTCAAGATGGCAGGCGTGACCAGCTGTTACACTCCTTGCCCATGCTAACGCCTTCCACTTTTCTGCTCCCAGCTTTTCCATCAGTAAATCTAGAAATTTAAGAAGTGAAATGTCCTTATTCTGGAAGATTCTTCAGTCTAGAGCAGGGGAGTCAAACTCAATTTCATTGAGGGCCGCATCAGGATTGTGTTTGATCTCAGGCCTGGGGTGGGCATGGCCAGGGTGGGTATGACCAGTTTGACATTACTCATGTCAGAGGTGCCTGTGGTGGCCGGAGCCCCCTTCTAGCAAAAACAGGCTCCCAAGCTCCATTTTTGGCTGCAACAGCTTCCTGCAGCCTTCTGCAAGCAAAAACGGGCTCCTGAGCTGTCATGGCCCAAAATGGAGCCTGGAAGGGCCAGACATGACCCTCCCAAACTCCATTTTTGCTGGCAGAGGGATCATGGGCCAGTCCATTACTGTTTCCAGGGCATCCCGTAGGCCAGATCTAAGCAGTCGAGTTTGATTAATTTGTCTAGAGCCATGCACAAAAACTCTCCTACATTTTGCTATTAAGTCTCAGCCAGTTTGATGCTAGAGAAGATGTGCAAAACAATATTTGCAGTACCTATTTAATTAACCAGGACTGTTACAAATGTAGCCTATCAAACATCTGGTGGTATGAAATTAGTGTAATGTGCAATGTTAGAATCATACATTCCTTGTTTGAGTCTTCAATAGATACCGCTCCAAAAGATAACAAACATGTTAAAGAGAACACAGTACAGATATTGAAAATGCCATTTAACCTATGTAAACCTTTCTGAGGAGCATAGGTTAATAACGAAGTTTGTCAGAAAAATGTTGCAAGATTTGCAAGGGAAAAAATTGTATTCATAAATACCTGTCAAACATGAGACACGAATAACTAAGCAAATATTAGATTAGTAAAAGGGGAAATTATGCTGAAGCCACTTCAACCATCTAAAATGAACAGTTTTGATCCTTCTTGCATATAATTCAAATAATTCCATTAAGCGAATACCCGATTGTCTTCACTTTATCCTTCAATATCTACAGGAAACCGCTGGGAGAAATTATCTATCAGTTTGGAGAAGGTGCTGTCAATGTGTGGATACTACACAGATTTACATCTTTTAACCCAAATCAAGCCAAAGAAACGATGGAGATTTTTTTATTGAAAAAGTTTTATTAAAACAAATTTTCCCCCTTTTTACCTCCCCCCCCGATATATAATATAAATCACATACAAATACTATACCCCCTCCCCTCACCCCGTCTTAGAATAAATTTCTCATTCAGATATTATACCCCCTCGCCTCCCAGCAAACACAATATAAATTTCTCTTAATATATCAATATCCCATTAACGCCATCTTCTAAGTTAATTAAACATATATAAAACATAATATAAATTTCTCTTAGAATAACCGTATCCCATTATTCCCATCTCTAGATTAATTATACATATATATTTCCCCACCCTCCACCCTAGCCCTCCCCCACCTCCCATTCAAACCCACCCCCCCTGACTTCCGCTATACACCACTCTAATAATTCCAAACATCCCAAATATTATTTACTCTGTTCACCTATCAATCTAAGCATTCTTACCTAAAAGCTACATAGTACTTCCTAGTCTGGTATTTATTCTGTATATAATCAATCCATTAGAAACCTTATAACAAACCCATCATAAACACCCACACCTTCAACCTTTTAGTTAAACATTAAAATACATACATGATAATTCTTAAGATCTAAATACCGTGTCATATAACATAACACATTGTAGAACTTAAACCATATATCCTAACTCAAATTTGCATCCTTCCTGGTTCAAAAGGTTTGTTATTTTTCCCCTCTCCATTTGCTTAATTGCCCACTTAGCAACACAAAAGATGTAAAGATTGCTCTAGTATTTGAAAAGAGCAAAGTTACGTTCTCGTTCTCTTTTCACAAAGGAAGAAACGATGGAGATTTTGACTCACTGTCTGGAAGTTATTGGGATTTGGATGGGAGAAAACAAGTTGAAGCTGCAGAAAACACTTCCGCTCTTCGTTCAGAAAGATTCTCTGCCATAAATCTGAATGTGATGGCAGCTCCTGAAGGAGCACATCCGTTGACTTGGGAAGTTCTCCTGGATTGGAAAACAGATGCAATGCCTGGGAAATGTTTGTTGATTTTTTTCCTAAGTACCTGAAGTTGTGGCCATAGCTAGAGTGAGAAGTCCTGCACTAATTTCTGCACTACTTCCATTTGTAAAAAAGGTAAAGGTTTCCCTATGTGCACTACATATGTGCTAGTCATTCCCAATTCTAGGGGATGGTGCTCATCTCCGTTTCAAAGCCGAAAAGCCAGTGCTGTCCAAAGACGTCTCCATGGTCATGCAGCCGGCATGACTAAATGCTGAAGGTGCACGGAATGTTGTTACCTTCCCACCAAAGATGGTCCCTATTTTTCTACTTGCATTTTTATGTGCTTTTGAACAGCTAGGTTGGCAGAAGCTGGGACAAGTAATGGGAGCTCGAATCGAATCGAATCGATTTTTATTTATAACCCGCTCTCTCTCCCCGAAGGGACTCGAGGCGGGGCACAGGGAATTAAAAACAGTTAAAAAAGGAATACAAAATTTAAAACAATAAACGTACATAAATACTAACTAAAAGGCATATTAAACAGAAAACCCTGCGCTAAAATTCCCAAATATTTACTAAAAATCCCTAAACAATCAGAAGAGACTATCCTAGGCCGGCCAAGCGAAAAAGATGTGTTTTTAATTTCAGACGGAAGGAGCGGAGGTCCGTGGTAGTTCTAATATCGGGGGGAAGGTCGTTCCAGAGGGCTGGGCCCGCCACAGAGAAGGCCCTTCCCCTGGGCGTCGCCCGCTGACAAAGTCTAGTGGACGGCACCCGGAGAAGTCCCTCTCTGTGGGAGCGAATCGGCCGTGAGGATGTATGGGGCAGGATCCGATCCCGCAGGTAGCTAGGTCCCGAGCCATGGAGCGCTTTGAAGATGACAACTAACACCTTGAAGCGCACCCGGAAGACGACAGGCAGCCAGTGCAGCTCGCGCAAGAGCGGTGTTACGTGGGTGGATCTAGAAGCACCCATAATTACCCGCGCGGCTGCATTCTGGACCAGCTGAAGTCTCCGGGTGCACCTCAAGGGGAGCCCCATGTAGAGAGAGTTACAATAGTCCAGTCGGGATGTCACGAGAGCATGAGTGACTGTGCGAAGGGCGTCCCGATCCAATAGGGGGCGCAATTGGCGAACCAGGCGAACCTGGTAAAATGCCCTCCTGGCCACGGCTGTCACTTGATCTTCCATGGACAGCCGGGCATCCAGGAGGACACCCAAACAAAGCTCACTTTGTTATGCAGCACTTGGGATTCGAACTGCCGACCTTTCTGATCGACAAGCTCAGCATCTGAGCCACCGTGTCCCCTATTTCCATTTGACTATAGTACAAAGATGTGCTACATTTGGGGTTGCCAATGAAGTTGACATAGAAACAGCAGTTTATTTATTTATTTATTTATTTATTTGTTGAATTTATATAACTGCACCCTCTCCCCGAAGGGACCCGGGGCGGTGCACAGGAAATTAAAACACACAATATCACAATATAAATAATTAAAACCAAATTAAATAAATTATTCCTGTGCTAAAATTTAAAATGTTAAAACATGATCCCATCTAAAACCCAATTAAAACAATTTATGGTACAGACTGTAGGCTAGGTGAATAACTTAGGCCAAGCCGGCCTGATGGAACAAGAGTGTCTTTAATTTCTGGTGGAAGGTGCGGAGATCCGTGGTTGTTCTAAGGTCGGGGGGTAGGTCGTTCCAGAGGGTTGGGCCCACCACAGAAAAGGCCCTTCCCCTGGGCATCGCCCGCTGGCATTGCCTGGTGGACAGCACCCGGAGAAGTTCCTCTCTGTGGGAGCGGATTGGCCGCAGGGATGTATGGGGTAGGATGCGGTCTCGCAGTTGATATAAAATCCAGCAGCCCACTCACTGACAAGTGATATTCAGTAAAGCTAGGTAGTTCTTGCACTAAGGGCCCTGTATTGTTTTCCCTAATATTTCCATTTGCAATTCAAATGGCTGTTTTTTTTAAACCATAAAGCTCTAAATGTCTTGGTTCCTAGATCACCTTCTCCAAAAGGAATCTACAGTCCTTGTCTCGTGCATGCAAGGTCAGATCAATACTCACCCTACTAATTTTCCAAGTAACATTTTAGAGATATTGACTTACACTAACATGAGTAATTTAATTCATCATTGTTTTCTTGGTTTCTTAGATTGTTACTATTGTATTGCCGTAAATTACACTGGGAGTACTTACAGATTATGGAGAGGTGGGTTGCTCCCAGTTCATCCCAGATTGGGCGAACCAGTAGTAGCAGTGGTGGGAGGCTCCACCCACCTGTCCGGACACTTCTGCACATGCGCAGAAACTTCTGCTAATGCGCAAAAATGTTGCGTGTGCGCACGAGCATGCACACACACACACATACAAGTGAACCTGTAGTAAAAAAAATGGAAACCCACCACTGATTTTGGAGAGGAAGGAAAGAAGGAAGGAAGGAAGGAAGGAAGGAAGGAAGGAAGGAAGGAAGGAAGGAAGGAAGGAAGGAAGGAAAACCAAAAGTAATAATAAATGGACACTAAGTTATTAGAAATAGAACGATACTCAAAGTCATGAATATTTGTTATTATTTCCTTCAGTAACTGAAAAGGAAGAAATAGCTACAGGAGTATTTTAGGAGGTCAGAAGGCAAAATGACTGGAAAATAGCATTTGAAAACTGATATAAAACAAATGTATTTTTTTCTTTTTCTGCCAAGAGTAGCATATGTCTCCCTAAATTAAAAAAAAACAGGTTTCTCTTTTTAAGTAGGAAGTGCACGGCTGTTGCATCCAATCTATTTCCCTTTGAATGATTGATTATGGTCTATCAAGTCTTTGTGGCTCTTAGCATCCACATAGATTTTCTACTATAATTGAGTTCATCCACCATGAGTTGTCCTTTTTTACTGTTTCTTTCCACCTTTCTTAGCATTAGAGCCTTTTCTAGAAATCTTGCATAACCTGTCCAGAGTAGTATAGTTTGAGACTGGGCAAGTGAGGAGGCTATGTTGATTTATTTGCTAATCCATTTGATTATCTTCTTGGTTGTTCATGCTATTCTCAGGAATTTCTCAAGAATTGCCACTCAACGTTGTCCATATATACAGCCTTTTCTTTCTTTCTTTCTTTCTTTCTTTCTTTCTTTCTTTCTTTCTTTCTTTCTTTCTTTCTTTCTTTCTTTCCTTCCTTCCTTCTTTCCTTCCTTCCTTCCTTCCGGCACTGCTGCTTCTGCTCTTTATTAGTTTGTGTTAGCTTTTATATGTTTTATAAAATCAGCTCTGTATCTCAAGGGTTAATGTAACTTAAAAATAAACTTAATGTAAACTTAAATAAATCAGTTCTCTCACTATGGAACATCATCAACAACAAAGGTAACCTCGGTCTTTACCTTGATCCACTTTCAAAATGCCCTGAAGATGTGGTTTTGCCTGCAGATCAGAAGTGGGTTCCTACCGGTTCAGCCGAGTAGGTAGCAACTTGGCTAGCCATGCGCCTGAACCAATTCTATCAGCGACGCATATGGTGTCACCATCTTGTTTTTTCCTTCTGCACATGCATGCGCAGTGAGCATAAAGTGCAACCCCCTGAAGTGCATGCTCCTGAAGTGCATCCCTGAGCGAACCGGCAGTAAAAGAAGCCTGAATCCATCCCTGCCACAGATTCCCAGCGTGATATGGAGCCCACCAAAGTGTTTTGCTTTATTATTGTCACCAGGAGGTTCAGAGTTTATTGGGCTTTTTATTTAAGGTGGGTTTTTTTTCCCTATGAGCCACTCAAAGTCATTGCGAGTTAGGTGGCCATTTAATTTTAAAAATAAATAAATATATAAGTGTCACTGTTTAAATACATATAGGGGAAGTGTATAGAAAAAAATTGTGTTTTTAGAAGGACAGATTATTGTTCCTAGGGTTTGTTTATATACTTTGTGGCATAATCAGGTTAGAATTCTAACAGAGAGAATGAATAATATTCATATCAGTGAACAAAAGCACAGAAACAGTATGTAAATGCACCCTATGGCTACAGTTGATGGAATCTAGAGCAGTGCTTCACAGACATCCACCCACACATATACACAGATCCTAACAATCGTATGTCAGCTCTATCAGATTCAGACCAAATCCCTAGTGCTGTCAAAGATTGAGTGAGAGAAGGGGGTATGTTTCTTTATCTTTATTTTGAACAAGAATTTGTTCTGGGGGAAGGATAAAAGCTCCATACTTTTGAAGGACATTGTCCCTTTATACTTTCTCTCTCCTAACATTTTCCTAAGGCTTGCAATTTCAAGTCCAAAAGTAACCACTACAAATGGATTCATCTGAGGGAAGGGTTTTCTCTCCCCAAAGATTCCCAGTATACATTATGAAGTTCTTGGAAACTCTTGGTTGCCCTCCAGATATTATTTCCTTTTCTTCAAAGACAGAAATGAAAACCTCTCTCCACTAGAATTCATGATTTGAAACAATTGTTCAGGGCAGTACAAATAATCGATGAAAATGTAAGTCCAAGACTTATTTCTGTATCTTCGATTTTCTTGTCCATTGATTGGGGACAAAAATATAGTGGAAAGGGAAAATGAAACCAGTATCTGAAAGAATAATCAATCAACCAGTGAACATTCTGCACTTTGGTCTCTTAAAGTCCTCTTCTCCACTGGCAAGTTGCCCCATTCCTCTAGAACAAGCTAAAAACTTAGATGGCAGGAATGGACAGTTACCTTTACCTCCCCTCCCCTACCTCAAAAAGAACTTCTATGCATATTTTCATGCTTCACTGCCTTCTTCCTTGCCTTAGGGCAGGGATGTCCAAACTTGGGAACTTTAAGACTTGTGGACTTCAACTCCCAGAATTCCCCAGCCAGCATAGCATAGCTGGCTGGGGAATTCTGGGAGTTGAAGTCCACAAGTCTTAAAGTTCCCAAGTTTGGACATCCCTGCCTTAGGGCCAGTTGCCTGTGGCACGTTACTTTCCCCCCCCCCCCACCCTAAATCAGATAAATTTAACTGGCTACTAAGCAAGGACAGAAATCCCTCTTCAATCAAGTTAATGGTTGCCATATTCTCTAATGTCTTCAATAAGTACCTTTCACAGCAATGATAGAGTAGAAAGTTGTTGGAACACACGATGCCGGAATATTATAAATCATTACTAGTTAAAAACCAAAGGAAGAGAGGAAGGGAGGGAAGGAGGGAGGGAGAGAGAAGGAAGGAAGGAAGGAAGGAAGGAAGGAAGGAAGGAAGGAAGGAAGGAAGGAAGGAAGGAAGGAAGGAAGGAAGGAAGGGCTTTCCTGGAGTGTTGGGAAGGTACTGTATATAGTAGGAAAGCCTACTATTTAGATCAAATATTTTGCAAGCTTTTGCTAAAATGTCTAAGTCTTGATAGGATTTTCTTAAACCAGCTTAAAGCTCAGCTGGCATCAGCACAGGACTGGAGCAGCTTAAGGATGCAATGTAGATATGCCCAGGAGTGGGTTCCAGCAGTCACTACTGCCGGTTTGCTCATGCCTACACCTTGCATACTTGATGCGCACTCGGCGCACATGCGCAATGCCATAAAAATGCTTCTGCGTATGCGCAGAAGCAAAAAACAAGAGGGTGCTGCCGTAGACACTGCCAGGAGTAATGGTTCAAGGGTGTGGCAGGCTGGATCGCTGCCTGTTCCAGTGACCCAAACCCTACTGGTTTGGCTTAACCGGTAGGAACCCACCACTGGATATGCCCCTAAAAGGGCTCAGCTGATTGGCTATGGTGGTTAAGTATTCTGGAAGCTGTGATCGAACACAGTTGAAATGCAGAAGCAAAAGAGACAAATTGATAATCCCAAGCTTGCAAAGAAGAATACATTTTGGCATCTCCAAATTCCTGACTCTGCCCTCCCTCCACTGTGGCCCAAGTCTCTCTCTCTCTCTGTTGGCTCCTACCTCTTAGAGGCTGTCCAAAGTGAAAAAGCAGCAGAGCCTTTCTTGCTACAAATTTCTACTTTGAGTGACTCAGGTTTTTTTTTTAAAAAATACATAAAAGCTATTTTGCATGCTTCTTTCACAATTTAGCTCTTATCTGAACCCTACAGGTTTTTTTCTGGGACATTGACATTTGAAAAGAACCAGACCATGACTTCCAATAATTTTCCTAGGTATTGTGAAAACCTTCAGGAGCTATGGAACATAGGGAGAGAGAGGAATGAGTCTGCATTTGTCTATTTAATGTCCATTTTAGTGCCCTCACAGTTAAATTGGTCCCTTTATATGAAAACGTTAATGCTTATTAAGTTTTACAAGGAGATAGACAAAGGTATCACTGTTCTGCTTAGAAAAAAATAGAGCACTGAATATTCTTTCATATTTATAATATCCTACTTCCTAACATGGTCTTCATATTTCACTCTGACAAGATATAAAATTCCAACAGTACTAGTAACACCGCACCTGTCTTTTGATCACCTGAATATTGATCAATAAACGTACAAATTGAGTATGTGGGGAAGCAGAAATACAAATAGAAGAACATTCCAACCATTTTTCTTTCAAATATAGTCAGTTCCATCTAGCCATCCCAAATTGTGGTGATTTTTTTGTTTTGTTTTCAGACAAATGTGCTGAAGGGAAAACCAAGTGACATTCAGGAAGTCCTCCCTGCAGAGGACACATGTTGTTCTGGCTGACAGCATTAAGTGTTTGCAAATATGAAGTGATTGCAATCAGCTTTGCAGGTGGAGAATAATTTCATCATTAATTTTGAGGGGTACACTAGAGGATTTTTGCTCGAGAGCAGTTCATAAGGGAGTGAATACCAGACACAAAAGAAATCCAGTCATCAGCATTCCCTTGTGAAAAATCCACGGAGGAGTTGCAGACTTGCACTCAGTATGGAAAATATTTTGTACTAAAGAGACCAAGAAGCTTCCTTGCGAAAACTCTAGCATTGTTGTAAGTGTGCCAAGCTTTTGGAAGGCTTACCTAGGAGTGGCTACAACCTCTGAACAACTCATAATAAAAAGGAAGGGGGAAAGAAAATGCAATCCCCTTCAATCCCTTCTTCTCTTCTCAGGCACTCTGGAAAACTTGCCTGTAAACTTTTCTGTACAAACATCTCAAATCCAGGCAGAAAGTTCATCTGCCAAAGTGAGAGCATTGTGCTCTCACTTTTTGTGAATCCATTTGCTCATTCGTTGCTCGTGATATTCTCCAGGGTGTCTCTTTTACAATCCAAAATACAAAGGCTCCACTTTTCAGTAATATGCTGTGAATACACAGTAGATCACATTTACATAGAACAGGGGGGTCAAACTCACAATGGCATGTTGTCATCATGTGACGTATCACAACTTTTTTCCCTGTCGCTAAAATAGGGGTGGGCATAACTAGTGTGTGTGACCCGGCCCTCAGACCACGAGACTGACACCCCTGACATAGAAGATCCCAGTCAGAATCTTTACTAGTTTCAAGTATAACAGAGTTATTTCCATCTACAACACTGCAGAACCATTACCAGTCAATACATATCAAGGATTAGTGACCGGATGCCTTCCGAACCTTTGGGGCTGCCATTTCTACAAACTCATTGCCACTGATTTTGTAAGCTAGGGCTGAAGGAATAGCTACATTACATCATTTTTTAAAAAAAATCCAACTGACATCCAGAGACCATCCCCCTTCAAGGGAAACAGAGAAGACAGGGTAGACTTGCCCAAAATATTTTTTAAATGACCCTGTAATCCCTTGCTTAGGGGTGGAGTCAAGGTGACTGAATGGAACTGAGCATTTACTGGCTGGATGCTCTTCCTGATGCCTACAGGGAGTTCACAACAGATAATTTCTCTGTGCTCCCTAATAGAGAAACATCAGTCATTGCCTATGGATCTCTCAACCTTCCAAGGGGAAGATTAGGTCTTCACTTCTAGGCTACCACACCACTCTCACTGGTGTTCTAATGCACTAATGGTTCCCATTGCACCAGCTCCATCAGGGCTGAACACTAAAGATTATTAGGAAAGCTCATGAATTTCAAAAGTCCAAAAATGAATCTATAATTGACATCTAATCAATATATAAGATCTAAGTTCTCACTTTTGAACAAAAACCACTAGATCTCTTTTCAAAGTCTCCAGTTCATTTTTTATGGATGGAAGCTGCTGAAATATCAAGATAACAGCTTGTGCTGTGAGAAGACATTGTTTTGCCATAAACTCAGTTGAGTTTTCCCATGGTACCCTCTTTTGTATTCTGATTTTGCTTGTTATTTTTAGATTTGTTTCAGGTCCCCTGAGGCAGGTATCTGGGCTGATTACTTGTAATGGTAACCAGCTATCGTTTTTCTCTTTCCTGACAAGTGGGTAACGCTCCGATAGTTCTTGTTTTGCCCCTATGATTGGAGGTCCTATTCTAAAGCTTCAGATGTGTTGGAGATGGAAGAGAATGTTGTCTGGTTGGTTTTTTCTTACTGTTCCCTTTCTTACAGAGTGATTCTCAGTTCTTAACTGTTCTGCAGATCCAGGCTAGCACCATGGTGTTTCTTTTCCCCATAACTATCAATTCTACCTACAATCCTATATCTGTGTATTTGTCTTTGCTATTGTGTCATCCAGACAATGTTCATTAAGAAATCAGTCCAATAGAAATGCTAAAAAAAAGTCCAGCTAATCGATATTATTCAGGGGTGTCAAACTCAAGGCCAGATCCAGCCCATGGGGTCCTTAGATCCAGAGGTGGGTTGCTCCTGGTTCAGCATGGTTTGGTCCAGTTCAGCTGAACTGGTAGTGGATCGCAGAATTGACAGTGGCCCAGGCTTGCCATGGCCCCAAATCAGTTCCCTCGCTGCTGCTGAGCTGCCACCATTTTGATTTTTAGTGACTGTGCATGTGTAGTTCACTGTAAATGCTTCTGCACATATGTAAAAAACTATTTACATTGAACAGCATGTGTGTGTTGTGCGCAGGTTGTGAACCGGTAGTAAAACTGGCAGCAGCCTACCCCTGGGTCCTTATATCAGACCCACAGGGTCACCTTAGACCAGCCCACAGTGCCTCTGCCTCCAGAAATAGAGCTTGGGATGGCTGTGTTTTCACTGGCAGAGCACTAAGGAGGCCCCTGCGTGCGCCACAACACAAGTGATGTTAAGCTGGCCACGCCCACCCGGCCCCCCACGGTCAAACCCGACCTTGATGGGGCCCTCAATGAATTCGAGTTTGATATCCCTGATAGAATTGATTACAAAATATTTGGGGCTAATGACATAGGCCATCAAATAACCATGTGATTATTCCCAGGTTACAAACTATGAAAAGAGACGTTAAGGAGTTAAGGTTTTCAAGGCGAATATAGACCTTAAATCATGAACACTCTGCAGAAAGTGCAATGCATTTAGTTCAGCGATAAGTAGACTAGAGAGACCATCAGGCAAGGGCAAAGAGGGTCTTGCAGGTGTCTGGGTTGATAGACATCCCTATGCAGATGTACTTCTGCTGGATCTGTCATCAGTTTATCAGAATCCAGCAATCAGCAATGCAAATGAGAAATGCCTACTGGGTGAGTATGTTTGCACATCCTTAAAGCTGTGCACCTCTTTTGGGAAGTCACCCAGGGTTGCCTTGATATTTTTTTATTCCATACTGCTACCAACTGAGCAAGGGGTCATGGAGGAAGATCTCCAGTGTACCTCACTTCTCTGCCAAACCAGGGTCTCTTTATAAGCCACCTTGACCTGCCTTCCAACCCTCCTCTAAAGAATAAAGGTGCCAGCTTTACATAGCCAAGTGAGTTGTAAATTGGATCTGATCAAGAAAAATGAAATGAGGCCAGAAAGTATATCGAAGCTACAAAAGGCTGGAGCCGAAATGGGAGGTATTTGGGTAACAGGATGCACTAGGTAAGAAATATCAACCCATCCAATACAGCCATATTATCTAATGATCGCAGACAGGTAGAAAATAAACCCTAATTCCAATAAGCATCTTGGTTTCTTCCTCTACTTTTAGAAAATCCTACAGAGAAGTGATGCTTTTAAAACAATTTTCAGGAGAGAACCAGTTTGGTGATTATGGAGTATATCTAGTCAACAGCACGATCTTCCAATCATAAATAGTTCTGATGATTCTGTCAATGGAGATTCTCAGTCATCCAGGTCTTTGTTGTCCAAAAGGTGCTTTGTCAAGAGGCAACTTCACCAGTGGTAGCTCCTACCGGTTTGGACTGGTTCGGCTGAACTGGTAGTAGGTGGAACCAGCAGCAACCCAGGCCTGCTACGCCTCCTGGTGGTGCCGTAGGTAGCACCCTCTTGTTTTTGGCTTCTACATATTCACAGGAGCATTTTAATTGCATTGTGCATGGGTGCATGGAAGAAACGTGGTCTTAGGGGTTTTTTAAATCGTAGGTTGTTGTCTATTTTAGGGGGTACCAGGGAGGGGGGTGGGCATTATAGACAGGTAGAGACAGAGGGTGAAAGAGAGGGCCAGGCCAGCAGGTGACGGAGGGAGGCGGACGGTGCCGTTAGTAGGGGGGAACTAAGAGTCGTCCCGGTGGAGGGCATACCCATCAATAGGGTCGTGGGGAGAGGCAGGTCTGAGGGGAGACAAGTTCCATCCTCCCGGTTGGGGGCACGTGGCCGTTGGTTGCAAACGGTCGGGTGCCACAACCCCTGCAGGCTAGGTGGTCAGGGAGTACAGAGCCAGGGCCTGCGGCTGATGTTTTGCAATGCCAGGTCCGTTGTCAACAAAGCCCCCCTCATCCATGACTTTGTGTCAGAGGGGGAGCCGGACCTGGTAGGAATTGCGGAGACCTGGTTGGGCCACGAGGGAGGACTCCCCCTCGTTGAAATGTGCCCACCAGGTTACCGCGCTTTTCATCAGCCCCGGGCCCTAGGTAGGGGTGGTGGGGTAGCGGTTGTTATTAGGAAAGGTCTTGAGCCGAGAGAGACCATTGTGCCACAGACCACCGGTTGTGAGTCCCTCTGCGTGAAGTGGGGCCTAGGGAGGCAGTTGGGCTTGCTGGTTGTATACCTGGCTCCCCGCTATGTAGCAGCAGCCCTGCCCGAGCTCCTCGAGGTGATCGCTACGATGGCAGTTGAGACCCCCAGACTTTTAGTCATGGGGGACTTTAATCTGCCATCGGTGGGCGAATCATCCGAGGTAGCTCGGGAGTTCATGGCTTCCATGACGGCCATGGACCTGACCCAATTAATTCAAGGCCCCACCCACGAGGGTGGACACACACCGGATCTCATCTTTGTCTCTGGCCAATGGAAGAGTGATCTGGGTACAGGGGATATAGTCATCACACCCTTGTCATGGTCAGACCACTCACTTCTCCGGCTCGACTTTCCAACCGCCACCCCCCACCGCGGGGAGGCGGAACCTGAGTCATCTATCTGGTTCCGCCCCAGGCGCCTGATGGACCGTGATGGGTTCCAGGCGGCGCTTGGGCCACTTCCTGTACCCCTGACCCGCGCCCCGATGGAGGACCTCGTGGCCGCATGGAATACTGCGACCACGGGAGCCTTGGATCGGGTCGCGCCCTTGCGGCCTCTCTTGTGGCGGCGAGCTACCCTGGCTCCTTGGTTTACCGAGGAGCTAAGGGTGATGAAACGCCACAAGAGATGCCTAGAGAGAAGATGGAGGTCTACTCGATTTGAATCTGACCGGACACAGGTAAGAGCCCATTTACGGACTTACATTGTGGCGCTGAGAGTGGCCAAACGTCATCATTGTGCCACTCTCATAGCATCCACAGAAAACCGCCCTGCCGCCCTGTTTAGGGTGACCCGCTCCCTCCTTCAACAGAGGGTGCGGGAAGCCCCGCTACAGGGTAGAGCAGAGGAATTTGTGATTTTTCTGCAGGAGAAAATCGCTCAGATACAGAACGAGTTAGCCCCCATTGATGGCCCAGTGGGATGCCACGAGGCAGATCTTGTTTGGGAGGAGTTTGACTCCGTTACTTCCGAGGATATGGACAGGTTACGTGGGCGACTGCGAGCCACCACATGTTTATTGGACCCGTGTCCCTCCTGGCTTGTACTGGCATCCTGGGAGGTGACACGAGGCTGGCTCCAAGAGGTTGTCAACGCTTCCTTAAGTGAGGGTTCCTTGCCTGCTTCCCTAAAAGAGGCTATGGTGAGGCCCCTCCTTAAGAAGCCCTCTTTGGATCCAGCTTTATTAACCAACTATCGTCCAGTCTCCAACCTTGGCGAAGGTTGTTGAGAGTGTGGTGGCACAACAGTTTCCCCGTCACCTGGAGGAAGTTGATTATCTAGACCCACGCCAGTCCAGCTTTCGGCCCGGGCATAGCACTGAGACGGCATTGGTCGCGTTGGTTGATGATCTCTGGAGGGCCAGAGATGGGGGTTGTTCCTCCATCCTGGTCCTATTAGACCTCTCGGCGGCTTTCGATACCATCGACCATGGTATCCTATTGCATCGGCTGGGGGGGTTGGGAGTGGGAGGCACCGTTTTACGGTGGTTCTCCTCCTACCTCTCTGGCCGATCGCAATTTGTGTTGGCAGGAGAGCAGAGGTCGACCTCGAGACCCCTCACATGTGGGGTGCCTCAGGGGTCGGTCCTCTCGCCTCTCCTGTTTAACACATACATGAAGCCGCTGGGTGAGATCATCCGTGGTTTTGGGGTAGAGTACCATCTATACGCTGACGACACCCAGCTGTATATTTCTACCCCAAACCACCCCAACGATGCCGTAGCGGTGATGTGCCAGTGCCTGGAAGCCGTGCGGGTCTGGATGGGAAGTAACGGACTCAGGCTCAATCCGACCAAGACCGAGTGGCTGTGGTTTCCGGCTGCCCGATTCAACCAGCTCACTCCATCGCTGGCCATAGGGGACGAACATCTTGCCCCTGTGGATGGGGTGCGCAATTTGGGTGTCCTCCTGGATGCCCGGCTGTCCATGGAAGATCAAGTGACAGCCGTGGCCAGGAGGGCGTTTTACCAGGTTTGCCTGGTTCGCCAATTGCGCCCCCTATTGGATCGGGACGCCCTTCGCACAGTCACTCATGCGCTCGTGACATCCCGACTGGACTATTGCAACTCTCTCTACATGGGGCTCCCCTTGAGGTGCACCCGGAGACTTCAGCTAGTCCAGAATGCAGCCGCGCGAGCAATAATGGGAACCACTAGGTTTACCCATGTAACACCGCTCTTGCGCGAGCTGCACTGGCTGCCTGTCATCTTCCGGGTGCGCTTCAAGGTGTTGATTATCATCTTTAAAGCGCTCCATGGCTCGGGACCTAGCTATCTGCGGGATCGGATCCTGCCTCATACATCCTCACGACCGATTCGCTCCCACAGAGAGGGACTTCTCCGGGTGCCGTCCACTAGACTTTGTCAGCGGGCGACGCCCAGGGGAAGGGCTCTCTCTGTGGTGGGCCCGGCCCTCTGGAACGACCTTCCCCCCGACATTAGGACGACCACGGACCTCCGCTCCTTCCGTCTCAAATTAAAAACTCATTTCTTCTGTCTGGCCGGCCTAGGATAGTCTCTCTGTCTTTGGGGTTTTATTGGGGTTTTGTAATATTGCTTAGTTTTAATGGGAATTTTAGCGCAGGTTTGGATTTAATTTATTTTTAATGAAATGTTTATATGTATTTATTGTTTTACTGAGCCTGTGCACCGCCCCGAGTCCCTGTGGGGAGAGGGTGCGGTTTAGAAATATTAAAATTATTATTATTATTATTATTATTATTATTATTATTATTATTATTATTATTATTATTATTATTATTATTATTATTATTATTATTATTATTATTATTATTATTATTATTATTATTATGGCACGCAGCCTGCAGCATGCATCAAGCGTGAAGCTCACATGCATGCTGGCATGGCCCTGAGTGAACCAGCAGTAGTCTCTGCCGGAGCCCACCACTGAACTGGACTTTCTGGTTTTTCTTTGAAGATGTTTCACTTCTCATCCAAGAAGCTTCTTCAGCTCTGGCTGGGTAGTGGGTAATGGAAGAATTTATACTCCTTGCAGACAGCTGGTCATTTGCATTCTTTTAGAGAGTTTTTGAGGCCATCTGGAGGTTTATCATTGTTGTGATGGTCCCCGGAGTAGTGCAAATGGCTAAGGAGCCTTTTTGGAACTGTTGAAAGGACTGTGTTGTAGACTGGAGATAGATGATGTTGTTCAGTTGTTCAGGGTTGTTCAGTTTTTTAATGTCAAAATCTAGGTCAATATTAAACAGCCTACTCAGGTGACCCCGATGGCACAGATAAACCATCAGGTGGCCTCAACGACTGTCTAAAAGAATGCCAATGACCAGCTGTCTGCAAGGAGTATAAATCTTTCCATTCCCCACCATCCAGCCAGAGCTGAAGAAGCTTCTATGGATGAGAAGTGAAACGTCTTCAACCCACCCACCCCCCAAAAAAGTCCAGTTGCCTCTTGAAAAAAAAGCAACTTTGGGACTTCTGATGGTTCTGGTGGGGCCTCCCTGACATATGGGACTGCTGATTTTTCCATAGACTTTGGATAATTGGGCATCAATACAGTGGAACTCTTAGCCACCTTAATCACATAGAGCTAATGCAAAAAGGAAAGTTGATTATTCCAAAACGTAATAATGCATTGTTACAGCTCTTATTGTCGTATAGGAGATCTTAGCAGAGTTATCTTTGATAACTAGGCCAGCAGTTGCCTGAAAAAGTAGCTCAGAACTCTTTCTGTTTTGGCTGAGCAATTCTATCAGAAGAATAATAATGTGAAGCTTTCACTGGGGAGAGTCCCATCTGTTAAAGGTGATATTAAGTACCCTTTCATCACTAATTCACAGGTAGAGCAACTTCCTTGCTCCCTACTTTCAACTTGCAAGTAATTCCAGTGACACATCAAATGGGAATATAATTATAGTTTAAGAATATTACCACTTCAATTGTATTCCCCACTCCTTCAGATAAGATAGAACTGTTCAACAGGAATACATCCTGAATTAATATTGCCAGCAGATAATGAAAGGACTGATTGGAAAATCCTTATCAATTTAAGAAATTATGAAGAATGAAAGTAACTGAGTGTGCCTTGGAAAGCAGGATTTAGATTTAAAACATTGGAAACTAAAGATGGTTCTATAAATTGCAGAAAGGAGGGGAGAGGCAGAAGATTTGGGGGGGGGGTTAAAAACAACAACACTGAGCTCAGAAATTGGTGCCACAATTTCTTTTCATCATTCAAGGTTCTGCTTTAAAAAGGCAGAGTTTAATTTTAAACATTCAGATAATACTTTAATACTCTGTTTTACAAGGCGGAAGAAGCAACTGTTCAGAATAGATACAAGAAAAACCATCGTGAGTGACAAGTCTTCTCCCCACCATTCTGGAATAACAGCAACATTTCATCTTCTGCAACAAGATACAAACATTGCAATGAAAAAGGCCATGCATTCAATTGCGCAACTACTGTGATTGTTGGCTGAGCAGGGATGAAAATAGTCAGAGAAATGATTGAAGCCTGGGAAATGGGCTCAGTCAATAGCAGTGCTGATTCTTTCTCTTAATTTTCTTGCTTTTTTTCTTATTCTTATTTTACAATGAAATTATAATGTAATAAAAATATATAATTAAAAATTATAGAAAACCGATGAAAACTTTTGGGAATATAAAATGAGTGGACACAACTAAATATGTGACAATATTGTTCATATAAATATAAAATATAATGATGGATATGGTCGCCACGATGTAGAAAAGACGTGGAGACTCTGGAAAGAGTGCAGAGAAGGGCAACCAAGATGATTAGGGGACTGGAGACTAAAACATATGAAGAACGGTTGCAGGAGCTGGGTATGTCTAGTTTGATGAAGAGAAGGACCAGGGGAGACATGATAGCAGTGTTCCGATATCTCAGAGGGTGCCACAAAGAAGAGGGAGTCAAACTATTCTCCAAGGCACCTGGGGGCAGGACAAGAAGCAATGGGTGGAAACTAATCAAGGAGAGAAGCAACTTAGAACTAAGGAGAAATTTCCTGACAGTTAGAACAATTAACCTCTGGAACAGCTTGCCTCCAGAAGTTGTGAATGCCCCAACCCTGGAAGTCTTTAAGAAGATGTTAGATAGCCATTTGTCTGAAATGGTATAAGGTTCCTGCCCACGCAGGGGGTTGGACTAGAAGACCTACAAGGTCCCTTCCAACTCTGCTATTGTATTGTATTGATATACATATAGCTATTATAATGTATTGTTTTATTGATATTTATTGTTTTACTAATTTGTTTGTGGAGATACGTTTGAAAACATTGCTTGTACACTGCTTGGAGTATCACAGCTGAATTGAATTAAAACATTAACATACATAAATAAAGTACTAAGCAGAACTGTCATTACTTTGTTTTTAAGCCAAGATATGGTTCACCAGACTCTGCCACCTTCTGAGGCAGATGTTTTAGTACTGAGCCAAAAATTCTGCCTTTTTAAACTATTCTCATTCAATTTGTTGGAAATAAATTGCTCTCCATTTTTGCTTCCAAAAATAGAAGGAAAATTCAGACAAATTCACATGTGCCAATATTTCCAGTTCCAATACTTGAGGGTCTGCCATAATGAAGAGGGGGGGTCAACCTATTTTTCTTTTTTTTTATATTGAAAAAGTTTTATTGGTTTTACATTTTTTAAACTCACTCTCCCTCGCAGCTGAAGCCTCGGCAAGCCTTCCGATCTCTCCGCTCAGCCCTCTGCATTGAAATGAATGGCGCCGACAGCCGTTGGCGAAGGAGAAACCCCCCGCAGCATGCTCCTTCTCACCTAGGTCGCGGAGGGGACCGCTCTCCCCACCGCCGTGAAGAGGAACGTCCCCTCCGAGCCGACCCTACGGGAGACCTCCGGTAACCGGAGTGTCTCGCCCCCGTGGGGGGGCAGAAAAGGCAACAAAGCGGCGAGCGAGCGCTAGGCTCGCCCGTCGCCGCTGGAGCCGGAACCGGAAGCCAACCTATTTTTCAAAGTACCAGAAAGCAAGACGAAAAACAATGGATGGAAACTAATCAAAGAAAAACTCAACCTAGAGCTAAGGAAAAAGTTCCTAACAGTGAGAACAATTAACCAGTGGAACAACTTGCCTCCAGAAATTATGAATACTTCATCACTGGAGGTTTTTAAGGAGAGAGTGGACAACCGTTTATCTCCTGTTTGGGTAGGGAGTTGGATTAGAAGACCTGCAAGGTCCCTTCCAACTCTATTATTCTGTATCTCTATCTGCCTTTTGCAGTAAGTAAATTACCATAGTATTTACTATTCCTATTTTCACTTTTTAAAATTCTGTTTTGTTACATTTGGCACGTAATGTGAACATTATTAATGTCAATTGCTCTCATTTATTTTCAACAGAAAATGTTATGTATCTTCGGTAAATTATTTCAAAATAAATAACAATTACAAGCTGATTTTAGGAGCCATTTCCATTCTGGATGTATTAAACAGTCATGGAAGTTGAAGAAAAAGTAATTATAAGACATATCACACACATACAAACTCTCTCTCTCTCTCTCTCTTTCTCTCTCTCTCTCTCTCTCTCTCTCTCTCTCTCTTTCTCTCTCTCTCTCTCTCTCTCTCCCTCCCTCCATCTCTCTCTCTCTCTCTCACACACACACACACACACACAAACACCCGTGCACATGCACATACAACAAAAGCTGAAGCAGCATTTTCAGACTGGAGAAAACTCTCAAATTCCACAAAAGGATCCAAAATTTTAAAAAAATGCATGCTTCTTTTGCAAAAGAAGAAAAGATGAATTTGGGATCACATATGTTGCTACAGTATTCATTTACAGTATTGTTCCCATGCATTTCATAGTTAAGGATTGCTTAGAATATAATAGGGGGAATGTAACAAGTTACCAAGAATGCTATAAAATAGGATCTCAGGCTGCTGTTGATTAGAATTGCAGTAGAGCCTGAATTACCACACACTCCCTTACCTATGGTGTCCAGATAATCAGGTTGCCTAGCAACTAGTCTAAGTTCTTTTTTCATATCTTTTCTATTCTTCCTTTGGAAAAAAAAAAACCCCCAATGATGCTATCCTTGCACCAAATACTGAAAAATGTCTTTCCTTTCCCAGTGCATTCACTTTATCTCCCTAAATCCTTTATTCAGTAGACAGCACATTGAGACAGAAGTGGTTTTTCTATGAAAGGTTTCTGCAGTAATCATGGATGGAATGCTACAATTCATTGTCTGGTGTCTGTAGTACCAAAGCAGACATGTGTGAATGGAACCAACTCCATTAACAAAGATAGGTGCTATTGCTTATGGTGTCAGGGTTCCAAGTAATGCACCCATAGAAAGTAAGACTCTGAGGTAGGCAAATTCCTCAAAGTACAATTTTATTGGATACATCATATTGGCACGACTTATTTATTTATTTATTTAAATTTATACCCCGCCCTTCTCCACAGAGGACCCAGGGCGGCGATGAAAGCAGACTCTAAAATTCCTGCAGCTTTCACCTAATTAAAAGTAAAAGTTTCCCCTTTCCTCCAAAGTCATTGGTTTGGTTACTTGGTTACTTCACTCCCCCTCTGGTCAGCCACCTCCGAGAATGTCCTTGGTTCCTACAGGAAAGCTTTATTGTTTTGGCTACAAAACCCCATCTAACTATTTCCCCCCTTCCTCTGTTGTGTGGCAACCCTGAAGCCTCCAAGATGGCTTCAGCCATGTTCACTTCAGAGTTGACATATAATAATAATAATAATAATAATTTATTTTATATACCGCGTCCTCTCCCCAAGGGGACTCGGAGCGGTGCACAGGGAAAATTAAAACACTATAAAATACACACAAGAATAAATACAATAAATAAAAATGAATTAAATTTAGTTGTCCCTGCACTAAAATCCCACATTAAAACTAAAACTATGGTCTAAAAAGACCTCAAAGTTAAGGAAGTTATACACTCAAATAAAGCCCTCATACCTCTAAGGCAGTGATGGCTAATCGTTTTGTCACCGCATGCCGAAAGTGCCCCTACCATTAATGCAAAGGGCACATGACCCTCCCTGCACATGTGCCCTGAACCCTCACCTATTTTTGGCTTCCAGGTTGGTGCAGGAGGCAATCTAGGTAATCTTCCAGGCCCAAAACAGGGCAAGGGGGCACTGCGCAAGGCCCCAAAATGCATGCGAGCGCCCCCCTGCATGCATGCATACGCCTCATCCCCCCATGCATGTGTGGCAGAGACCCAAAGACCAGCTGGCCAGTGAAAGGCACACGCGCATACACGGTGGAGCTGGGCTAGGGCGATGGCTGGCATGCCTGCAGAGATAGCTCTGCATGCCATCTGCATGCCATAGGTTTGCCACCACAGCTCTAAGGGCTCATCCATAAAGATGCCCTGCCCAGGCTCAGAAAAGCTTGAGAACATTTTCTCCTAGTATGCCTCCATCGGGGTGAACATTCAGATTTGCTGATCTCCAGGTTCACCTCCAGATATGTTGGAATTAAAATCTTCATTGGTGATACTTTATTGATGATACGCTGGTGCAAATATTCCATCATCCTGTAGCCTTTTGATGTGGTAATGGCCAGAGTTCTGATCTAACTAGAAATTGGAGGTTCTTGTATATGTCTTCTAAAATACCATGGATGTTGACATATCTGCTATGCAGAAGTTTGGTTTCTTCCTTTCATTTCTGCTTGATCTTCTTTGAATCAGTTCTTGCTTTGTCCACTAGCATTCTTTAGCATACCAATTTGAGACTGGGACCTGCTTCAGAGTTTGGAGATCTTTCGAAAAATATTCTGTACTTTTTTGTCTCTGTTTCCTCTCAAAATGTGCTTGTAACATTCTTCCTTGTTTCTTCCAATAGCTACCTATCTTTATCATTTGGGGCTCTCTTCTCTTTTTGGCAATTTCCACTGTCTCTTCTGACATCCATTTGCTTTCTTCTATTCTTGGATCTTTGGCAGTCTCTCTTTTCACTTTTTTTGTTAACATCTTTGAATTCCTTCTGCTGTGCCTCAGGTTCCCTATTCGGCAAGCCTCCATGAGTTTCAGCCACATTTCAGCAGCTGGCTTGGCAATGATTCTTCTAGTTTGGTTATACACAAAGAAAGTTAAGCTCACCCAGGACTCAAGAGTCATATATGAAGTCTTCTTCTTTTGTCTCAACTATGAGATGTTTTCCCCCCTCAATTATGAGATGTTACATGAGGTTCTTTACCTAAAACTTGTTGGAGGACGGGGCAAGGAATTTCTCTATATTTCCTGTGTGGAATTTATTTCCTGTATGAAATTAAGTCAAACTAGACTTCATATGTCTTCCTGGACATATTCTTGGTAGTAATATGGAAATAGTCTGCCACTCACTTCATCCAAGATGGATTTTTAACCACCTAATATCCAATCTAGAGCTTGGAAATTCTTGGCAATCTTCCACCTACTGCTAACTAGGTCTACGTTTAAACAAGGTCTTCCCCAACCTTGTTTTCAAGAGGAATAGGCAAAAATATATTTCCCCTACATTTATCTGAAACAGCCGAGTCTATTAAATTCAGTATATTTTGGAAGGAAATGCCTGGAATCTTCTGTACTTGAAATATTACATTAGGGACCACATATTGTCTTTGTGTTGGTAATGCGAGGATGTCAAATTGTCAGCATAACAAGAACTCAACTTTTGCTTTCTGGGGAATTGCCATGGAATATATCTTTGTTTTCCCTTCTAAATAAATGAGATAGTAGAAAGCAGAATAGTATCTAAAGCATTTTAAGTAAGAATCAATGTGACTCTTATGCATGTAGCTACCCGTATTTGCCGGCGTATAAGACGACTGGGCGTATAAGACGACCCCCCATCATTTCCACTCAAAATATAGAGTTTGTTATATACTCCCCGTATAAGACTACCCCCTCTTCTGCACACCTTCCACACACCAAATAAAACGTTTGACTGCTGGACAAATATCAACAATACAATGACTGAAATTTGTTTCAATCCGTCCCTCATCACCCAATACTTCAAACTCCCGGCAAATTAATCTCTCCACAGGCCACATCACCCTGATTCTACCGATTTCTTGGGGAAAAGGTGCAGAGCAGGCAGAGAAACGGTGAGGAGGGGGGGGTGGAAAGGAGCGATCCAAGGCCACATAGGAAAAGTCCCTGCCACCAGCTTCCCGGGAAAGCAACTCACCCACCCTTCCTTCTTTCCCCCCCCCCCTCTTCCACCATATTACCAGGGTTTGGCAAGGGGTGAGGCGGAGAGGGGAGCAGCAGCAGCAGAGGCACCTGCTTGGGCACAACAGCGACAAGATCGCTTGCCTGCTTACTGTCCAGCTCCCACGCTGCTGGTGCCGGGGGGGGGGAGGAGGGATGCTTCCCCGTTCCCCTTGGCAACCAGGCCCTCCACTTCTGGATTCCCTTCCTTTCCTTTCCATTCCTCTCCATTCCTCTCCATTCCTTTCCTTTCCATTCCTCTCCATTCCTCTCCATTCCTTTCCTTTCCATTCCTCTCCATTCCTTTCCTTTCCATTCCTCTCCATTCCTCTCCATTCCTTTCCTTTCCTTTCCATTCTTCTCCATAACTTTGCTTTCCTTCCTTCCATTGTCTCCCTCCCCCTCCCTCCCTTCTTTCCTTCCTTCCCTCTTACCCTCCATCCCTCTTTCTTTTTCTTTCTTTCTTTCCTTCCTTCCTTCTTTCACTGCTCCCTTCCTCCTCCCTCTCCCTTCTTTCTTTCACTCCCTCCCTCCCACCCTCCATTCATCTTTTTTCCTATTTTTCTTTCTTTCTCCTTCTCTGTTTCTCTCTCTCTCTCTCCTCCCCCCCCCATCTGTCACTCTGTGTGTGTGTGTGTGTGTGTCTGGGTGTGTGTCTGATTCCCCCTCTCTCTCTTTCTGTCTCTCTAAGTCTGCCTCTCTGTGCGTCTGCCATTCTCTCCCTCCCTCCACCCGGGGAAGCAGCATGTCGGTTGCGGAGGTTATCCCGCAGCGAGCGGACAGAAGACCCAAGCTGCGGCCAGTGCAGGCGAGGAGGAGGGGCCAGCATGTCGACTGGGAAGGTTATCCCGCAGCGGGCGGGCGGGCGAAGGACCCAAGCTGCATGCTGCCGAAGCCGTCCGGGGCTGGGCGTGCGGTGCCCGGATGGCTTTGGCGGCACGCAGCTTGGGTCCTTCGCCCGCCCGCTGCGGGATAACCTCCCCAGTCGAGATGCTGGCCCCTCCAGGAAGCCCCGGAAAGTGCAGGGCGCTGAGGTGGCCGTCGGAAGGAGGCGTGGAGGCGCGCTCACCCATCCTCTGCCCAGGCCGCTGCTCCCTCCTCCTCGCCGGCCCTGCGGCCCGGTTCCTATGAAGCCGCGGACCGGGGGTTGGGGACCCCTGGTCTAACAGACACACAGAGGGGGAAGAGAGAGGGGGAAAGAGGAAACCCTCCACAGCGCGGAGACGGCGTGGAGTCTCCGCGCGGCTGTGGAGGGTTTCCTCCTTTCCCCTCTCTCTTCCCCCTCTGTGTGTCTGTAGAAAGACGGGGGGGATCAGAGTCTAACAGACACACAGAGGGGGAAGAGACAGAGGGGGAAAGAGGAAACCCTCCACAGCCGCGCGGAGACGGCGTGGAGTCTCCGCGCGGCTGTGGAGGGTTTCCTCCTTTCCCCTCTCTCTTCTCCCTCTGTGTGTCTGTAGAAAGACGGGGGGGAGGGAATCAGAGTCTAACAGACACACAGAGGGGGAAGAGACAGAGGGGGAAAGAGGAAACCCTCCACAGCGCGGAGACGGCGTGGAGTCTCCGCGCGGCTGTGGAGGGTTTCCTCCTTTCCCCTCTCTCTTCTCCCTCTGTGTGTCTGTAGAAAGGCGGGGGGGAGGGAATCAGAGTCTAACAGACACACAGAGGGGGAAGAGACAGAGGGGGAAAGAGGAAACCCTCCACAGCGCGGAGACGGCGTGGAGTCTCCGCGCGGCTGTGGAGGGTTTCCTCCTTTCCCCTCTCTCTTCTCCCTCTGTGTGTCTGTAGAAAGACGGGGGGGGGAATCAGAGTCTAACAGACACACAGAGGGGGAAGAGACAGAGGGGGAAAGAGGAAACCCTCCACAGCGCGGAGACGGCGTGGAGTCTCCGCGCGGCTGTGGAGGGTTTCCTCCTTTCCCCTCTCTCTTCCCCCTCTGTGTGTCTGTAGAAAGACGGGGGGGGAATCAGAGTCTAACAGACACACAGAGGGGGAAGAGACAGAGGGGGAAAGAGGAAACCTTCCACATCCGCGCGGAGACGGCGTGGAGTCTCCGCGCGGCTGTGGAGGGTTTCCTCCTTTCCCCTCTCTCTTCTCCCTCTGTGTGTCTGTAGAAAGACGGGGGGGAATCAGAGTCTAACAGACACACAGAGGGGGAAGAGACAGAGGGGGAAAGAGGAAACCCTCCACAGCCGCGCGGAGACGGCGTGGAGTCTCCGCGCGGCTGTGGAGGGTTTCCTCCTTCCCCCTCTCTCTTCTCCCTCTGTGTGTCTGTTAGACTCTGATTCCCTCCCCCCCCCCCCGTCTTTCTCTCGCTCTGGGCAGAGAGCGAGAGAAAGACGGGGGGGAGGGAATCAGAGTCTAACAGACACACAACAGGACCTCGCGGATGACCCGGCGTATAAGACGACCCCTCCACTTGGAGGCATGTTTTTCGGGGCCAAAAAGTCGTCTTATGCGTCGGCAAATACGGTAGTAGGTTTTGCTTTATATATGAATCCAGTAGTGCCCATTTACCAATTGTGTCCATTCATTCATTCCTATTCCATCCTTATTTTTTGTCTGCTATCAGCTCTTAGAGCAATGTGTCCTAAATCTAGGTAAGTTACTGAAAATTGGATAAAAGTGGTTTTTCTTTGGGTAACAACAAACCAACCCATTAGACAATCACAATAGGGACATTTAAATGTACCTAAAATGTTTACCTACATTAGATAAAAAGAACGTTTTGATAAATGGTTTTGGATAATGAAGGGAAAAGGCTTGGGAAGCACTTTCTTAATGTTTTTCTTGTTAAACTAGGGGCCAATCAAGGGCCAATCAGTCTCAAGCCATTTACAAGAGGTAGTAATCCTTGCAGACATAGGAAAATAGACTTCTATAGCTGTTTCCTTTATATGCCACGGATTTTTATATCTTTGGGACAGTGATGGTTCGCCAAATTTTTTACCACTGGTTAAAGCACGCTCCCATGCACATGCAATGCTTCTGCACATGCCCAGAAATGCTTGGGTGGGTGGGTGCAGCCTCCCACCGCTGCTACTACCCGCTTGCCCAATCCGGGCCAAACCGGGAGCAACCCACCTCTGCTTTGGGATCACTTCTCACTAAGTTCAGAAAATCCTAGGGTGGATGCATCCCTCCTGGAAAATGGACCCCTTTACTCCAAGTAATGTTTTCTTCTTACAAATCTTGTTCTACTTCAAACCAACATTGGCTTCCAAAATTTGTTTCTTCCTCATAGCAATAGCATTAGCACTTAGACTTGCATGCCGTTTCATAGTGCTTTACAGCAGGGGTCTCCAACCTTTGCAACTTTAAGTCTGAAGGACTTCAGCTCCCAGACTTCTCCAGCCAGCTTTGCTTAAAGTTGTAAAGGTTGGAGACCCCTGCACTCTCTAAGCAGTTTGCAGAATCATCCTATTGCCCCCAACAATCTGGGTCCCCATTTTACTAGCCTTGAAAAGATGGAAGGTAGAGTCAAACTTGAGCCAGTCAGGATTGAACTCCTAGTTGTGGACAGAGTCAGCCTGCAATACTGCATTCTAACCACTGCTCTTATGCAACTTGTTTTGTTGCATATTGACCTATATTAGTCAATAGATAATAGATTTTTCTTTCTTTTAAACTCCACTGGTTCAGTTGAATTAACAAAAGCATAACGAATCTAGTTCTAGTTTCCTGATATAATTTGCAATGTAATAAGTAATGGATCAAATCTTCCACCTGTGAGTTATTATAAATGCATGAATGCATGAACAGTATGTAGTTAGTAATCCTTTGGATTTCCATCCAAATAGACTGTTGGCATTGTTTAAAAGCAAAGTTCTATGAAAATTTGTCTCTGGGAATTGGATGTAAGAGACGAAATAATAATAGCATTCCTTATCCATCTTTTAAAAATTAATACTTATTGGACCACTTAAGTTCACATACCTGCTATATATGTTGTAGATGACTCCTGGTTTTCTTCCTTTGGGGTTACTGGAACTTTTGGGCTTCTTTCAGATGTTTCGAAGGACCTTAACTGGCTTGTATACTAGAGTGATGCCATGTGGTTCTAATAGTTGGTTGTTTCTGAAATGTTTTGGATGTATGTAATGTTATTCTTTTCATATCTTGTGTTGGTGTGCTGTAATGGATCCAATGGCACGGGCGTTTATTTGGTTCTTCTACTGCAGGAGTGTCAAACTCAATTTCATTGAGGGCTGCATCAGGTTTGTGTGTCAGATAGACATGGCCAGGGTGGGCATGATTTGATTTGATTTTGATTTTATTTAGACTTATAAACCGCCCCCTCTCCCCGAAGGGACTCAGGGCGGTGTACAGGGAAAAAGTTAAAACCATATAAACAGACAATATATAACAAAGCTAAAAACGAATTAAATTACCTGTACTAGAATTTAGAAATATTAAAATAGGAACCCTCCTAAACTAAAATTCCCTAAATCTAAAATCCATTTATGTCCTTGACAGAAGTTATGTTATAAAATCAATACCATTTATGCAAGACCAGCTTGTTGAAATAAATATGTTTTAAGTGAGCGGCGGAAGAGGGGAAGGTCCGTGATTGTGCGACGTTCGGGGGGTAGGTCGTTCCAGAGGGCCAGCCCAGCCACAGAGAAGGCCCTACCACTGGGCACCGCTAGCCGGCATTGCCCGGCGGTTGGTACCCTCAGTAGGCCCACTCTGTGGGAGCGTATCGGACGTAGGGAGGTATGTGGCAGGAGACGGTCCCGTAAGTAACTAGGCCCCGAGCCATGGAGCGATTTGAAGATGGTAACAAGCACCTTGAAGTGCCCCCGGAAGGCCCCCGGTAGCCAGTGCAGCTCGCGCAGGAGAGGTGTTACGTGGGAGTAGCGAGAAGCTCCCAGAATCCCCCGCGCGGCCGCATTCTGAACCAACTGGAGCCTCTGGGTGCACCTCAAGGGGAGCCCCATGTAGAGAGCGTTGCAATAGTCTAGGCGAGACGTCACGAATGCCTGAGTGACAGTGCGGAGGGCGTCTCGGTCCAGAAAGGGACACAACTGGCGTACCAGGCGAACCTGGTAGAATGCCCCCCTGGTCACGGCCGTCACATGATCGTCTAGGACAGCCGGGAATCCAGGAAGACGCCCAAGTTGCGAACCCTTTCCGCAGGGGCCAATGACTCGCCCCCGATAACCAGCGATGGAATAAGCTGGCTATGCCAAGACGCCGGAAACCACAGCCACTCGGTCTTGGACAGGTTGAGTCGGAGTTTGTTACTTCCCCTCCAGAGCCGCACGGCTTCCAGGCACCGGGACATCACTTCGACGGCATCGTTGGGGTGGTTGGGGGTAGATATGTACAACTGAGTATCATCAGCGTACAGATGGTACTCTACCCCACAACCACGGATGATCTCACCCAGCGGCTTCATGTAGATGTTAAACAGGAGGGGTGAGAGGATCGACCCCTGAGGCACCCCATAAGTGAGTGGTCTCGAGGTCGACCTCTGCCCTCCTGCCAATACAAATTGCGACCGGCCAGAGAGGTAGGAGGAGAACCACTGTAGAACAGTGCCCCTCAATCCCAACCTCTCCAGTCGGTGCAATAGGATACCATGGTCGATGGTATCGAAAGCCGCTGAAAGATCTAATAGGACCAGGATAGAAGAAAAACCCCTATCTCTGGCCCTCCAGAGATCATCCACCAACACGACCAATGCCGTCTCGGTGCTGTGCCCAGGTCGGAAGCCGGACTGGCATGGGTCTAGATAAACAGTTTCCTCCAGGTGTCGAGAGAACTGCTGTACCACCACACTCTCTACAACCTTCGCCAAAAAGCGAAGCTTGGAGACCGGACGATAGTTAGTTAGCAATGCTGGGTCCAGCGAGGGCTTCTTGAGGAGGGGTCTCACCAAGAGCCCCTCACTAAGAGAAGCGTTCACAATTCCCTGGAGCCAGCCTCGTGTCACCTCCCAGGAGGCCAGTACTAGCCAGGAGGGACACGGGTCCAATAAACACGTGGTGGCATTCAGTCGTCTCGGCAACCTGTCCATGTCTTCAGAAGTAACAAAGTCGAACTCGTCCCATAAAATGGTCTCAAGACCTGCCTCGGACGGTCCGCCCAGATCTATCGGAATGGAGGCCAAGTCATCCCGAATCCGAGCGATTTTGTCCTGCAGATAATCACCGAACTCCTCTGCTCTGCCCTGCAGGGGAACTTCCCGCGACCCATGATGGAGAAGGGAGCGGGTCCCCCTGAACAGGGCGACAGGGCGGTTATCTGCGGACGCAATAAGGGTGGCAAGATGATGACGTTTTGCCACTCTTATTGCCACTAGGTAGGTCTTTGTACAGGACCTCACCAGTGTTCGGTCGGATTTGGAACGAGTGGATCTCCATCTGCTCTCTAGGCATCTCTTGTGGTGCTTCATCACCCTTAGCTCCTCAGAAAACCAAGGAGCCAGGGTGGATCGGCGCCGCGTAAGAGGCCGCAAGGGCACGACCCGGTCCAAGGCCCCCGTGGCCGCACTATTCCATGCGGCCACTAAGTCCTCGGTCGAGTCGTGGGTGAGGGTTACAGGCATAGGCCCAAGCTCCGTCAGGAACCTCTCCGGGTCCATCAGGTGCCTGGGGCGGAACCATCTAGGAATCTCGGGTTCCGCCTCCCCGCGGTGGGGTGCAGCGGTCAGAAAGTCCAGCCGCAGGAGCGAGTGATCTGACCATGACAGGGGTTCGATGACTAATTCCCCTACTCCTAGATCACTCAACCACTGGCCAGAGGCAAAGATTAAGTCTAGCGTGTTTCCCCCTGTATGTGTGGGGGCTTGAATTACTTGGGTCAGGTCCATGGCCGTCATGGAGGCCATGAACTCCCGAGCCACCTCGGATGAACCGCCTACCGATGGCAGGTTGAAGTCCCCCATGACTAAAAGTCTGGAGGTTCCAACCGCCACCTCAGCGATCACCTTGAGGAGCTCGGGCAGGGCTGCTGACACGTAGCGGGGAGCCAGGTACAAGACCAGCAAGCCCAGCTGCCTCCCAAGTCCCCATTTCACAAACAGAGATTCACACCCGACTACCTGAGGCACAGTGGCCTCCCTTGGCTGAAGACTTTCTTCATGGACAGCTCAACATCACTTGTGTCAGCGGGGCCTGTGGTGGCCTGAGCACTCTGCAAGCAAATAGTTTCCTGAGCTCCATTTTCAGCTGTGATGGCTTCCTGCAAACCTGTGCAAGCAAACAGGCTCCCGAGCTCCGTTTTCGGCTGCAATGGCCTCCAGCAGCTTGCTGCCAGTGAAAACGGAGCTTAAGAGGGCCACACATGACCGTACTGCAGGCCAGTCCTTTACTGTTTCCAGGGCGGCCTCATGGGCCAGATCTAAGCACCCCGCGGGCTGGATCTGGCCCCCAGGTCTTGAGTTTGATACCCCTGTTCTACTGGAAGGTTAACATTATAATATCTTAAAATTGTAACACCTTACAATATCCTCATTGACTTTGTTTGAAACCAGCTAAATCCTTATTGCGATGCAGAACTACAGCTTGTTTTTCCCTCCCCTCCTCTTATTTATTGAGTTAATATATTTATTAGATTCATATTCTAACTTGCCTTCCAGAGTTCAAAGTGGCATACACAGTGCTCCTTCCTCTATGAGATTAATTTAATTTAGTTTGTACAGCTGTCCAATACAAAACAAATGCAGAGCTGGGCTGAGAGCGAGTGGCTGTCCCAAAGTGACCGAAGAGCTTGGATAGCTGAGTGGAGATTAAAACATGCCTTCCTTTACTCTTATACCATAAGATATGGAGAGGGAAGGTTATGGGCAACAATCCACCTTTTTCATCTGGAGTTTATTTCCAGTCTTCTATTCTGAATCAGGCTTGTCTTTAAACAGTTTTTTTAAAAAAAACTAATCAGTTTGTCCCCTTTAACAATTTAAACAATGCAGTTAAAAAAAAAAAACAGTGGTAAGATGCAAGTATTTCTTACTGATTTGTCAGTACCAAACTTACAATAACAAAGCTGGCTGGAGAAGTCTGGGAGCTGAAGTCCTTCAGACTTAAAGTTGCAAAGTTTGCCCACCCCTGGATTAGACTCTCAGAACTGCGTTTCAAAAAAGGGTCTAATGAAGATCAAATAGAGATGATTTTCAGTTAAGTCGATGTCACCCGTTCCCCCCTCCCCCCCCCCAAAAAAATGAGGCAAAAGAAAAAGTCCACACAGGATCCAAAGTAAATAATATAATCCCTCTGTAATAGAGCTTGTAGTCTCAAGGCAGAAAAGAAAACCATTAAATGGAACACTAGTTTTCATTTGCCAAGTAAAAGATGGATTCCTTGGATACAAGAGAAATACATTTCTTAATGTGTTGCAGTCCAGTATAAGTTTAACAATTGTCTGCAGGTATTTATCCTTAGTCCAGCTCTAAGACATCTCTTCAAAGAAGCATGACTACGGACTTTTTGTAATATAAACAGAAACTTTGAATAGGTCACTGATTTAGTGACACAATTAATTTCCCTTATATCAGAGAGCTGTGCTCTAAAGCTTTTTTGGTTCTCACTGATCACCAGGCACTGAGTTGGGGTGGCAGAAAATATCCCAAAGCATTTGACCTTCTCTACTGGAGATAATCAGATAGGCTGCACATGATCTTTACTGGACTGCAGATGAGCCATCTTCACAAATACTCCTACGACATCCTTTTTCCATCAGAGTGCCTTCCAGCTCTATTAGAAAGCACCAGGTTAGGAAAGGTGGCCTTAGAATGTTAACTGAAGATGACATATGACTGAATCCTTGAACTTTATCAGAAACTGTTTATATAAAATGTTCTTCTCCTTGCTCTTTTTGCTTCGCTTTTGCCAGGAAATTGCAGTAGAAGTTGGGTTGGTGGTTGTAAATCTTCAGTTTCAGGGGTGGGGAGGGGGGAATCAGTTCTGTACACTATCATTATAAGAGCAGGTGGAGAAGGGCACTAATTGTGAATAGCAATAGTACTTAGACTTACCATATTTTTTGGATTATAAGACGCACCAGAGTAGAAGACACAGCAAGATTTTGAAGAGGTAAATTTAAAAAAAAAGTTTTTGCACTCTGCAGGCCTCCCAAGCCCTCTGCACAATTCATTTTTTCGAGAGTTTTAGAGGCCTGCAAAGTGCTCCTGGGGACTGGAGAAGCAGAAAAGGGGCAAAAAATGACCCATTTTCCGTTTGTTTTTGCCCTCTCCAGTCCGCAAGAGCACTTTGCAGACCTCCCAAAATCTACGCACGTCCATTTTTGTGAAGGGGGCAGGGTCTCAGGGGGCCAAAAATGCTGTATTCAATGTATAAGACACACCCAGATTTTCACCCTCTTTTTTGGGTGGGGAAAGGTGCATCTTATACTCCAGCAAATATGGTATATACTGCTTCATACAGTCCTCCCTATGCAGTTTACATTTCCCCCAATGATTGGGTCCTCGTTTTATCAACCTTGGAAGGATGGAAGCCTGAGTCAACTTTCAAATGGCCAGGATCAAACTTCTTGCAGTTGGCAGAAGTAGCCTGCAATATTGCATTCTAACCAATGAACCACCACGGCTGTTATATCTATAAAACAGATGGGCAACATCTTGACTCTGCAAATATAGAGCCATATATGGCACCTAGGATTGTCCACATCCAGTAATGGTAAGTTGAAATTGATTTGTAGGCCCTAATTCAGCACGGTACTAAACTTTACAAATGCTTTGAAACAGGAAATCATGCTTTTTGAAACAGGCTAGTCACTTGTACTTTCTGGAAACAGTCATGATGGCCTACGGTTGGAGAGAAGTAGATGGTAAGAAAAAAGATCCCCCCAATAAGCCCATTAAGGCTTATTCCCTACACAATGATTTGTGGAGAAAGGTCTATTTGACAGAATAAGTAGGAATGCTTACTAAATATCACTATAAAATCTAAGGATATTACAATTTCACCACAATGTAATTCGGAATAATGGATCAAGAAACAGAAGGAGTGAGACCTTCAACATTTTCATCTTGTGGATATTAGACCTTTTAAAGTCGAACTGATGGGTCCTAATCATGTTTCCATTCTATACATTGTAATTACCGTTTGGGGTCTGATTTGAATTTTTAAAAAATGGTATAAAGATTCAGTCATGATTTTTCTGATGTTTTGGATAGTGTCAGTCTTTTTCTTTTTGTTGCCTCTAACTTTCAGTCTGAAAGTGAGTCAGTATCCTTGGCTCCAAAATGAGACTGCATAACATTAATTGGAATCAAACCGAATCACAGTGGGACACTCAGTTTAAATTTACAAACTGAAGAGTCGGCCATCGGATCTTTAACAATTATCTGTGCATGTGGACTTTCACCAGTTTTATACATTAAGTAGGAGCCGTGAGATCTGTTGTAAGAAATGCGTGTCAGTTTTAAAAGAGAAAATTGGTGTCCAAACTTCAGAACAGATTATTCCTCTAATTATCATGAGTGGGGAAAACAAAATTGGAATGAAGCAGCTTTTCAACTACGGATTTTTTAGTATATGAATGCAATGGAATAGACTTTTCCCAACTTGGGAATGATTGTCTACCCTACCATGTTGCAAAATCATCTTACATTTTCTGGGTTTGATTGCAACTTGCAAAAAGATAGTGAATATACCACAAAAGGCATCATAATAACAAAAAACAGTCTAAAGTTGAACTAATTGCAAGAATAGAAATAATTCTTATTTGCCCTTAATATGTTACATTCTTTTTCATTCATTGATGACCTACTAATTGTGATACACATCATTATAAGTTGAGTTACTACTAATGAGGAGAATTAAAGATTGGTGCTAGTTCTATTATTGCTTTTCAATGAGTATGACTTTGATACATTTATAGAATTGGTTGTGGTAATCATCCAAGGAGATCTAAAAAAGTCAAAAAGGCTTGAATGATTTGTTATTGACGTCTGCCCCTTCCTATGTGCATCTTACACAAAACATATGTAAAAGGGGGGCAAGGCATCAATTGTGTTCTTGCAATCATAGCCTTGAATTTTTTACTCTTCTTCCTACAACGTCCCTTCCAACTCTGCTGTTCTGCATTCTGAAGCTTGTTAAAGAGAGATCCAACCTAAAAATAAGGGAAAAAATCCCGATCATGGGAACAATTATTGAATGGATTAGTTTCCCTCCGAGAGTTGTGGGTGCTCCATCACTGGAGATTTTCAAAAATAGGTTGGAAAATCATTTGATCAGGGTAGCATAAGGTCTCCTGCATTGAGCAGGGGGTTAAACTAGAAGACCTCTGGAGTCCCTTACAATCCTATGATTCTATGTTCTGCAAACATCCTAGTAATAGTCCACATGGTCATCCAACTTATGAATCCAATCATCAGACAAAATAGACTCCCAAATCCTGCTTTTAAGGACATGCAGATGTGGAAGGCAGATGCCCCAATGCCTGATTTGAAGAGCTTACAACAGTGAAGTTGCACTGATATCCTAGTACTGAGACTTTGTAGAATGAGGCATTCAGACAGATGGGCAGCCATTATAATTACTATTACCAGGGGGAGCATGTAGTTCTGTTGTTTACATCACTCTAAGGACTTGCTTTTTTAAAAAAGAAAATGCATTGATTTCACACCTTTTCTCTCGGAAGGTCAACATGCCCTACAGCCTACTTGAACCTTCAAACTTCCAGTCAAGTTCTTTTCATATCCATTGGCTTCTTTTTTATTGTGTTGTTTTCTGAGTTCATTCCTTGTACTGGAAGGTCCCCCTGGGTGGTATGAAACAATGGCTGCGGGCTTTTCAATTTCAGTTTCAAAGTCCAGCCACTTGCTGCTCTGTTTAGCCATTGATCATGTCAATAGCCCCAATGAAGTCTCAAGGCAATGGCTTCCATTGTGCAAATAGCACCCTTGAAGTGTTTGCAAACATTGGATCCACAAATGATTTAGCTGGGGGATAAAAAGGTAGGTGGAGATTTGATGCCATAAAGGAATTTTTGTAATATGTGAGATTAAGAAAGCCATGTGGTTTTTTTTTTTTTAAAAAACAGTGGACATAGCTGGATTTTGAAATTACTAATTTCAATTCTTTGATGAATTCTGTTTTCTTGGAAGATTTGTTCTGTGGCAAAGCCATAGAATCCATTCTATCCATTTCATTTCTTACGTATGCTCAGGTTGCTTTCCAATTTGTGCTGATGTTGTAGAACTCCTTGTAGTACTGTCAAATAGCAACTATCACTCTTTTCCTTTGCATGTTTCCCCCTCCCTTTGGAGGTTCCTTGAAACCCATGGTAGCACAGTGATTAGAATGCAGTATTGCAGGTTAACTCTGCCCACTGCCAGGAGTTTGATGCTGACTGGCTCAAGGTTGACTCAGCTTTCATCCTTCCTATGTCAGTAAAATGAGGACCTAGATTGTTCAGGACAATATGCTGACTCTGTAAAATCACTTAGAGAGTGTTGTAAAGTACTATGAAGCAGTATATGAGTCTAGATGCTCTGACTTAGGCTTCCCCAGCAGCACGAAGCCAAGTCCTTGTCTCAATAAATCCCTTTTATTTAATTTACAGTGAATTCCTCTCCAGCAAGGTCTCAGCCCACAGTCTTTCAAGATAGTTCACAATTACTGACCTTTATCAGGCTTGGAGAGTGGCCAGGCCGATATCTTTCAGATTCCGCAATACTTGGCACAAATGCAGGAATGAAGTAATTGTCTCCTGCAAACTCCCCTCCCCTTTTGCTCCTCTTTTATTCCCTATGGGAGGGACCATTCACCGTCCACCTGTGACTTTATTCCCAAGTCGAATTTGTTCCTTAGCTGTTCCCTTTGTCTAGCAACTCTGTGCATGCGTACACTGGGAACAAGATCCATCTGTTCATCTGCCTCACTGATGTCTGACTCTGAAGGTAGCTGATAACTGTCTGACGGCCCTGGCCCCCTCTCTGCCTCCAACACAGAGCCCTCATCAGAACCTTCCCCAGACTCCAGGACTGGCCCATGTTCCTCCTCAACCTCCTTGCTGTCCGAATCTGCTGTCAGCTTCACTGGCCATTGGCGGGCCGCAACACTAGGTGTTATTGCTATCGCTTTCTGATTTTCAAAAACAAAAACAAAAACAAGCAGGTAGAGTTTCTTCAAGGCGCCTTTCCTTGGCAGTTAATGGAACAGAGGCAGGTTCCAGATATCCCAGACTTTGAGAATTCAGATGTGTTATCGGCATCTACAATAAAGACTTTTTACAGGGGAATAAACAGGAAGAAGGAATTGTTGCAACCAATAAATACACTTCACAGAATGGTACCAAATTAAAACAAAGATGCTATTTTTCTTGCAGCCATAATTCTTTTGAAAACATTGTGGCAAATGCTATACAATGCTATTGTATAAGAAAGAAGTCGGTAAATTTGATAAGCTATTGTCTGATCTCCAGCTTGCCTTGCATAACACCTGAGGTCCATCAAATTTATCCTGACAGGGTTGTTTTTTTTATGGGAGGGCCTGACAAGTTTTTCAATATTTGTAGCATCAGCAGACAAAAGGAAAGATAATAAACTAATATGGACATGGCTTTGCCTCAGGCAAAAAAAGCCTATACTTTGACTATTATATCATACAATTGGTAGAAAATCATTAAGATGCGTAATGCAGTAAATATAGTATCTGAAAAGGTTTTAATCCCTCTCTCCTTCTCTCCATGACTATGAGACAGATTTTGTGAACTGGAACAATTATAAATAAAGGAAAACGCTACATTGGCCTCCTATGATGAGAAAAAACCATAGGGTTGGAGAAAAAAATATGTAGCTGTTTTCATTTTACAGGACACAAAACCTAAATGTAGGAGAGTTGAGCCAAACCAGTTGAGGCAAACTGATAAGTCAAAAATGTCACCAGTCTCCAGTCCCTTCACACCCACAAGAAATCTAAGTTCAGGGCACTTATTATCATATATGGTGGACATGTGTAAAGGCAACAAAATATTGAATGAAAATACATACATGGTTAGAAAAAATGTTAAGATGACACATAGATTATAAACCAGATGTTTATAAACCAACTTTATGTTAGGCATAGTACCAGAAAAATACGATAAAGGGACTATATATTTAATATTACGTGTCTTGATGGCAGCAAGAATTGTATATGCACAGCGCTGGAAAAACAAGGAAATACACGTAGAAGAAGATGTAATTTAAAAAGTACTTGATTGTGCAGAAATGGATGGTTGACATTAAATATAAAAGATAAAGAAGATACAGAATATTTTCAAATATGTGACATTTTATCAATGTTTAATATATTATTACATTATATACTATTATGTAAGCAAATTGACCCAGACAATAGGCTGTTCATAAAACACTTATGCATGTTAAGGAAAAATATATAAATAAACTGCTTAAAAAACCAAAACTAAGTGCAACCCACTTTGAAATCTGTTGATTCAATTTGCTTTGACCATTAGTAGTTCAGATTCTTGTAGAGGCTATTAGATTACAATAAACCTATATCCATTTGAACTGCTGGATTCCTGATTTAAAATGCAGTTAAAATTAGCAAGTATTAACAGAATAACAGAATTGGAAGGGACCTTGTAGGTCATCTAGTCCAACCCCCCCCCCCAAGGAGGAGACCCTCCATCATTTTTGAGAGATGGCAGTCCAGTCTCTTCTTGAAAGCTTTCAGTGATGAATCTCCCACAACTTCTGAAGGCAACTTCTGTTCCATTGGTTGATTGTTCTCACTCTCAGAAAATATCTCCATATTTCTAGGTTGATTTTCTCCTTGTTCAGTTTCAAACTTGGTCCATCCAATTCAATATTGCCTATCTGGGTGTCCAGCAGATCTAGTGGTTTCAAAGAGGAGTATTTCATAGGCAGGAAGTGAAGCCATATCATGTTTCACGCAAAGCATGTGCTTTGTCGTGAAGCTAACTTCAAGGCAAATTTAGCCTTGATGGATGTTTCAGTTATTCAGCCAAATGGCTTTTAAATGAGGGAAAAGCTACTTTAAAGCATTTCCATACATCCAGGAAGGGTGTCTCCCTCAGACACTTTGTGAAATGTTGGAAGATATAATTTGAATCCACCTACAGCAAAGTTTATTATCCTCAAATCTTATATATACCAATGTGCTCCTTTTCTCACAAGAGTATGCAAGTTCATTAACAGGTTTTATATTATGTTCAAGACACTTTCAACATTCTGACTCCCTGTGGGATATATAAGGTACCCTGAGGCGTTCCTCTAGAAAGCATACTACATGGGGTTCTTCTAAGAAAGACAGAAAGTCACTTTGCTAGCTAATCCTCATAAAATGAAATTTTACTCCTAGAGAAAGAAAAGTTTTTACTAGTGTCACATATAATATATGCTGCCATCTTCAATTATGGAGAAAAACTCTAGCACCTGAATTAGACTAAAGAACACATATTCTCCTGGTGTAAGTATAGCAAAATATTCTAGGAAATCTTACAGTTTGGTTTAGATTTAAGACCAGGGAGATACAGATCTTAGCCTGCTAGCAGCCACAAAAGCTCATTGGTGGATGTTAGTGCCAATCACTATGTCTGAGGCCATCCAATCTCACAGGTTTATGAAGCAGGAAAATTGGAAGAAATGTGAAATGTGCAGTGCTTGCAGTTGCTAGGAGAAAAAAAGATGTAACATATATATCCAACCGATAACATAAATAAATCATGATGAATATAAACAACATTACAGAAGCAAAAGCTTAGGTGACATTTCCTTCCTTGAAAGCTCATGAGCAAAATGTTTCCAAGTAAGTTTTGACTTGGTACACCCAGAGGTGGGTTCCTACCGGTTAGGACGGGTTCGGACAAACCACTAGTGGTTTGCCAGCCTGGGTCACCAGAACCGGCAGAGACTCAGGCCTGCCACGCCTCCAAACCAGTTCACTGGTCAACGCAGCATGGTGGGTTTTTTAATTTTTTAACTAGCCGTTCCCGGCCATGCGTTGCTATGGCCTAGTCTGGTTAAATGGCCAACCAATCTATGTGTAGATCTACACCTGCACACACAAACACGTACACAACAACCACTGTATCACCCCCAACCTACCTACCTACTGTATTTCTCCCTCTCTCTCTCTCTATCTCTCTACCTACCTACCTACTGTATTTCTCCCCCCCTCTCTCTCTACCTACGTACCTACTGTATTTCTCCCTCTCTCTATCGCTCTACCTACCTACCTACCTACCATATTTCTCCCTCTCTCTATCCCTCTACCTACCTACCTACTGTATTTCTCCTTGAATTTTATGGACAGAGTATTTTATGTCATAAAGGATGACATAATACCTGTGGCCCACTGCTCTCTCTGTATCCATCTACCTATCTTTTTTACAATTTTTTAACATTTCCATTGAATGTACCTGGCACAGGTGTGACATCTACACAATCTATATATATATATATCATTGGTGCCATATCTGAAAGGAACGTTGTGTGAAAATTTGGAAGCGATCGGTGCAGTACGTTCGGAGATTACCTGTTTTGAACAAACTTATAGTTACATTTTTATTTACATAGAAGATGTTCTCCGCATGCACAGACCTATCTATGGGCAATTGTGCACGCACCGAGCCAACAGTAATGCTGGCAGCAACCCACCTCTGAGTACACTCGAATTAATTAATTATAGTGTTTTGTTTGTCCGTGTCTCACTGTTTTAATTAGTTTATTTGCAGATTTTTCTGATGTATCTTTTTGTTATGGACAGTCTTTGGTCTATGGTTATAATTTATTTACGTAGGAGAAGCCCTGATGGTACAATGGTTAGAATGCAGTGTTGCAGGCTAACTGAACCATGGGTGGGCTTCAAAAATTTCAGCAATGTGTTCTCTGCCCAGTTGCTGGGTGGGCGTGGCCTGCACCATTGTGAGCCCCCTGTTTTTACTTTCCTTGAGCTCTGGGAGGGTGAAAACTGCCTTTCCCGGGCTCTGGCCCTTTTTTTTCCCCCTCCCCAAGCCTTTGTGTGGGCCTTGCACTTACCTCGCATCCAAAACGAGCTGCTGGGAGGGGAGGGGTAAGCAAGGCCAGCCAGGGGTGGGGTTTGGAGGTTCTCTGAACCAACCATAATATTAGCTACAGGTTCTCCCGAACTCAGCCGAACCCATAGCAGCCCACCACTGAACTGAACCCACAGCCTAGAAATCAATCCTGACCAGCTCAGGGTTGACTCAGCCTTCCATTCTTCTGAGGCTGGTAAAATGAGGACCCAGATTGTTGGGGCCAATATGCAGACCAGAGAGTGCTATAAAGCACTGGAGAGTGGTATATAAGTCTAAATGTTATAGCTATTGCTATTTATTTATTTGAAAACCTATATTTACTCCTATCTGAATATTTGTTAAAATATTCAGATTGTCCAGTGGAACTTTATCTGGACAATGGATAATTTAAAAACAACAACACCTCCACACACACACACACACACACACACACACACACACACACACACACACATATATATATATATATTTACTGCAAGACTAAATACAGTGATTGAAGGCAAGTAAGACTCATTTATGCAGTGGTATTCATCACTAGTAGCTTAAAGCTGATTTACTGTCCAATTCCAGTTTGTTTTAGCTGTTGTGAGTAATGCTAGCCAGAAAAGGGAAGGGAGAGTGAGAAAAATTGGATAAGATGTAGGCATGCTAAGAAAAATATCCAAACAGTTTCCAGTCAACAGCTGCAGATGCCATTCTTGAGCACATTATCAGTTTAGAGTTTTCTAGCCAGGACAAAATAAGTTCATCTCTTTTAAATACCAGCATATTGCAGTGAAGATGCATACATGTGTTACAAAGCAAGTTCTAATGATATCTCTACTAACATTGGGCCAATAATATAATGGAATTTTTTCTTGCATTTCTTTTTCCCCCCCCTACACTTCAGTATGAATATAATGGAATTTGTTTTGGATTTTCCATGAAATCTTTACAGGTATTCTTGGACTCAACAAAATATATAAGATTCGTCCCTTACAACTAATGTGTGCTTGAGTCTAGCTCCTATTTTTTTCCACTAATTCATTCTGGGTTCTCTCATCTCTGATTCAGACCTGTCTGAGGATTTGAAATTTGGAATTCCCAGATTGTTAAGAATACTAATCTTATTAGAATGATGAGAGATTCCACTCATATTTTAGGTATTTTTTTAAAATGCCATCATATTTGTTTTATTGTAGTTTACCCAGAGTTTGGGGTCTTGCAGAAGGGTAAAGAAGAGTCCTCTTAAGCCCATTAGTGTCTGTGCTGGAATGACAGAACCTACATAGATTAGCACCACCATAAACCTGCCTAAAATATTTGGTAGATGAAGGAAGTCCCCCTTAACTTGTCCTTTCATGCACGTTTAGGTATAAGCCCAGAAAAACTCATATTATATTTTCCCCCAAAATAAGACTGAATGTTACATTAATTTTTGCTCCAAAAGACACATTATGGCATATTTTCCAGGTAGGTCTTATTTGGGGGGAAATACAATACTAAATGCCTTTGTCTGCTGACGATCTTAACTGGGGCTTATTTTGTGGGTAGGGCTTATATTAAGAACATTCTGAAAAAAATCATGCTAGGGCCAGAGAGTATTTGGTGGGTATAACGGAAACCTGGTTGGGCCACGAAGGGGGTATGCCCCTCGTGGACATGTGCCCACCAGGTTACCGTGCCTTCCATCAGCCAAGGGCCCTAGGGAGGGGTGGGGGGGTGGCGATTATCGTAAAGGAAGGTCTTGAACCGAAGGAGACCACAGTCCCTCAGACAACCGGGTGTGAATCTCTCTGCGTGAGATGGGGCCTAGGGAGGCAGTTGGGCGTGTTAGTTGTATACCTGGCTCCTCGCTATGCAACAACAGCCCTGCCCGAGCTCCTAGAGGTGATAGCCGAGGCGGCAGTTGAGACCCCCAGACTGGTAGTCATGGGGGACTTTAACTTGCCGTCGGCAGGCGAAGCCTCTGGAGCAGCTCGGGAGTTCATGGCCTCCATGACGGCCATGGACCTGACCCAGGTAGTTTTAGGCCCCACTCACGAGGGAGGAAACACACTGGATTTCATCTTTGTCTCGGGACAGTGGAGTTGTGATCTGGGAATAGGGGACCTAGCCATCACTCCCTTGTCATGGACAGATCACGCTCTCCTTCGGCTGGACTTTCCAATCGCTACACCTCACCGCGGGGAGGCGGAACCGGATATTCCTATATGGTTCCGCCCCAGGCTTCTAATGGACCCGGAAAGGTTCCAGAGGGAGCTTGGGCCAATTCCTGTGACCCTGCCCCGCGACTCGACTGAGGACCTAGTGGCCGCATGGTTAAGTGCGGCCGCGGGGGCCTTGGACCAAGTCGCGCCCTTGCGGCCTCTCTTGCGGCGGCGAATCACCCAGGCTCCTTGGTTTACCGAGGAGCTTTGGGGGATGAAACGCCACAAGAGATGCCTAGAGAGCAGATGGAGATCCTCTCGCTCCGAAGCTGACCGAACACTAGTGAGAACCCATATTAGGGCTTACTTAGTGGCGATAAGGGTGGCCAAACGTGAGTATTGTGCCACCCTTATTGCATCCGCAGATAACCGCCCTGCCACCCTGTTTGGGGTGACCCGCTCCCTCCTTCATCAGAGGCCGCGGGAAGCCCCTCTGCAAGGGCGAGCAGAGGAATTTGGGATTTATCTGCAGGAGAAAATCACTCGGATTCGGAATGAGCTACCCTCCATCGACAGTGGTCCTGTGGGACTGTCCGAGACTAGTCTTGAGGTTCCTTCTTGGGAGGAGTTTGACTTTGTTACCACCGAGGATATGGACAGGTTGTCAAGGAAACTTAGGGCGACCACATGTTTATTGGACCCGTGTCCCTCCTGGCTTGTACTGGCATCCTGGCAGACGACACGAGGCTGGCTCCAGGGCATTGTCAACGCATCTTTGAGTGAGGGGTCCTTGCCTGCCGTCTTGAAAGAGGCGGTAGTGAGGCCCCTCCTCAAGAAGCCGTCCCTGGACCCAGCTTTATTAGAGAACTATCGTCCGGTCTCCAACCTTCACTTTTTAGTGAAGGTTGTCGAGAGTGTGGTAGCCCAACAGTTTCCGCGACACCTGGAGGAAGTTGATTATCTAGACCCGCGCCAGTCCGGCTTCCGACCCGGTCACAGCACCGAGACGGCATTGGTCGCGTTGGTTGATGATCTCTGGAGGGCGCGGGATAGAGGTTATTCCTCTATCCTAGTCCTATTAGACCTCTCGGCGGCTTTTGATACCATCGACCATGGTATCCTATTGCACCGACTGGGGGGGTTGGGGTTGGGAGGCACCGTTTTGCGGTGGTTCTCATCCTACCTCTCTGGTCGGCCCAATATGTGTTGACGGGAGGGCAGAGGTCGACCTCGAGGCCTCTCTTATGTGGGGTTCCTCAGGGGTCGGTCCTCTCGCCCCTCCTTTTCAACACATATATGAAGCCGCTGGGTGAGATCATCCGTGGTTTTGGGGTGGAGTACCATCTGTACGCTGATGACACCCAGCTGTACATATCCACCCCAAACCACCCCAACGATGCCGCCGAAGTGCTGTCCCGGTGTTTGGAGGCCGTACGGATCTGGATGGGTGGTAACAAACTCAAGCTCAACCCTGCCAAGACTGAGTGGCTGTGGTTTCCGGCACCCCGGTTCAGCCAGATTACACCAACTCTGGCCATTGGGGGCGAAACACTGGCCCCCGTGGAGAGGGCGCGCAATTTGGGTGTCCTCCTGGATTCCCGGCTGTCCATGGAGGACCATGTGGCGGCCGTGGCCAGGGGGGCGTTTCATCAGGTACGCCTGATGCGCCAATTGCGCCCCTTACTGGACCGGGCTGCCCTTCGCACAGTCACTCAAGCTCTCGTGACGTCCCGGCTCGACTACTGTAATGCTCTCTACATGGGGCTTCCCTTGAGGTGCACTCGAAAGCTACAGCTAGTCCAAAACGCAGCCGCGCGGGTGATTATGGGAGCCACTAGATGCTCCCACATAACACCGATCCTGCGCGAGCTGCATTGGCTTCCTGTGGTTGTTCGAGTGCGCTTCAAGGTTTTGACAACTATCTTTAAAGCGCTCCATGGCTCGGGGCCTAGTTATATGCGAGACCGCCTCCTGCCCCATACATCCCTTAGACCGATACGCTCCCACAGAGAGGGCCTTCTCAGGGTGCCGTCGGCCGGACAATGCCGACTGGCGACACCCAGGGGAAGAGCCTTCTCTGTGGCGGGCCCAGCCCTTTGGAATGACCTACCCCCTGAATTACGTACCATCACCGACCTCCGCCTCTTCCGCCAATGTCTTAAGACATATTTGTTTCAACAAGCCGGCCTAGCCTAACCTCCCATGGGGACTTTTAGGTAGTTTTAAATTGGGTTTTTAAAATTTGGTTTTAGCGCAGGATAGGTTATTTAATAGTTTTTTAAATTATATTTATTGTATTGTATGTTTTTAAATTTTCCTGTGCGCCGCCCTGGGTCCTTCTTGGAGAAGGGCGGGATATAAATTTAAATAAATAAATAAATAAATAAATAAAATATTTCTGGTTTGCTCAGGGGCACTCCACACATGCTGTGCATGTGCAGAAGCAAAAAATATGATGACAGAACCCATGGCATTGCTGGGAGAACCGGTTCAGAGGCGTGGCATTCAGAACTGGTTTCAGCAACACAGACCACTAAGCTACTACCTCTTGAGGCCAAACAGGTTCAAATCAGCAGGAACCGACCATTGGCTAGGGCTTATTTTCAAGATGAGTCTTATTTTTTGAGAAAACTGTAATAGCAGTATTTGGGTGCACATAATTCTTCAGTGAAAACATATTTTGTCCTAGTCTAAAAAAAAGTCAGCTGAGTGTCCTCCAGATGTTTTAGATCTTATGAACCTTTCTCATTGGCATGAAGCAAAGAGCCTTTCCTCAAACCATCCTGAAATTGGATTCATTAATCACACTAAACTATAACTTCCCCGTGGCTTGTTTCCTTTTGGCTGTACTAACTCACTGTTGCAATTCGTAAAGCATGGCTTATGTCTTACTATAATAATAATTCTTTAATTTGTTGACCGCTCCCTCTCCCCGTAGGGACTCGGAGCGGTGCACAGGGAAAAACTAAAACAATAAATATACAGACATATTAAAAACAAATTAAACAATACCTGTGCTAAAAATACCCCATTTACATACTAAAATTCCCAATTAACAACTAAAACCCCATGGAGAGAGACTACCCTAGGCCGGCTATGCTGTGTTGAAGGAGACAACCAACATTTGTTTGGTAAAAATTATGATGAGAAATCTTTGCTCAGTGTAGTATCTTAACCCAGACAGACTGTGTGTAACAAGCGAAGGGATTTAAAAAGTCTGTGGCTTGATCTGGGTGAATTAAGATTCATCAGTTCTGATGCCACTTACCTTAGCATCTCTTCTTTACATTTATATTCTGAAACATTGAACACCCCAGGTCATTGGTCAGGAATAAATGGGAACAAATAATTATCTACACGCTTTTCAGATCAGAATGGTGCTTATTCGTAAGAGCAAATATCTAAAAGTTCCCCCTCTATAAAATAATTAAATCCTGGGTCCAAATTATCTAGCTGTATCCGGAACAGTGAATGCATACTGATTATCATAATGGTATCAGTTGAATAAAACAAAGTTCAAAAATACACAGGAATGTGAGAGGAAGAACAGGAACACGATAAACTAGTGGAAAGTCAAGGTGAGGTCAATTCATAGCAAATTATCACAGGACAGGAAAAAACATTTATACTTTTTATTATGTATCGGAGGTATCTTTTTGTCAGAGTGGTGTCAGCGTTCAATTTTTCTGGAAGAAAGATAAAGCCCAATATATAAAATTAATGTACAAGTCTGTATTTCACACTGATAGAAACAGCTTTACAACTAGAAAGGCAAGGATATATTTTACCTTTTCTCACCCAACTTTCTTCTCCTTAGATAAGGCACCTAATAGAATTCTGCCTAATGCTGATTCTTAAGCAACATAGACGATATTTTAAGGCATGTCTGCCTTAAGCTCATAATGTTTCATAAAAGTTATTGAAAACAAAACTGCACAATCCATCTCGCACAGTCCAAGCATATTATTTGTTCTGTATACGCAGAAGGCTGCGAATAACATTGAATAATATGCAGTGTAATAAATGGACACTTTAGAATCACCAGATACATTGACCTTCATTTTAGAGGGACATTTCATACATATTCTACAGATGTAAACTGGGAGGAGGGGGAGGAGGTTGTGGGTAGCTGTGATCAAGAGCCACGACTGAATGACCATGGTGGCATCCTGAATAGCACACTGCCAATGGCACACTGTCATGGAAAATGGCAGCATAGGTGTTATGCTGTGAGCAACTCCAGTTGCTTTCTGTTACAATGGCATTGATACTCTTGGAAGCCATCTTAGATTGTGAATTGTTGTGGCCTAGAGGTGGAGCTCTGGCCTCACAATCAGGAAGTTGTGAGTTCGATCCTAGGTAGAGGCATATATAGGTTCTCCTGCTTAAGCAGGGTTGGACTAGATAACTTGCAAGGTCCCTTCCAACTCTGTTGAAACCTCCCTCTCTCCATGCCTCAGCTATCCAAGTGGATTAGACCTATTTATGTGCAGCATTTTTGCTTTCTTTTTAATTTGGTGGTGCATGTAGTTTTTATTTTATGTGTGAAGCTGTCCCAAAAGGTGCTTTTTCAAAAGGCAAATGGATTGTTTTTTTTCCCTTGAGGAAGAAGAAGACATTTTGCTTCTTATCCAAGAAGCTTCATTAGTTCTGGAAGGATGGTGGGGCCCTTAGAAGGATTAGTTCAGAACGAATCCTTCCATCAGCCACCATCTTCCCAGAACTGATGAAGCTTCTTGAATGAGAAGCAAAACTCCTTCTTCTTCAAGGGACAAAATAGTCCAGTTGCCTTTTGAAAAAGCTCCTTTGGGACAACCTTGACCTGGATGACTGAGAATCTCCACAGACATCTGTGAAGTTGGACTTGTTGAGTAGCTGATAAGCTTCATCGTTTTGCCAATCTTCTCAGCTTCTATGTCAATGGGTCTCAACCTTCCCAATGCCGTGACACTTTAATACAGTTCCTCATGTTGTGGTGACCTCTCAACCATACAATTATTTTTATGTTTTCAGCATTTCCCCAAATATATGTGTTTTCCAATGGTCTTAGGCGACCCCTGTGAAAGGGTTGTTCGAACCCCAAAGGGGTCCCGACCCACAGGTTGAGAACCACTGTTCTATGTGATCATAGATTGCATTACTATTTACTGTTGGTAAGCACTCTTTCTATCTTTTACATGCAATCCCTTATTACAATTCCGGCTGCATTTCTCATTTGCAGAAGGAAAGTATCCCTCTGTTAGGGTTCCAAATAGTATCCCATACAAAATCAGAGTCCAAGGCAAGAGATTCCTCAAAGTTCCAATTTATTATGAGAACCATGTTGGCACATCTGGGAAAACAGGAATCTGAAAGCTTCCAGGTTTCCCCACCCAGTTGAAAGTTCAAGATCCTGCCCCAACACCCACAAGTCCTTCACATGGTCCAATCTTCCACTGCCACAAAGACGGATTCCTCCCATCCAGTTCCGGCCAGGTGCAGAGACAAAGATGACCTTGAGTTTCTAAGAAGAATGTTATCATGGCTATATATCACCCCACGCCATATAATCCCCCCTCCCATTTTCAGTAGAAAATATGGTAGGCCTGGAGTCCAAAAAGGAAAGATGCCTTGCAGGCATGAGTGCATCAATGAAAAAGGGCAAGATTCAGAGTGGGCTGGATTAGAAACTTCATAAATGTTATACTTCCCAAAAGTAAAACCTGAACCATTAAAAATTGAACATGGATCCTAATTATTGAAGTAGGGTCCTTGTTCAGTTTATAATGGTTCAGAGTTTAGACTGCAATGCTATGGTACTTAGGAAGATATTCATAGGATATACTGGAATTTCCCCCCATAAATTTGGAGAAAGGCAGAAAAAGAAGGCATTGTAACTGAGAAAGCTTATTCTTATTTAATATGTCTGCTTTTCATCCAATTTATGAAAGATATAATACCAACTGTAGTACTGGCCTGAATAATTTCTATTGTTTACTGTCAGATGGGGTTTCCCCCCCCTTAAATATATATACAGTATATATATGCCATCTTAAGATCTAAATCTCAAATTCTATTAATTGCCCTTTCAAAATAGCTATTGAATTTCAGGCATATTTCCTAAACTACCTCGCTAGAGGAGGTGTGTTCTATAGTTATAGCTACTTATTGATAAGCAATATGTGGTACAGTTTTAAATAACATTCAAACTGAACTGCCCACACAATCCATATGCTTTTACATAAATAACTGAATGCAGGTGTAAAAGCTAGACCGAATTTATCATCTAACTTTGTCAGGAAAGCAGATTGCATTAAGAACATTCAATTAGAACTAAAAGAAAAGCAGTAATTGTAATTGAGTTTGCTGTATCGCTCCCAATATGAACTCATTCTTGTGCTTATATATTTTCAGAGGCAGGTTCCACAAATTTATATGCCAGTTAAGCTAGTAAGGAGGGAAAAGAAAATCAATCCTAGCTTTGATGGATCAGTGAGTCACGAGGGGGAAAGTAAACAAAACTTGCCAAAATTTTAAGCTCAGAAGGCTTAAAAAAATTATAATAAAATTTAATAAAAATAAAATTTAAGAAAAAGAAGGCTTAAAAACAGAGCAGATATCCTCTAGCCAATAGGATAGCTTGTCTACCCTAGTAGATCTATGGCTGCAGACTGCTCCCAAAATATATAAACAGTGTCCCTGATATCAGTGGTGAAATTCATTTTTTTTTTACCACTGGTTCTGTGCACGTAGCTTGGTGGGTGTGTTGTGGCAGTAATGCAGCAACCCACCCCTAGGAACACCCAAATTAATTAATTATAGTATTTTGTTTGTGCATGTTTCACTGTTTTAATTAGTTTATTTGCAGTTTTTATCTGATGTATCTTTTTGTTATGGACAGTCTTTGGTTATAATCTATTTACTTAGGAGGAGCCCTGGTGGTATAATGGTTAGAAGGCAGTATTGCAGGCTAACTGAATTAGGGATGGGCTTAAAAAATTTCAGTAGGTGTGGCTTGGTGGGCATGGCAGGGGAAGGTTACTGCAAAATCTCCATTCCCTCCCCACTCTGGAGCCAGCCAGAGGTGACATTTGCCGCTTCTCGAACTACTCAAATTTTCCGCTACCGGTTCTCCAGAACCTGCTGAATTTCACCCCTGCCTGCTATTGGAGGGAGTCTACATTAGGCAGTTGAGGAACAAGGTGGAAAGGACTTCAATCCAAATCACCTCCACGTGGGAATCTAAAATCCTGTTTCTTGAATTGGGTTCTAGAACAGGCCAGTAAAGGATAATACAAAACATTTCATGTAAATGGAAACAGCATCTCAAAAGTAAAAGAAGACGGCATTAATTTTGTTGTGCCATGTGCAATGGCAATAAAATAAACTAAAACTATAAAGGGCAGGTAATCTTCAACATATGAACACAATTGGGCCCAGAACATTTGTTGAGAGGTGAGGTGATTTGTTAAGTGAGTTACATCCAATTTTATGACCGTTTTCTGTCATGGTCATCGAGCAACTCACCATGGTTGTTAAGTGAAGCATGAAGTCATGAAGTGAGTTCAGTCTCTCTCCCCCCCCCCACCCCTGACTTTACTTGTTAGAAATCAGTTGGGGAGGTGGCAAATGGCAATTGTGTGACCCCAGGACCCTGCAACCTTCCTAAATTCATGTTGGCTGCTGAGGGACCGAATGTTGATTATGTGGCCACAGGGATTCTGTCATAATTTTGAGGCCTGTTGATAAGCCACTTTTTTCAGCACTGTCGTAATTTTGAACAGTTTCTAAATAAATAGTTATTTGCGGGATCGGATCCTGCCCCATACTTCCTCACGGCCGATTCGCTCCCACAGAGAGGGACTTCTCCGGGTGCCGTCCACTAGACTTTGTCAGCGGGCGACGCCCAGGGGAAGGGCTCTCTCTGTGGCGGGCCCTGCCCTCTGGAATGACCTTCCCCCCGACATTAGAACGACCACGGACCTCCGCTCCTTCCGTCTGAAATTAAAAACATATTTTTTCTGCTTGGCCGGTCTGGGGTAGTCTCTCTCTATGGGGTTTTAGTGTATAGTGGGAATTTTAGTTTAGATTGGGTATTTTAGCACAGGTACTATTTAATTTGTTTTTAAGATGTTCTTGATTGTATATTTATGGTTTTTAGTTTCCCTGTGCACCGCTCCGAGTCCCTACGGGGAGAGGAGCGGTCAAGAAATTAAACTATTATTATTATTATTATTATTATTATTATTATTATTATTATTATTTATTTATTTTATTAGTTGTATTTGTATACCGTCCTATCTCCCCAGTGGGACTCAGGGCGGTGCACAGAAACGATAAAAAGACAATACATACAATATCAATATAAAAAGGATTAAATTTAGGGGTCTGTGCTAAAATTGTGGTTAAAAACTATTAAAATCACTAAATTAAAAGTAAACCATTAAAACTATGCCAGGCCGGCCACATGAAATAGATATGTTTTTAGGGCCCGGCGGAAGAGGCGCAGGTCCGTGATGGTGCGGAGGTCGGGGGGCAGGTCGTTCCAGAGTGTGGGGCCGGCCACAGAGAAGACTCTCCCCCTGGGGGTCGCCAGCCGGCATTGTCCGGCAGACAGCACCCTGAGGAGGCACTCTCTGTGGGAGCGGACAGGTCGAAGGGAGGTATGTGGTAGTTGTACGTCAAGAACTACCTGCACCGGAAGCCCAGTTTCATACTGCACAAAGAAGTAAATGTCTATGGAGATTCTCAGTCATCCAGGTCATGGTTGTCCCAAAGCAGCTTTTTCCAAGAGGCAACTGGACGTTCTTTGAAGATGTTCACTTCTCATCCAAGAAGCTTCTTCAGCTCTGACTGGATGGTGGGAAATGGAAGGATTTATACTCCTTGCAGACAGCTGGTAATTTGCATTCTTTTAGTAAGTTGTTAAGGCTACCTGGAGGTTTATCTGGTGTCATCAGGATCCCCTGGGTGTGGAGCCTTGTTGATCTACAACACAGTCTCTAGTCTACAACAAAGTTCTTTCAACAGTTCCAACAAGGCTCCATACCCATTTGTACTCCCCAGGCTCCAAGAAACCATGCATGCATGTGGGGGGCGAGGGGCGGGGCGGGGGTCTCATGTGCATATGCAGATGGGCACAGATTACAGGTGTGGGCACGCATGTGCACGTTTTTGGCACCCAAGGGGGAAAAAAGGTTCACCATCACTGGTATATTGGATATGTTCACTGCCTTGAGTTATTTGTAGAATATAATAGAGGTGGGATATTAATAAATTAAATAAATCAAGTTCTTTTCATCTTGCATAGGCCATTGTGAATTAGCGGGAATTCCATATATGACAAAGCTAATGTTGCATCATGAAACTCTTTTCCAGTGACCATTACTTATACTTGTTCCACTAAGTTTAAACTGGCTTTCCTGGCCATGGTGCACCTCCCCTCCCTTATATATTGAACTTCTATTCCTAACCACCCAAAGCCACAGTTATAAATCCTCAAAATATTTTTGAACATAAAGCAACTCATCGAACCAAGAGTTTGGGAGGAGAGCAATATCAAGGACAAATGCACCCACTAAAATTATGTTGGTCTTTCCTGCTGGATGATATCAGTTGTTCTTACTCTTTCAGAGTAGAGACTTAGCTTCAGCTGCAACTAAAGAACAAGGAACTCGGATTAGTGTTTTTAAAATTGTCTCTACGTATCTTTATCCATTCCAAAGTCTCAAAACAAAAGGACATGAGGCCGCTTATCTGATCTGTTCTAAAAGAGGACATAATGCAATTGGCACAGGAAAATCGAGATGGAAAGATTAGTGGGGGGAAAGGGCAGAGAAGGTTAACAGGGAAGCCATCAGGGAGAAATCAGAATCGCAAGTTGGGTAGTTCTATAGATCAAATAGATAAGCAAACAAATGGCTTGTTGGCCATAATGACCCACAGAGTCAATACAGTAAACCCATCTTCAATTTTATTCCTCTCTGGAAGGCTTACAAATGACCACAACAAGCAGATGTTTAAAGAATCACAATGAGCTGCTGAAACAAGGAGGGGAGAATTATGACAATGGATTGACATTATGAGTAAATGAATTATTGGAGACCTGAGAGGAAACCTAAGGGAGAACAGTAGAGTGAGTGAATCAATATGAGGTCTTCATGATGAAAAACAGAATTTCTTAGGTCAAGTTCTTTTCAAATGATTTAAACTAGGTGTGTCTAACCTGCAGCCTAAGGGGCACATGAGGCCCTGGACCGCTAGTAATGTGCCCTCGCAAGATAATAAAAGTATTTTAAATTATAAAATTTTTTTTTTAATTTATATACATTAACTTTATAATATATTTTATATGCGGCCCAAGACAATTCCTCTTCACTCAGTGCAGCCCAGGCAAGCCAAAAGGATGGAGAATGATAGTTTAAATACTTCCAGTTTTTGCACTCCAGGTTAAGGGGATGGCTTCATTCCAATTTTCTTTCTCCCAAACTCTCTCTTTTCCTCACTTCTTCTCAAAAAGGTCAGAATCAAGATCTCCTGCTTGAGAGGGATTATGGGACATCAGCGTCAGTCAGGCTGGTTGTTGCTGCTGGGAATTGCAGGTAAATAGCATTTAAAATGACATAAGTTATCTATTCTTTGCGTATTTCTTCCCTGTTAACTTTTGCCTTCATTTTTCTTCATTTTCCTCTGTTGTTTTCTCTTCTGCCAAATATTAGTATGTAAATTCACTGGGCAGATCCATAAAGCACACTGTGTTTTGAAGAGATTCTCTAAGATAAATAAACAAGGAAATACTACTGGGCAAGATAGAAAATAGATAGATAGATAGATAGATAGATAGATAGATAGATAGATAGATAGATAGATAGATAGATAGATAGATAGATAGATAGATAGATAGATAGATAGACAGACAGACAGACAGACAGACAGACAGACAGACAGACAGACAGACAGACAGAGATGTATGTGTAGATGTGAGAAAGAGATAGAGAAAAGAGAGAGAAAGAAAAAAAAAGAGAGAGAAAGAGATAGAGAGACAGAGACAATCAAAGATAGAGAGCGAGAGTTCAGTATAAAATATTATACGGTTCATGTCAGAGGTGGGTTGCTCCTGGTTCGGCCCAGTTCATCCGAACCGGTAGTGGTATTTTGGCCTGTGTCACAGAACCGGTAGCGACCCAGGTTGGCCACGCCCCCAAACTGGTCCCCTGGTCACCACTGCCATTGCTGGCATCTTGTTTAGTGGTGCGCATGCGTGCACAGTTCAATGTAAATTGTTCTGCGCATGCGCAGAGAACAATTTACATTAAACTGCACACAGAAAGCGCATCTGGCACACACGAAGCAAACTGGTAGTAAAACCAGGAGCAACCCACCTCTGGTTCATGTGCGATACCAGCAATGTTCATGTAAGCAAGTAAACAGGACTTTTGGACACATGAACATGCAAAGTGGTACAAGCTGGGAGCTAAGGATTCCCTTCTTGATAGTTTTTTTCCACTGACAACAAATTATGAAAAATAGCCTATCGACATAAATGATTCAGAATGAAGGCTGTGCTGCAGTTTCTCAAAAGTTTTCTGTCCCTGGAATATAAATTCAATCCCCCCCCCCCCCCCGCCTCATCTCATGGGTACTTAAGAATTTCTTTTGAATTTCTTTTGTTGGATCTTCCTGAGGGGAGGAAGGGCTGGGGGACCCTCTTTTAATTGCACAGATTTCCATCCTCATAGCACCAGACTGGCTGCAGATAACGTTGCCTGGAACCTGGCAAGAAAAGGTCGTGGCCTTATCAGCTGGAAGTGACCAAAAACACACCACTCTGATCTCACCCACCTTTAGTCACTGATGGGGAATGAGGTGCAGATGCAAATACTCCTCGACTTATAATTGCAATTGCATCCCAAGTATCAGCTCATAGGACTCACATTTCCTTTAAACTCTTTCCAACAGAGTAACTATACATTTGAAAGCCTATACCCATGATGGCGAACCTATGGCACATGTGCCACAGGTAACATGCAGAGCCCTCTCTGTGGGCATGCGAGCCATTGCCCCAGCTCAGCTCCACCATGCATGCGTGTCTGCCTCCCGCCGACCAGCTGATTTTTGGGTCTCTGTTGTCCATGCGCAGGAGGGTATGGCACATGCACACACATGTGGGGTGTGTGGAGATATGGGTGCATGCTCAGTGGGGAACATGGGGCAGCACAGGATAGCACCGCCACCCCTGTGGCCCATTTTTGGTCCCAGGAGGTTACAGGAAGGCCTACTAGGTCTGAAATGGGGCGCAGGAGGTGTGCTCCCCCAGTGGCCCATTTTTGCTCCCAGGAGGCTGCAGGGAGGCCTATTAGGCCCCATGGGGGGGGAGCTCAGGGGGGTTGTGCACACATGCACAGGGAGGGGGGCACACGGGGAGGTGTCACACATCCATTGCATTATGGGTATGGGCTTTCAGCATGCAACAACAAAATGGTTAGCCATCACTGGCCTATCCTGTAGCTACAGACCTCTTTTACTGTTGATTATGTGGGAGGGGGGAGAATTTACCTTTCTCACAGGAATACCAAACAAGAAACAAGTGCATAGTAAATATGCAGGTCCTTGCTAAAGTGTCCGTGCCCACAGCCCTTCACATTGTGAACACACTCAAAATATTTCATTAAAACACCTTTAAAATTTAGATATAGTCATTGAATCTTTTGATATTAAAGCATTCATTAAAAAAAAACCTGCAGAAAAAAATAATTTGCTCCTTATAGCATTATAATGAGAGAGTGAAACATGAAAGTCTCAGGGCATTCACTGCATAAATTAGAACCGTGGAGCAAAACAACAGGCTGTTAACTTAAATAACTACAATTAAAATATTTGTAACCTGCCTTTCAGCTAAGGATTATTGCCTGTTAAATTATGCATTCTTTTAATACTTAAATGCTGTTTTTCTGTATAATCTTACTGGGCTGACAATGCATTTTCAACTTCTTTTTGCATAATGCTATGTTCATTTATTGATTACCAGTTCAGTAGAGCAACTTATGCAAGAGGAAGAACATTTAAATAAAATATTTATGTAACAACAGTTGTCTACTTGTTCACCCTTTGTTCAATCCCCTCAATATTTAGGCTTTCTGTGCCTTTATCTCCAGGGACTTTGTTCAGCCCAAGGCTTTAATCGTAGGCCCACATATAACTTTTATTTCCTCCCCAACTGAAAAGTAAACATTCTGAGAAACTTATTATTTTTAAATTTTTAAAAAGGTGCAAAGGGGGGAATGAGCAAAATATTTTAAATATTTTCCACCCTTGAGCTTAAAATACTTTTAGATATTTTAAGCACATGTGTGGAAAGTGAAGAAAAAGTCTTTTGAATTCTATTGTAATGTTCAGTGCAATGGTAGCAGTATTTCAATATCTAAGTGGGAGCCACAAAGAAGAAAAGGTCAACCTATTCACCAAAGTAAGGCAGGAGAAGAACTAATGGATGGAAACTAATCAAGGAGAGAAGCAATCTAGAATTAAGGAGAAATTTATTGACAGTTAGAACAATTCATCAGTGGAACGACTTGCCTCCAGAAGTTGAGTGTGCTCCAAGACTGGACGTTTTTAAGAAGAGATTGGACAATAAATGGTATGGGGTTTCCTGCTTGAGCAAGGGGTTGGACTAGAAGACCTCCAAGGAATTAAGAACTATCCCTGACTTATGCACCTTCCGCCGTGCCCTCAAAACCTTTTTCTTCCAACAAGCCGGGGTGGCATAAAATATGATTTTTAAATTCAAATTTTCATTAATTTTAATCAGGGTTGGTTGGGTTTTTTTCACTTTTAGGCCAAAGTTTAATATGTCTTTAAAAAACTTTTTTAACTTATATATATTTGTTTTTATTCTGGCTGTACACCAGGACCGCCCTGAGTCCTTTTGTAGTAGGGCGGTATAAAAAAACAATAAACTCAACTCAACCTAAACTCAAGGTCCTTTCCAACCTCTTTTATTCTGTTATTCAGTAATAATTGGGTGCTAGTTCTGTAGTATTAAAAATATAATCCTAGTTTGACACATGCTTTAGACCAGTGGTGGGTTCCTACCGGTTTGGACCAGTTCAGCCAAACCGGTAGTGGTTTGGCGGCCTGGGTCCTGGAACCGGCAGTAACCCAGGTCTGCCACGCCCCCAAACCGGTTCTCTGCCGCCATCTTGTTTTTCAGTTCTGCACATGCACAGAACAATTTTAATTGCACTGCACATGTGGCGCGTACATGAGCGAACTAGTAGTAGTGCCTGCTAAAACCCACCCCTGCTTTAGATCCCTTGTGTATAGACACACACTGCTAATTACGTACACTAAGATATTATAGAAGAAAAGCAAGATCTTCATAATTACTGCAAGGCAATATATTGCCAAATCTAATATGATTCCCATTACATTTGCTTAAAAATGGCAATAGGAATAGGGGGAAAACAAAAACAGAGAGGACAAACCAAAGATGATATAGCAAAATATCATTATAAAAACTCTATGGGGATTTCTCCCTGCCTTTCAGGTAGCAAACAAAAATCAAGTAATAATCTAAGGGGAACAGAATCCCAATTAGGGTGACGAATGAGAGGGGGGTGGCATCTTCAACAAGCAATAGTCTGTGGGGAAATTGGGAATGTCAGACAAAATAATTAACCCTATAGTTTGAAGAATGCCATATTGAAAACAGGATATTTGTGACCATTATTTCACGCTTTACAATCTAGCAATAAACACTAATAGAAAAACAAGGGCAAACAATTTGCAAACAATAGCTGGGATTTGCATATTAAATTTGTGTGATGGTAGCTCATTGAATTGATTGGTTTCTACATTAAGTCTACAAGATTTAGGTTCATAGAATACATAAAGTTAGAAACAATGAAACCTCATTACAGGTAAATGCTATGTTTGACCAGGCTACAGGATAATGTTTACTGTATTACAAATTTGGAAGAGCTCCAGAGTCCAGTCTAGACATTTCAAATTAAGAATGTCCAGAGTGACTTCTGTGGAGATCCAGGTCATCGTTGTCTCAAGGATGCTTTTTCAGAAGCCAATTGGACTGGGGTTTTTTTTCTTCAGGAAAAAGATGTTTCACTTCTAATGCAAGAAGCTTCATCAGTTCTGACCAGACTTCACCAGAACCATGGAAGGTTCTTGGATGAGAAGCAAAATGTATTCTTCTTCCTCATAAAAAACAAAAACAAAAAAAACAGTCCAGTTGCGTTCCAAAATGATGTTTTCCAGATTCTGTTTGATCACATCAGTGAATGGGTAATTGTTCCACTGTTAAATTGTTTGTCAGAATATCCATGAACTGGCAGAGACATAGTAACAAGGGTAGCCAATGAATAGGCATGGTAACAAGTCAACTGTATTAAGCTCTGAGCTCTGAAACTACTGGACTTGTCTGCTGATCTGAACTGTAATGAAACTCTTCTCTGCTGGTGTGTGTGTGTGTGTGTGTGTGTGTGTGTGTGTGTGTGTATTCTCCTGAAACAGTTATCTGTGTGTGCTTGACATTGACCTTGACCTTGACATTGTTTTATACTGTCAGGAAGGTTTTCTTAATAGTAAATCATAGCTCATTTAAATGTATTTATCTGTGTTCCATCCTTTAGACAGAAAGAACAGGTCTTGATGTACTTCTGTGTCACATCCTTTCAGACATCTGAAAAGAGCTATTCAGATTATTTTGTTTTCTCTTCTCAAGGTTAAACATTCCAAATCCCATTAATTTTCTTCATTGGATTTTATTTTTAACTTCCTCGTCATCCTTGTCACTGCCCTTTTACACTTCCGTTGAAGCAGCTAAAATCCTAAATTGTGCATTATTTTTATTTTCTAAATGACGAATTTTCTATTTATCTCTATTTGTTTTCATAACTTATCCAACCCATTTCACTTATCCATATTGTTTTGAACTGTATTCATTTTCAATTACCACCCAATTTTGTGTCATCAAAATGTTCAATAAGCTTTTCCTACAACTCAATGACCGATAAAATATTGGAGAGTACAGAACCCAGCCTGGAATATAATGATACCCATGTATAGCAATACTTCATTCCAGAGGTGGGTTGCTCCCGATTCGGCCCAGATTGACCAAACCTGTAGTGACGGCAGCACAAGCACGAGCAAACCAGTAGTAAACCGGCTAGCAACTCACCACTGCTTCATTCCAGTTTGTGAAGAACTAATGAAGATACTACACATTCCGTTTTATTTTCCCTTAACAGGAACTGAATAATTACATGGTCATCCTTCACCAATTTTTTTGCTATCTCTATGACCTCTAATAAATATTTAATGTTGATTATTATAACGGCAAGATAACTTGTCTTTTGGTGACTTCCTCCATCCACTGACGCAGAAAGCTATCAGCAAGAGCGTTATCCTAGAAGGATCATAATTAGTAGAGTTGGGAAATAAAATGTATTGGAGTAATTAAAGCTCACCATAATTATTATTATAATTCTATCTCTTTAAAAGATCTGAAATTTGTTTTTGGAAAGTAGCATCCCCATTTCCTTTGATGAAGCCCCATACCAATAATATTGCTTTAGTATTATTTTCATTGGTTTAAAGCAGAAGGTGTCAATTCGTAAAGCATTCCTGGCCTGTTCTCGAGTTGCCATAGGCAGGAGGGGAGAGAAATGATGGAGCAGTTCAGCTACCATGACCAGAAGCACATTCCATGCATACCTTTCTCCAGATTGTATCTCAGGTAACCACAGCCAGTCGGAGAGCCGTGTTTTCTATAGCCCACAAAAGTGCTCTGTTGGAGAATGTGATTTATGACACACCCTGGGTGGAGAAGGGAAACAGGGTCATGGATGAGCCATAAATTACATGGGGGAGAGCTGACTCTACCCAGTACATGTTGCTCCTAATAAATAGCTGGATTTCTTTTGAAACTTGGCTCAAGACTCATGAGTTAATTAGGGCATCTGTCAGAACCCTGTCAGAAGGTATCTATAGTATCACCAAATCCACTCACTTGTATTTCAGAGAAGGTATAGATACCTTCAACTCTTTTTGTGCAGAATCCCACCTTGAGTTACTACAAGATTGGTGTTCAGTCCTTCAATTGCTTCTGACACTTCACAACCCAATGGACATCATTTCAACAATAATTTTTGTCGTCTCCTTCTTTGACTTATCCTAAAGTCATGCTTGTGTCATCAGTGATAATATCTAGTCACCTTGCCTTCTGATGGCCTCTCAAATGCCTTCAGAGTCTTCTCCAATGGCTCCTGCCTTTGTATTATGTATTAAAATGGACATGAAGCTTTGGATTCATTATTCGTGGTTTAAGATCATTCTGCTACCTTCTGTCTGCACGGATTTTCACACCGTTTTGTGAGTAATGACAATTATTCAATTTCTTTTATGATTTTTAAAACTGCAATAGAAGTTCTAAAACTTTCTGATATAAATTCACTTGTTCCAGTCCATTTCAGTTTGCTGATTCCCAAAATGTCAGTGTTCAATCTTGACATTTTTGAGCTGACAATCTCAACTTTACTTTGATTCATGGTTCTGACATTCCATATACCACTGCAGCAAAATCTAACATTCCTTTTGCTTCTGGGGACATCGGAAGCTAATGTTTTTTTTAAAAAACTTCAATCCATCCACATTTTAAAAAAATACCAAAGTATTAATAGTATTTTTTCCCTGATCCTCCAGTACTTCTTTGGTTATTTCATTATCATTTGACATTGTTTTGGTTGTGAATTTTTATTTGGTTTTCTTGATATAATAGTACAGTAATGCAGTGGCTAGCCATTTCCTTCTCCAGTGAATCCTATGCAGTGATCCATTTACACTGATTGTTTCCTAGTATGATTTGATTGCTTATTTGTATCTTATGGCTATCATTAAGTGTTGTACCTTATGATTCATGACAAATGTATCTTTTCTTTCATGTATACTGAGAGCATCTGCACCAAAGACAAATTCCTTGTTTGTCCAATCACACTTGCCCAATAAAGAATTCTATTCTATTCTATTCTATTCTATTCTATTCTATTCTATTCTATTCTATTCTTTATAACCCGCCTTGCTGGATGACTTTCTGTAGTAGAGGCATCAGTGAGTAGGCAGGGACTTGAACTTTCTTTTGGATGGGGAAAACCTGGAAACTTTCAGATTCGGGTTTTCCCAGATGTACCAATAGGGCATCTCTAATAAAATAGAATGTTGAGGAAACTCAAGCCTCAGAGTCTTCTTTCGTTGGGGGTGTTATTTGGAACCCTGACAGACTTCCTCTGTCAGAGATAAGAATGGTGCCTTAGAACTTGAACAGAGAAACTTTTATCTTTATTAGTCCTAATTACCATGAAGATCAGCTTCTACAGATTCTCAGAATTCCTGTCTGTCCCCACCCATCCCAAGGTTAAAATTCTGACTTTCTTTCTCCAGCCATTTTGTTGTTACAAACTGCTTGGTCCCCATGCTGGCCTCTTAATAGCAATTGGTTATGTTGACAAAATGGCCTTGTCTTCTCCCAGCCTTCCCATTTCCTGTCTTGCCAGTTTCGGTCCTCATAATTTACACCTATCTATGTAATATGTAAACCTAAGGTATAAAGGGGAGGGGGGAATCCGGTGAAGCAAAAAAGCACTTTCACACATGAATGGAAAGAGGTCATCAACTTTTGTCCCTCTTAAATCTTCCCTCCCTAAAGGAGGGAAGATGGGACCAGAAATATCTGAAGCACACACTCCTACAATGACATCACTCATCACAACTATTTCAGATGCTGGAGAGTTTGAAAGACTCGATTAAAGCCTCTGTCATTTCTCTATTCATTATTTTCTGCAGTCATTATTATTATTTTTTATCTCCCTCTGCTCCGTTCCCTTCAATCCCCCAGCATTCCTGGCCTCTTGGCATTTGTATCTACTCCATTTTATCTCTTTCCTCCATAATTGTTGTTTTGCATAATGATTGGTTTAGGTGATGGGAGAACCATGCACATTTGTTCAGTAGTTCGCTAATGCAGGGCCAATCCTACTAAAAATATTACTCTAGTGAGTCTTCAAAGATAGAACTCCAACCGCCATATCCATCTTACTGATCATGGCATTGGTGATAACCAACATGAGAGAATTTAGTTAATAAGACCGTCCAATTGGAATGGCCACTTCTTTTATCAGTAGAACCAGAAAGAACAGCTTTATAAAGTGATAAGTAAAAAGCCATTTATTTTTGTCAGTGCTGAATGGCCTCATCCAAAGCACTGAAATGTCTTTTTTTTAAAAAAAATCTCAATATTTTTCTGTTCTTTTGGGTTTGTCCTTGTATTAATTAGCTTGCTCCCTCTCTAGTAGAATGGCTCATTAGCAGAACACTTTATCTGTAGATTGATTTTAAAAAAATATCAATAGCACCATGTTGAGTATGACAGAATCATTATAATGAAAGGGAAACACAACCGAGTCCAAACTTTGTCATTCTTTAAGTCAGACTTATTTTCTGAGCTGTTCCATTCTCTTCAGCACTAGAACAAGAAATCTTTATTTGCTGACACATTGTGGCCTGTTTTTGTTCTCACTAGTTTTCATGCCTGATAATGTTCCAGCAAAATCCAGTTGAATCTACCCCAGCAGAGGTAGAATTTTTTTCAAAAACACTACCAAGCAAATTTCTCATGACATCTGAATGGGTTCATCCAGCAAATAAAACCTGCTGGAATAACTCCCTCAACTGCTAAAAAAATAAATAAATGTGGGAACATAATTTTGAAGCTGATTAGGGCCAGCCTGTGCTTTGGCAGTATATCTTAACTGGCATATATGAAAGAGATGAACATAAAATAAGCCCCTATTATTATTTGTGCCTGTAGAAAAGAACATATGTAGCTCAGGATTGAACTGTGGAGTTTTTGGTGCTTCAGAGTTATTGTTTGTTTTAACGTCACTTAACAGACTAAAGCAAAAAGACTGAATTCAAAACCAAAATATGCTAAGTCCGCATATTCATGTATTTATTTGTTAGATTTTTATCCCATTTTTCCTCCAAATTTCCAGAGATTGGGACAATTGTGAAGCAGACATAGTGTATTTTAAAATCCATCACTAAAAGGAAATAGAAATTAAGAGGGAACTCAGTCACAAATGTCTGAAGAATAATTATGAGCCAATTTTAACCCATAGATAGACATATATGGGATCCAGCTAAGTTGAGCATAGTTGGTGCAGTTCGCAAGAGATTTTTCAAGGCCTTTTGTGGGGGTCCTTTTAAAAAATGAGAATAAATGTAAGCCTCCTTCATTCAGTACAGGCTCAGTTTGCAAGAACAATTCTTCCAAATGAGTGGAATACACCTTCTTTGCCCAAGCTCTGAATTAAATCCAGATTCTTATTCTCCTAAAATATTGTTGGGAAACCTATTGTGATGGTGACTTCAAAATAATCAGCTTTTTGCATGTTATTTTTTTTAGCATATCTGAAATTCACATTGATACCCATACTGTGAACCATGTCCTTCAAATACACTTGTTTTGGAATTTCAGGTACGATAGATTAGTTGAGATCCACAGAAAAGCCTCCCCAACCCCCGGTCTGTGGACCGGTGCCGGTCCGTGGCTTGATAGGACCCGGGCCGCAGGGCCGGAGAGGAGGAGGAGGGAGGACGAGGCAGCCCCCAGGGCAGAGCGCACACCGGGGGCGGGAGAGCGCAGGTGCGGCTGCTCACACCATTGGGGGCCCTAGAGGGGTGAGTGAGCCGACCCACCCACCCCCGCGTGCCCATGCGCCGCCTGTTCCCCCTCCCCCCCCGCTCCCCCTCTACGCCGGCCGGTCCGTGGAATTTTCTTTAAAATGAAACCGGTCCCTAGTGCAAAAAAGGTTGGGGACCCCTGCTCTAGAAGCTGTTCCTTCTTACTACATTTTTGGAGGGAAGAAAGAAAAGGAACACATGGTCAAGAAGATGTATACAGGTTTAAATCATGAGCAACTTTACCTTTGACTCATTTAATCTATATTTTATTTAACGATGAGATTTAAAAACATGCTATATCTTTTTTCAGAATTCTCCCCATCAGGGGTGGGATTCCAAAACTTTTCCTACTGGTTCTATGTCAGCACAATGTGCGCACGCAGTACTCAAAGACACACACACACACACACACACCCTTGTTGTCAGTGCTGGTGAGCTGAGCTGTTTGTTAGTCACAATCCACTCTGCCGTGCAAATCAGCTGAGCTAAAAAAACAAGGGAATATAGGACAGGGAACTGCGGGGCTGGGAGGGCTGGGCCAACCAGAGGTGGTATTTTCCGGTTCTCCAGACTACTCAAAATTTCTGCTACCAGTATGCCAGAACTGGTCCAAACTATCAGAATACCACTTCTGCTCCCCGTCCATCCCTATGTAAAAATTATGTGGGCTTCTTTGAGATCTGCAGCATCTTCAGACAGATGGAATCTATACAGATTCTGCCCAATCATACTGCAGCACTGACCTCTTCACTTTCTCCTCTAAGTTAACAATACAATTAAAGGAACAGCAGGGCAGCTAAGCTATTGTTTGGCTGGCATGCTTCATTTCCAAAGGAGAAAGCTTCCCTTGGTCTCTGGAGGTTAGATATTAGCCCTTTCCTATTATTTTAGAAAAATAGAATTTAATTCATACCAAGCACATATTGTTTAGGGAATACATGGCTGCAAAATTTAATCATGAGTATGGAAACAACTCTGGGCTTTATTTTAATAACAAAGAATTTTCTTGTGCCGCCATGAATGCTAAGAATTACATTAAAATCATTATACTTACTTACTTACTTTATTTGAATTATTCAGTTAATTTGACCTGGGCTGTATGTAGTGTTTTATCTTCCGTCTCTTACTCTGTACAAGGCGTCTTCAATTTGAAGCTCACCACATGTTGTTCATAAAGTTCAACCACAACACAGACGGAACAACAGCCCAATAATATTTAATACAAAATACAATACAAACAATATCTAAAGGTAAAGGTTCCTTTTGCACATATGTGCTAGTCATTCCTGACTCTAGGGTGGGGGGTGCTCATCTCCATTTCAAAGCCAAAGAGCCAGCATTGTCCAAAGATGTATCCATGTTCATGTGGCCGGCATGACTAAATGCCAAAGGCGCACAGAACGCTGTTACCTTCCCACCAAAGATGGTTCCTATTTCAAACTGCTAGTTTGGCAGAAGCTGGGACAAGTAATGGGAGCTCACTCCATTATGCAGTGCTAGGGTTTTGAACTGCCGATCTTTCTGATTGACAAGCTTAACATCTTAGCCACCAAGCCACCGCATCTCTGTAAGCAATATCTAGTCAACATAAAACTAAACAGAATGCAGACTTCCACAAAAGTCATCTTTAATATATAGACCAGTGGTTCCCAATGTGGAAATGTGGGGCAATTTGAACCTTGTTTAATCTAAGTTAATGGCCCTTTAGGCTTTCTCTGCATGAGTAGAGTTCAGTTTTGGGGTAAAATAAGAATTATGTGTCACTGGGGGAGGGGGCATCAGGATTTTAAAGATGCTTAGGTGGGGCATGGCCAAAAAAGGTTGAGAACCACTGGTATAGACCATTATAGATTTGAACAGAATAACAGTTGAAGGGACCTTAGGGGTCTTTTAGTCCAACCCCATATCAGATATATGGTTGTCTAATATCTTCTTAAATTCTTCCAGTGTTGGAGCACCCACAACTTCTGGAGGCAACTTGTTCCACTGATTAATTATTCTGTGAAACCAAAACTGGATGCAATATTCCAAGTGTGGTATTACCAAGGCATTATAAAGTGGTACTAATTCTTTATGTGATCTTGATTGTATCCCTCTGTTAATTCTGCCTAGGATTGTGTTAGCTTTTCTTGGCAGCTGCAGCACACTGCTGGCTTATATTTAAGTAACTGATCAATAGGACTCCAAGAACCCTGTCACAATTACTACTATTGAGCCAAGAATAGAATGAAAGTATTCAACAGAATGTATATTTTTACACATGTAAGCACTTATCATTTCACTACTGAAGGATGAAAACATTTAAGGAACATTCAGAAAATCATCCTCTGTAAATATTTATAGTGAAGCTAGTAGAAAGGGCAGCAAATTTGTTTGTGACTTAAATAGAGGCTGAAATGACCTTGCTTTAAGAGATGTCTTGAGGAATCAGCTTCTTGAATTCAGAACCTTCTTTGAAAAAGAAAAAAAAGAGTCACCCAGGAGCTATAGTTAGATTCTTGATGCATGGAACTTACTTAGTCAGCACTTAGTACAAGATGCCCAAGGTATGATGCTAAAAAGACTCAAAGTTATTCCAAACAAATGGTGCTTTTATTTATATCTAAGGGTATGTGCTTCTGTCTAAGTGTGAATAATTAAATATAGAACTGTTTTAGCAGTTTGCATAAGAAAAAAAAGTTAACATTATACTACTACATTAACTTTTGCAAGTCTACAGAAGTATTCTGGGATTCTGAGGCCTACAAAAATGGTTTATTGTCATCCTAAAAATCACTGAATGCTAGAAGCAAATTGTTACATTGAACTTAATAGGAATTTTTTTTGTTTCACTCAATCCTGAAACATAAGCATCTATATACCTATATAACTTAAGTCTTAAAGCTGCCATGTTTGGGGACCCCTGACATAGACAGATATTGTACCTCAATGGCATCCTTCAGTGATTTAATCCATAATTTCTATCATCCTTGGAATCCACTGGTCACATAACTGGCTAAAACATATATGTGGATTACTATATTTCAGCTTATAACTATTTCCAAAGATATTTTAAAACAAAAGTACCACACATTTTAAACATTAATGTGAAGCTCTTGACCTCAGAAGTAGTAACAGAAAAGGAAATCATTTCAAAAAGATTTTAAACTCTACTCTTACTCATTTCCTCAAATTGAATTTGGAGGTACACTTCCATTTTTGAAAGCAGAAAAGCAAACTGTGCAGAGCTCCATTTATCCACTTCAAAAGAAGAGTTGAGTTAGCATATAAACCTGCTGAGATCCATAATGTGGAGTTCTAAGGAACATGGGAAATTTCAAACATCATTTAAACCCCTCCGACTAATCACACTTCAGTGTACTGAGCTGTAGTGTGAATAACGGTACAACTTTTGCCCTCAGCAGGGGATGTTCTCATCATGAATTATATTACAGAGCTTCTGAAATTTTTCCATCCTTATATTATAAAATATGATCTCGGATATAGGAGAGGATGCATTGGCAGCTAAATTCTTCAAACTGTTTTAAGGTACATTAAAATGCTGTTACTTAAGGTGCACTGTAGTGCGTAAGCCATTAATTCAATCTTTTCACAGTACATTTGAAATGCAGTTGTTTTTTTAATCAAAGGTTCTGCACCAAAACTAGAAATGTAATTTGCAAAGAATTAATGCAGCCCAAGATGTGGCGGTTGCCAAGTTTCACTTAGGTTACCTCTGAATTTTCTTGTTTATAAAGAAACATCACAAACGAGAGGACAGATGGATAAATGAATGACTTTGAGCCAGTCAGAGTTTCCCATTAAATCTTACTTCTTAGAATTGTTGGATGAACAAAAGAGGAGGAAGCTTCAACTAAATTATCTTGAGTTTTCAGAGAAAAGCTACTTATAAACCCATAAATAGTTTGGGTTTTTTTGTGCTATGCTTCATTCATCACATTAGATAATACAACAGCCTCTCCAAAGTTACCTCTTCTCAAAATGCTGGAGCACAGTAATCCATGTTTGGGTTTTAGTCATTTTTGTGATCAATGCATTCCAAGGATTGTGGAAGCTATGGACTAAATTACTGAAGGATGCTTTTGAGGTCTCTGTCTATATCAGGGTCCCCAAACTTGGCAGCTTTAAGATTTGCGGGCTTCAATTCCCAGAATTTTGGAAAGTGAAGTCCACAAGTCTTAGAGTTGCCAAGTTTTGAGGCCCTTGCTCTTGGCAATTGCAATGCTGGATGAAATTGGGTTTTGGCCACCTTCTTTCCCCTTAATGTTCTTCAGAAAAAGCCAGTTTCAGATACCATACATCTTAAAAGTACAACCCATAGTTATGTAAAACAGATCCTTTCTGATTGGAACTGAAGTCCAAAACCAGAATTACCATATTTCAACTTTTTAAAAGGGCCGTCTAAAGATGTGAAATTTCTGACAAATACATTGCAGACAGCACAATTATATGTATGTATTTAAATTGAGAGGCATAGTTAGGTTTTGTCCTAACTCTTTCTCTGTATCCACCACCTGTAATAACAATATTGACAGAGTCAACAGATGAAGAAAGCCCAACTCTTTCCCGGGAGAGGCAGAAAGACAGAATATTGGGACTGATGATGCTACTTAGTTTAATAATGAAACTTCTGTAAGGAAACCACCAAGTTCAGAAAGTAGTAAGGACCCCACAGATAAAATATTTCTATATATAATTGTGGACAAGCTCATCCACAATTAAGCTGACACTTGAAATTTCAACCAAAATACAATGAAAAATTCATCACCCACAATTTTTTAACTGCAGGGATAGGCTCAGAATGGCAAACTCTTACGTCATCCTTTGTAAAACTGCATGAATGTAAGGCCATGACAGGCTTTTAAAAAATATGAGCTCTTATTTGCACAGTATTTTTTCTGGGGTATGTGTGCATTTTGGAACCTAAAATTCTCAGTTCATCTGCAAGAATAAATAGTAAATTGGAAGTAAAGAAGGGAGTATGGCTTGAGCTTGAATTAAAATTAGGGATGGGCAAAGTAGAAAAGCATAGAATCATAGGGCTGAAAGGAAACTTGAAGGTCATCTAACCCAACCCACTGCTCAAGGCAAGGCTCTTTATACCAACCTAGACAAATGGTCATCTTGTCCATTCTTGAAAACCTCCAGCGATGGAGCCCCCACAACTCCAGGATGGAAGTTGTTCTATTGATTAATCATTCTCACTGTCAAGAAATTTATCCTTAGTTCCACAGTGGGTTTCCCTCCGCAAGCTTTCACCCATTGCTTCTTGTCTTGCCCTCAGGTGATTTGGAGAATAGGTTGACCCCCCTCTTCTCTGTGACAGCTCCTTGAGCAGGGCTGAAATCCAACAGGTTCTGATGCAGAAATTGTGAGTAGTTCGGAGAACTGGTAAATGTCACCTCTGGCTGGCCCCAGAGTGTGGTGGTAATGGAGATTTTGCAGTATCCTTCCCCCGACATACCCACCAAGCCACGCCCACCAAGCCACGCCCACAGAACCGGTAGTAAAATAATTTGAATTTCATCACTGACCTTAAGTACTGGAAGGCAGCTATCATGTCACCTTTACTTCTTCTCTTTGTTAGGTTAGACATACCTAGTTTCCTTATAGTAAATACAGCCTTATACAGCTTTATAGTAAATGAGGAAGATTAAGGAAAAATAAAAATAAAGCAAGGAATATTCCAGGAAAACTCACTGCTAAACATTACTTTGTGTTAGCAATGATTACACTCAGAAACATCACAAACAATTTGTTTTATGTGAGTAACCTAAAACTAAACAATAAATCCAAAGCTTGAGACTGAATCTCAGTTGGACTATCTTCAAATATTTAGTGAAGACAGAAAGGAAATTTGGCATGGACAGATGTGGACTTTGACATTTAAAGAAAATAAGTTTATGAGAGAAGATATGTTATGGCTAACAAATGGAAATGTCATTAAACATTTGGCACCTGAAGAGGAAAACAAGTATTTAGCATTAATGGTATTTTCTGATTTATTGCTGAACAAGTTAAAAAAGACCACTGGTTCAAATTATATCAGACAAATAAAATGAAGACCTTGAACTAAATAGTAGAAATATTATGTCATGGGTTCTTTTTTTAAAAAGCATGCCAATTGGACTGACCCAGATTCAGGCAAGATATCAAAGCATTTGAACCTCTACGAGTGTCTTCTTTATATTTCCTTTTAAGAGCTGGAAAAATATTTTATTTTGTAAAAACAAACATATGAAAGTGTCATGTGCTTCCTACATTCTGTTCTATTGCTGTCTCTATACTCCAATTTTCCCCCACAACAACAATCCTGTGAGGTGAGCTGAGACAGAGTGACCTGCCCAAGTCACCCAGCTGACTTTCGTAGCTAAAGCAGGATTAGAATTCATGGTTTCTCCCAGTGGTAGGTTTCTGCAACCTACTCGCGAGAGCCGGTTGGTGAAATTTAGAGAACCGGTGAGAGGGGGTTCCACTGGCGTACCTGGAAGTAAATCTGGCCCGCCGCTGCCAGTGACCCAACGGGAAGGAAAGGAAAGGAAAGGAAAGGAAAGAAGGAAGGAAGGAAGGAAGGAAGGAAGGAAAGAAAGAAAGAGAAAGAAAGAAAGAAAGAAAGAAAGAAAGAAAGAAAGAAAGAAAGAAAGAAAGAAAGAAAGAAAGAAAGAAAGAAAGAAAGAAAGAAAGAAAGAATTTATCATCACAATTGAGTCCAAAATTTTGGTTCCTAAGCAAGAGCGTTGTTAAATGAGTTTCACCACATTTTAAAAGGTGGCCACTCCCACCCTGTCACATGACTGCCAAGCCACACCCACAAAATAGGCCACACCTGCAGAGTAGGTTCTAAAAAATTTGAAACCCACCATTGGTTTCTCCGTTTCTAATCTGGAATCAGGGGTGGGCTGCTGAGGTTCATGGGGGTTCGGGAGACCCTCTAGCTAAGATTCTGTGCAGTTCAGAGAACCACCAAATCCCACTCCTGGCTGGCCCCACCCACCCCACCCCCGCCCCTCCCAGGAGACCCCATGTGGCCCATTTTGGATGCAGGTAATTGCAGGGGCACGTGGAGGCTTAGGTAGGGTGAAAAATGGGCCTACCATTTTTTTGGAAGACCAGAAAGGGGCCCGTTTCTGGCATCCAGAGGGTCTCTGGATCCTGGGAAGCTGTTTTCGCCCTCCTGGAGGCTCGAACAAAGCCTCTGGAGCTAGGGGAAGGCAACCCTGCCCCCACGCGTTGAGTTGCAGGAGGCTGACTAGCCCACCGAACAATAGGGCAGAGAATCCTGTTGAGTCCTCGACTTGTGACCGGTCCTCGACTTACGACCGGCCGCGGGTCTATGAACTCTGCACAACCTCTTCCCCTTGTTATGGTAGTAACAGCCACTCGTGTCTGATTGGCTAAGACGCGACTGGCTGGAATTGGGTTACTGAGCACCCTGATTGGCTCCCCGCTTGACAGCTCTTGTATAAATAGCTGTCAAGCAGGGAAGCCCCTATCTACCGCACTTCAGTTACTTTGTATATAGTTGACAGCCTGAACTCTTGTTGAACCGAATAAACAGATTTGTTTTGACTAGCCTGAGTCGGACTCCCTCCTTACAAACCCCTTTCTAAAAATTTTGAAGTCCATCCCTGATATCTCGTGTCTTAACCACTAGACTAAAGTGGCTCTCTTATTACTAATATGCTTCAAGGTTTATTAAGCCTATCCTGTTTTGCCCCCTCTAAATTTTCTGTAAATGGCCAACATGCAGAATTTTGTTTTGCTGGCCCTCTCTAATTCTTTTTCTTTCCTTTGAAACTTCCATTCCTTCTGAAGGAAAAATATCTTCTTTCCTTTAGCTGCTGTACTCAGTCTGCTAGTAGTAGCAGACTCGCAGAATTAAAAAGCATTTGTTGTTTTATTAGCTAGTCTGTCATGCTGACACCAGGGTAGAGATTCATATGGTAGGGAAAGAAGGCAGCAGAGGTGCCTGAAGTTTTGATGAAGCAGCCTATTCTTTTATATATCTTACAGGAATACACATTTGGACTTTCCTTATAATGAGGCATACTGCAAGAATAATTGACTGAACCCAGCTTAACTGGCCAATCTTGATTGAAAAACAGAGAAATTAATGACTATATATTCATAGATAATACATACCGGAGCTAGAAATGGTAAAATTAAATAAAACAAACTGGAAAAGAATAAGAACAAAGTCTGATTATTTCAGGAAAAATAAAGAGGCTCTATCAACGGAAGTTATAAGGAAAGGTTTCTTAACTTAAGTCAAAATATATGAAGGAAATAGTTCCAAGTCAGATGGAGAAGAATTAGTAGTTGATGGTCATTGAATACATGATACTGAAGGAAAGACAGATCAAATTTAATATTGCTGTGATGAAAATCTGGGATACTTCAAATGAAGGGAACAATCATGGCAATTGATCCTACAAATCAATACAACTAAGGCTAAAAGTGAACATATTTCTAAAGAATGCCAAATGCCAATTATGTAAAATTAAGGATGAAACTGAAGATCATCTCATTAGTGACTAGAGAAAAATCATACATACAGGGTATATACAAAGACTTGATGTGATTGCAAAAATTGTCCAAGGGAACTTATGTAGAAATCTTGAGTCTACTATTTGCAAAAAAAAATTGAACTATTGATTTGAACTATTGATAATGGCAAGACATTACTGTCTCTGGTAACCATCAAGCTTTCTATTCTACTCAACTTTTTCTAAATATTTGAATATGATTGCAAACTAAGATTGAATGTGATTGAAAACTGAGATTAATTTTTTGGTAGGATTTCAAAACTGAAACTCACAGGCTTTCAGTAAACTTGGTGGCTATTAAGACTTAGGGCTGTGACCATGCCTTCTCTGCAACTGGAAGACCAATATTAACACTTGTAACCATCTCTCTTGGCTGTTTGTGTATTTTTGGCCTAGGACAGGCTAGACAGGAACAAACCATTTCCATATTGTTGCCAAGAAAACTAGCTGGACATAACATTATCTTTATCTTTTGAGGCACCTGGAATTAGCAATATTGTACCTCAGTCCCAAACCTTTGAAATAAATAAATATACACATACATACATGCACACAAACACACACACAAAGTGTGGTGATTAAAAATGTATGAACCCTTTTGAATTTTCACTATTTCTGCATAAATATTTGACTTAATTACTTAGAGGTAGAGTTCTTGCCTCACAAACAGGAGATTGTGAGTTTGATCCTAAGTAGAGGCAGATGTAGGGTCTCCTGCTTGGGCAAGGGTTTGGACTAGATGACCTGCAAGGTCCCTTCCAACTCTGTTAATCTATCTATCTGTCTGTCTGTCTGTCTGTCTGTCTGTCTGTCTGTCTGTCTGTCTGTCTGTCTGTCTGTCTGTCTGTCTGTCATGATTTCCCTCAAAAAATCAATGAACAAGTATAATGTTTCTGACTCATTTGTTTAACAGGGTTCCCTTTGTCTGCTTTTAGGATTTATGTGAATAGACCATAGTTTAGTTCACACTTATGCAGAAATATTTTAAAAATCCAAAAGGTTGACAAATTTTTATGCATTACTCTGTAATGTGTTTATTTGCGTATGTATGCATATATAGACAACTACAGAGAGACACAACATGTATGGTTTTTTCTGATATAGCCAAAACAAATCATACAAAGCAAGGTTTAGCCAATGCCCACAAGGGAATATTCAGGAACTCTGGGTCCTGGACCAGATCTTTATAGACCCAAAGGCCTAGAATGCAGATGCTATTAGGAGAAATAGCCTACTTTCTTCCCCTGCTTAGTACCACAGACCATGAAGCAAAGACTGCAAACTACTGGATGAAAGAAAATCCATTCCAATTTTCATAAAATGGGCTTTTGATGTAGAATAATTGCAAAAATCTAGGGGACAGCAAGGATACTAAAAATTCCAACACTTTGCTGCCATCTCCTGGCTCTCTGGATTGTCACAGCTCAGATCTGGTAGCCCTGTAATGGCGAACCTATGGTGCGCATGCTAGAAGTGATGCTCAGAGCCATCTCTCCAGGCACGCCAGCCATCATCCGTTGCTCTTCCGGATTCTGGCGCACACATGCATGCCAATTAATGAGATTTGGGTTAATGAGATTTGGGTTAATGTAAGCATTCCAGAAGAACCCAACTCCAAGTGAAAACTCCAAGACAGGCATTTTCTCAAAGTTCCATTTTATTAGAGTAGGTATACTGACACATCTGGGAAACCCAAAATCTGTGTTTTCTCTTGGTAAGTCAAAAGTTCAAAACCATCCCCCTGCACCAGAGGTGGGTTCCTCCCTATATGTACACCAGAAGAGGTAGTGAAAATTTGGCATACCAGATAGGACTGGTAGTAAAAATGGTGACTTGGCCACCAGAGAGGGAGGAAGGGAGGAAGGGAAGGGAGAAAGAAAGAGAAAGAAAGAAGGAAGGAAAGTCACTTTTCAGCCCAGGAGATTCAGCAAAGGAGAAAAACAAATGCTGTCATTTTAAATCATAACTGAGCATGCCTGGATGTAGAATTCTGGGAGTTGAAGTCCACAAGTCTTAAAGCTGCAAACGTTGGAGTCCTGCTTTAAATTGAAAAGCTGCTCAGTTTGCAAAGTGACATTCAGCAATTATTTGGAGAGGGGTTGCTTCCACAAAGGAAAGGGAGAAAAAAAAAGAAAGAAAGAAAGAAAGAAAGAAAGAAAGAAAGAAAGAAAGAAAGAAAGAAAGAAAGAAAGAAAGAAGGAAGGAAGGAAGGAAGGAAGGAAGGAAGGAAGGAAGGAAGGAAGGAAGGAAGACAGAACAGCAATTTAGAGCTAGAAGGCTACTCAGAGGTCATCTAATCCAACTCCCCGCTGCAGCAGGAAACTTTACATTGTCTGGATTATTTTGGTGCCTCTAACAGAGAGGAAAATTGCCAGAAAGGAGAAGGAGTTTACTAGGACAAGACTTCCATGCAGAAGAAGGCAGAGATAGTCCTTGACTTATGGCTACAATTGAGCCCAGATTTTTGGTTGCTAAGCAATGACCGTGACTGAAAAGAAGAATGCTATTATGTCTAACTACATTCCCTCTACTAAATCCCCTCTCCTAATTTCCCAAGTGAAAGAATGTGGCAGCATGGAAGCTTCCGGAGTTAATATGGCTTCCAAAGCTGACATACACCTTGATTATATTTGTCAGGGACCAAGAGAAAAATGCTCAGTCCCATAAGCAACAATAACACAGCAAGCGTATATGGTTAATTCAAGTTCTGAAATTTTGCTCTGGCAATTAACCTCTTAACCTCCTCCCCAATATGACATTTGCTGATAGTTTCTTTTTTTTTCTTCTAATAGCTGCAACTTTGGCATTAAGGGCTTTAACAGACCTATTCATTCCATTTATATCTCTGTTAAACTATCTTCCTCAAATTTGGTGCCCCAAAGAGCAGATGTAAGTAAAAGGAAGAAACAATATTTGAAATCTCAGTTTTAAACATCAGTGCCGGGGAAGATAAGTTGGCATGAAGGGAACTCACAACTGTAAACTAAAGCTTGAGGGGTCTGTGCATCTCAAGCAAAATAGTGGTAGCTTAGCTACTGGCAGATTCAATCATGCTTCATGGCCAGATTGAGCATGTTCCAAAGCAATTCCCAGTGGTGAACACTGGAACGACAATTTCCATGCCATATTGATAATTGTCGGGGACAAATAAAACCATGTCTAGAGCCATCTCCTGGCCATCAAGCAATAAATGGGATAAAAGACTCAGCTGGCCCAGCTGGGCAACCAGGTGGCCAGCAGTAAAAATGGCTATAGAGCAAAGAAAACTATGAACTGAGGAAAATCAAGCAGTCATGAAAAAATTTGAATCAAACCATGAGGGGATGTCAAAAAACAACAACAACAACGTTGGATATAAACATAAATATCCAGAGTCAGAAATTTCCGAACAACATTCTAAGGATAAATTTCAAAGTTTTATCCTTAGAACAAAAGCTTTTGAAGATACCAAACTGCAAGAATTGGAAAAAGCTGAGCATGTAAATAGCATTGTTAACAATGACATAAATAAAACTGAAGCTTATAAAATAAATGAAGTTTTTGAAGAGTAACATCAAATTTTATTAACTTCTGTTGACAGATAATGATAATAAAATGCATAAAAACATTAAAGAAAAAAGTGCTGAGCATCAATTCTGACAGACAGATGGAACTGATAGTAAAAAAAAAATATTTATATTCAACATATAAAAATCTCAGACTATCAGGGAAGGCCTCCATAATTGAAAAAGGGGAGCAGAAAGGAATTGTACAAGTTCTGAAAGGTGCAAATTTGGTAGTGGAAAATGCTGAAACAATCATATTGAGAATAGTGATTTATGGCACAGCAGCTGCTATAACATCAGAATTGGGGCAGAGTGCTATAAAACAAAGACAAACAAACAAAAATCAATCGCCAAAATGAAAATATTCACTTGGAAAGAAAGATCGATAAATTATGAGTTGATACCATCAATGTGAATAATTTCAAAGAAAGAAAGAATTTTTTTTAAAGATAATAAGATCAAGAAACTTTTAAAGAAAAGATCTAATTTTTGCTCTAAGGAAGAAACTCAAGAAATCCCAGGAGAATTCAAGCAATGAGTCAAGGATATTTCACAGAAAAGCAAACAATATGAAGGCAGAGAAAAAAATCAATTCCAACAAAAACAGCAGTTTTGAATAGCATTTGTTTTATAAGGCACTTCTGGGAAATGAAAAGAAATCATAGAAGTTTGCCCTGATAAAGATGAAAAATTAAGATTCTGGAGAGACATCTGAAATAACTCAAAGGAAAATAATAAAATGCCCCATGCGTAAAAGAGATTAAGAATAACTTCAGCTGAAATGGATGAAATAGTCCTAACATCAGAAATGATTAAAAAGCGATCAGAGTAAGTTGGAAACTAGTGGGATTGTAGGGAAAGGGGAAGTACTGTATGTGGATTCGGATTTAAACCTCTGACAACTTCCCATGAAAGGCTGGCAATTCAATTTAATCAAATGTTGCACATTTGAAAAGTTGAAGAAAGTTCAGTCAAAGGTATACGATAGCTGCCCTGCCCTGTTAGAACTTCCAAACAAGTTCTGCTTTATTGTAAGGCTACAGTTATAGAAATCGTGCAAGTCTGTAGATTTAAATCTCCTACTGGCACTTTTAAGTGCCCCATCAATCAGGGCAGGTCCTACCTACCTAGGTTTCTTTCTCTGACTGGCAAGCCCATTGGGGGCTACCAATCATTCCCACATATCTTTACAGTGACTCTCCACCCTCTCGCTCCCCTCTCATTTTCCCAGGCATGGGAAGGATGCAATGTTTCTGATCATCTCCCACACTGAGAATATTTCTCCATGTTCCCAAACTTCAACCAAACATCACTGCTCTTGTTGACACAGTGTCAGTGAAAAGGGTATGTTATAAAAGAAGGAACAGACAGTGCGATCTCCAGAACTTTAAAAAATATGGCTCACTTAGCTTTCGTTAGCCACTGCTAACATTGTCAGAGTGTAAATACCATTAAAGAGATATCGGCCTTTATTAATCTATTAATCAATTTGGCCATTGCTCACATGATAGGTCCATCCACCCGCCTCCCACCTGTAATCCACAGGCATGCCTCCTGTGCTGCTTGGCATATTCTGCGGTCAAGGTTTTTACACTCTGATGATGTTAGCAGTGGCTAACGAAAGCTAAGTGAGCCATATACTTATAAGTTCTGAAGTCATTATTAGTGTTGTTTGCGGTGCTATTAGTTAAAGTAGTAGTTATTAAATTGTTTTCATATAATGAATCTTTGGGGGTGAATAAATAATCTGAAGTTTCATGAAGGGATCGATGAGCTATAGAGTTTGGGAGTGTTTGGTTTATTGCAATATTTTGAATTGTGAACATGTATTTGCTTTGTGAACTTATTCCATGAACTACATTAAAACATGGTTTAGAAGAATATCTGAACAAAGCAAACAACTTTCCTAGCACAAAGTTTTGCGTGAGGTTCAGGCTTAGAGTCATGGTGCTGCTTATGTATATATAAGCAGCACCATGACTCTAAGCTTGTTTTTTGTTTTATTTGGGTCTTTTCCTGTGTAAGAATGAGGTTGTCTTGGCCATGTTTCGGCAAGGTCTCACTTGCCATTGTCAGGCTTTCATCTGTGCACCAATCTACCAATCATGATACAACTGCACAGCCAATCAACCCACTCACAGCAACAAAGCCAGCACTCCACACACCCTGCCAAGATTTATAGAAAAACGCCCTCTGGCTCCTTCCGGCCCTCCCTCCTTGCCATTTCCACTGCCTTCTGATCAACATTCTCCAACCACTCTCCCCCCCCCAAAGATCTACTGTTAACCTAAAGGTATTTATACTGATATAGGCATTTTATTAGATAGGTAGGTACTTAGGTACAGGGACACATACAAAGGGAGTAGTTATTTAGGTAGGTAGAGAGATATAGACAGATAGAAATATAGTAGGTAGATAATTACAGGAATTCAAAGACAAAGATAGAGGGAGGAATGCATTAGGTAGGTAGGTAGGTAGGTAGGTAGGTAGGTAGGTAGGTAGGTAGGTAGGTGGAGAGAGAGGGAGAAATATAGTAGGTAGGTAGGTAGATAGGTAGAGGGAGAGAGAGAGAGAGAGAGGGAGAAATACAGTAGGTAAATTAATAGGTAGGTAGGTAGGGAGAGTAAGAGAGGGTGGGGAAACCAAGGCAGAAAAGGAAGGGGGTCTCTGAGAGGGTCTATGAGGGGAAACTTTTTCATTTAACCAAACTTGGCCACAGCAACACGTGGCGGGTACAGCATATATATATGTATGTATGTATGTAATACACACACACACACACACACAGAAAAAAATCCCCTATAGTAAACATTGATCAATTGTTTCGCAGACCAATTTCCTTGCAACCATTTGTTCTACTCGCACCTCAAATTCCAATTGCTCTATTATTCAAAGTAAGGTAGGAAGTGGGTGGAAAGCGTCAACAAATAATGTTTTCTTTTTCCAGTTCAGTTCCGTTCCAGTTTTTCCCCCTGTGCCTCTCCAATGTAGCCATTAAGACTGAGTACCTGCATTTGCCAAAAGGAAAGAGATGGCTTCATTCAGAGACAGCCTTTTTTGCATTCAGTTTGTGCTGTTTACTTTTCTTTTGTTAGACTTTATGTTAAGTCAATTAATTCTACTTTAGTTGACAGAAGAAAGTTACCTGCTTTTGGGAATAGATAGAGGGATAGAGGGAATGAAAGGGAGATAAATTTGGAAAGATAGATAGATGATAGATAGATAGATAGATAGATAGGTAGGTAGGTAGGTAGGTAGGTAGGTAGGTAGGTAGGTAGGTAGGTAGGTAGATAGGAGAGAGAGAGAGAGAGAGAGAGAGAGAGAGAGAGAGAGAGAGAGAGAGAGAGAGAGAGAGAGAGAGAGAGAGAGAGAGAGAGAGAGAGAGAGAGAGAGAGAGAGAGAGAGAGAGAGAGAGAGATGTTGTGAATGCTCCAACCCTGGAAGTTTTAAAGAAGAAATTGGATAACCATTTGTCTGAAATGTTATAGAGTTTCCTGCCTAAGCAGGGAATTGGACTATAAGACATCCAAGGTCCCTTCCAACTCTGTTATTCTATTCTATTCTATTCTATTCTATTCTATTCTATTTCTATTTCTATTTCTATTTCTATTTATTTCCATTCCATTCCATTCCATTTTATTTTCTTCTAATTTGATCCAAAAATAGACCATACAAAGAGGGACATAAGGTGCTTCCCTCATTCAAAATATAGAAATTGCTCCTTTTTTTCTGAAGGTAAAACATTTCCCATCATAGCGCAGAATTTAGCCTAGCATGAATTTGTCTTTCGCTTCTTGGAAAGAACAAAAATTCTAGTCCTCCAGGATCAATGACTGTTTATGTAATTTGCCTGGTGCATTTAAGGAACCATTACAAATGCAATCAAGAATGTTGCTAATAATATTTGTAAAACTGTACTGGACTGAAAACAAAATAGCTGTATTTGTTGAAAGTTACTTCAATATAGAAAAATGATGATGGTGAGAATATAAGTAGTCTTTGATTTACTACCACAGAAGTAAATTTCCATCATAAGTCAAATTGGACCCGATGTTACAGTGGTTGCTAAATGAATCACCACAGTCATTAAGCAAATCACAGGAATGATCAGGAGATTCAGCTTTCCCAATGACTGGTTTTTGTCAGAAATTGCAATCACATGGCCGCAAGATGCTGCAATTGGTTATAAATATAAGCAGATTATAAATATAAGCAGGTTCTGTGGGACGGCGGTGGCTCAGTGGCTAAGACACTGAGTTTGTTGATCAGAAAGGTTGGCAGTTCAGCGGTTCGAATCCCTAGCGCCACGTAATAGAGTGAGCTCCCGTTACTTGTCCCAGCTTCTGCCAACCTAGCAGTTCGAAAGCATGTAAAAATGCAAGTAGAAAAATAGGAACCACCTTTGGTGAGAAGGTAACAGTGTTCCGTGCATCTTCGGCATTTAGCCATGCCAGCTACATGATCACAGAGACATCTTCGGACACTGCTGGTTCTTTGGCTTTGAAATGGAGATGAGCACCACCCCCTAGAGTTCGGAATAACTAATATATGTGTGAGAGAGGAACCTTTACCTTTATCTATAAGCAGGTTGCCAAGTAATTGCAATCATGTGACCATGGAGGCACTTGTATGTGAGTACAGGTTGTAAGTCATTTTTTCCAAGAGTGTTGTAACTTTGAACATGTTAATGAGCAGTCGTAAGATGAGGTCTACCTGTAAAAACAAGGTGCTGATATCTGCATTTTCCTATGTCCTTCCTTCTCCTTAGTTTATTTTTATTGCTGTGTCTTTTTCATTTGTCAACTTGAGAACATCCATACTTTTTAATATTTGTATATTTTATGCATTTGTAGTAATATCTGTAGCTTAACCTTTAGTAATACTTTCCTAATGTGCTTGGTGCTATAGAGAGCTGACTTCTTAAATTTACATAATATAAAACATAAAAACAGCTCCCCTCTACCAGTGGTAAGGGATTTACTATATTGTGGTAGCAAACCTTTGCAGCAGCACAAACTAAGATGAAGCACAGCAAGGGCAAAATGGGTAACAAGTTTTTGTGTGAGAGAGTAATACTTTGGTTGAAATTAGGTTCGTGCTAGAAAACTTACAGCGTGAAGACATCCTAGGAAGTGCAGGTAGGGAGACAGTAAAAGAATAATTCAGCTAGCAGTGGAACTTTAGTGAAAGCAATAGATTATAGTAATAGGGCAGGACAGTCCTCTGGGTTTTGGATTACAGTCCCCATGTGCCTCAGTCAGCATGGTTAATAGCTAGTGATAGAGAGATCATAACTCCAAATCTAATGGAAAGTGGTAGAGTTGCCTGTTAATTAAAGGAAAAATAGGAATGATAGAAGTTGGGTAGTAGCCAGGGAGTTTTCAGGATTTAAGAATGGTAGCTTACGGACGGGGCAATCGTTTCTAAAATAAAACAATACTGCAAAAAGAAGTCAAAGAAAGGACATTAACATACATCTAATTTGTTTTAATCTGGCTTAGATTTTAAATAACAAATTGTTAGAGATTTTAGTAAGGAAATGGAAATAAACTTCCATTCTTCTTCACGGTCATAGACATACTAGCAATAAATGCTGAGCTTGGAGAAAGCTACAAAAGGAAGTTCAGAGAATGGATGCATGTTTTTTTCTGAATTTCTGGATGCTTGGAAGATTTGGATTTATATAATCCTTCCCATGTTGGCTGGGGTTGATGAGATTTGAAACTAAGCCATGTGGAAGGTAATAGTTTGCTTATTCAGTGTCAGACCCATTGTACTATATGTGAAAAGAAAATAGGAAGACGAAAGTCTATTTGCAGCACACAAAGGCAGAAGTATAGTTAGAGACAAGACTGAGATAAATTCCAGTGGTGGGATTAAAAAAAAATTACTACCAGTTCTGTGGGCATGGCTTGGTGGGTATGGCATGGCTTGGTGGGCATGGCAGGGGAAGGATATTGTAAAATCTCTATTCCCTCCCCATTCCAGGGGAAGATTACTGCAAAATCTCCATTTTACTCCCGATCAGCTGGGACTCAGGAGGCAGAGAATAGATGGGGACTGGGCTGTTCAGAGGTGGTATTTACCAGTTCTCTGAACTACTCAAAATTTCCACTATTGCTTCTCCAGAACTGGTCAGAACCTGCCGAATACCACTTCTGCATTTGCCCCTATTCCACATACTGAATATTTCTGCAAGTAGACTTTCCTCTTGATCAGTGGTAGTCAACCTGGTCCCTACCGCCCACTAGTGGGTGTTCCAGCTTTCATGGTGGGCAGTAGGGGTTTTGTCTGATATTAAGCACTTTCCTTTTTAAATGTAATTGACTTCCCTACTTTATAAATCACCATTACTGTTAGAAAATTTTACTACTAACAGAGATACAAAAGTGGGCGGTAGGTATAAAAAGGTTGACTCCCCCCTTTCTTGATGCTCTTGTTCTGGCTTCCTGTTTCCCAATTTGCTTCTGTTACAGTGAATTTTGAATATTTCTTTGGTCTTCTATCATTACTTGCATGTCCAAGACCATAGCTCTAGGTTGATAGAGTGCACAATGTAAATCAGTTTTCCTGAAACAGGATGCTTTTGGCATACATGGAAAACATTCCCCATTACCCTGAATAGTGTGGCTCGAATGATGAGAATTATACCCCAATATATTGGTTGGACACTACATTTAGAAAGATTGAGATAGGTCTTTAGCAACATGTGGCCTGCATCCCTTGCACATTCACAGAATTCCCAAGGATGTGTGGCACCGAAATGTACATGTCCTCCTTTGGAAAAGAGCAAAGAAGTGAGCCCACCTTGTCTGTGACTCTCTATCCCCATCTAGTGGCCAGAGGGGCAAGTATGCCCCAATATCAATCTTTATATATCGTTGCTGCTCTCTAGCCCCATCTAATGGCCAGAGGAACAAATACCAAGTATATTGTTTGAAGCTGACCAAACCCATTTACCCATCAGCCTGCACTCTCAAAACAAGTGCACACTGGGAAGCCAGACTCCATTTCCTGTTGCATTTGGAGAAGGCAAAAGCACAAAGAAGAATCCAGCTTAATCTGTGCCACATGGTCATCCAAGGACAACCCACATCCCAACCACAGAGCATCGCTGGTGAAATTTATTAATTGTTATATTCAGCAGTAGCTTAATACTGTCTATCTTGTATTTGGTTCTCATTGTATGTATCCCTATTTTCACCAGTTTCACCTTATCCTGTTCTTTCAATAAAGCCTTCAGATCTATACATACAGTCTGTTTTATTGGAGGATAGGTAGGTTTATCTGCATGTCGAGTTGCACACAGACTAACCTGTAGTGAGGACAGGATACACCTCTTAAACTCTCCAGGGAATCTCAAGGTCGGTGCCAGGTGAAGGACAGTCAGTCACCTACAAACAAGATTAATTTCTCTTATCAATTTCCCAAGCTGTATACCGTATTATTTTTAATAATTCCAATTCTTAATCATATTTCAATAAAAATGAAATAAGGAAAAGGGTCGTGTTCTTTTAAACTGGCACATGAGAGGTGGAAAGCAACAGTAAAATCCTGGCTTATATATTTTCTATTCTCAATTTAAATGCATTTTTTTTCCAGAGTCTTGAGTTAAACATCTAGGAAAGTGGTTTCCTTCTTGATTAAAATACTTGTAACAAAAATATTCCAGATTTCACATTTCTCTTCTAGTGAATGAACTTAGCTGATTGGACTCCCAGAGAAGGCAAAGTTTAATGGATTTCTGTATGTGTTTTCCTTCCATCTATAATATTAAGGTAATGCAATAAGCCTTATTTTTGCATACCAGGTTTCAATTCTGCCTACCTACAAAGAAACTAATATATTTCAGCCAATCTTTAAACCGAGCTTTTTTTCTGTTCCGCTAAATTAATATCAGTCAATGGAGATAACAATACAATGCAATACATATTAATCCTTCACACTGAGCAGTAATCTGAATTCAGCAGCAACTCCTTAAAAGTATAACTTTGAAATGCATTGCCTACACAGGTCAAAGCACCCCAAATTCTGAAAATACTAATCATCAAACAGTGTCATCCGATGTGTTCATGTGCATACCAATGAAGTCATTCCCAGAAACCCTGGACTGACTCAAAAATACAGATAGGACCTGGTAATCCACAGCGTTGTCTTTGGCTATTGTTTCTGTTTGGCCAATGAAATCTGTCTGAGTTTTTACCAGGGGTGAAATCCTCCCGGTTCAGCCTGGTTCAGCCAAACTGGTAGGGATAATTGTCATTGGTTTTTCGAACCAGTAGTAAAAAAAAAAAAGCTGTGAGAAGCTTTTTCCCCACGTTTTAAAGTGAAAAAAAGGTGGCAATGCCCACCCAGTCACATGAACCCCCCTCCCCACACACACACACACCAAGACATGCCCACAGAACCAGTGGCAAAAAAATCTAGATTTCACCACTGTTTTTTACTGATTGTTGTTGTTAGTTGCGAAGTCGTGTCTGACCCATCGAGACCCCATGGAAAACATTCCTCCAGGCCTTCCTGTTCTCCACCATCCTCTGGAGTCCATTTTAGCTCATGCCTACAGCTTCGTTGACTCCATCCAGTCATCCCATTCTTCTTTTGCCCTTAATCGTTCCCAGCATTAAGCTCTTCTCCAGTGAGTCCTTCCTTCTCATTAGATGGCATTTTACTGATGTTATCTAATTTGGGTAATCAAACATCTGCAAAAACCCAAGATCAGCGAGCACCAAGAACTCGCCCCTGAGTTAACTCACCTTAGCTCCCATCTGAGAAGCAGTCCCATCTTGCATAACTAAGGGGAAAGATCTTCTCTGAAGCAGCATCTTCTCTGTGTACCATATTCCTCAACCCTCCTGTAGTTTGCAGATCTTTAAAGACTGGCTCTTCCAGAAGGTCCTGGAGCAGAGTTTCTTGTGATCTGCTTCCTGATGTTAGATTGGAATCTTGCCCGGGCTGCTATTGGTGTTTTCCCCCATGAGCTGCTGGTTATAAATTTATATGGCTTCCCAATTCACACACAAGGTGACTCTGTGAGGCTTTTTCAAATTTAAAATTTCACAACTTAAGACTCTATAAAAAATCCACCCCCCTGGCAGCAGTAACATAATCAAATCAACCACTTGATTGGCTCCATCTCCATTCATGATCCCCTATCAGGTGAAAGCAAACGGAACAGGTTGGGAATGGATCAGATAGGTGTCTGTTATTCATCACCAGTTTACGAGAATCTTGCCAAACCATCTATCTTTCCCTAGGGAAAGCCAGATATAGGCCTAACAGTTTGACTGTCTATGATTGTTTGTTTGCCATCTGCCTAGCCTAACAAAGAGAAGGACTAGGGGTGACTAGGGGCAATTTTCAAATACTTGAGGGACTGCCCAAAGCACCTGATGACAGAACAAGAAGTAGCAGGTGGAAGATCATTAAAGAGAGAACCTAGAACTAAGAAGGAACTTTCTAACAGTGAGAACAATTAATCAGCACAACTGTTTTCCTGAAGAAGTTGTGGGTGCTCCATTGTTAGAGGTTTTCAAGGAGAGACTGGACAGCCATTTTCCAAAATGGTTTCTTGCTCAAGCAGGTTCTCCCGTTGAAGCATGGTTGGGGGGGGGGGTGTTCTAGAAACCTCCAAAGTCCCTTCCAACCCTATTACTTCATGTTCTATGTTGGCTCTAAGCTGGAATATATCTGGACTGTACCTTGCTGCTTTTCCGACAGGCCCTAAATATGTGTTTTTATCAGTGGCCCTGGGGATATGGTGAAACCATTGGTTTCCCTCAGCCAGGGCTGCCAAGAGGATTATTAAGTCCTGGAACAAGACTAGTATGGGCCCCCTCACCTACACATGGATGCATAAACCAATAATGTCCTAACTGTACATTTACAAAGCACAGAGTTTTTGAGCTCCAGATTTTTGAGATAACATTTCATCACCATTCATAAACTGCAGTGAAATATAAAATATATTCAAAGATGAAATGAAATTGAACGTGCAAACTTTTTTTTAAACTTTTACTTTTATTCATATTTATATCCCACCCTTCTCCACAAAGGACCCAGGGCGGTGCACAGGAATTTAAAAACATACAAAAGAATAAATACAAAATTTAAAAACATATTAAATTATAATCCTATGCTAAAATCCAATTTTAAAACCCCCAATTTAAAACTATCTAAAAATAGTCCCCACGGGAGGTTAGGCTAGGCCGGCTTGCTGAAAAAGGTGTGTCTTTAGACATTGGCGGAAGAGGCGGAGGTCGGTGATGGTACGCAATTCAGGGGGCAGGTCGTTCCAAAGGGTAGGGCCCGCCACAGAGAAGGCTCTTCCCCTGGGTGTCGCCAGAAGGCATTGCCCGGCCGACGGCACCCTGAGAAGGCCCTCTCTGTGGGAGCGGATCGGCCGAAACTTAAATAAATATCGAAATTAAAATTCAATCAATTACATAAATAACTGTTCACTGAGTTTCAGATTAATAAAGGTTATGTCAAACAAGGCTGCAAGGCGATTTTGCTATACAAACACAGTATAGAGTTTGAAGTGTATCTCAAATATTGTTTTCATTTTAAACATTTGGTTTTGTAAAAATGTCTTTAAAAATGTCCCCTTCATGTCCTCCCTTTGAGCTCTAAGGCCCCAGAACGATGTACCAGGTGCACCCCCCTTTCCTCAGTCCTGCCCTCAGCCAGTAGTTCCACCATATCCCCAAACTGCTAACCATCTTTAGGGCCTTTGAGTAAAACAACAGGGGGTGGGGTGGGGCAACTGAATCTCAGGAGGAATCATGTTCCATAGAGAAGGGGCCACCACTGAGAAGGTTATGACTTGTATGCTTTTGGTTCTTTTCTAATCGTACTATGTACTATGTAAGCCAGATAGCATTGTCTTTGGGAGTTTTCATAAATAAATAATTCAATAAATAAACAACCTATGAACACCTCTTGTCTTAGGCATAGGAAGTTTGTCTGCATGTTGGAAAGTGCTAATATGACCTAAAGTGGGACATTTACTCTTTCAAGCCCGCAGGGGGGACGGGGACATTATTTCTAACAGTTTTGTCTGATTCTCATCCCGATAACAAATCAGGCTGTTGGTTTCCAATTATAGTCAATGGGGAAACATTCTTTTTTTTCTACTTTTCCAAGTTTAATATGCAGCAGGTGCTGTCCAAACCAATCTAAAGTGAATTAGCCTTCTGTTTCAAGTGATGTGGTTCAGTTCCAGAAGAATATTTTTCACTCCTTAAAAAGAGTTTAATTTGTACCATAGTGGTACAGTGGTTAGAATGCAGTATTGTAGGCTGACTTTGCCCACAGACAGGAGTTTGATCCTGACCAGCTCAAGGTTGACTCAGCCTTACAGCCTTCTGAGGTCAGTAAAATGGGAACCTCATATTGTTGGGAGGCAATATGATGATAATTGTAAACTACCCAGAAAGTGCTGTAAAGCACTATGGGGTAGTATGTATGGTTAGTTTAAGTGCTATCGCTATTAGGCAATAAAATATACATTTTATTGAGTTAATTCTCTTGTGGACTTGTATTCACAGTGGAATTTACAAACTAAGTAAAGCTGCAGAATGTTTTCATTAAAAAATAATTATTATTGAATAATTTCTGAAATCCTGATCAAAAGGCATGATAGAAAACTGGCAATAAAATTAAAAGTATTTATTATAAATGCAAAATTAACATTTCCAATGTACAAAAAAATGTTGAGTTTCACAATTACGTGAGAGGCTAATATTTCAACTAAATGAATAAGGGCTTAGTGCATTTTTTTTAAAACACAAAATGTATGAAATGCTGTTTTCATGGAGTTTTGCACATTTTCTTTTGAAATATTCAAGACTTTGATCTTTCAAATTGGTATGTTTGGTTTCCAACTGACTTTGTAAATTTGCAAGGCTCAGACTACTATTATCTGGTATTTACTCACATTCAACACACAGTCCATTTAGTTCATTTTTCTTGCCAATCCACGTAAAGCCAATGTTGATAAAGCTCTGGTCATATTTCTTTCTTTCTTTTTTATTTTTGCCTGTGCTTAATTTCTGAAAACATTTGCCCAAGAAGCAGCAAAGTTAACACTGGAATTTGTTTCAGTCCCATGTTTTCACCTTTTCTGTGCCATCTTCAGACCTGGTGCTGTGGCGTAGAGGTGGATTTCCCTCCTCACAATCAGGAGGTTGTGAGTTCAACCCTTGGTAGAGGCAGATGCAGGGTCTCCTGCTTGGGCAGGGGGTTGGACTAGATGACCTGCAAGGTCCTTTCCAACTTTTGTTAATCTGAAATCAATTTTTAGCTAATGTTTAGCTAATGTTCCAGAAAAATATTGATTATATCTAGAATATTATTTATTATTTTTCTCAAAAAAGCAGAACAAATATGCATATGCTAAGCAATTCATATCTAGTGCACTGATGACATGGATTTTTTTTCCATTGTGAATGTTGTTCTTCAGTTGCTAAGTTGTGCCCAACCCTTCACAACCCTATGGACCATAGCAGGCCAGGTCCCTGTCTCCTGGGGGGAATGGGACAGCTTGCCACAACCAACTTGCCAATGGCCAACTTGCCATGGCCAACTTGCCACGACCAACTCATTGCAGCCAACTCATCATGCGGGATAACTCCCCATGACCAACTCCCCATGGGACAACTCACTGCGGGACAATGTAACAATTCTATTTAATTATTTAAAATAAATAAAACATTTTTTTTTTTGCCATCCACATTTTGTTCTGTTCTTCCTTTTGAATCCTTTTTTAATCATTCTATTGCACCATTTCTTTGATATTAGTGTAACTCTTGTCCCGAAGCAAGTTGGCTATGGCAAGTTAGCCATGGTGCATTGGCCGTGACCGTGTAAGACATGGCAAGTTGGCTGTAGCAAATTGTCATAGACCCTCTGCCAGAATTTGCCCAAATTCATGTTCGAGGACACTATCTAACCATCTTATCCTCTGCCATCCCCTTCTTCTCTTGCCTTCAATCTTTCCCAAAATTGGGGTCTTTTCTAAGAGTCTACTCTTCTCGTTAGGTGGCCATAATATTTGAGCTTCAGCTTCACTATCTTTCCTTCCAAAAGCCAGTCAGGGTTGATTTCCTTTAGGATTGACTGATTTGATCTCCTTGAGTCCAAGGGACTCTCAAGGGTCTTGTCCAACATCACAATTCCAAAGCATTGATTGTGAATGCTTGGCTATGAACTACTGAAGCACTCATCTTGCTCCTGTCTATCTGCCTTTGCAAATGTAATTTGCAAAGGAAATCCCATTCCAAAGAGATTTGAGGCAACATATGCCCCGCACCTGAGAAATCTAATCCAAAGTTTCTTTAATTTCCATAAAGCTCACTGAGATTTATTTCTAAGTAGGTATGTGCAGGATATATCTAGATATATTTAATGATTAAGCAGACCTCTTGGAGACACATACACACAAATACAGTCTGCAATGTGGAAAGTGGAGACTCATCACAATCACTCTTAAACTGCTAAGCAAGGCATCCTTAATTTTAATTAGAAGGTGGCTGAAGTTTATGTCTGAATGTTTTACCTTTCTGTAGTAAAAAGACTCCAAACTGAGCCCATAAGGTAGAACACTGGAGGTCTCAAACTTCATCTCACAGAAGTCATATGGGTCTTCAAAACTCTCCTCCTGTTTTTGGGTGCTGATTTAACAGTTCCTGCTGCAGCCAGCAGCTACCTTCACTTGGTTTCCACCTCCTTAACCTTGGGGGTTGGAAAAGGATAAGGCAATTCAAAGGTTAAATAAGAAACTATAGCACCATCTCCTGGCACATAGCTCTCTTCTTTATAAGCTCAACCAATCTCACAAACTATGAACAATGAATGTCCAAATCCCCTGTTGAAGGAAGTTAGGTGCAGTATTGTACAATGTTCTAGGAATACCACAATATAAATAAGATAAATTTATTGGAAGAAAAGAGCAGGGATTTAAATTATTATTCAAATTCACAAAAGATTTTAAAGAGAATGTATTTTCTAATGCAAAATCGGGGTTATGCATAAGAGGCTGAACGATGGATGATTATTGAGAAATTAAAAAGTTTAAATACACATAACTACTCTAATGAAAATTCCTTGCTAGGCTTGTTAATTATTTTTTGAGAAAGAGTACCTTCTGCTTTAGTTTACATGGTATTTCATTTTTCCTGGAAATTCCAGATGTTAAAGAGAAGGTCTGATGAACAATATTACTCCAGAGACTCTCCAACATGCAAATGTTGATTCTGAATGTGTGCTTCTTCAGCATAGAAGCTGGCTATGACTTGCAGTTGATATTCAAAACATTTTCACTGTACATCCATAGTTCTGGGTTCCCTGCCTTTTATTGCTTTTCCATAAAAAGTTATCATTAGATACTTCCCCCCCCCCCCAGGAGATTCATTGTAGAATTGTGGGGTCCTTGGTTCTTTTTGAGCTTGGTTGTTTCTTTGCAGATTTTTCATTATCCAAACTAGATAATATCATTGATGCTAGTGATGGTATTACCTAGTTGGGGTAATGAAATATCTACATGAAAACAAACGTTCAGAAAGCACCAAGAACCTCTCATTTCTACCCTGAGCTACGCATATTCCCCTTTGTGTATAGAAATGCGCATTGTCAGGATGTCTGCAAAGTTATTAAGAGATGTACATCAGAAAATAACATGATCATCCCACAATGATAAGTTGAGAAACACCACTCAAAAAAATATTTAGACAATTTAAAATGTCCTGAAAATGCAACAGAAAAACAGAAGCCTTTTCTCTTTTCTACAAAAGAAGAAAATGTTTGGAAAGCAGGAAAGAGAGAAATGGGTCCAATATCAGACATTTCAAAGGGAAACAGTGGCAATTTTAAATAACACCACAACAGATTTTTCCAATCCACTTTTCCCCCTGAAACAAACAAACAAACCCAAAATCTCCTTGTCTAGAGATTTTTGGTCCTCTTTTTTCTCTATTGATGTGAGAATTTACAACATCTAGGCACTGTAACGATCAGAGGAATTGTGTAGCACCATAACATTCCTACAACATAAGTATTTTAGATATTATTCCTTAGGTTAGCAATTGGTTATGACAAAAGGAACATCTGTGTCAACTTAGCTGACATCTTATTAACTTCTGGGATGCTGCCTTATGTAATGGATGTTCTCTCAAGGAATGCAAGTTGCTTCATATAATTGGAAAGTTACCTTTTGCGCAATAAATCAGTTTAACCTGGAACACAAATCATCAGCAGGCAAGAAATAGTTTATCAAATATAACCTTTACCAAAATGACATTTTGATGTCCTACTGTTTGGGATAAAAAGGAGTTGCAGTCCAATACATTTTAGAAAGTATGTAAAGTAGTCAATTTTCTTATGTTTCCTGAAATCTGGCCTTTTCCCAACACGTCCACCATGAGAGATTTCTTATTCTGCATACTCTTGTCACCTGAAAGCCCAATGCAATTTGGCATTCTATCTTTCTGACACCTGTTTTAGCTCACATAATTCATTCAATGTTACAATTAGGGCAGTATAAAAGCTTTATTAAGAATATTTTAGTAGCATTGGCCTTTGGTTTTGTTATATGGACAGGACAGTACCTCGCACAAAGAATAAGACTGAGCTAAAATCATCTGGCTTCAAATGCACATTTATGTCAGAAATAAGCTCCACTCAGTTCCTTGGGACTTTCTGAGTCAACATGCAAAGGCTACCAGTATTCATTTTCATGTAAAGGCCTTTACCTCACTGAACAAGGATTACCGAGAGAATATTTGAACATTTAAATGACTAAGTAAATATTTAGCATACTAAATATAATGTATTGTTAGAAGAATAAGTTGCAAGCCAGGTTTGCACAAGAAACGAATCAAAAATGAAATCCAGACATACTGTGAGAAAGGGGATGTATTTATTCCAAAACGCAAAGAGATTTGTTTTGGGGAGTAAACTACAAAGAAAATAGGGTCCAGAGACTTGGTTTTATAGGGGAATTGGTCCTTTGGGTGTGATTTGGGTGTGTGTGGTTTGTCTACGTGCTGGTTCTAGTGTGTGATTGTCAAAGGGTCATTGTACTTCCTGTGCAGATTGGAGTGCTCCTGCCCTCGGCTTTGACCATGAGGTGCATGTGAAACCCAAAAAGGAAGATTGCTCTCCGATATTCAGATTCCTCCCTAGGTACGGATTGATCCTGAGGGAATCTGATGTCTTCCTTTATCCTGAGGGGATTCCTGCCTGTGGGATGGAGTCAGCTAAAGGGTGGGGGATGGGGCAGATGAGAGGCCTTTTAAATTCCAACAGTAAAAGAAAATAACTGCAAAATGATATTTTTTTCATATTTATACTTTGAATTGGAAAGCATAGCCAAAATTTCTATATTTTCATGTCCCTATGAGTGGCATCTGAATTTAAGAGGGCCAAACTTGCCTTGTGAAAGTACAGTAATGGCATTAAAGGGCCAATTCGGATTAACTCTGAATTTGCCAAAAAGCTGAATTTTCAAATCAAAACCAGATTTTGAGCATTTGATGTACGGATGTTGAAAAATCTTTAAGATGCCCGGCACAGAAGAAATTCGTGGTCATTCACCAACCAGATTATAAGGAAAACGTAACTGTTGAGGATTCCTCTTTCAAAATGTCCCTGGTCTCGCTAAATTTCTCTGATGGTTTTCCAGTCATTTTTTTCCCCCCAACCTTGATTCTTCTCTCCAACCTTTGAAACAATGTAATGTTCAAATGGAAATCCTGAGCAAAATTGGGTTGTGGGGATCAGAAATGGAGACAAGCATTGTAATGCAGCCTATTCATCTTCTTTGAAAACAGATCTTGGCAATGATCACAAAAATAAATACCTTCTTCCCCCATGGAAGATTAAACCTTATTGCAGAGAATTGCTTAATATTTAATATATTGTCCTAAAACAATGATGGATATCGTTTAAATAATCCACCTGCCAATGTTGGTTTTACACTGGTTTCTCCTAAACAGCAATACAAAAAAAAAAGTGTGGTCAGTGCAGCTAATTTGAAAAATAAACAAAATTTAGATTCTTCCTCATAAATAAAATGTCTGAAAACCTATTTTCTCCTCTTGTCAATAAAGTGAGGGTATGTACAAATGAGCCTTGTGTAATGACTTGATAACAACAATGCATCAACTGTTGATATGAATTTAGGCATGCCCTTGTCCTGGTAATACTTCGGGAGAAAATGAGAATGAATTTCCCCAGCAATAATATATTATTGTAAACGATCAAGGCTTTAATATGAAATATTTGGGGTAGCTTTGTTTTGGGGAAACACTTTACTACATGCTTGCTCGCTAGGGAATTCTGAAGTTGATACCCACATAAATATGCCAGGGCTGAGAAACACTGGTATATGCCCAATACATAAATGCATATTAGAGTTCAATAGATGAGGCTGACAGATTTTTAAAAAGCAGGAGTCACAAACAATGATGATGAATGGTGATGGGTTGAAGGCCATGGTACAGAGAAATAATTATAGGATATCAGCAATAAATTAACCCTTGTTTTGGCATATTTTCTTTATTTCCATATAGCTTAATAGATGCCTTTGGCTTTCAAATATGTGTTGCACTATATGACCAAAAATCAGCATGAAATTATGCCTGGGTTTGCTTGTTTTTTAGCAGTTTGCTTCCACATTTAAACAGCACAATTTAGGGAGTTCTAGCATTGTTTCTAGAATGTTTTCCCAACTCATTAGAAATAGTTCCACTCTGGATCATGTGACTAGGAAGGAAGATGGATGAAGCTTAGAGGGAAAATGTTAACAATATTCTAAGCAACTGCACCACTCTCTTCCCATGGGGATTCAATGGGGGATTTTTTAAAAATTCCTTTTTTTCTACAGCAGGGTTCTGACTCCAGGCCATGGCGTGCCAGAGAGCGGGCTGCGCAAAGAAGCGGAGCCCCATCTGCGGGATGCAGGCAGCACACAAAACCACACCCTCTCCAGTCCATGGAAAAGCCTCTCTCCATGGAAAGAGGCACCACAGTCCCTGGTACCGAAAAGGTTGGGATAGAGGCTGTTGCTCTACAGGTGGGGTGTCAAACTCGATTTGATTGAGGGCTGAATCAGGGTTGTGTTTGACTTCGGGGATCAGAGTGGGCGTGACCAGTTCAACTTCACTCATGTTCGGCAGCGCCTCTGGTGGCCCAAGTGCTCTGCTAGAGAAAACAGGCTCCTGGTCTCCATTTTTGGCTGTGACAGCCTCCTGCAACCCACTGCCAGCCACAAAACAGAGCTCGGGAGAACCACATGCAGCCCTCTTGAGCTCCATTTTTGTCGGCAGAGGCACCCCGGGTGGGTGTTATTTCCAGGGTGGCCCCATGGGTCAGATGTAAGCACCCTATTGGCCTTACCCTGCCCAGGGGCTTTAGTTTGACACCCCTGTTCTATAGCTTCTGGTCAGATCTAGTTCTTTGCAAATTTGGTCTTCCTTTTATGAGTTCCTCTTGTCACACCATACCTTTTCTGTTCCACCTTCAGAGAAATGTCCTGCTGAAAGATACTGAGATTCCCAAGCCCTTTTACATAATTTCTAATTATTTTTTTCATCCCAGTGGGAGTTTTAAACAAGTTAAGCCTATTTAAATCAAGTAGGCACAGTAGCAAACAAAAAAGAAAACGGGAATTGCATGGGGGACTGATAGGAATGGTAAATAAATAAAAACGTATTTATATTTATTGAAATATGCAAGGACCCTAGTCAATATAATAGGGAGAATTAACAAGACTAGCAGTTTAACTGGATCCTAATCAAATTGTTTGTAGAATAATGTGGGAAAGGAGAAATCTTTTTTTATATAAAAAGTTTTTTTTTAATTTTTAATCTCATATATACATTTACAGGTTCCTACATGTACATACATACATTCTCATAGTTATTATTCACATTATGTATTGACACTTTTGCAAATTCATTTTTCCATATACAAATGGAAAATATATAATAGGGATTGCTTTGAAATCCCATGCACCTATTTTATTTTACCACAGCTCTATTTTTCTTTCCTTTTCCTTTCCCTCCCTCCCTTCTTTTCTACTTTCTTCTTTCCTCCTCTCCTTACCCTTTTCTTCTTCCCCTTCCTCTCCCCTACTCCTCTCTTCTTCTTCCCTTTCATAGCCTCTCTACTACTCTCCCTACTTCTCCCTATCTTCCTCTCTTTTCCTCTTTCTTCTTTCTCTCTCCTTTCCTCTCTTCTCCTCTCCTCTTACTGGAAAGGAGACATCTTTGACTTGCTTGGATTTACAATAGCTAAAAATACAACTTATTACCCATAATATGCTTCCCCCCCACTTATTTTCCCTTTCTTTTTTTTTCTCTGAGAGGTCTGAGGAAAAAGGCAGATGCTATCGAATTGTGTGACATTTAGAGCTTGCAAGATTTATTGGTTTCTCAGTATAGATGAAACTGTCTCGAAGATAGCTTGCAGAATAGGTGAGTTTTAGAAACCTGGCTTGAGGATTTGTTTTCACACATGGTTGTGGAACCCACTTTTTAGTCTTCAGCTTTGCAGCAGCAATGGACATATACCTGTTATAGAATGGGAAATAATATATTTAGTTTGCATTTTAAGGCAGACATAGCTCGATTTGCCTTTTTGAACCTTAAACTGAAATGTACTTAGGTTTTGAAATCTGCAGGCTCCACAATTTGCAATATAGGTAGAAAAGCATATATATTACTAGAAAGTGCCCAAGGACTATATGCACACACACAAAAAATCAAAGCATGTTTACAAGTGAACTTTAATTAAAAAAATAAGTGATGAACAAATAAGGAACTTGAACAAGATGAGGGGAAATGAAAAAAATATGTCTAGCTTGTAATCTACTACAGCAGGCTTCTCCAACTGAGTTCTTTCCAGATGTGCTGAAATACACCACCAAAATTTAAAAACTGGCTGTTCATGCTACCTGAAGTTTCTACAACTTACAATCATATATGGGTGAAAAGGAGGTAGTTGGGAAGTGCTAGTAGTTGGTAAATGAAGATCTATTAAATGTTCCATTTTTGAAAGAATTATTTGACCATGGCCATATCTATAATCAGATTATAGAGTGTGAGAGAGAGAGAGAGGAGGGGAGGGGGGAGGGAGGGAAGGAAGGGACACAAGACACTGTATCCACTAGATATGCAATGCATCTTTATGCATACAGTTATGCTGTACAATCACTAATATAAACCACAACTCGTTGGCTAGATTCAAATGTCAACTAACTTAATGTCATTGATTTTGCTCTAGTATGTTTTTATGACCAATGGAATGGCTTGCTTTCAGAAGATGTGGGTGCTTCAACAATGGAAGCTTTCAAGAAGAGACTGGACAGCCATTTGTCTGAAATGGTACAGGGTCTCCTTGTCGAGTAGGGGGTTGGACTAGATTATCTCCAAGGTCCCTTCCAACCCTATTATTCTACGTCTATGAATCAAGGTCAGTATGGATTGTAAAATATAATTTGTCGCAATGTCTCTTACAAGTACAGCTAATTGTGGTTTACTCCATCCAGTAGGAGTAAAGTAGGAGGACTGAATGAGAGAGAGAAAAACCATGAGAAATGGTTAGAAACGTTGGGTGTGTTTAGTTTGGAGAAGGTCGGTGTCTTCAAATACTGACAGGTTATCAGAAAATTTATATCCTTTCCAGTACTAAGATAGAGCAGAATTGTTCAGAATTATTTCAGAAAGGAAATATATGATGGGCTGTCTGGATGAGTCAGACTCTGAATTGAAAGAGCAACTCAGATGTCTGCACCTGGGGGTCCAGAAAGAGCAGAACCGGTTGGAGGATGAGCCTTCAGTTCTGGGACAATCAACTACCTGATGCAGAAGCAAAGCAGCAAGCTGTGTCAACTGACCTAGGAAAAGAACTTCAGAAAGATCAAGTGGAAAATAAAAAGACGTTGAGTGAGATTCCTCAAAAGGAACAGACATGACACAGGCATGTCTGAGCTGGTATCATAAAACAAGGGCTGGGATGTCGGAAAGTTAGCAAACAACTTTTAAGTTTTGACTTCCTGAATGTACACTGTTTCTATTTCTATGCTGGCTGATCTCTGGACTGGTGTGACACTGCGCTCAGTCCTGGCTCCTGGACCTTGGATTTGTCTGTACAGAACTTTGGCTTTAGAAGCTAGCTTTGTTGTTGTTGTTTTGAGCTCTTACATTCCTGCATTGTGGTAGGAGTTACAGCTGTCATTTATTTATTTTATTAAATTTGTATACATAAATGTCATAAAGAACTTTGATCCAAGTCTGATCTCCTACACTTGTAATTGCTAGCACAGCACAGCAAGATTTAGATGATAGGAAAGTACATTTGAGTAGACTTCAGGAATAAAAAAAAAAACACAGCAGCTTCTCAATAATGGCATAGACTTGCCATTGCCTCCTTGCGAGGGCTAAGAAAGATGGATGGCTCAAAGTTACCCAGTTGGTTTCATGTCTGAGGCAGAACTAGAACTCAGTCTCCTGGTTACTGGCCTGATACTCAACCACTACACCAGCCTGGCTCTCTAGCAGCTAGCACTATTATGATGCAAAAATATATATGATTTCTGCAATTTTTATGGTGTTTCTCTGGGCAGCTGCCTCAGTGGCACTTAACTTGGATGGGCACCTGGGCCTTATCATGTACATTCGGTGGGGTCCTTTTTAACTCTATTGGACCTCATTTTTAGCAGGGCCCCTCAAAAAACAATGAATGTGAGTTGCTGGAAGGAAAGGCACACATTCTCTCTTGCACATGCATCATTCCAAATAGACTTACCAGATTAAGGTGTCTTCACAAATACATATCATCTCCATCAGATATTTGTTCTCAAGAAATTATTAAAAGGCATAGGAAAAAGAGTTGTGAAAATGACAGCCACTCATTATTCATGAAGGCCTGGAGGGATAAACAGGCTGGCAGTGGTGGGACTGCAGGCGCTTAGAAGATTATAACATCTGATTCTGAATGAGTTACAAGTTACAGAACTTCACCCTGACTCCTCAGCAGAAAATTTTGTCAGTTGAATCATTTGTACTCTCTTGTTCATGGAAGTTTTTAAGCAGAGGTCGAGTAATTTCAGATGATGGACCCAAAGAAGAAGAAGAAGAAGCAATAGAGTATGTGTAGGGGTAGACAAATAGCCAGCTGGTATAATGGTTAAAGTTCTCAAATGAGAAACCAGGAAATCATGAATTCTAGTCCCTATTCTATAGCCACAAAATCAGTTGGATAACCTTAGGCCAATTACTCTCTCTCAATCTTACGAAGAAAGCAAAACCAAATCTTTTCCGAAAATCTTGTCAAGAAAAGTACATGGACTTCTACATATAGCCTCCAGGACTGAAGATTCAGTGCATATGTGCACATACCCTCATGTTGACAAAGGATGCTGTCTATATTTTTAGGATGACAATGCGCATACTATTTCCAAATGTTTAATCAATGTGGAAATATAATCTCACTGATAGCCCCTAAAATGTTTGTCTGTATAACCCCCAAGAGTTCTTTCCAACTAGCTACTTATTTACTATTAATGGCTTTTAGCTTCACAGTTTTTATCTTTCATAATTTCAAGCCATTTAGCATTACTTGAGGTAAAGATGGCCGACCACGTTTATATACAATACAATAGCAGAGTTGGAAGGGACCTTGTAGGTCTTCTAGTCCAACCCCCTGCGTGGGCAGGAACCTTATACCATTTCCGACAAATGGCTATCTAACATCTTTTTAAAGACTTCCAGGGTTGGAGCATTCACGACTTCTGGAGGCAAGCTGTTCCAGAGGTTAATTGTTCTAACTGTCAGGAAATTTCTCCTTAGTTCTAAGTTGCTTCTCTCCTTGATTAGTTTCCACCCATTGCTTCTTGTCCTTCCCCCAGGTGCCTTGGAGAATAGTTTGACTCCCTCTTCTTTGTGGCATCCTCTGAGATATCGGAACACTGCTATCATGTCTCCCCTGGTCCTTCTCTTCATCAAACTAGACATACCCAGCTCCTGCAGCCGTTCTTCATATGTTTTAGTCTCCAGTTCCCTAATCATCTTGGTTGCTCTTCTCTGCACTCTTTCCAGAGTCTCCACGACTTTTCTACATCGTGGCGACCAAAACTGTATGCAGTATTCCAAGTGTGGCCTTACCAAGGCACTATACAGTGGCATTAACACTTCACGTGATCTAGATTCTATCCCTCTGTTTATGCAGCCTAGAACTGTGTTGGCTTTTTTGGCAGCTGCTGCACACTGCTGGCTCATATTTAAATGGTTGTCCACTAGGATTCCTAGATCCCTCTCACAGTTGCTACTATTGAGCAAGGTACCACCTATACTGTACTTGTGCATTTGGTTTTTCTTGCCTATATGTAGGACCTTACTTTTTTCACAATTGAATTTCATTTTATTAGATAGTGCCCAATGTTCAAGTTTGTCTAGATCCTTCTGTATCTTAAGCCTATCTTCTGGAGTGTTGGCTATTCCTGCCAGCTTGGTGTCGTCTGCAAATTTGATGAGTTCCCCATTTATCCCCTCATCCAAATCGTTGATGAAGATGTTAAAGAGTACTGGGCCTAAAACAGAGCCTTGGGGGACTCCACTGCATACTTCCTTCCATGTAGATGCAGTTCCATTGAGGACTACACGTTGAGTGCGGTTGGTCAGCCAGTTGCGAATCCATTTGGTGGTGGTGCTGTCTAACCCACAATGTTCTACTTTATCTAATAGTAGGTTATGGTCTACTTTATCAAATGCCTTACTGAAGTCCAGGTAAATTATATCAACAGCATTCCTCTGGTCCACTGATTTTGTCACTTTGTCAAAGAATGCAATTAGATATAAACATATATAAACAACTGTGGTATAGTTTCCAATCATTCTGAAACAGGAAACATAGAAAAAGGGTAGTATACATCTGACATATGTATATTTATAATTTCAGTGAATTAACATTGGATTAACATCATGGCTTTAAAAAAGAAAAGCCAGAGAAACATCTGAAGAACATTGAAAAACAGTTACAGGAACTGGGTATGTCTAGTCTAATGAAGAGAAGAATTTGGGGTGATATGTAGCAGCCTTCCAATATTTGAGCGACTGTAATAGAAAATAGTTCAACTTCAACCTATTCCCCAAAGTACTTGAGGGCAGGAAAAGAAGAAATGGATGGAAGCTTATCAAGGAGAGATCCAGCCTAGAACTAAGTAGAAATTTCCAGATAATGAGAACAAGTGGAACAGCTTGTCTTCAAAAGTTGTGGACGCTCCATCACGGGAGTTTTTAAAGAAGAGATTGGACAACCACTTGTCTGTAATGGTATAGGACCGTGATGGTGAACCTATGGCATGGGTGCCACAGGTGGCACGCAGAACCATTTCTTAGGGCATGCAAGGCATTGCCCTGTCAGCTCCAGCATGCATGTGTGCTCTGGCCAGCTGATTTAGGCCTTCTTTTGAGGCCGTTTGTCGCCCTCTGGAGGCTTCAAGGAAGCTCCTGAAGCCTCTGGAGGTGGGGGGAGGCTGTTTTCACCCTCCCCAGGCTCCTAGAAAGCCTCTGGAGCCTGGGGAGGCATTAAAAAGTGCCAAAAGCAGGGGGTTGCACACATAGCATTATGGGTATGGCACGCCCATGCACGACTCCCCTGCGCTCCCCCCGCTTTTGGCATGCAAACCAAAAAAGGTTAGCCATCACTGGTATAGGATCTCTTACTTGAGCAGGGTGTGGACTAGAAAACCTCCAAAGTCCCTTCCAATAGTGTTATTCTGTTATTGCGAACTCTTACTCCATCCATTTGGACTATAAATGCCCCAACATCATCTTGGTTACAAATTAAAAATAAATAGGATTCCAAAATGAAAACAATTCTCCTGAAACGAAGGAAACCGTGCATCTTCCTTCCACTGAAGAGATGGAAAGCTGGGGGAAGTTTATATAATTATAACCTATTCTGCCTCATCTGAAGTGCCAGGGACTGGGGGCTATGCTGTCTGTTTGATTAGGCCACAAAATTGATTTGCTCGTAAAATGTCTTTATAGCTCTTTGCGCTCCAGACTGCCAAAACGTGATTTATTTTCAAAACAATTCTGTACTGATAAATGCTGATGACAAAATAATACAAAATGGGGCAATGTGCTAGAACAATACATATAACTGGTGACATCAATCAGTGCATGAAAAGTTGTGTGTGTCTCAGTATGTGCATGTGTGTGTGTGTGTGTGTGTGTGTGTGTGTGTGCCTGTGTGTATGTATGCACCTGTATCACTCTGTATTTACTTTTTTGAAGTGGTTCAGTACTACTCATCTAGAACAGCTTTATTTTTTACAGCAGGGGTAAGGAACCCATTGAGTGCCCATAGCGTCTTCCACTTTACTCCTACTAAAGTAAGAAGAAACACCAGTAAACAAATAATTCAAATACGCACAATTAATAAAGTTCTCTAGGATGTGAGAAACCCGTACAAGATGTTCTCCTTTGTCCGAACGCAGCTCTTCCTCCCAAGGAAGAATGATCAGATCTTTTTCAGCTATTTTGCCCCATGTCCTGATGAAGCCTCCTTAGCATTGCATTCAGACCTGTTCCACTAAGAACGCTTCTTTGTGATTTGGAGCGAAATGTTGCAAAGAATCTGGTCAATACCTGGTCGATACCTCGGTCTCACTCTTTTAAGCTGTGAGAACTTGATCAGTGGTGGGATTCAAAAATTTTTACTACTGGTTCTGTGGGTGTGGCTTGGTGGGTGTGGCAGGGGAAGGATACTGTAAAATCTCCATTTCCTCCCCACTCCAGGGGAAGGTTCCTGCAAAATTTCCATTTCCTCCCAATCAGCTGGGACTTCAAAGGCCGATAATAGATGGGGGTGTTGGCCAGCCAGAGGTGGTATTTACCGATTCTCCGAACTACTCAAAATTTCCTCTATTAGTTCTCCAGAGCTGGTCAGAACCTGCTGAATGCCACCTCTGAATCTGATGCTAGGTGAGCATATCAAATCTGGACTACCTCTATTTCAAGAAATCCATAAAAATTGAAGGGCCTTGTATTACCACAATAGCAGCAGCACTTAGGCTTATATAACCACCTCAAAGTGCTTTACAGCACTGAGTGGCTTACAACGTCAGCATATTTCCCCCAGCAATCTGGGTCCTGATTTTACTGACCTCGGAAGGATGGAAGGCTGAGTCAACCTGGAACCCCATTGGGATTGAACTCCAGGCTGTGAGCAGTGTTTACCCGCAATACTGCATACTAACTATGGCGTGACCAGGGCTCAAAGCAAGTAGTCGGAGCCATCCTGGGACAGCAGGTGTTTAACTGTAGGCTCTGAGGGACACAAAAGACATCTCTGCAAGAGGAGGTGAGACACATCAGGCCCTTTGGGCCAGGAATTCAAGGGAGATGGAAGCAGATGGAAACATATTCAGCGGGTTGTATTAATAAGATAGATAAAAATGACAGCCGTCATAACAAGCTATTGCTCTGTGATTTACCTCCAAAATATTCTGTATGTTTGCTTTTCTCCCCTTTTATTTGTTTCCTCCTCTAATTGGAGATGTCTGCCTTTGGGAGAGTAGCTGCATTTTATCTCCCACAATTAGTTGACAAGTGATAGATGGATGGATATGGAAGTTGCTGGCATTGCCAAGATATAACATTTTATATTCATAGCATCTTCATGTTCTCTTCTTCACAGAATATCTTTGGTTTCCATATTTGGGGCTGCAGCAGTTCTCAGTTTGGCCAAATGAAAACAAAACTTGCACCAACTGTCTATTTGAACTGCCTAAGCACAATTTTTGAACATCTAGTCTCTACATCTTTGGGAAAAACATCTTAAATGAATGTATCCACTATAATTTATAGTCAACTATTGTCTACCATTATCGGCTATTCCATTAGATCAGAGGCAGTCTGCCCATAACTTTTGACAATGGCTATTTTGTTGTTCTTATTGAGGTTTTTTTTGTTGCTGTTTCTTGTACTTTTATTGTTGTAAGGAAGACTATGTTTATTAGGAATAATTCCTAAGGAATGGAAGTTCAACCTTTCCTAAAGCGATTGTTCTCCCCTTTTCTGAAGCAGGTATGGCCTTAGAAAAATGAACTTCTTAATATACACATTTCAGAAACATGACAGCAAATTTCCTCTCATTAAATCCTGAAATTCAGGCTGACTTTTGTATAAGTATGAAGACGACTTCTGGTTCAATTCTTGGTACCTCTAGTTCTATTGAGGGGTTTCTTATGCATTTCATTTGCTTCTCAAAGTTAGGTGACCTAACATGTTTCACAAAAGACCTCTTTAGATGCCAAGTGGAATTGAGTAGAAAAAAGATGCTTAAGTATAACAATACTACATATAACAACATCTCCCCAATATCCCTCACCTTTCCATCTTGAAGAGAATCATAGCCTACTTGAGTAGAAGAAAGATTGCTTCTTCCCATTGCATTTAAAATGGTTGCCTAGATTATAGTTGGAGAAGAGCCTAATGCTGGAAAAAATTGAAGGCAAAAGAAGAAGGGGATGACAGAGAATGAGGTGGCTGGTTGGAGTCACCGAAGCAGTCAGCGTGAGCTTAAATGGACTCCAGAGGATGGTAGAGGACAGGAAGGCCTGAAGGAACATTGTCCATGGGGTTGCAACGGGTCGGACATGACTTCGCAACTAACAACAACAAGATGAACAATACAACCGTTCTTCAACAGGAGCGATAAACATTCTCAATTGTTCCTGCAGTCTGTTTATAGGACATACGTAGGTCATGGCACTTATTATACTGCTCTCACCTCTAACATCTGGCTACCGCATCCCAGCATTTGCTGCTTGAGGCAATTTTCCTCATTTTGACAAAAAATAGTCATCTTTGATGGAAATGTCTGCAAAGTTGGGTGAGAAAGATTTATACTTGCATTTGGTTGAATGTAAATAGATGATCGATTGATAAGAAAAAACATGTCAAATATCCACTTTATGTTCAAAATATGTTCAATTTGTCCCTTGGGAGATGTTGGCATGTGCACTCTTGTTTTCTCTTACTGAGATTTATTGTTTATTATACCTCTACACTGAGCCAGTGAGCCACCATGTCCCTCTGGGTTTGCAGAAGCTGGGAGAAGTATCCATTGTGGGTTTGCAGAAGCTGGGAGCTCACTCCATTATGTGGTACTAGGGATTCGAACTGCTAAACTGCCAACCTTTCGGATCGACAAGCTCAGCGTTGATCACAAAGGTTGGCAGTTCGAATTCCTAGCACCGTGTAAAGGAATGAGCTCCTGTTACTTCTGCCAACCTAGCAGTTTGAAAGCATGCAAAAACGCATGTAGAAAAATAGGAACTACCTTTGGTGGGAAGGTAATAACATTTTGTGCACCTTCGCCATTTAGTCATGCCAGCCACATGATCACGGAGATGTCTTCAGACAACGCTGGCTCTTCGGCTTTGAAACAGAGATGAGTACCACCCACTAAAGTTGACTAGCATATATGTGCGAGGGGAACCTTTACCTTTACCTTATACCTCTACAAGTTACATGTTTCTAAGCCAACGTCAAAGGCTTTATGTAACTCCCATTGCTAACTGTGAGAAAATATTATTTTGTTATATGCAGGATTCTGAATTCAAGTTATTTTTTTCTTCAAAAATGCTTGCTGAAACAAGGACAAAGTGAGGAATTGCATGGAGATTAATTCAGAGATCAGGTTCCACCCACACCTCAGCAATCTAGCTTTAAGAAGCTCCAAAATAAAATCATAGCAGCCGGTATACAGAAGCTCCTCTGAAACTAGATAAACTTTCAATTCCATTTATCAAAGCAACCACATTTTTCATATCAAGGCAAGTGACAAGAAAATAAAAATTGATCTCGGGAAGTTTGTTTGTATCTGTAAAGTTATATTTTTAAGTAATTCACCAAACTGCCATCACATATATTTTAGAGAACTGTTTTTAGAGTTTTAGGAAGTATAAGCAGTAGATATAGTATGTATTGCTTAAAGTCATAACTTGGCATTTACTCTTATTTATCTTTACTCAAAGGTAGCCTAACTTTTTTTTTTTTTTTTTTGAAAAAGTTTTATTGAGTTTACATCTTTTGTGGGGTAGGGTAAGGGTTACATAGAAATTTTGAGAGTGGTCACGTCAAAGTCGTCGGCTCCTCCGGAACCTCAAATTACATTATTAAAAAGAAAGAAAAGAAACATTTCACATAACACTACAAGCTGGGAGCAAGTACATATTCCTAAATTTTTCAGTTATATACTGTCAGTCAATTGCAAAAATCCAGATTACAAATATCATACAATATTACTCAAAAGAAAAACCAGGGCAAAGTTATTTTTTAGATCTAAGTCTCTTGGCAATTGTATCTTCCCCCTTCTCCCCCGGGCCCCCAGCGGGCGGGGCCATGGCTCCCCCTGCCCCCCCTGGATCTTCTCCCAGGACAGAGGAATGTTTTTTAAGAAAGGCTTCCGCCTCAGCAACTGTTTTAATCTTTACTCTACCTCCTTCCCAGAACACCAGCATCCCTTCGGGTATCACCCACTTGAACCAGATCCCATGATCAAACAATGTTTTAGACAAGAAGGAAAATTTCCTTCTGGCTTCTCTAATTTTTCTTGGAATCTGCTTCAAGATGGTAATCTCCTTTTGTTGGTAAATCATAGGACTCCCTCTTTGCGCCTTCAAGATTTCCTCTCTGGTTGACCTTCTAACAAATTTTACATGTATCTCTCTGGGTACTTCATTCATCCTAGCATATGCAGAATTTATTCTGTAGACTAGGTCAATGTCCCCTCTGATCTCTTCTTTAGGTTTACGTAAATAGTCTGCAATAATTGTACTCATAAGATCAGGGAGACATTCACCATCCATCTCAGAAATATTCTGGAATCTCAAAAAATATGCCATCCTTTCCAAATCAATCCTAGTCACATGCGCATTTATTTCCACAACCTCATTAGAAACATTTTAATCTCTCCCTTAGCCCCCTCCAGCCCCCCTTTCAATTCTTCATTCTTCTGTGTATTCTCAAGCACTTGTTTTTGAGTGTCCAATAGTTCCTTTTTAAAGTTGACATTTTCTGCCCTCTGGGCCTTAATTTCTGATACCAAATTTTGTATAACAATTTCAAGGGCAGTCATTCTTTGTTCAAGGCTTGCGAGCGTTGCTTCTTGTGCCATGTTTAGCTATTAAAATCTGTGCCAGTAAAATGGCGTTTTTAGGGTGGGGCTGGTAAGGCAGATCAGGAGTCCAGAGTTCTCAAAGTTGTACAGCTGCAAAATTCAGAAACCAACAGAGAAGCGCTTTTCCAACTCCATAGGTATAATAACGAAGGCAATCCAGAAAGGAAATCACAAATCCAAAAAAAGAAAATTCTTCATCAATAATTAGAGGAAGTCCAAGTTGCAAAGAGACACTGGTAATTTTCCATAGGTCATAGTCAGTCGGGGACAAAGAGAAGCCATTTTCCGGCCAAACTCAGAGCCCGAGGGAGAGAGCGGTTAAAAAGCAAAAAAGAAACTGTTTCAGCCAGACCTCGAGACATAATTGCAAACAAGCCACAAAGTACTTTCCCTTGTTAAAGACCATCCAGATTAAAAGTTTCCGATTCCTCACAACGAGGCATTTCCAAGTGCCGCTTTTAGTCCAAGGTTTTTTTTTTTGAAACAAACGCCCCCCTCCAGTCCCTTTCAACCCGGCTGACAGTACACAAAAAAAAAGTTTTAAACGCTCACTCTCCGCTCGCAGCTGAGGTCCCGAAAAGCCTCCCGACTCTTCCGATCTTCTCTCTTCATGAAGTTAAATGGTGCCGCCAACCTTTGGCGAAGGGAAGACCCCCCGCAGCATGTCCTCTTCCACCTAAGCTGAGGAGCAGGGTCGCTCTCCCCACTGCCGTGGGGGGGGGGCTTCCCTGTCGAGCCGGCTTTACGGGAGAAGCCCCAAACAAGGGGCTTCTCGCCCCCGTGGGGGGGCAGGAAAAGGATCAAAGCGGCGAGCGAACCCTAAGTTCGCCTGTCGCCGCCGGAGCCGGAACCGGAAGCCAAAGGTAGCCCAACTTTTGATGTTACATTGGATAGCAGTTTTTACAACAATTAAAAATTAAGGCAGGATTAACTTGTCAGAATTCCAGCCTTTGATTACATTCTTGACGTTATAATTTTGCCATTTGCCTATGGATGCGCCAATCATTGGGAGTTTGTCTTTAAGCCATGCTTGATTATAATTGAGGATTTTAACATTCAATTCAGTTCTTGTGGTTTTTTTTTTAATGACTGTCCCAGAAATAAGTGGTTTACTCATAAGGCCGGATTTAAAAGGGTTGAGATCATGTGAAAGAAACAACACTTTGCATTTCTTTCACACAATTTGGCAGAAGCTGTTTCCATACCAGGAGCCCTATAGATTGATATAGGCATTACTCCACCATTATTCACTGGAAAATAAAACAGAAGCTTCATACGGCACTTAATCTAGTATTGATTAAACTCTGCATTATAAAGCAATGCTTTTCTTCGTGGATTCCCCTAGGACCCACTCTGTAATCTTACTGGTGGTGATGCTTCTGCAATTAGGGTTCCCCCCCCCCAAGTCCTGTGTTTTACAAAGAACCCCTGAACAGTTTTATTCTGTTGAATTTAGTTGGACGTGTTTCCACTCTTTGTTATTATTTTATTGGGACCAGTTTTAGTTATGTATTTTGAATTGATTTTAATGCATGGATGTCATTACTTGGGGTTTTATTGTCAACTCTTTTTTTTCCCCAATTCTTTGGCTGAAGGCTGGGATACAAATATGACTATATTGTGAGAAACCATACGTGGTCTTGCATTAAGGTAAAAGAGATAAATCACTTAAAGAACAAAGTGATCGTGAAGATAAATGGGAAGAGAGGGTAGAAGGAAGCATAAAATAAGAGCCGTAACAGTGGCTGACAAGTTAGAGAAGAAAGGGGAGCGAATAAAGTGGATAAGAATATTTATAACTGAATTTGGAATGGCTGCAATTGAATTTGGGATAGTTGTAGTTGAATGTGGAATAGTTTTAATTGCATTCATCCCAATTTATTTTTAATTTGTTTCCCAAAATTTACGGTATATTATACTCCAGAGATGGGTTGCCAATTTTTCTACTACCAGTTCAGGCGCTTGTGTGCACACACAACCCTTCTATGCATGTACAGAAGTGTCCGGACAGATGGGTGGAGCCTCCTGCTGCCACTACTATCAGTTCCCCTGATTCGGGCTGAACCAGCAGCAACCCACCTCTGTTATACTCTAAGATAAATCAGGAGCAAAAGCAGGATTCAATGGGTTTAACATTTTCCCCAGTATAACAATATTCTTCGACATACAAGAATAACTTGCATAAGCTTAAAAAGAATAAGCATAGGGTAGAGTTAGAGTGTTGGACAGTGAGGTTCAAGTCTTCCCTGGGACTTGGGAGCTGACTAAGTGAACTTGGGCCACTCAACCCAACCTAACTCACAACATTATTGTTGGATCAGGGGGTGTATGGGCGGAAGATTTCTTAGAAGAACGGTGGGATGAAACTTCAAAAAGGAACAAAGTAGGAGGTAAGTAATCTCTCCTAAATTCAGTTGGCTCTTGGTTTAATCACGAAACTGCTGGATGAAGCCTATACCAAACATAGGATCTCCCAAGCAGTCTGAGGCCATACAAATAGATAGCCCAGTAGTCAGAAATTGAAGGAGGACTTGAAAGCAAGCCGTGGTGGAATGCTTCATGTAAGAGCTTCAGTTTCCAGAACATGCAACACCTACAGTATACTGATTGACAATTCTGAGAGTTGATTTAGTTATTTGTTTGTTTCTTATCCAGGGAGGTTGAACTACACGAGAGTTAAGACTGTGAGCAAAAAAAAAAAAAAAAGTCAGAGTCCACGATTTAGAATTGTAATCCCAGGAAAGAGATAGGCAAACATGAATCCCATTCAAAACTAACCATGAGTCAAAGATCATGAGTATGCAATATGTTTGGAGGGCAACAAAACACCCGACTGCCTGGAACATCAAGATAGACACGCCACTCAAAGATTGAGAATGGTCACTTCAAGATCTTTATTTCATTAAGCAGACTACAAAAGAGATACATCCAACAGTATTGCTGCTCATTAATTGTCAATCGTTCTATAAGCTCCCAAGCCAGTAAGAACAGGGAGGTAATTTAATTATCAGTAATTTATTTTCTCCCCAGTTGGTTTAACTGGCCCAAAGGAAAGCAAACATTCATTTTTCTAATCTGCGTGTGCTTCTTTTTCCTTCTTGTGATCTCTGATGATTGCTAGAGATAAGAAAGTCAACGACTCTGTCATATTTTATTGCTTAAAAATATTTTTAAATGGCTTCTTGAAGCATTTTACCACAAGGATCAGAAATTCAAACAATGGATAAAAACACTCTTTGAAGCATTAAATAAATCAACAGGATAAAAACCAAAGCAATAACACCAATGAAAGTTAGGGAAAAAAGTTGAAAAAGTTGAATAGCCCAGCAGTGTTGTCATAAAAAGTTCGGAAAGAATAAAAATATGCTTGCCTGGTGCCAAAAAGATAATAAGAGTTTCTTTCACTGGGAAATATATTCCAAAGTTAATAGATTCTAAAAAAAGTTACCCCCTATCCCTTGAAGAACATCTGTAATAGGATTTGTGAAGCTGATATCAAGGTATACTTCTTCATAAATTGTAGTCCTGAGCCATGAAAGGCTTTACCAGTTAAAACCAGGATGTTGAATTGGGTCTAGAAATTAGGAACCAGTACATGCCACATAGTTCCGGTCAGTTCTCTTGCTCTGTCATTTTGTATTAACTGAAGTTAAAACTCAATTGTAAGAACAACCTATAGCACTGTTGTGGCCTGCCAGTGGCCAGCAGAGCTGGCAGCAGAGTCAGACAGTGAGGAGGTTGGGGAGAAACATGGGTCAGCCCTGGAGGCTGGGGAAGGCTCAGATGAGAGCTCTGCATCAGAGGCAGAGATGAGGCCAAGGCTGCCTGGCAGTTTTCAGCTGCCTTCGGAGCTAGACAGCAGTGAAGCAGAGGAACAGCTGGAGCCTGTTTCTGGTATGTGCATGCACAGAGGAAGAGAACAGTTAGGAAATCAGGAGTTGACTTGGAGTAAAGCCACAGGTGGATGGTGAATGGCTCATAGGAAATAAAAGAGGAGCGAAAGGGGAATAGGCTTTTGCATGAAAAAATTTGTTCATTCATTTCAGGAGTGTGAAGATCTGTCCGTGAATCTCAGAGACTCTGTGCCAAGACTTTCCCTGCACAGCAGTGCGTTTGGAAAATATTTACATGGCAACTTTCCAAGCTAGGTAAGGTCTGTGGTCATAACTTCATTTCATTTCATTTATTCGATTTCTATACCACCCTATCTCCCAAGATGGGACTCAGGGCGGTGCACAGGAACTATAAAATATAAAATACAAATAAATACAAACAGTCACAATGGTTAAAACGAGAATTAAATAAAATTTGGCCCGTGCTAAGAAGATTAATTAAAACCCAACTAAAAAAATAAAATAGCTATACCAGCTATCCCAGGCCAGCTGTATGAAAGAAGTATGTTTTTAATGCCCGACGGAAGAGGCGAAGGTCTGAGATTGTACGGAGGTCTGGGGACAGGTCGTTCCAGAGGGCGGGGCCTGCCACAGAGAAGGCTCTTCCCCTGGGAGTCGCCAGCTGGCATTGTCCGGCGGACGGCACCCTAAGGAGGCCCTCCCTGTGGGAGTGGACAGGTCGAATGGAGGTATGTGGTAGTAGGCGGTCCTGCAAGTAACCTGGCCCGATGCCATGGAGCACTTTAAAGATGGTCACTAAGACCTTGAAACACACCCGGAAGGCCACAGGCAGCCAGTGTAGCTCGCGCAGGAGAGGTGTTATATGGGAGTATTTTGAAACTCCCAAGATCCCCCGCGCGGCCGCATTCTGGAATAACTGGAGCCTCCGGGTGCATCTCAAGGGAAGTCCCATGTAGAGAGCGTTGCAGTAGTCCAGGTGAGAGATGACAAGAGCTTGAGTGACCGTGTGTAGGGTGTCACGATCCAAAAAGGGGTGCAACTGGCGTATCAGGTAGACCTGATAGAAGGCTCCCCTGGCTACGGCCGTCAGATGGTCATCCAAGGACAGCCGAGAGTCCAGGACTCCTCTCATCTTTGAAAGACTGTTTGCCAGGCCTTTGCTGAACGTGAATGAGAGGAATTCACATCCATTTAATAAAAGGAGTTTTGTCAGGACCAGGATTCCGCTGCGAGCTTTTTGGAGAAGCCTAGGTCAGAAGAAGTACAATGCATTGAAGTAACCTAAGTGAAAAGTTACCATGAATTATGACTGTGAGGCTATTTCCAAGGGTTGTTGCTGGTGTAGCACACTAAACTGGTGACAAGTATTTCATGCCACTTGTGGCTGCATTATCATTATCAACTGTCCAGGAAGCGTGTCAAAGCTCTGATCATTAGGAAGAGTGCAACTTCTCCCAGAATAGATTGGACCCAATTTCTCTGGGCAAATAATGCTTCTATTAACAGCAGTTTCGCATTGTTTGGATTGAGCTTCTGTATCTTTGGACTTCACTCAGACCAGGGGTCTGCAAAGTCGGCTCTTTTAAGACTGGTGGACTTCAACTCCCAGAGTTCCCCAGCCAGCATAGCTGGCTGGGGAATTCTGGGAGTTGAAGTCCACCAGTCTTAAAAGAGCCGACTTTGCAGACCCCTGACTTAGACCACTGCTGCTAGATAGACAATTGCCTAAATCCAATAAAAAAAGGAGAAATGGCTAGCGTTCAATTACCTAGCGATATGACATTTCACTCCGAAAATCCGAATGAACCACTCGGTGGTTGAACAGATGTTCAACTGTATGGGGGATATAATATAAAACAGTGTAAATGCCAGCGAGTCAAGCAGAAATCCCCTTTTGGAGATGGCTCTCCAGATAGCAGCAGAATCATTTTGAAACTTCTCTATCCACCTGTAGCTAAAGCAACCCTTCGGATGCCATGGCTTTTGGTGCTGCAAGTTGCTGAGAGACTCAAAAAAGACCACAAGGTTGCATTCCACTTCATGTCTCGCCCCTCCCAGAGATCATCAGGGTAAATAAGGAACTCGTCTTTGTAACAGAGAAGAAAAGGGATCTATAACTATGCCTACAGAGAAGAGAAAAAAATGCTTTCCCTCCCTACTTATCCCTGTCATGCTACCGGCTCAGTAATGAGGTCTTATTAGTATTTGATCAAGTCTAAAATGAGTTGCATTCAGACTTCCGTATGCTCACTGGTGGTTTTGAAGTGGCACCCTATTTACAAAATGTCAGTCGATAATAGTAGAAAAGTACAGGGAGGGGTCTCCAATAGAAGGTAGGACAGAGCTGATCCCATTAAGAAGAGATTTTATAACTCAAAGCAACTGCCAATGTGGCAAGAATTGAGGACACGTACAGGTCACTGATGCCTGTGTTAAAGGTACACCTTAATTAGATAGGAGGAGGACAGTAATTCAAAATACAAATCTCGGCTTCAGTCTCTTGTCACCTCAAGGTAAAGATGCCACCAGTGTAGACAATATCGAGCAAGATGCACCAATTATGCCCGTGATGGCGAACCTATGGCACGGGTGCCACAGGTGGCACGCGGAACCATTTCTTAGGGCACGCGAGACGTTGCCCTGTCAGCTCCAGCGCGCTTGTGTGTGCTGGCCAGCTGATATAGACCTTCTTTTGAGGCTGTTTTTCACCCTCTGGAGGCTTCAGGGAAGCTCCTGAAGCCTCTGGAGGTGGGGGGGGGAGGCTGTTTTCACCCTCCCCAGGCTCCTAGGAAGCCTCTGGAGCCTGGGGAGGGCGAAAAAAGTGTGCCAAAAGCAGAGGGTCGCGCACATAGCATTATGGGTGTGGCACGCCCACATACGACCCCCCCTGCGCTCCCCCCGCTTTTGGCATGCGAGCCAAAAAAGGTTAGCCATCACTGAATTATCCTATTCAGATTAAGATAGATTCTTTCCATTCTAAGATCCTTTGGTAGCAGATCACGGGGAGCAGGTAGATTTATCTTGTTCAGCACCTGAAGTCAAGGGAGAAAAACTTCCATCAACTGGTGGCTGAATAAATCTTGGGGATTTATATTTCAAAAGTGAGTGGAGGCCAGCCATGAGTCATTTGGGGGGGGGGGGGGGAATGATAATCTTAAGAAGTAAAAGTGGTCTTTTGTGCATCTGCAATATTTAGCTCTTTATACTGCAAAGCAAAACAAAAGCCTCAATTTTAGTGACCTGGGCAGGTCATAAAAAATGATATGTGAAGGTAGATATATATCCAAATCTTCATACATACCGAGGTCTTGAATTGTCTGGATCTTGATTTCTCTACTTTACCTCCAAAAAAGCTGGATGCGTTGCCTCTTCTTTGCCCTTTCGTTGCCATTTTATACATGATGTTTCCACGGAACTGCTGCAACTAGAGAGTAAAGGAAGATGGAAGAATTACTATCTAGGCATCCCAGGTGGCTTTTCCCTCCTACAGAGAAAGGCTGAAGAAACCTGTAGAATAGCAATTAGGTGAGCTTTGGAGGCAAAGGAATCGGGTTGATATATTGTTGTTACTGCTAATTTACTTAAACTTACGTTCCTGATCTTACTACGTATTTTCTCCTGGCAGCATTCCCTGCTTTTTAGCAGAAGATGAAAAGCACAAGAATCATACCATACCTGCACTGCAGATGCTGGGTTTTGATCTATAACATGCTTTCCTGTGAACCACTTTAAGATTTACAGTAAGGGGACAAGGGACATAAATATATTAAATAACTACCACAACAAAATAATCTTGTTTGTTATTGGAAGGCTAGTGAGGAATGCTTTTAGAATGGCATGGGAGCAGTCCTTTGCCATTCATTTCAAAACAGAAACAGGCAGCATATTTGCGGGAAACATAAATGGTTTGGATTTATTGCTAATAATGGTGGAAGAGGACCGAAGTGGATGCTCTTGAGGGATATATGGCGTTTCATTGCTTGAAGCCGCCTTTATTTCCCAAATGTCTCAGAATTAGGTTGTGTAAAGACACTATTTTGGAGCTGCTTTAACTAAATTCTCTCCCAGGAGTTCTTAAGTAAGCAGAGGAAGAGGAAGAGGATAAAGAAGTAATTTCTCGGCAACTAACGGGAATAAAAATCTATTCTTCTGCTGCTTTTAGTCAACAGGCAGGAGTTTAGAAGCAGTCGGCCATCTATCACATAGCTCTCTCTCTCTCTCTCTCTCTCTTTCTGCCTTCCCTCCATGTTTCTTTCATTAAAAAAATTGGAATTGCTCTGAATTTCATGCATGTACCGTATTTATTCGAGTATAACGCGCACATGTGTATAACGCGCACCCCCTAATTTTCGATTTAAAATCGGTATAAAATTTTGTTTCACTTTTTCTCGGCTCAGACCAAGCATTGTAAGTGACAAACATTGTTGAACACGTGCGGCCATGATAAAAATCGTTTATAACGTGCACCCTCGTTTATAACGCGCACCGTTTATAACACGCACCCTCGTTTATAACGCGCACCCTCGTTTATAACGCGCACCCAAACTTTGAGTTCTTTTTTTGGTAGAAAATTTTGCGCGTTATACTCGAATAAATACGGTACTTGTTTGCAACACTGGTTTTTTTTTCTGACAATGCCCTCAAGACAATGTACAACTTAAAATAATGCCATAGAAATTGAAATTGAAAGGAAAAAGAATAACAGCAATGAATTCCACAGAAATTTTACACAGTATAGTCTTTCTGATTGGTTTCATCAGAGGGACCACTGATGTAGGTAGGGCAATTAATTCATCATTATAAATTTTATCCATCACAGCATCTTATAGACTTGTCTTCTTTCCATTCACATGTCAGACTAGAGGTGCTGAATCTTGTAGACCTCTGTCCTGGTAAGAACAAGAACTATAAAAGACAGTGAAAGACCCATGTCAGCTCTTTTCCATCTTCTATGTCTGTTATTAGAAATTGGAATTATAGGAAGAAGAAGAAAAAAAGAAAATAAAAATCAGATCTACTGCTCTGATTAGCAGTTCTTTTCTCAGATTGTGTGCATTTTCTTTTCCTCAAACATATTCTACATTCCTGGTGAATGTCACCATTAAATATTACAGGGACAGATTTGCTATGCAATTAGTAATTAATGTAATAAGAACTGCTTTTACATGTAATGCATTATTACATAGCATGAACTGTTTTAAAAAAAAATTGGTGCCAATGCTATGGAATATCCTTTCTAAGGAAAGCATTTTTGCCACCATCACTTTTCAATAATCAGATTAAGATTTGAGATGAAATTGTGGGTTTCTTTTTCATGTTGCCTTTATAGTAATAGCTCTGGACTGATGCACTGAGGGGGTTTTCATGTAGTGATTGGAAGAAATATCCATCTGGTTCACTTCCAAGCTAGGAGAAAGAAGCTGGAAACATGGAGGTCAATTGGAAAGTTGGTTTATTGATGAAGCAGAACCACATGTGATTCTGGGCAGCTGACAAAATGGAGTTGAGAGTGGATGGGATTTTATGCCTTCTTTGGGCTTTGTATTTGAGCTTCATATTTGAGCTTCCTGTTCCTGTGCAAGAACATGTCCTACAATATTCTATTGGCTGTTGTCACATAGGGGTTATGTAGGGGTCATAGCTGGCTCTATAAGCAAAATAAAAAATGCAAATCCTAGGTGTTTGTCTGAGCTAATTTTGTCAACTTTTTGTTTGTTGCTTATCTGAGTTTTGGTCTTGACCCAGTCTTTCTGAATGGATTACCAAATTTCTAAAAACTTGCCTCCTTGGTTTCTGCTTAGGGCAGGGAAACTGGGCCTGGTTTCTGAATAAACTAGCCCGATGATGGCAAACTATGGCACACATGCCAGAGGTGGCATGCAGAGCCTCTCTGTGGGCACATACACCATCGCCAGCTGCTCTTCTGGTTTCCTATGCATGCATGCATGCCAATCACCTGGTTTTCACATGCACCAGAGCATCAGAAACCCAAAGACAATGCGCATGCACATGCCGGAAACCCAAAGACCAGTTGGCTGGCACGTGCATGCATTCCAGTTTGGCCACTCGGTGCCGAAAAGGTTTGCCCTTAGTGGGACAGGACTTTTTCAATGGACACAAAATATTTGCTGGGGGCTATTAAGAAAGATTGAGTCTGTTTTCTGTCTGTTTTTCCATTAGGGAAATATAATATTCTGACTTTTTAATATTTCCCAAAATATTTCATTGTTCTGGGAGGATGAGGGCTGACTTTCTACATAGCTTCCTAAAGAAAAGCCATTCCTGGTTTACCATAAAACACAGGACTAAAGCCAACTAATCAACCAATCAGCAGAACTTGTGTAACATCATGGCCCAGTTTTAAGTGTCTTACCAAGGGCTGAAGAGGGCAGGGGAGATGGCAGGGCATCCAAATTTCTGGGGAGATGCTGTTCCTCAGGGCAGGCACTGTGACAGAGAAGGCATAACTTTTCGGTCCAGCAAGATGACATTGTTTAGTAGAATGAACTTGGAGCATGCCCTCCCTACCAGATCTTCTGGGACAAGCAGAAACAATTGGAGACAGATAGATGGTGAGAGAGCGGGAGGACAAAGGTTATCAGACCTATATGGAAAAATTGCCTTGGAAACCAAGGTTGAAGGAATAAAGGTCATCCTCATTTAAGCATCTGAAGTTCCAAGGACAAGTCATTATTTTTCAAAGTATATTCTGAATGTCTCTGTAAATAATTCATTTGTTCATTCCTTACTACTGGGTGGGTGTGATGAAAACAATGTTTTTATACTTATTTCTATTAGCAAAGCTGAAAGAAAAGGGTATTTGGGGGTTATTTCCCCCGAGGCTTTACTCTTAATAATTCTATATTTGGCAACAGGAGACTATCTCGCTTTTTACAAGCAGGAAAAATGAAGTAGTAGAGTGATAGGCTTCATTTATGGCCATAAAGAATAACTAGAAAGAAACATTATGTTATGTGACAATCTCAGGGAGAAATTCTATAAAGTGATGTACAAATGGTATTTGTACCAGAAATATTGTCAAATATGTATAAAGGGACTTCAAATATATTATGTTAGAAATATAAGCACCAAGCAGGGACTTTTATGGACTTGTTTTACAAGCTAGAATTATTGAACTGAAATACATATCTTAATTCAAAAAACTTCAAAGGTCAAAATACAGTTGAGACCAGAGATATTTTTTGCTGGGGTTGATGGATAAAAGTTTGGAAAAATTGCATGGCATTTTGTTCTTGTATATGGTGATGGATATACAAGACTTTTATATGCCCAATGTTGGCAGGACTTAATACCTACAAAGGAAGAGTGGTTGTTAAAACTGATACAACTGACTGGGATGGTGAAACTTTAAGCTCTGATCAAAGGAAGAACATTGGCTAAATTTAATACCAATTAGAAGCCCTTTTAGACTTTGTGGGAACAGCAATAAATAAAATCATGACATATGAATTTAATGATTAGTGACATTGATAGCTTATATAAAATGGATATTACTTTGTAATTCTACATTGTACAATTACAATATACATGTACATTTTAAGACCCATGGTGGAGATACAGTATAGCAGGATAATTTTACCAACTGCCAGCAGCTCGATCCTGACCAACTCAAGGTCGACTCAGCCTTCCATCTGTCTAAGGTTGGTAAAAATGAGGACCCAGATTGTTGAGGGGCAATATGCTGACATTGTAAACTGCTTTGAGAGGGTTGTAATGCACTGTGAAGTGGTATCTAAATCTAAGTGCTATTGCTATTGCTAATTAGCGCAAGACTTGAAGTTAAGTTGTATCCACATCTGCTGTAAAAGAAGTAGGAAGTCATTCTTTTTGAGTGTATTTTTGTTTTTTTCGGGGTTTTTATTGCACCTCTGTCATTTCTTAATCTATTATGTCTTAGAGAATAGAAGACAGATATTATTAGTATTTGGTTAGGTTTTTTTACCTTCTATAATTCCTTTAAAAGCTAATAAAGATAGAATAGATATAAATATATAGATAGATAAAGACTGAACAGCAAAGTTACAATTAAAACTACAATTATGCAAACTATCCAAGAATCCCATCCTCACTCTCAAGATATCAGAATATGTTTTGGAGATGTAGATGGCTACTGGGATGGAGGAGGGAGACTATTTCCTGTAATGAATTTTCTTTAGGAACTTATGGAACATGTTAAAATCTTGATAGACCATTTTGTAATGATATTTGGAAATGACACAGGGGGACAGGAGAAAGAGCTGCAGACTGGACAGCTAAAATTAGCCCAGTGGAGGGGGGATGGCATGGGAAGCATTTCAGAAGGAACCATCCATAATTTTCCAGGGAGTAAAAGAAAAGGAGGAAATACCTACAGTCTTGCAATACTGTAACCCTATGATATAGAGTTGTATTTGTGGTTGTGCTTCTTGTTTGACCTACAAGGCTCATATTTTTCATACAAAGGTACAGAATTATTCTGTGCATTTAGTTACCTTTAGATATCCTGATCAGTCTGAATATACATCAAAATGTCAGTAATATCAGCAACAATAATACAGCTAATAAAAATTTAAAAACAAACAAACTAGGAGACAGCAGATAGAAAACCAAGTATGCGTTTGTGTGTGTGTACAGTATAATGGTGAGGGATGAATACTGTATCCCGAAGGTGCTTGTTCAAGAAGCAACTGGACTTTCTAATTTTTCTTTTGAAGATGTTTTACTTCTCATCCAAGAAGCTTCTTCAGCTCTGACTGGATGGTGGGGAATGGAAGGATTTATACTCCTTGCAGACAGCTGGACAGTTGCATTCTTACAGCAAGCTGTTGAGGCAACCTGGAGGTTTATCTGTGTCGTCAAGGTTACCTGAGTGGTGCAAAGGGTTGTGGAGCCTTCTTGGAACTGTTGAAATGACTGTGTTGTAGACCCGAGATAGATGATGTTGTATCCCTTCCCCTCTGTTGAGAGAGGGCTGTTCAAATTTGATATAGATGGCCTCCTTGACCACCAGCAGTCCTCTCTGTCCAAAGTGTGGATTTTGCTGTCTTCAAAAGAGTGGCCTTTGTCTGTTAAATGCAGATGTAATGCTGAATCTGGTCCTCACTAATTTGTTATTTTAACTTTTGTATTTCCTCTTTTTATTGTGGCTGTTCACCGCCCTGAGTCCCGAGAGGGAGAAGGGCGGTATACAAATGAAATAAATGAAATGTTGTGCCATGTTTATGAAGAGGTTGTTTTGTTACCCCAATGTTCAGATCTGCACATGGCTCACTGCATTGGACTGCATATACCATGTTGCTCAGTTTGTGTCTGGGTGTTTTATCCTTGTGGGGGATGACAATGGGGTGAAATACTCGAGTGATGTGACACAAATGTTTGTCAAAAAGAGAAGATTACAGCCTCTCTCTTTTTCAATGAATCTGGGATTATCCATTGTTTGACTCCTCATTTTAATAGGCATAAATGGAATAGCTACAGCATCACATTTGGGGATCTGAGCTTGTACCCTTTTATTCAGAGGTGCTATTATTTGTGGAGTGGACAATTTACTTACAATCACCAGTAGAGGTCAGGCAGGATGGCTTCAGCAAGATGCAGAAAGACACATTAGAGAAAGCTGTTTTCTAGAAGAAGGAGATATTAATTTGTAAACCCAACTGAGAGCTAGTTAGCCTATGTTGAACCTTTTCAAGGAAGCAACTAGAGAGGGGGCAAGTTGATTGGCCTTTCTTCATGAAGATGGAGGCAGATATCAATCCGGAGCGATGTTCCATTCGACATTTACTTTTGTCTTGCCTGAGAAACAATATTCAATTTGACAAAAACCAGCCGTTTCCAGTTGAAAAGGTGCTGTCTGGAAACTGTAGATAAACACGCATTCTAAGAAAATGGGCATAAAACAATGCAATTTTAACTGTTCTATAAAATGAATAGAATGCATGGAATGGAATGCATAAAAACCAAGGATCAGACATGAAAGCATAATTTGCATGCAACACTATGAAATCAACTCTGAAAATTAACTAGGACAAATTCCAGCCTGCTTTGGCAAAACATTGGAAGACAGAAGACAGGAAGTAAGGTATTTGTTTTTTTAAGGAATGACTTATACATGTAGAAACACATACTTTATGGCCAGCTAATGCAAGAAGGGGCGTGGTGGCTCAGTGGCTAAGACACTGAGTTTGTCAATTAGCTAAGGTAGGCAGTTCGGCAGTTCGAATCCCTAGCGCCGCATAACGGAGTGAGCTCCCATTACTTGTCCCAGCTTCTGCCACCCTAGCAATTCGAAAGCATGTAAAAATAAGTGCAAAAAAGGACCACTTTGGTGGGAAGGTAATAGTGCTCTGTGCGCTTTCGGCATTTAGTCATGCCGGCCACGTGACCACGGAGAGGTCTTTAGACAGCACTGGCTCTTTGGCTTAGGAATGGAGATGAGCATCACCCCCTAGAGCCTGAAACCACTAGCATGCATGTGCGGGGAAACCTTTACCTTTAATGCAAGAAGATACCTGTCATCCAATCTTAGAAGGCCATCACACATCCAGTTGATCAAAAGTTTCCTGCCAGCTTTTTTTCACTTACAAACTTAGATTCTCATTCAAGACTGTCAGCCCAAGTCTAGCAATTTGTTTCACACTGCATGACTCACCGACAGCACAGAATATTCGTAAGCAGGAGATGAAGACATCCACTATTTGAAACCATGCTGCTCCCAACTTAGACGTGTCACTAAGTCTTCAAGATTAATAACCTGAAACAGACCTACTTTCCACGAACATATCCAGTTCTCTTTTTAAAGTCACTCAAATTAGTGATGACTAGTATGTCTTGCTTCAGTGATCCTAAGAACAATGCAATCAGGAATGACTTCATGATAGCATATACCTCACTGACAAAGTCAAAAGAAGTGACCTTGACAAACCACAATGGAGGACACAGCAGGTGAGATCTGCAACAATGAGAGAATACAACTCATATTGGAGAATCAATCCTGGGAGAAGATTATTTCTGCATTATTGCCCCCCCCCAAAAAAAACCCACACGCAATGGCTGCTAGGTATAACATAAAGAGAAAGACATTATGTCATATCAGAACATATCAAAAAGCACCCTGGAAGTTATGTGGAAAGAGCACTGAGCTTTCACAAGTAGATCAGGAGCTAGTGACCTGGTCAAGCCAAAATTGCAGAGGACCTTGGTCTTCGATGGTCCCAGTACTGAAAGAGAACTTCCCCACTTTAGAAGTGCCCATAGGGCCCAAGAACACATGCAACCCAAACAATGGCACATAAGCAGCATGAATGTTGAAAATGGTAAAGAAATAAATGAACTTAGATCGGTCAAAAGAAAAAGGGTTTCCATTGCATCTGAAGTTTCTTAAGGTACATTAAACTGAGAATTCAAAATTCTCAACGATGGTGCCATGGCCTCATTGGATGTCAAAAATACAACTGAGGGGCACCTTAAAAGGGTAAACTTTGAATTCTTACAACTAAGTCATTTCAGGTAGACACACACACTATAGAAGAAATGTTATTTTATTTGTAAGTTAAATTTCTTTCTTTTATAAATGACGCCAGAACTAACATACACTATTTTGAATATCTACATTTTAATGGCTTAATAGATTTTAAGCCTCATTTAAAAATTAGTACATTATTTGAAAGCCTGTATGAAGTAAGGATTTTTTTAATTACAAAAACCAAAGCAGAGATATGGGACAATTGCAAGTAGGTAGTTTGATTTGTCAATGAGAAGAAACAACAGTCCTTCCACAGGATGTCAGGGAAGTGCATACCATGAGCCATTCCAAAATTCATAATAGATCAATCACTTTGTCAGTAAAATGAGAATGCCATCCAAAAATAAGCAAGACAGGGGTGACTACATAAAGTAGCTGGAGAGTTAATTTGCAATATGTGATAAATTAATCACATTGCAGAATATGTCATTAGCTAATAAAGTACTGGCACACAACAAGATAACAAAAATGTCTTGGTAAAATATAAGCCACGTTGCTGACAAACTTCGATCCTAATTTTTTACACTTTTGCATTCAATTCATAGCTAGATCACCCAGTTGCAAAGGCTGATTCTTCCTGTTTGTACTGCTATAGTAAAAATATTTGGAAGCAAAGTAGAACAAGATATATTTTTTAAAGTTCCTTCTTTCAACAGAACCATTAACAGACCGATTCATGAAGATGCTGCTTCAGTGTTGGGTTCAATGAAAGGATTTGTTTCATCAATGCAAAAGTAAACAGTGGTATTGTAACAAACACATTGCCTCCTCCTTTCTGGTACATTCGTTACAAAAGCAGTTGCGTGGGGAATTGAAACTGTGTTAGACAAAACCATGAAAATGGTCAACTGTATTAAAAGCAGCTCCATTCATGCCGGCTCATGAAGAAATTTGAACAATTCATTTGAATTTTCTCCTCCAGACAAAAGCCAGATAGCTAAGAAAAATAGTGCTGTCATGAATATCTAACCTGAAGAATGAAGTGCTTACTTTCTTTATTCTTCAGCACCAAGAATTTGATAAGTCACTGGCAGATGATATTTTGTCTGGCAAGTTATATTATTTCATGGATAATCCTTCAACATTTCAAGAAGATAATTACTGACACGCAAGGCAAAACTAGATGGGTCTTACCTTTTCTCTCTCTCCAGACAATTGAATTATCTGATACAGAATATAAACCATGGTTGTAATTTGAAATTAAAGGAAATGGAAGTGGCTCTGGATGATTTTTGGATGCAAGTGGAACGTTAATATCCAAAATAAGTACAAAATAAGCGTCTCATGCAACTTCCAACATCTTGCCTGTATGGGTTTTCTGTACTCATAAATTGTAAAAAAAATGACACAGAGGGAATGATTACAAATAGGTGAGAATGAAATTAGTGTGTGTTTTTTTTAATCCAGTATCTGTTGCAACCTCCATATATTGTCAGGAGTGGCATATGGCCAGTAAATACACAGCTCCATTGAGTTGCTCCAGTTGTATACCAAATTAAGGGATGACCGGATTATAAAAAGGGATAATTTTATTGCTTAATATCAAGAGTGTTCAAATCTCACATATTCTATATACTGCACTGGTTGTTAAGGGAGAAATTACTCGCAATAAATTACTAATTGATTGTTGTTTCATAGTCATTAAAAATGTAAATATTCCAGTAATGTAAGCATATATCATAATTAAGCAATTTTGAAGGCTACTGATTAATTTGCTACACCTTTTATTGAGATGATAATTGCAATTAAAGAATCTTCTGAAAATAAAGAGTTTTCTTAGGCTTAGCTTTAGATCCCTATATCTTCCAGAGTAATAGATACTCCATATTCCCATGATGGCGAACCTAGGTCACACGTACTACAGTTGGCATGCAGAGCCATATCTGAGGGCACACAAGGTGTTGCCCTATATCAGCTCCAATGCGCATGTGTGCGCTGACCCACTGATTTTCAGCCTTCTGGACGGCGTGGGAGGCCATTTTCGTCCTCCCCAAGTTTCAGGAAAGCCTGCAGATGGTGAAAAATGGTCCAACGGAAGTTTAGAAACTTATGGTGCATGCATATGTGTGTATGCGCAGGTGGGCACAATGCAGGGGGATTTAATTATGGGTGTGGGTACACATGTGCGTGTGATTTTGCCACCCGAGGGAAAAAAGGTTCCCCATCACTAGTATATTCCGTTGATATATAAAGAGAGAACTTTTGTTCCAGACAAATTGGGCTGAATTTCCACATTGGACCATAATGTTGTTTGACTGAATTGAGTGGTACAAATTTGGACACGCTGATTTACAAAATGTAGGTAATAATTCAGCAAATTGTAAACCTGGCTTAGTTGGTTGCTTATTTGTTTGTTTGTTTGTTTACTAAATTTATATTCCAGGTTTCATCCGGGTGCTCAATGCATTCCTTCCTCCAATTTTTCCCTGCAACAATAACCCTATGATTTAGGCCAGGGGTCTCAAACTCACGACCACACATTATCATCACGTGATGTATCACAACTTTTTCCTCCTTTGCTAAACTGGAGGTGGATGTGGCCAGCATGTGATGCATCCGACCCACGGACTGTGAGTTTGATATGCTGCAAAACAGTGAGTGGCTCAAAATCACCCAGTGAGAATCTGTGGCTGAAGGCAGACAAGAATCTGTTTAAACCCATTGTAGTCAGTGGTGGTATTCAGCCGGTTCAGACTGGTTCGAGCGAACTGGTAGTGGTGCTATGCTGTTATGCTGTTATGCGATATGCTGTTCTATTTAGCCACGTTTTCTAAGCCATGCACATGCATGTAAGCCATGCCTGTGAGCAAAGCACATCCACGGAAGGCGGACGTGTGAGTGAAGCGAGCGTGCACCTTCTCTCTTTTTGGTGCATAGTGAACTGGTAAAATTATGTGAAACCCACCTTTGATTGTAGTCCAACTCTTAAAACTACAGTATCATTTAGTCATTGTACTATCAACTGTAATTTACTCAAGAAACCAAAATTTAATGCAACAGGCGAATCAAAGCCCAGGGAATTGTTGTGCATTAAATGGTTGACATGTGAGTTTTCATTTGTCCCACACTGTCTTTTTCATAAGCTCGCAGCTGCACAACTCGAATGAATTGGAACTTCATTAAAAAAAAATTCTTCTCTTCTTTGTATAAATCTGTTTTGGCAGCTTCACATTTTTCCACAAACAGAGTAAGGTTCTTTGACCCCTAATTATAAAGCAATACTAAAAATTAAGAAATTAATTGTATAAGAAGTGTTTTTGGCAGACTTCAGGAACAACAATAGACTATTATTTTGTTCCTGAATCAGCCAAGATTTTCATTAAGTGGCTTCACTAACTAATTTCATCAAATAAAGGTAATATATGATACATGTAAAATATACTATAATTGAGTTATTATGCTTTAGATGAAAAGATGCTCCCGAGCTTTGATTATAAAAGGAATTAAGTTAAAATATGCCAATTATAGAGGATGCCACAACATTCATGGTGGGGGGGGGGAGGATGTAGGAAATAACTAGGCTGAGCCAAAGTATGGGGTCAAATACATCATATGTTTGGAGTCTCTACGTCCCCATAAGAGACATAGGTCCAGTTTCCCCCCTTGAAGTCCACTGACTCTTATCTGGTGCCAACTCACTTGACCATTAACAGTTCAGATTCTTGGGTACAGGTAGCAAGAAATAAACTTGTAGTACAGGTAGGCTTACTTACAACCACAACTGATCCCAAAATGTATATTGCCAAATGAAAAATTTGTTAAGTGAAATTTGTCCAATTTTACGACCTTTCTTGACAGTTGTTAAGTGAATCACTGCAGTTGTGAAATTATTAACACAGTTGTTAAGTGAATCTGACTTCCGCATTTGTTAAGTGAATCACTGCAGTTGTGAAATTATTAACACAGTTGTTAATTGAATCTGACTTCCGCATTGACCTTGCTTGTCAGAAGGTTGGAAAAAGAGGTCACTTGACATTGGGACGCTGCAACCATCTGTTCTGACCTAGGCTTCCGAAGAAAGCATAAATCACAATCTTAGTCCCAAAAACCTTCTTTTATTTATATGGCTGTAAATTATGATCATTTACAGCCCGCAAGGCTTCACAAACAGTCTGTGAAGATTGCGACAGATATCTGCTTGAGTTCCACAGTCTTTCAGGGAATGTTGATAAACACCCACCTTATCTCCCTGGGCAATGCCGTCTTAACGCATAGGCCCGTTGGGCATTTGCCCGGGGGCCCACGATCATAGGGGCCCCATGCAAATATGTTGTAGGGTTTCGGAAAACCCGTATAAAATTTAGTATTATTTTATAAAAATCTCATAATTTTGTGTTTATATGCGAACGGGCCCTTTAAGTTTATCAATTACTTCCAACCTTGAACCTGGACCAATGTTCAGGAATGTCATTTACCACATTCTGTAGATTGAGGTTTAATCCCTATAATTATTTTCCCTTCAAATAAAAGCTTTATCGCAAGTTAAGGAAATTTTGGGCCCGGAATAGCAATGCCTGTGGCTGATGGGTAAATAAAACCTGTTTTCCCTGTTTGTCCTTGTCTTGGCCGGTTAGAAAAAATTCTCCCCTCCTGTTTCTCCCTAGCTGTTCTATGGGCATTGTAGTGAAGTGAAGTAACTCCGCCCAATTTTTTTGTTTTTGTAAATATCATGTGTAATACTATAAAACATGTAAATAAAATCTCTTTTCTCTGTTTTTCATGTTTAATGTTGATTATAGTTGCAGCTGTACAGCATGTTTTAACAATTTTGTTGAAATTAGTATAGTGACAATAAAATAAATAATACATTATTTTTAATATTATCAACCATTTATTTTTTATTCCTGCGGGGGGGCAGCACTCTTTCTTTGCCCAGGGGCCCAACACTATTTCTATGCCCAGGGGCCCAAAATGGTGTAAAGACGGCTCTGTCCCTGGGGATGCTGCCAGAGACCTAATTGCCAAATACAGAGTAAGGCCAAACTTAGCACAGAGTCAAACAGAACTTTTCAAAGCTCCCTGCAAAAGTTCATGTCCCGTTCCTCCTCTCTTATGTCTTATGGGAGTGGCCAAGAATCTCCAAGTCTTACTCCAGAGACGACCCGGTTTTCTTAATTGTTGTTGCCTTCTGACAGCTCTGCGCATGCACACACTGTGAACAGTCTCCCATTGTTCTTCTGCCTCACTGATGTCAGACTTCGGAGGCTCCAAAGGCAGTGAATAACTACCAGATGGCCTCGGCCCCATCTCTGCCTCCAATGCAGAGCCATTGTCCGAGCCTTCCCCAGGACTGGCCTATATTACTATCCAACCTCCTCACTGTCCGAATCTGCTGCCACCTCTGCTGGTTGCTGGTGGGCCACAACACCATAATAAATATGAACCAGTTACCAAACATCCATATTTTAAACACATATCCATAGGGGTATCGCAATGTCCTGGGGAAGGCTCAGACAATGGCTCTGCATTGGAGGCAGAGATGGGGCCGAGGCCATCTGGTAGTTATTTGCTGCTTTTGGAGGCTCCGAAGTTTGACATCAGTGAGGCAGAAGAACAATGGGAGCCTGTTCCCAGTGTGTGCATGCGCAGAGCTGCCAGAAGGCAACAAGAGCCTTCTCTGTGGCAGCTCCTGCCCTCTGGAACGACCTACCCTCCGACCTTCATACGATCACTGACCTACGCCTCTTCCGTCGGGCCTTGAAAACGCACTTATTCCGTGCGGCCGGCCTGGTGTAGTTTTTAATCGATTTTAATCGATTTTATCAGAGAATTTTACCTGGTTTTAGAACAGGCCCTAAATTTAATTGATTTTTAAAGTATTTTGTATATTGTATATTGATGTTTTGTGGTTTTATTGTGCCTGTTCACCGCCCTGAGTCCCATAAGGGAGAAGGGCGGTATACAAATTTAATAAATAGTAAATAGTAAATGGTTGTACTGTAAGTATGAAAAATTGTCATGTCTCACTTTTTTCAATGCCATTCTAACTTTGACTGCTCACTAAGCAAACTATTGTAAGTCAAGGACTACTTGTACTTTTGAACTGAATCCTGGCTCCTGACCTGTAGGGAAGGCTAATTGCTGTAAAGATGAATAAAATGATCCAACTGAAGGAAAATACCAGAATTTTGCCACTAGTTTCAATAAATATATGTAACTTTGTGACACTGAAGTTATTAGCAATACATCTCCCTATACAATGAATATGGATTCCTTCCTGCTTATCTCCATGGTGAGAGATCAATATCCCAGGCGCTACTAAGAAATTAAAACATGGCATGAATAAATCATCACAGACATTGAGAAAGTGGCATTGAACCATAAATGCTTCGCAAAAAACGGAAGAGGTGGCAACAATTGACACTTAAGTCCACATCATATATCAAATAGAAGAATCATCTTATATTTGGTACTGTTACACCTACTTCTTCAAAAAGTTAAAAACTCAAGAAACATTTTTTTACTCTTCTGAATTTTTTTAACTTTGATTTTTACTTTTAAATTTTAACCTTGTTTTTAATTGTTTTTGAACTGTGCTTTTAGTCAAGCATTGTTTCATTGTGGACATTGTAAACTGTCCACTTGAATGAGATGGGTAGTGTAGAAATTGAAAAGAGGGAGGGAGGGAGGGAGGGAAAGAGAGAGAGAGAGAGAGCGAGAGAGAGAGAGAAAGAAAGAAAGAAAGAAAGAAAGAAAGAAAGAAAGAAAGAAAGAAAGAAAGAAAGAAAGAAAGAAAGAAAGAAAGACTGTCTTATCCAGGTGGGACCTTTTTGGATTAATGCAGTGGAAAAGCACAAAAAGATGATGATTTAAGCAAATAATTTTTTCCCCTAGTTTTAAATAATGCAATGAGGCAAAATAAGAGAAAAGTCTCACATATACTGTACATTATCATTTTGCTCCTGTTCCTTGTCTTTTAAATTGGATCCTACATTGCTCCCTGATTGGAATCATCATGGTACCAACAGAAGAGAATCTTTGTAGCTCAGGATTGGACTTTGGACTCCTTGGTGCTGTCTGAGCTTGGTTGTTTTCTTGCAAACATTTCATTACACAATTAGGTAACATCATCAATGCTCTGATGATGATCTCATTGGGTAATAAAATGTCTGCAAGAAAACAACCAGGTTCAGAAAGCACCAAGGATCTCATGATTATCACTCTAAAAGACTTTCTCCTTCTGTTTCACCACTTTCCTTTCCTTCCCCTCCTTTCCCTTCCCCTTCCCCTTACAAAAAAAGTGAAGAGTAGACTGAGTGAAGAGTAAGAAAACTTTAAATGAGAGAAGAAATAACCTGTTCTGGTCTAGAGAATCACATGGAAGCATTAGATGGGGAAAACAGAACTGCATCTGATTGGACTGGATTCAAGTAAATTGAGAAATTCTAGCACTTGCGTTGCATATTGAATGACAGAGTCAAAAACCTCTCCTTTATGACCATGAGGCCTATTTTACAGACCTTTCAGACATTCAGGCGATCTTCATAACGTCTCTTCTGTCAGTACAGAAGTACATATTCATCCTAGCAATGTTCAGTTCCTTACCATCTATTCTGACAGAGGGACGGTTTAACAATGTCCTTTACATGGAGTGATTTTGTAGCTGTTCAGAGTTACCTATTGAGTCAATTGCCCATCTTTTATTCCATTCTTTTAACAAACAGGGTGCAGCTCTTATATCTACTTCTTCCTAGCTAGAGTGGTTCGTCAGTCACAGAAATGGTTCACTTCGTATTTTTAGATTTTTCATTGAAGTTTTCCAGGAAAGTACGTTCAATTGCTATTGCCTTTAGCACAGGGGTCCCCTTTACCGGGCCATGGCTTATTTGAAAACAGGCCACGTAAGCGGTAGGATGACATGCACATGTGTGTGCAACACTCAACTCATGCAAGTGGCTGCTAGCGTGCATGCACACATGCACTCAGCTCAACTTGCACATGTTTATGCACAGTGGTCTGTGGTGGGGACCACTGCTTGAGAAGATTTGGGAATTAGGCTTAGTATTAGAGAACTGTATGAGGTTTTCCCAAAGTTAAATCCCAAATCTTCTAAAGGCAATTCTGGTTTGTTGCGGTGCTTCTTTTGTAGTAGATTGCCTAAACGTTCTTCCTCTTTTTGTGCCTTTCCACTGCATTAATCCAGAAAGGCTTGCTTGCTCGCTTGTTCTTTTTCTTTCTTTCTTTCTTTCTTTCTTTCTTTCTTTCTTTCTTTCTTTCTTTCTTTCTTTCTTTCTTTCTCTTTCTTTCTTTCTTCTTTCTTTCTTTTTTCTTTCTTTCTTTCTTTCCTTCTTTTCTCTTTCCCTCCTTCCTTCTTTTCTTTTCCTTCCTTCCTTCCTTTCTTTCTTTCAAATTTCTACACCATACCTTTTTCTTACTTTTTGTTCTTTGATTAGACTTTAAAAAAATAAGCAAATTGTATATTGAAAATTCCTGTTTAAAATTTATACTATCTTCCTTGTAAATCTCAGGGTTTGAATATGTCATTGCAGAAAATTAGCAGCCAGCCCTCTCCTAAAAGAATGAAATATTCTAGGAAATATTAAAAAGGCAGAATATTATATTTCCTGGATGAGAAATGGAGAAACATGTTAGTGGCAATTACAACTGCCTAATATGTAATACAGCCCCAGTTCAAATCCCAGTAAGGGTATGGCTAGCTGATGAGAGCTAAATAGCTTGAAACAGATCTGTACTAGTCTCCTTTTTTTTATTTATCAGCACAAACGTAACACACACACACACACACTTCCATTTCCATGTGGTCAGCTATCCAGAATCACACATGCTTGGCGGTTCTGCTTCACCATTGGAACTGAACCCAGATGGACATTCCTTCCAACATCATCATAGATTTGACCCTAGTATCTAAAGTTATAACAGAAAAAAAATCCTGTCTAAAATCTTGGGAAACAAGTTTCACTAAATTTTAACTGTACGTTGATGGGGCAGACTCAATTATAAAGAACCTTTTTATACAGCAAAGTTTCCACAAGGCATATGCCACTTTCATTTACCGTATTTTTGGAGTATAAGACGAACCTTTTTTTCTCTAAAAAGAGGCTGGAAATCTGGGTGCATCTTAAACATTGAATACAGCATTTTTTGCCTCCTGAAACCCTGCGTCTTCACCAAAATGGCCACGTGCATACCCTTGTGGAGGCTTCCAGAGAGCTCCTGGGGGCTGGGGAGGGCAGAAATGAGCAAACAACAGGACGTTTTTGCCCCCCCAGCCCCCAGCAGAACTTTATAAGCCTCCATAAGGCTATGCATGCAGATTTTTTGACCAAAAAACGGCCCCCGTTTCACGAAAAAACAGGGCATTTTTTCCTTGTTCCCTCCCTCTCCCAGGAACACTCTGCAAGCCCCCCCCCAAGGTTATTCATACCTTTTACTTGAAAAAAAACGGGCCCATTTTCACAAAAATGGGCTGTTTGGGGGAGATTTGCAAAGTGCAAAAAGGGATTTCCCCCCCCCCCCTTTTTGGAAAGCTGTTTAGTTAGAGTAGTTTATGAGAATAACGTTGGTCGAGTACAGTGCCTGCAGAAACAAAGATTAGTTCCAAAGGTGGTCAGTGTTTTCCTTCTCCAGCACATGGGTAAATGCACCTGGAAACATCTACCTGCTTACCTACCCTTTCTCTCTCTAGCTACCTATCTACTGTATTTCTCTCTCTCTATTTTTCTCTCTCTCCATCCCTCTAAACTCTCTCTCTTCCTACCTATCTACTGTATTTCTCTCCCCCTCTATATATCTATCTACCTACTCTCTCTCCCCCTACCTACTGTATTGCTCTCTATCTATTTCTCTCTATCCCTCTACCTACCTACCTACCTATCTACACTCTCTCTCTCCCTACCTACCTACTGTATTTCTCTCTCTTTCTCTCCCTCTCTATCTATCTACCTACCTACTTTTTTTAAAAAAAATGCCTCTTCAAAACCTGGGTGTGTCTTATACTCTGGTGCGTCTTATACTTCCAAAAATAGGGTAAATATTATTTACCATCTGGATGGAAAACATAGCTGTGTCTCTTTAATTTCTCCAATAAGCCTATTCCTCTTTTCTGTTCTCACTTCCCAAAGAGTCAATGACCGAGGATTCTACAAAACATATCTTGATCATGCTTTATATCTGCTGGGAGTTAACTGCAGTTCCTACTTATCACTTCCAAAAAAATATGTTGGAGATCCCACGTTGCATTCCCTCCAGGTTCCTTCAAGCATCCTGAACTCTTTTTTTACTATCTTGTAGCAATTAGGGATAAAATGAGGAAAGAGAAGAGGATTAGACTTTCAGCCTATTTTGAAAACTGTTGTACCTGTCCAGCAGAACTATTTTAATGACTTTTCTGTCAGTCAGTTGCAACAACATGTGCTGAAAATGTAGTCTGTGTACCCAGGCATTTTAGTTACAGTTAAAATGTATTTTTAATGACACTATCTCTGAAGGACTTTAAGAGGCTGCCAAAAAAGAGGTGGATTACAGGTTAGGTCTGAAGCTGCTTATTTAACAGAGTAAAAACAAAAACTGGTTTAATATGAGATATGAATCCAATCCTCATTTGGATCTCAGATTTCTAAACACATTTGGCTTTGAACCATTCATCTGCACAACCTGAACATTTATAAATGAAGATCGATTCAAAGGCGCTGTCAGCCTCTAGTAAATCTGCACAAATCATGCTTATGTTGTAACAGTTATATTAAACATTAGAATTGCTAGGAAGGGGAAACATAGCATAATATGATCCCTCAGAGCCCCCGGGGTCTGCAAGTTAAAAGAAATAAAATAAATGTTTAGATTCCAGGGAAATGCTATTATGTCACTTCTACAACCAGCAAGGGGAGAATTCCTTGTTAGTGCTGCTACAGTGAAGTTAATTACTTACGAGGCAGCAACCACAAATCTGATCATTGAACTGGAAGAGGCTCTCTGGACCATTGACTTCAATCCCCAGCTCGATTTTAGAATCCAAATTCAAGCAACTTTCAGAAATATCTCTCCAGTCCCCGTTTAAGGGAATTCCATAAAGAGGAACACACAATGTCCCCAAATAGTTGGCTCCATTTTCAAATTACTCTTACTATTAAGGCATTCTTCGCTTGACAGACAATGCATCAGAAAAGGTATGTAAGAAACAAGGCAACTGACCTGCAGCCTGCATTCATTAGCAAGCTCTATAAGACTCTCCCCCTTGATGCTTCCCCATGATATTAGATATGCCCAACAGTAGTTAATTTGAACTGCACTTTAGTGAGCCTTTCAGAAGCACAATGCAACACTTCCCCCATCTGGATCCAAGCTGAGTTCCTCTTTGATCAGTGGGCAAGAACTGTGCAAAACTGTACTAGAAACAAAGGCATCCTGATGAAGAAATAGTGGGAGGAAGAGGAGGAGAGGAGAGGAGGAGGCGGAGGAGGAGGCGGAGGAGGAACAGGGGAAAGGGGAAGAAGAGATGCTCCCTTCTTTAAAACATGGGGGAGGTAAACACAGGCCATGCCATATAAATAGTTGTCACTGAAAGCAGTGCTGTCTCGGCATTCAGGAAAGAGGAACTGCTGCATTAATTATCAAGTAATTTAGAAGCTGCTTAAATAAGGAATGGAAGCAAAAACATACCAAGGATTAAAAATAACAAGGCTAGCATATGAAGCAATGCAAAGCTGCTGATTAAAACCTACCACCTGCCATGTAGAGTGGCACCTGGTATTGAGCACGACCAGAATAGCAGCTGCGTGTTTGGAGTAATGAATGTCATGGCAGCCTGCTTGCCCCCACCTCCTGTCTCTGTTATGTAAGGTGTAAGGCAAATGTGAACTAAACTGATGGCAAAATAAGGCTTTTGTTTGGGGAAAAAGTGGGTGAAAATGTCATTTAGAGATGGGAGAAGAAGAAGAAGAAGAAAGTTTAAAATGAAACCTCTTAAGAGTCTAAGAGTGAGTTATGATTGGCAAACCCTGTTGCCGCTTGGTAAATACAGGGTGTATCTTAGACAATTTATTATGTAAATTGCATGAAATGTTTGAAGTGGTTGCCGTTTGTTTCTAAACACTTCCTTACTCGTTAGACACATGACCTTTGAGCATTCTTAAGGAGAGTTTTAAAAATAATGATGCAATCCTAAATTGCATAAAGCCAATGCAATCCTAAATTACATTAACAGAGGGATACAATCAAGGTACTAATACCACTCTATAAAGCCCTAGTAAGACCACACCTACAGTACTGTATCCAGTTTTGGTCATCACACTATAAAAAAGATGTTGAGACTCTAGAAAAAGTGCAGAGAAGAGCAACCAGGATGATTAGGCGACTGGAGGCTAAAACATATGAAGAACGGTTACAGGAACTGGGCATAGCTAGTCTAGTGAAGAGAAAGACCAGGGGAGACATGACAGCAGTCTTCCAGTATTTGAGGGGCTGTCACAGAGAGGAAGGGGGGTCAATCTATTTCCCAAGGCCATATGAGGAATAATGGATGGAAACTGACCAAGGAGAGATTCAACCTAGAAATAAGGTGGAACTTTCTGACAGCAAGAACAATCAAGAAATTGCCTTTGGGGGATGACTTCCGGTTCCGGCTCCGGCGGCGACGGGCGAACTTAGGGTTCACTCGCCGCTTTGTCTCTTTTCGGGGCGAGAAGCCCCTTATTTGGGGTTTCTCCCATAAAGCCGGCTCGACGGGGAAGCCCCCCTCACGGCAGTGGGGGAAGCGACCCCGATCCTCGGCTTAGGCGGAAGAGGACATGCTGCGGGGGGCTTTTCCTTCGCCAAAGGTTGGCGGCACCATTTAACTTTATGGAGAGAGAAGATCGGAAGAGCCGGGAGGCTTTTCGGGACCTCAGCTGCGAGCGGAGAGTGAGCTATTAAAAACTTTTGTTTTGTACTGTCAGCCGGGCTGAAAGGGACAGGAGGGGGGTGTTTGTTCCCCAAAACCCCCCCTTGGACTAAAAGCGGCACTTGAAAATGCCTCGTTGCGAGGAATCGGAAACTTTTAATCCGGATGGTTTCTAACAAGGGAAAGTACTTTGCGGCTTGTTTGCAATTATGTCTCTAGGTCTGGCTGAAACAGTTTCTTTTTTGCTCTTTAACCGCTTTCTCCCTCGGGCTCTGAGTTTGGACGGAAAATGGCTTCTCTTTGTCCCCGACTGACTATGACCTATGGAAAACTACCAGTGTCTCTTTGTGATTTGGACTTCCTCTAATTATTGATGAAGAATTTTTTTCTTTTGGATTTGTGTTTTCCTTTCTGGATTACCTTTGTTATTATACCTATGGAGTTGGAAAAGTGTTTCTCTACTGGTTTCTGAATTCTGCAGCTCCACAACTTTGAGAACTTTGGACCCCTGATCCGCTTCACCAGCCCCACCCTAAAAACGCCATTTTACTGGCACGGATTTTAACAGCTAAACATGGCACAAGAAGCAACGCTGGCAAGCCTTGAACAAAGAATGACTGCCCTTGAATCTGTTATACAAAATTTGGTATTGGAAATTAAGGCTCAGAGGGCAGAAAATGTCAATTTTAAAAAGGAATTACTGGACACTCGAAAACAAGTGCTTGAGAATACACAGAAGAATGAAGAATTGAAAGGGGGGCTGGGGGGGGCTAAGGGAGAGATTAAAAATGTTTCTAATGAGGTTGTGGAAATAAATGGGCATGTGACTAGGATAGATATGGAAAGGATGACATATTTTTTGAGATTTCAGAATATTTCTGAGATGGATGGTGAATGCCTCCCTGATCTTATGAGTACAATTATTGCAGACTATTTACATAAACCTAAAGATGAGATCAGAGGGGACATTGACCTAGTCTACAGAATAAATTCTGCATATGCCAGGATGAATGAAGTACCCAGAGAGATACATGTAAAATTTGTTAGAAGGTCAACCAGAGAGGAAATCTTGAAGGCGCAAAGAGGGAGTCCTATGATTTACCAACAAAAGGAGGTTACCATCTTGAAGCAGATTCCAAGAAAAATTAGAGAAGCCAGAAGGAAATTTTCCTTCTTGTCTAAAACATTGTTTGATCATGGGATCTGGTTCAAGTGGGTGATACCCGAAGGGATGCTGGTGTTCTGGGAAGGAGGTAGAGTGAAGATTAAAACAGTTGCTGAGGCGGAAGCCTTTTTTAAAAAACATTCCTCTGTCCTGGGAGAAGATCCAGGGGGGGCAGGGGGAGCCATGGCCCCGCCCGCTGGGGGCCCGGGGGAGAAGGGGGAAGATACAATTGCCAAGAGACTTAGATCTAAAAAATAACTTTGCCTTGGTTTTTTTTTGAGTAATATTGTATGATATTTGTAATCTGGATTTTTGTAACTGACTGACAGTATATAATTGAAAAATTTAGGAATATGTACTTGCTCCCAGCTTGTAGTGTTATGTGAAATGTTTTTCTTCTTTCTTTTTAATAATGTAACTTGAGGTACCGGAGGAGCCGACGACTTTGACGTGACCACTCTCAAAATTTCTATGTATCCCTTACCCTACCCCACAAAAAATGTAAACTCAATAAAACTTTTTCAATACAAGAAGTTGCCTTTGGGGGCAACTTGTGGGGGATTCATCACTTGAGACTTTCAAGAAGAGATTGGACTGCCACCATTGGACTGATTGTCAGAAATGGTGTAGGCTCTCCAGCTTGAGTGAGGTGTTGGACTAGATGACCTATTACATGAGCCTTCCAACTCTGATAATCTGTTAAACTCTGTTAATTGATATAAGGCATGAGTTTTGGTGCACCATGGATGATCTTTGATCTGGAGACAGATTTCTGCATATGTGAAAATCCAGCAGAAAATCAGTTCCACGGAAGTCTGTCTTAGCCTTTATATCAAGTCAGACGGTCCACAACATTTAACTTACTCTCAAAACCCTCCCTCATTTTTTCCCTATACTGAGCATTGGCTGACACATCTACAAGCAGGCCACTCGCTCTGCCACTGAGCTAAATGACCTGTTGCTGTGATTATTAATTATTGCAATGTCACAGCATAACCTCAGCTTTCTATCATGTAGTCTCAATGTCCTAGTTGCCTTCTGACCATCTTATAGGATCCCAGCCCTTAACCCCATTTGGGACCAATGAGCACATTCAAAATTTTGAGAATGTCTTCTGCAGATCCACATCTTGATGAAGTTGGTCTGCAGATCCACATCTTGATGAAGTTGTTCCCTCTACAAACCTCAAAACTACTTCCATTTCAGTTTACTGATGACTTGTTATTGCAACTGCAACCCAAGTTCTGTGATATCTTTAATCCTTGCCTCCTGATAGATGGAAGGTTTCATGACCAGAGTCTGGTTGGTACATTTCTGGCACATTTTTTCACTGTAGTGAACTGTTACAGTTTTTTCTTTATTGTCTTGCAAGACCAGCTGCATTCTACCTGATCCACCATCATCTTTCCTCTTCTAAACTATTATTTCTTCTTCTCCTGGGGGCTCAAATTCTGTTTCTTCTTGATAGCACAAAAACTATTTCTACCTTCCAGTGGGTACAAAGTAATTTTTATATCTCTTGCTTCTGATAGAGGTCCATTGGTTTGCACCTTTATTTTTCTTACAGAAAGTTGCTTTCATTTTATGTTTCTGTTATATTGCCTCTCCTTGGAACTGATAAATCTTTCTCTTCCTTCATCAGATAGCAAGTCTTTTAACTTTTTCTTCAAGGACCACCACAACCTTGAAGTCTTTGCAAAATATGTGTCAGGTTGTTTCTAGGAAGGAATGAGAAGTTGTCTAAAGCATTTCAGGTCACACCACAGACCCTATCAATCATCAATTTAATTTATAAATTTAATAAAAGTAAAGTATCTTCCTTTGTTGTTATTGTTATTATTATTTTATTAGGCTCTTGTGCTAGCCAAATACCCTTAGAGTGAAAATTTATTAGGAACCTTCCTTGTTGAACTTCATTGGCCAACTCTTGTTTGCTGTTCCTGTTTGCTCACTTTACAAGCTGTTTTGTTTTTCCAATGCTTAATGCACAAGCAAAGTCATTGCGGACTAAGTCATAGATGACTTAGCCATGACTGTTAAAAGTGACAAACAGCCTCAATACTAATGCCTTGCAACAGACAATACATCCACCTTGAGCATGCAGCTGCTGAACACACATTCATACAGATCCTATCCAATAAATCAGAGGGGAAGAAGAAGGAAACTGGAAAGTATTTACCCTCTGAATTAACACTGGTTTGATTCTTTAATTGTCTAAGGAACTCTGGGAATCTCAGCTTGCCAAAGTGTTAAAAATTATTATTATAAGATTTCTCTTTCCTGCTTCTAAATGACATTGTCAGGCTTTCAAGAAAATAAGGAAGAACCCATTTAGGTCCATGGAATTCATTCATTCATTTATTAACTTGAGGCCCATCTCAACAAGTGAATCTGAGTAGCGAACAAAATTAAAAATAAAGTAAAAAAATTACAATCATACAAAAATTAAAGTACATCACATCTGTAAGTAAAGAAATACACCATAATCATTAAAATAAAAATAAAAAACAGGTCTCTGCACACACTCAAAGTCCCAGGCCCAGTCATGTCATATACACCTGGAAGCACATTGGCAACCAATGTAGCTCATGAAATAGTTATATGTGCCAAAGAACTAGCACTTTTTACCACCAATATTGCTGTACTCTGCACCAGGTGAAACTTCTAAATATGCTCTTCAAGGGAAACTCCATGTAAACCACATTGCAGTAGTCCAGAAAGACATGAGTGACAGTGAGCAGACCCTCCCAGTTCAGATGTAAGTGCAACTGCCGCAGAATCCAATAGTGTATGAAGGCCTTCACAGCCATGGCTGTCCCTGTTCTTTGAGCAGGAGCTGTAAGTTCTGGAAGACCATGAGTTTGGGCACTGGGTCTGCTTAGGCATGCCACCTCATCCAAGACCAAGGATGGAAAGTCCTTGGCACCAGAAGGTCTAAGTACCCAAAGCCATTCGGTATTGCTTGGGTTGAATTGACATACTTGGAGAAAAATAAAAATCTAATAAAAATGATTCTTAAAAATAAACATGGCAATGCTGGTCTGTCCCATGCTACAGGGGATCAAGATGGACAAAATATACAACACATATGTTGGCCAAGAACCAATACATGAATACTAGAGACTCTAAAGGGAAAAAGCCAATCTGTAGGTCTAAAGTCAAGAAACATATCAGATACAAGAAGGATCAGTGTAAGAGCGCTGTTCTTCCCAGGACGCCTGGCTCTGCAATCTGCTCCTGTCCTGTCATTCAGTCCCCCATTCCTCCATTCAGCAGCACAAGTGGTACAGAGGCTGAAAATGCTATAAGGTCTAGTTTTGTTTCAGCTTCCACTCCCTAAGTTGAATTGTGGATCACAGCCAGCAACTCAAGCTCTTTGTCTCATCCCCTGACATCTCCACTTTCAAAGAACCCAAGGCAGACATGACACAAGCTTTGTCAGCTTTGATGTTGCTGGCACAACAACCATTTCCGTTTGTGACAGATCTTTTTACAAAAAGACTTTTTTTCCCTAGCAAATTCTTTAGGTGCACAGCCCTTTGCTTGCTCAGTGGCAAAGACTTTCATTGCTGCTAGGATGAAGTACTAACACCAAACACCAAAACTGAACTCATTGTGATCCTTGTCAGCTGTACTGCAAACACAAGAACTGTTCCCTGTTGTCCAGCAGTGTTTGGTTTTCACCCAATACAAAATAGGATTCTGCCACTTCTTTTGCAACACAGTAAGATTTCAGGTAGTTTACAGCCTCTGTGTGTGTGTGTGTGTGTGTGCGCGCGCGCGCACACACACACACACAGAGCACCGTTTTTACACAAATATAACATTGGGTCTTACGCCAAAAGATGCATTAAGGTTTATTTTCCAGTTACTGTAGGCCTTACTTTCAAGGAAAATATGGTACTAAATGTGTCCATCTGGCTGACGATCTTAACTGGGGCTTATTTTGGAGGTAGAGCTTATATTACGAGCACCCTGAGAAATCATGCTAGGGCTTGCAGATTAGAAAAGTTCTAATGCAACGGCCATGAAAGTTAAAACACTCAGTCATAATCAATAAGTGCAAATAAACAAGATGTAACACACTAAGGACATTACATTTGGATGAGATACTGAAGTTATTTTACTTATTTCATGCATGTGCAAAATGACAACGCACATGCAGAAAGACAGAAATGACACGGATAGATTTTGCCCACTGAATTTAAAGTCCACTGAAACAAGGTATGTTAAATCAAAGTTTTACTATGACTAGACTAAACAGAATCAACAAAATGCTTAGCTGTACGTGACGGTGTTTGCCATCAAACTGAACTATAATAAATGACGTAAGGGCTGAAGAATGTTTCATAACTTGGATGTGACCATTGAAGAGTCACATACAAGGAAGATAAACAAACAAATAAATAACACAAGTGTTAATTTGACAGTGTCCATGAGTAAAGTACTTATCCATCATTGTTGCACTAGACAAGCAAGTAATGCTGAGATGTGGTTCTATAGTTATCTCCAATAATGTTGACATGTAAACCATTCTGCTAGTTGACAATCGGCCCCTTTCTCAGTTTTAACATTATTAAAAAGGCTGAAGGCTCAAAGTCGAAAGCACATGAGCTTTCACTGTCCTTCATGCACAAATACATATTATGTGTACGTATGTGTGTGGAAAGGGATTCTAGATACTGAACACAGCAAAGTGCAATTGACTCTCTTTTTTTGTCTCCAAATTCAGGGATCATAACTATCCAGGTCCAGATTATACTTGGTACCATGGATAATAAGGGGAATAAACCAATGATAAACCACTAGATTATAAACTAAGGTGGTGCTCTTTAACTGCAATTTAAACCATTGTACTTGTTGGGACAATATGCTAAACTCAACCATAGTACATTTCCTTATTTGCCCTTAGGAGTAACATCCTTCTACATATAAAGGCTCCAGCTGCAGCTATTAAATACCCTGTCTGCCTGTAATAAAACCTTTCTAATGCACGATTTAATTATGGATGAGAAGACAGACCTGGCTTGTATTACTGAAACCTGGGTGGGGAAGATAAATGGGAGTTCCTCTTTTGGAAAACTGCCTGTGTAGGCTTGAGGTTTCGCATTAGCCAAAGGGTTAGGGTTAGTCAAAGTGAGAAGGGGATTGCAATTGGCATCCATAATATTCCGCTGGTATCAAGAGGTGCTGCTCTGCAGATAAATAGATATGAGACTGTGCATCTGGACAAGATGAGCTATTTGGCTTGGTAGCTTTTATACTGCTACTCCTATTTGTACCTCATGATCCATGCTAATCAGCTTGAGTTTCCCCAACTGGTGCAATGTGTTTTTCCTTTGTAAAGGGTCTAGAGCAGTCCAAGACTTCATGGATCCCAGGAGAACTATAGACCTGATCCAACTTACTGAGCAGTTAATGTATATGAAGGCAGATGTGACATAATTTGAAAATGGGAGGCACGAATCTTTGTTCTGTATCATGGCCCACTCATTCTGTTTCCTGTAGAGTTCAAAGGTCTATTTGCAGTTAATTGGTTAATTGAAAAGCTCAGGAAGTTAAAGAAGTGGAGGAAACATCTAGAACCCCAATGGTCAAAGGTGTCTAGTGGCCTTTTAGTTTGATTCCATTTTAGGAAAAATATGTGCCCACACCACCTGAAAGACTATTATGAAGAATTCTAATAGCATTTGACAGATAAAACTGGCCATATTCTAGGGGAGCTGGACTCTCCCTGGATAACACCAATGGAGATGCCTGGGACCACATCTTGTAAAATTATCTGAGATTATTTGTAAATCCCAAGGAAGTAGACACCATATTTTTTGGAGTATAAGACGCACCAAGGTTTTGAAGAGGCAATTTTTTTTAAAAAAAACGTAGGTAGGTAGATAGAGGGAGAGAGAGGGAGAGAAAGAAAGAGAAATACAGTAGGTAGGTAGGTAGGTAGAGAGAGTAGTTATGTAGTTAGCTAGTTAATTAGTTAGGTTGGTAGGTAAAGGGATAGAGAGAGAGAGAGAGAGAGAGAGAGGGAGAGAAAGAAATACAGTAGGTAGGTAGGGAGAGAGTGTGTAGGTAGGTAGGTAGAGGGATAGAGAGAGAGAAATAGAAAGAGATAGAGAGAGAAATACAGTAGATAGGTAAGGAGAGAGTAGGTAGGTAGGTAGGTAGATAGAGGGAGAGAGAGAGAAAGAGAGAGAAATATAGTAGGTAGGTAGGGAGAGAGAGAGAGAGAGAGAGTGCGTGTAGGTAGGTAAGTAGGTAGAGGGATAGAGAGAGAGAAATAGTCACATGACCACTGAGCCACTCCCACAAAACAGGCCACACCTTCCGGCTCTCAAAAGAAATTTCAATCGTGGTATTGTTGATATTTGGCTCTGTTGACTAATGAGTTTGCCCACCACTGTACTAAGGTATTTGTGCTGCACAGACCACAAAAAAAGGGAAAGGACTTGTTCTAGGTTTACTAAATACTCAAACGACAATTACACAAACAACCAGCTGCAGTTTCCCCATTATCAGTGAAGAGAGCCAATGTCTTAGAGCTATGAGAAAGAAAGTTTTTGTGTAATATATTCAGGCCTGCAAGAAAAATTCTAATATATTCTAACATATATTAGTTCTAAATTAGTAATACTTCATGTCCTATAATTCTAGAACTGTTATTTCTTTTATTTTAATAAAGCTTACTTAAAGGAATTTGCAAGAATTATGCTTGGAGGAAAAAGTTTTTGGTTTAGAGAGCTGCAAAAGGCCTAACAACATGGATGCACAGGGTTATATCACCTGTCTACTGAAAAAGATGCACGAGGAGCAGTAAACAACAATTAAAGTGAAACAGTTTAAAAGTAGTGTCTCCCCCCTGCCAGTGTGCGTGTGTGTGTGTGTGTGTGTGTGTGTGTGTGTGTGTGTGTGTGTGATTTATTTGATTTATGTAAACTGGAATTAAAGTTTCTGGGGAGAAATGGCAGTCTCATATATGCTGCTTGTAACATTTTGACAGTTGGAAATAAGGAAGACTTAACAAATCTCATACCAAAGATGAAATAAGACAAAACCAAAAGCCAGATATTGCTCAGTAGATGCCTACTACTTGAAAGGAAGTCTAGAAAGAAGACAAATCTAAACAGAATATTAAAGCACAGAGATATCAAAATGATATTGAGGTAGTACAGTTCTAAGAAAGATTCCACATTTGCACATCTCACTGTAAAAGTTGGACCACCAAAAAAGCTGAAAGAAAAAAATATATGACTTATTTGAATTGTGCTGGAGAAAAATATTGTAAATATCTTGTTGACAAGAAGAATCAATTATCCATAATCACGTGGAATACAGTCTGCCTGCTCACCAGAATCACTATTAATGAAACTAAAACTCACGGTAAATATTTGGGCACATTATGCAAAAGCAACACTCAATAGAATAGAATAGAATAGAATAGAATAGAATAGAATAGAATTCTTTATTGGCCAAGTGTGATTGGACGCACAAGGAATTTGTCTTTGGTGCATATGCTCTCAATATACATAAAGAAAAATAAAATAGAATACATTCATCAAGAATCATAAAATACAACACTTAGTGATAGTCATAGGTTACTAGTAAGCAATCAAATTATACTAGGAAACAAATAAAACAATATAAAATTTAAAGATACTGATTAAAGTATCATTAAAGATACAGACCCTGATGCTTAAAAAAAAAAACCAAGACCATCAGAAAATCAAAGTGACCATCACTTATGAAACAAGAAGGACCTTACAAGTACTCAAAATTACAATTACAATTACTGACAATCCTGGCAAAATGAGGTTCACTGGAACACAAAACTAAACAAAAAAATCAGAAGTGATTGCAAATTACTTATGGAAGATTTTGCTGACCGTCCCAACATCTATAATAAAAGCGAACTCTTTAGTGCACATACAGACCACAAGCCACTAAATAAGGACCATCTACTACAGGTATTCTCATTTAGCACAATTGGAGACAGGGAACTTCAGGCTATTCTGTGGTTATTTCAGATAGCCACTTCCATTTGCAATTTCACAGTGGAAGGAAAAAGGGCAGCAAGTGAGAATACCCTCCACGTTTTCTGCACTTTTAATAACCCAATGTCACACAAGCAATTAAAAAAATGCCTCCAGAGTTCAACAAGCAAATGTTGGCCAGTCAAACAACCTAGTCATATTTGATTATGACTGCACACAAAGATGAAATAAACTAACTAGAGAAAGAGATCACTCAATTGAGTATGCTGTGCCTAATGAATCTTGCACAGGCTGAAATAGGAACCAGCATTTCCGGAGCTGGAGAAGGATGCTACGTAAACTTATCTAAGGAACTTACCAAGGATCTATTAATTACAAATGGTGGGAAGGAGGAATTTTCTAACTCTGGAATCTGCCTCCCCCTCCCATTTCTATTCTTATTCTACAGTCTTGAGATTTCCTAGGAGTCTCTCAGGCATATTACAAAAGATGTGAGAAACTAATTTTACGATAACTATTATTACTAAGCCATGTCTCATTTTTGTAAGTTTTATTTTAGCATGCTAACAAAGGCATAGCTAGACAGAAAACATTAAATTTCTTATCTCTGTTTCCTGGTGAAATCAATAATTATTCAGAGAAGAGATGAGGGTTTTTTTCCTGCATGTAACAGGTTTGGGCATTTTAAATTTTAATGAGTCCTTAACCCCTGACAAGGGTTTTTGTTTTAAAAACGCTTATAGCTCCTTACATTTCAAGGTTTAGCAACATAAAAGTATAAATAAATGAATGGAATAACCCAAGGACTCTTCACAGTTATATTTTATTAATGAGACTTAGCATTAATGGCATCTTCTTCCAATAATGCGGCTACATTCAACTACATAAATTTGTAGTATTTACCTAAGAGTGACTACATTTAACACTGAATAGAGTACTTGTGTTTGTCATCCCCAGCAGTTAACAAGTAGAAATGTTTTACTTGAATGAGATCCAATATTTTCTACTAGTAAAAAAAAGGCCATGTGTTTTGATATCTTGCTATAATTTATTTAATCTAGCTCAAATTGTCACTCCTCTCCTATCAAGCTTCTTCCATGCCTCATTCACAAAACGTATGGCTTCTACTATTACCATACATGATCCAGACGATGTATGAAGAGACATACAAACGTAAGAAATATTCATCCTGTGCATATTTGAGCCAAAATAGTGTAATAGATTTAGACTGTAAATGGGGGAATCCCAGGTTTAAATCCAGTGTCCAGCCAGAGCTCACTACCTGACTTTAAACCAGTCACTTATCTCAGCCCAACTTAACACACAGGATTTTTGCTGTAGAGAAAACAGCAATCAATATGATATATGTTGCCCGGATCTCCTAATGATAGGCGAACTGCCAATGAAGTAAAATTTGAAGGCTCGTGTAAGCAGGCATTCTACTGTTGAAAAATAAAAATGTTTATGTAAAAATAAATTCTATGTATATTTTTAAATAGGTTCATATAAAACATTGAGTCTGCAAGCCTAAACACACATACTAGGAAGGCCATTCCATTTAAATAGTATTACAAGAGTGTAATGCTAAACACAGTTACCTATATGACATTAATAAGATTTGCATAATTATAGAATAATTTTTTAAAAAGTTTACTCTAAGTTTACTCTAAGTAAACATTTCTTGTCATGAATTTAAGCACACCAGAATAACGTCAATGGGCATCCTTCTAATTTTAGTGGTTCTAAAGTAAGCCTGAAGATACAACTAAATCAGATTAATATTTTATTTTTAGGTTTAAATTAATTCAAACCTGTTACATCAGAAGCTTGTGGGGGGAAGAATTGTATAAAGAATATATTGATCACTTGCCTGCATTCTATACACATAAAGAGGGCAAAGAATATCAACATCAATGGATAGGACTTTCATAGAAACATGTACAAGTCCTTCCCTCGGAAGGAAGAAAGGAATGATGTATTTTATTCAGAAATGAATCTTTGTGATTTCAGTGGAATTAAAACTGGATAAAACATTTTCAATGTCCAATTAAGATTGAAATCGAAAGTTACTGAAGATTGTAGGACCACTCTGAAATCAATGGAATCCATTTGTTAAGATGTGCATCTAAGGTTTGCTAGAGTCCTTTTCCTTCTTTTTTTTTAATTTTTGTTATACATTTTAACACAATACATTTACTATACGATACTGTCATGGGTCCCCAACCCCCAGTCCTTGAACCAGCACCTGTCTGCAGCATGCCAGCAACCAGGCCACACAAACAATCAAAGCCCCATCCGCGAGGTGCAGGCAGCACATGAAACTGCATCCCCTCCGGTCCGTGGAAAAACCTCTCTTCACGGAACAGGTCCCTGTTGCCCAAAGTTTTGGGAGTCACTGCTGTAATTTAATTATTTAGTGTTAATGGTAGTTTCTTTACACTCTATTCTTTAGAGAACTTAGACTGCAGGCAGTCTTTACAATAATTCATTTAGTGAGTGCTCAAAGTTACAATGACACTGTAAAATGTGTCTTTTTACAGAGGCACGATTGAGATCATTTTAACAAACTGCAACACTGTTTGGTTTGGTGGCAGTAGTGCCTCAGATAGAAAGTCCATACAGAGAGTGGTATGGACAGCCAAGATTATAGGAAGCTCACTGTATACAGCATGAGTCAAAATGAGGCCCGTGAAAATATTTAGACCCCTCACATTCTGGACATAAATTGTTTCAACTCCTACCCTCAAAACGATGCTATAGAGCAGGGGTCCCCAACCCCCGGTCCGCGGACCGGTGCCGGTCCGTGGCTGGATGGGAGCCGGGCCGCAGGGCTAGAGAGGAGGAAGGAGGGAGGAGGGGGCTGCCCCCTGAGCAGAGCGCGCAGGAGAACGCAGGCGCGGCTGTTCGCACCGTTGGAGTGTGACTCTTCCTCCACCCTCGTCGACGGAGGGACTCCTGGACGCCGCCGGACCGGCCACCGATTCCCTCCCCTGCTGGCATGCCGGCCACTCGTTTTCATCCAGGGACTGCGGAGGCTCTGCGGGCTGGGGTGGGAACTGGCGGGTTGCTCCGGCGGCGCAAGGAGTCCCTCCGTCGATGAGGGTGGAGGAAGAGCCCCCACCATCCTCCTGCGTTCTCCCGTGCGCTTTGCCCAATGGGCTGCCCCCCTCCCTCCTCCTCCTCTCCAGCCCGGCACCTATCCAGCCACGGAGCCTGAACGAGCGAACGAGCGACCAAGCGTGGCAGGCGGGATGAGGAGGCTGGGGGCGGGGGGACGGGACGACGATGACGACGACGACGACGACAGACACACATAGAGAGACAGAGAGAGGGAGGGAGAGAAAGATAAGACAGAGACACAGAAGGAGTGATTGAATGAATGCAAGACAGACAGACACACACACACACACACACAGTGACAGAAATGGGCGGATGAAGGAGAGACAGAGAAAGAGAGAAAGAAAGAAAAAAGTGGGAGAGAGAAAGACAGAGAGAAAGAGACAGAAAGGAAAGAAAGAGACAGGAAAAGATACAGAAAGAGGGAAAGAGAAAAAGAAAGAAAGAGAAAGAAAGGAAGAAAGAAAGAAAGAAAAAAAGAAAGAAAAAAAGAAAGAAAAAAAGAACTTATGACCACAGTTGAGGCCAAAAGTTTGGTTGCTAACCAAGATCATTGTTAAGTGAGTTTCACATTTTCAAAGTTGGCCACGCCCACCCAGTCACATGACTGCTGAGCCCCTCAGCCGGTCCCCAGAATTTTCTTTAAAATGAAACCGGTCCCTGGTGAAAAAAAGGTTGGGGACCCCTGCTATAGAGCATTGCACACCAGAAAAAACTAGACACACGGACAGTTCCCCCCCTCCAACGCTATCACTCTGCTAAACAAATAATTCCCTCAACACTGTCAAACTGTTCACTAAGGCTGCATTACTATTACTATTAGTCTTCTCATCGTTCCTATCACCCATCTCCTCCCACTTATGACTATAACTTGGTTTCTTGTGTCCTTACGATTTATATTGATATTATTTCCCGGTTGCTTATTTGTACCCCATGACTATCATTAAGTGTTGTACCTTATGATTCTTGACAAATATATCTTGTCTTTTTATGTACACTGAGAGCATCTGCACCAAAGACAAATTTCTTGTGTGTCCAATCACACTTGGCCAATAAAAAATTCTATTCTATTCTATATGCCAATTTGCAACGTGGACTTCAATTCTCAGCTCCTATGCTATATGGGGAATTCTGGGAGTTGGAAGAACACAGATCCTAACAATGCTGAAATTGAAAAACATAGTTGTAGACGTTTAGGGCCCCTTAGAATCCAGGCTGTAAGCCACCATATTAGCCCCCTCTAATTAGTTTTGCCATACTCCTATCAATTCAAAGTCCCATAGACGAACTCGGGCTTCTACGCATGCCCAACTACGTTTCCTAAGCAACCGCCTCTTTCAACTTCTTCAAATCCTACAGGGGCCTAAAGGAGCCGATGAGCTAGTTCCGATTTCCCCGCCCCGCGCAGGCTACGGAAGCCGTTGGCAGCCAGGCAGTGAAGGAGGAACGACTTTTCGGCGCACGCGCGCTTGCCTAAGCCTAGCCTCACCTAGAGGGGGGTGTGGGTGAAAAGAGAAAAAAAAAAGCGAATGGTGAGCGGAAGCGGAAGCGGTGTGTGGCGAGAGCAAGCGGTTTAATTACAGCCGCCCCTCCACCTTTTTTTTTCCATGTTGGTCGTGTTTCCCTTTTTCCGGCCTCCTCGCGCCCAGAGTGCCTGTTATTGGGAGGCGTAACCGTCGCTCTCGCGCGCCCCCCTCCCACGAGAAACAGCGGCCTAACCGTCCATTCCACCGCCGCCACCGCCCTTTTCCGCTGCAGCCCCGCCCCGCCCCTTCGCCCGAGCGGTATACCGTGGCCTTTGGCGCCGAGTCCCTGTCAGGGCGGCCGCCGCTATCATGTCCGACAAGGAGTTCATGTGGGCCCTCAAAAACGGCGACCTGGACGAAGTGAAAGACTACGTGGCCAAGGTAAGGCGGGAGAAGCCGGGCTGGGAAGGCCCGAGGTTGGAGATATTGTCCCTTTTGAGGCGGGCGGGTGGGTGGGTTTCTCTCTGTCTCATATACTCATTCTGGGTGGTTGTTTTCCCTTCATAGAAGGCCAAGGTGGGGGACTCGGGCCTGCCTGGAGGCGCCTTCTCCGCGGGCGAGGGGTTGGGCGAGGCCTTCTTAGTAGCCCACCGCTTTTCTCGCGCCCGAAGGGGGGGGTCTTGGGTGACGTCACTTGGGGGGGCGCTGGATCTTGGCAGTGATTTCACTTGGAGGAAGCTCATAAGGCGGCCTTGAAAGATGGTCCAGGAAAAACGGCCGGTCCACGCCCACCTTTCCTTCCTTCGGCTCCGTTGAGTTGTGTCGGCTGTCATTCACACGCTCGTTTGGCGATTAACCGGGGTCTTCAAAGGCTGGTTCTATTGGTTGGTCTCATAGTACCTAGGGCGCATCCCTTTTCTCTCTCTCTCTTTAATTGAGGCTGCAGCCACACCCTTGTTCTAAATTATAATCCGTTTAAAGGCATGTCTGTCTCCTGATTTGCATTTGAATCGTGTACTAAACACCGAATTACCCCTTCCCCCCAAAAAACACCGAATCTCCCCCCAAAAAGCAAAAAGTAGCAAAGATGAAAAAAACAGACTCCAAGGTGCAACTTCCTGTTAAGTTTGTTGTTTTAATGCATTGAAGGCGATGAAGTAGAAATGGGAAGAAGAGAAGGGATTAAAATAATTTAAGGGGTGTCGAACGCAAGGGGGAGGCGGATCTGACACGCGGGGTGCTTAGATCTCACCAGCAGGGCCACCCTGGAAACAGGCCATTTTTGCTGGCAGAGCTCTAAGGCCATCACAGGCACCCCTGACACGAGTGGTGTAAAGCTGGCCCACCCCCACCCCACCTCCCGAGGTCAAACACAACTCTGATGAGACCCTAGATGAAATCAAGTTTGACACCCCTGGTTTAGATGAGTAGTTAAAGAGCGCTAAGGGTTAAATTAATTCTCTTTAACAAGAGAATTAACAATGCATTTGCTATGTGATAGAACAACGTTTTTCTTTTCTGTTTCTCTTACAATCTCCATTGAACCCCAAATCTGTGTGGTTAATGGAAGGGAAGGAGCAGAATGGAATGTACTGTTCAATAGAAGGACCGAAGTCAGCATGTTAGAAGGATTCCACTACTGTGTTGCTTTTCTGTTTATGGTGACCGAACCAATCTGCACAGATTTTAATTGTTGTCAAGCAGTACTGAGAATAATGTAGCTGAGTCAGAAAACAGTTTTCTAATTAAAAAAGATAGTTGAAAGAGTTGCTGATTTTCCACCTGTGGCTTCAAAACTTTAAGTAGCCTTGGATTATTTCCCAACTCCAAGTGTTTATCAGTGAAATTACATTGTTAAGTCCTTCTAGCTATTAATTCATGAGAGAAACTAGGTTTTTTTTTAAAGCACTTTGAACTTCAGAATTGCAGTTTATTGAAAGTTATCTACCTTTCAAGATTGAGGCTGGAGAAGGCAAGGCTTTGTGTTTTAAATGGATGGAAGACAGTAATGTTTCATCAAAGTTAGGATCAAACATTCTCATTGTTAATGTGTCAACTGGGCATTTTTTTAAAATCTGGAGCTAGGAGTTACATGCAGCATTAAAAAGATAATATGCTCTACTTCTCCCTCAAATTACCTAAAGAAATGGAGATGATAGTTCCATTTCTATATAGAATTCTAATTCCTCATGTTAAGATGGGTGTTATAAAACATAAGAGCATACTTCTCTAAAACACTACATTTTAAAATTATTTGGTTAGATAATTAACCACCTTACAGGGAACTGGTTTCCTAATGTAATTCTCTATACCTACTGTAGGTCTCTGCTAGTTCTAGACCTTAAATAGAATGTAAAGAAATGGATCTGAAGGGAATTACAGTGATAGACAGTCACCTGCATACTTCAATTACTTGCGTTTTTTAATGGAATATGAGCAGCATGAAAATGAACAGTTAGAATTAGGATTTGAGGGCATTTTTCAAATACTTGATGTCCTGTCATAACAGAGGAGCATAAAAATTAGTTCTTTACTCCGTGAGCAGACAAGGCCTAGATCTATAGAGTTTGCAAAACAATAAATTTGGGTTGAATGTTAGGAGAAATTCAATGCCGTAAGACAGTAAGCACTAAGAATCAATTAGTTAGATGAATGGGCTGTCTTTTGCTCAAGGTATTCAAATAGCCTTTGAAGATGGACAGTCTTTAGTGTACTTTAGCATAGAATTATTTGCTTAGAGGAATATGAACTAAAAGGTATATCTTCAAATATAACTATCATAAATTTATGTGAGTTCTGTAGAAATATTTCTCTGACAGAATAGTACATATCTTCCTTTATTTTATTAGTTTCTTAAAAACTGTCTTGCTTTTCAGACATTTATTGTATCCTAAAGTGGCTCTTATCAGTTCCTAAAAAAAGCATGGTAAACAAGGAAATAAGAGTAAGTAAAAGAGAAAAATCCTTCAATACCATGTGCGAATTGTTATTTATTTATTTATTACATATCAATATTACTTTGTGTAAAAATGACTTGGTGACTTAGATTGAATATAGCAAAATGATAATTTAAACAACTATTCATAATACCAATGTAAATGGTAATTAATAAAAGAAAGTGAAATAATGAAAAAATTACAATGGCAAGATCACGAATATGTTCTCCAGAATAATTATGTTTTTAATAGCCTTCTAGAAGTCCATAGGGAAGGTCCAGAGGGAAATTATTCCATGGCTGCTTGGAATCTAATGTCTCTCCTTACACTCTGGAAGTGTGGAATCATAAGTGGCTGTTTACAGAAGATAGGACAATTTGGGCTGATGTAATTGGGTAAAGGCAATCCTGTAGATATCCACGAAGGATTGTATAGGTTAATGCAAGAACCTTAAATTATACTCACAAACTTATCAGTGACCACTGCAGAGCATAGAATTGGTGTGATATGTTCCCAGCAATATTCTTCAAAGGCAGCCCTATTCAAAGTAAATTGCAGTAATCCAATTGGGTGGTAATGGGACATAAATCATTGTATAGGTCTGCCTGCATCAGATACAGCTATCCTAACTTAACAACTGTTTAGGACTATTTGAAGTTACAATGGTGCTGAAAAAAATTCTAATAAATCCTCATACTTAACAGTTGCAGCATCCCCAGTGGTCACGTGATTGAGATTTAGGCACTTTGCAATTGGCAGGTATTCATGTCACATTAACCCCATTTGTGTGTTTCAGTACCAGTTTCTGATAAGCAGTCAGTAGAGAAGCTGGTCACAAGTCACAATCACATGATGTCTTGCTTAATAACTAGCAGAAGTGAAGTTGTTATTTTGTCTCAGTCACCTGTTGTCCACTTAGCAATTTTGTTGCATAGCAACAAAGTTGCTGGTCCCAATTGTTATGGGAGGACTACCTGGGGAGTAATTGATCACCAGATGAATCTGGGCAAAGGTCCCCTAGCCATAGCTTTCATTGGCTGTTTTCTCCAGCAGGAGTTGTTTGTCGTAGACAAATCTGCTCTTTCAAAAAGCATGCCTGCCCTTTTAGCACTGTAATTGATAGAAAATCCCAGGGTATAAATAGTAACTACGTCTTATTATAGTTTAGTTTCATCTGTATCACACACTTATAGATTCCAAACATTAAAACTGGACATTGACATCATCTCCCTTATAGTCTGAACTGTTGTTATAAGCATGGGTGTTATCAGCATATTGATACCTCAAATTATATTACTTCACCCAAATGGATATGAAATTAAAAGTCCAAGCTGAAGAGGAATCGTAGTTTTATGTTCTTTTGTACTGTTTACTAGTCTCAGTTAGATCCATTGTGATACATTATGTTAGAATAGTAGAATAGGCCCTCTGAAGTTTTACTTAGCAGCATTGACTCTTAATATGTAGCTTTGCTGATCTCTTACATTAGTACCTGCTGTTCTTTCCAGTAGTTTTCTCCAAGCATCTGATTCCTCCAAATACTTTCTCTGACAGTGCTTTGTGCAATTATATACTATAAAATATAATATATAACGCAAAGATGACTCAGCTGACCATTCCACTTCTACATTTTTGTCTTTTAAAACCTTAGAATTTTGTATTTTTGTCAAGTAAAATGATTACGGTAGCAGTATGTATGCAATCCCATCATTACCATGTTTAAAAGCCCTTTAAAGTCATGTTTTAATACCAAAATAATTTAAGATAAATTAATGTATTCCATTCAATTTTTGGCTTCTGAAACATTTTTTTTTCTTACCATGTACCATGTTACTGTGTGAAAAGAAGGGTTAATATTGATTTTAAAAGAGCCTTTTATGGATTGAATGAGTGAGAAGATGTATTATTGTATTGCTTTTTAGGGTAGGTGGGTATCATCACACTAAAAAATATGCATATGGCAGCCTCAAGGGATGAAGGCATTTGTACTGATGAATATTTTTTAGTAGTTTGATTGAATTCAGTTTTCAGAAAATAATTTACTTGAACAATAGGGAAAATGCAAAAGGCAGAGTCAAAAGCAAAGATATCTGGCTTTGTTTAATAATCACAAGGAAAAGTAATAAGCATTTTAAATTATAAACTACTGTCACACAATTAAATGATTTATCAGACCATTTATTCATTGTATTTTTAATGGACTGATCCCAGAGTGCATTGAATGGATTAAGACAAGCATTTAATTCCCTATTACAGTTTGAGATGGCAAATGAACAGAATAATTTAAATGATTATACTTTATCGAGGGTATTATTTGGGATATGAAGCAGAGTATCTACATTATCTGTAATCCTTTGAATTCCTATAAAAAGTATGTTTATCAGTTCTAGAACTTTGAATCAAAAAAATAATCAGCAATTATTGCTTCAATGAGTTTTAATTCTGTCCTCTGTTAATGAAGGAGCGCACTGAAAAGTATATTGTAAGGAATTGCTATGTTCCTGGAAAGTGGCCATTGCTTAACATTGAGGAGATCATATTACCTGGAAATGCTAAAATCTTTAGATATATAAATTATTTCACTGTTAAGCATTTATATTAAAAGCTGTGACTGCACAACTGTACAATTTTGAGTGGACACGCTACAAGAAGAATGGAGCAAGTTTCTGACAAGGACTACTTATTTTTTGATATTATGCCCCTAAATACTATTAGGTGGAACAACTAGTTTCACGCTTTTGTGTGTTTCTCAGTAATGGCTAGGTATAAGATGAAAGAGCTCTTCTGAGGTGGCAACATGTAGCATGAATACTAGGCTGAGAACTACATCCATACTTCAGAAGTCCTAATAATGATAAACCTTCAGGGTATGTTCAGGTTTTGACTAGAACTTTGCATTTGCTTGGAACTAAATAGCCTACTGAGAGCATTCCATGAGAATTTTTATTCGGTCAGTGTTGCAGTGGAACAAAATTTCAAATATTCCAAGTATTGTGAGTTCTGATGGAAAAAAAGTGAAACACTGTTTTTGTTCTACTGTAAGAAATAATGGTGATTCAAAACAATTATCTAATGTACAAAGGAATATAAGGTTATAGCGACTATAAGCTTATAATATAGCCCATATTGAATTCTATCTAGATAACTGCCTAGAGCAAACTTGGCCCTGCAGATTATTTTAAAATATATTTGAGTAGCACACATTGGAAATAACAGTTATGATTTTTACAGCCTCGGCATCCATGAACTACCAGAAATGTTTGAGGCCAACAAATAATTTATTTTATTCATTTCACCACAACATAATGTAATGAAAGCAAAAATGCTTTCATTGTTTGCCTTGAGGTTTCTTACTGTGCATGTAATGGATATTAGACAATAATGTTTACATTTTTGGAAAATAGACAGCTTAAGAGAGGAGTGAAGGAATCTATTTATGCCAAAGTGAAAAATTCTTCCTTCAGTAGTGGTGGAAGTTTCAGATACAACCTGTCCCCCATTTTTTATGCTGCTGTTTCATCAATCCCCAAGGTTAAGACCACTTCACAGGTTCACCAGGAAGCCACACACTCAACAAACCACCCAGGGTATAGGACTTAGGAATGGAAACATTTATATTTTAACAACTCTCTGCCTACTCACTTAACAAGACTATTCAGATTAAATGAGAAATTAAACTTCCCTGAAGGGCATATATGGGGTCTCCCTAACAACTTGCTCAGACTGAAGAAGCTACTTAGATAAACTGTGGAATGTTTTGAATCAACAAGAAAAGTCAAGTTGCCAGGATTGAACTTCTAGACTACTGACCTCCTTGTTATGAGTGATTGAAGTAAAAGATATTTTACACAGGATAATTAACCTTTTTTTTATTTATTTAAAGGGTGAAGATGTTAACCGAACATTGGAAGGTGGGAGAAAACCTCTTCACTATGCAGCAGATTGTGGACAGCTTGAGATTATGGAGTTTCTTCTACTAAAGGGAGCTGATATTAATGTATGTTGAATAAAATCATTCAGGCAATATAATAGATAAATATATCTATTAGATTAAGACAAATAGCTGTTTTAAATGCATAAAATGGGATGCATATATTTTTCACTACAACTTCCCCTGCCAAATTCCTATTTACAGTAAATAATTTTGCCCAAGACAGTCTTAAAACGCATTGAAGACTTTCTACAGAGATGGTTAATATTTCTGGCAAAAGGAATTCTTGTTTGTCAGTCCTCTTCTAGCAATACCCTGATCCAAACTTTTGTAGATAAATTTTTTGTAGAAGTAAAGGCCATTTCCACTTGCTTGTTTCACATTCTCACAATTGACTTACATTTTAGCAAAATGTAACCTGCCAATAATGTAATATTTGCATGTATCAATTTGAGTTGTTGTTTTACAGCTTTATTTTTTTCTTTTTATAGGCTCCTGATAAGCACAGTATCACTCCACTTCTTTCAGCAGTTTATGAAGATCATATGTCCTGTGTGAAATTACTTCTGTCAAAGGTGAGAACATGTGATAGTATCATTTTGACAATTGTACCAACTTAGTAAATTTCATTTTTCAAGATGTTTTTGTCAGAAGTTTTAAGGATGCCCAATTTTTTTTATTTATTTATTTATTTATTTATTTATTTATTTATTTATTTGATTGATTGATTGATTGATTGATTGATGTATATACCGCTCCTATCTCCATCGAGATGGACTCAGGGCGGTGCACAGGAAATTAAAAATCACCAGCAAAAATAATAGATACAGTGACAATATTTAAAATGAATTAAATTAAATAACCTATGCTAAAAATTCCCATTAATAAATTCTAGAATCCCTTTACAAATTTGCTAAAATTAAATCGCATCTAAGCTCTAGGCTAGACCGGCTTGGTGGAAAAGGTACGTCTTAAGTGAGCGGCGAAAGAGAGGAAGGTCCATGATAGTGCGAAGTTCAGGGGGTAGGTCGTTCCAGAGGGCTGGCCCTGCCACAGAGAAGGCCCTTCCCCTGGGCACCGCTAGTCGGCATTGACCGGCGGTTGGCACCCTGAGGAGGCCCTCCCCGTGGGAGCGGATCAGTCGATGGGAGGTGTGTGGCAGGAGACGGTCCCGCAAATAACTAGGCCCCGTGCCATGGAGCGATTTAAAGATGGTAACAAGCACCTTGAAGCGCACCCGGAAGGCCACCGGCAGCCAGTGCAGCTCGCGCAGGAGAGGTGTTACATGAGAGCATCGTGAAGCTCCCAAAATCCCCCGTGCAGCCGCATTCTGCACTAACTAATTTGGAGTAGATATCAGAAAGAAATTCAGATAAACCAAAAAAGTCATCAAGACTCTTTTCATTGTCTTTTGAACTGTAAGTGGTTGTGAAGCAGGCTGTGGTATACCTTCTCAAGTCATCGGATTCATTGGTCCTTTGAGTATCCCTGTGCAGTCTCCAGCCTATCTTTTTTAGGCAAGTTGGTAGAGAGGGTGGGTCTAGCCCAGCTCTAGATCAGGATCTTTTGGGCCTTTTTCATTCGAATCTCAGGCCACGGTTTGTCACAAAGACATTGTTAGTGATTCTTCCTGATTTCTTGTGGTGGAAGCCATGATGGAGCTGGTATGTCCATTTTAGTATTTCTTGCTCTTTCAATGGGCTTTTAATAGTATTGGTACAGTATATTTTTAAAACAGCTTAAGTAGGATGAGCATGGGAGGAACCATTTTGTGGTAATCATCTTCCTTTCAATTGGTGTTGACTAGTTGGGAGAGATCATGCCCACTGTCCCTTACTTGTGCAGGGACGCAGGGTTCAGTATTCTCTTCCCTTCTTCTTTTACTTCTATATGGAGCCATTGGATGAATACATCTCCTGGTTTGAGTTCAAATATCAATATACAATAATACAATACAATAGCAGAGTTGGAAGGGACCTTGTAGGTCTTCTAGTCCAACCCCCTGCGTGGGCAGGAACCTTATACCATTTCAGACAAATGGCTATCTAACATCTTTTTAAAGACTTCCAGGGTTGGGGCATTCAATATGATGATACCTAGTTGTACATCTGGACCCCAAGCTGAGAATTGAGTCAATGTTCTAATAGAATGCTGGAGGCTGTTCAGGTCTGGATGGTGAGGAACAGACTGAGGTTCAATCCCAATAAGATACACAACCCCGACCCCCAAATCTAAAGACATTTCATTATTGCAAAAGAGTTACACATTCAATAATTGTGCATAATCTAGTATTGTGCCCTCTAGTATTCTCACCTTTTTAATGCTGCAAATGCAGCTGTAGCAAAGAGAACCTTTTCACAAGTTGTGCCCTTACTTAGGCTGGGAAGCCTTTGAGACATTCATGCCTTGGTCACCCCACAATTGGGTTACTATTATGTGCTGTTTTTGAGCCCTCAAAGGCCATCAGGAATCTTCAGCTGGTCCAACATGGCCTAATAGGGGGTTTCTGGGTACAATTGAATGTGCTGATTGCTACCTTTAAAGCCTGGCTATCTGAGGGACCACTTATCCCCAGTCGTCTCTGCCCTTCTAGTCTAGCAGAGTTGGTATACTCTGCTAGTACATAAGTTAATGTCATTTTGTGGGGCCCAGGAAGCATGCCAATGCTTTTATTGTTGTACCTGCCCTCTGGAACAGTATTTTCCCAAAAGATTATTGTAGATTCACATCTCTCTATCTCTTCAGAAATTGTTACAAACTTGCTTGTTCTCCCAGGACTTGGGTAGAGGGTGATTGTGGAGTCCCCCTCCCCATTGTTCTTAAATAAATGGTTCATAGCTGGTGTTTTGTTCTTCTCTCTAAAATCATCATGGAATCAGGCAGCCTGGCAATTTTTTAGATAAATATGCTGTTTACATCGTGGAATCACCAAGAGCTAGTATCTACATTAATGTAATTAATTAATATGGTTGTTTTGTTTGGTAATTCATATTGAAAAATATATGAATAGATGCACTACAACAATAAAGACCCTATTGATGGTATGAAGCAATGAGTTTTTTTAGATTGTTCAGCAGCATTTGAGTAAGTTCTGGAAACCAAAAGAGCTTGCAGGCTGATTGCACAGATGATCACTTGGAGAATCAGGTATATAGCAAAAAAGTTTGTTTTTCCTTAAGTGACAGTTCTTTTTTTTTTTTTTTACAGGGTGCTGATAAGACTGTGAAAGGGCCAGATGGACTAACTGCCTTTGAAGCCACTGACAATCAGGCAATCAAAACTCTTCTTCAGTGACGGATGGACTGAGATCTAATGTCTCTCCTGTGGCCTCACACTGCTGCCTGTCTATCACTCTTTGTATCTTCCAGCTTCTTCAGCTAAATATTGGAGAGGGAGGAAAAAACACAGTAGATCAGTCTAGTTAGGTACCTCTATCAAAAAGAGAACATATTCGGAGAGTAGAAATACATATAATTGGTGTCTCTTTAGGACTTTTTACCCTGAACTATTTTCCCCATTTCTAGCAAAAGTATACTTATGCTGTGGAAGGGGAGAAGAATGTGGTCTGTAATGTAGCTTGTAAATGACTTGCTGAAAGTTTTTAAAATGGAAAGTCTGTTCTTTATTTTCTAATATGTAAAAGCAATTAGCAGCCCAGCACTGTTGTAACTACACTTAAAAAGCAAGGCAATGGGATAGTTTTTCTGTAGTTCTGTCCCTGTGCCTTAAATAGATGATGTAATGCTGAAGGGTTTTGCTGATAATGTCCCAGTATTTAATAATTTAATGCCATTATTAACAAGGAACAAATAATACAAGCAGGGCAAATCTGCAGCAGAGGTGCTGAAAGGATGATTAAAATCATGGGTTTTCTACCTTCCAAGATGCAAATCAATTACTTCTGGAATAGAGCTTTTGAAAAACGTATGATTAGAGTGCCCTTCCCTAGAACATAACACTGGAACAAAGTGACTGTTCAAAACTATTGGTGTAGAAGATGGTAGCTTTGCCTTCATGGTTTAAATTCAAAATACCCTAATAAAATGACTCAGATTAACTTTGTTTTAAAGAAGGCAGAAGCTTCTATTCTCTTAGCATCATCTTTGCCACATTAATCTGGTTAAATGCATGTATCTTTGAAAGGGGATTTGATTTACTATTACTATTTACTATTGCATCAGACAATGATCAAAATTATATACAATTGATAAAATAGTCCTGAACAATGAAGGTTGCATCAACTGCCCAGTAACAGATTATGGTTTATACAAGTAATTTCATAAGTCTTCAATGTAGTGCTTTAAAAATATTCACAGGTAAGGATTTGCAGTATGCTAATATCTTGATTGGGACGCTAGATCAAATAGCATTTAGATATTCATATTGAAAAAAATCAATACATTTTGTATCATAATATTAAAAGCTTCCCACTAAGATTTTTATTGGCTTTAAACAAGGTGTGCAGTGGAAGTTCTGGTGTCTAGCACATTTCATATAATGAATGTAGCTTTTCAGTTTAAAAACGTTTAACACTATTGTACCATCCTCTCATCAGAAAAAAAAATAAACTGGGGAAATGGACTTGTTAAGCAATGTTGATATTGCATCTTAAAATGTATCTTATTTGTCCCTTATCACAGATATCACCTGTTATATTTAGATCGGTTATCCAGCATCCATGGGGAATAAGCTTTATTCTCCAAAGATTGTTTTAAAAGTAGATCTATGTAATATATTTTTGTATTGGTGTAGAAATGTGATATAAAAAAAAAAAACTTTGCATGCACAGTCCACATAATCACATATTCACTTTTCTGTGCTATGGTAAACTGAAAGATATTAATCCAATAAATTGAATTTCAGATTAAGTTTAAAATTAAACATATTTTGTCCTAAACGACATGGCCTAGTTGACATATGCCCTGAAGGGATATGAAATAATATCATTCTATTCTAGTGAAGCATAAATTATGATTATTGTTTGTTCAAATGTTTCTTCTTTTCTCTCTCTCCCTCTCCCTCCCTCCTCTCCCTCTCATTAGATATGTTGGAGCATTTGTGCCTCTTTCTGCTCACTTTTTCTGCACAACTCTCTTTGCTCATGTTTTCCTTGCACATCTACAGATAGATTCCAATGAATAGCTCTTAACACCTGTCTTATACTTACTTGTTCAGGGCTATTAAATATATATTTGCCCTTTCTCTGCTATTCATTTAAGAAATCAGTCTAACTTTGGATTTTTATTTTATTTTATTTGTACTAAGATGTGGTTTATACCCTAAAATTGTTGCCAGTATCTGATGATATTAGCTCTTAGTGAACTGTTGAAGTATCCTATCCGAACCCCCATTTAAGGGAGTCATCGGCACTAGTTAGCAATCTAGAAATCCAGTGCAGTATCCGTCTCCTTCGTTTCTGATTTCTGTTTAAGATGATTTGCCATTTTAAAACTTTCTGCTCCTCTTTGTTATAGGCATTGCTTTCATGACTTGGTTTTTGTTCTTCAGTACAGTACTAAGTAGATGAATTGATCAATAGAAGAAGCTGGTGAGAATAGAATGTCCTAGTTGAGCAATTCCAGTGTTGCATGCAGAATCTTCAACTTAACAGTCTTATATTTTATAAATGGGAAAACAATCATCTTTCTACCCTAGTGATGGGGGAAAATAGTGCTTTGTGCATTTTGATATTTGACTTTTTTCCACAATGTAATCATTTTGACACAGTTTGATTTATCATTATCATGGTTCATAGACATCAGACTGCTAAATGATACAGTGTTTGTGTTGCAGGAATGAATGGAATAAACTTGAATTGTGTTATAGAAAAATCTGAATATTTTTGTTACCTCTCTTTCCTTTCTACACCCCTTTCTCTCTAGTCTTGCATGTGCGATATAATGTGTTGTAACATTTTACAAAGCAATTTACAAATCCTGTATTGAATTACAATTGTTCAGGTGTACTTGAATTGTTACATTATTCCTGGTTCTCAAGTTTTTGGAAAATTCATCTTTATTAAGAAACCTGTGGGATGGTGTTAAAAATTGACACTTTTAGCTTCTGAGGGTGATACCTAATCATCTTAAAGAATAGATAAAAGAAACAAAATATTAGCTGTTCCCATATCACACATTGAGGCATCCATTAATTTCTCCATTAATCAAGCCCAGGATTCCCCATACTTTTTATCTCATCCACCCTTTTACAAAGTTTCAAGTTGTGATCTATCCCCAAATATTTATTACATTAAAATCATTTAAGTACTTTAATTAATGCAAGTAATACTCAACTTACGACTACAGTTGGGACCAGAATGTCCATTGTTAAGCAAGGTAGTGGTTAAATGAGTTTTGCCCAATTTTATTACCTTGTTTACCATGGTTAAGTGAGTCACCACAATTGTTAAATGAATCATGTGGTTATTAAAGTGGATCTGGCTTCACCCATTGACTGTCAGAAGCCAGCTGGGGAGGTCAGAAATGGTGATTGTGATCCCAGGACCCCTGCAACCATAACACATGCTGGTTATTAAGTGTCCAAATTTTGACCACATGACTCAAGATGCAGTTGTGTGAGGACCAGTTGACTTTTTTTAGAGCCATTGTACCTTTGAACAACTAAACAAATTGACTGCTTGTTGTACCATAAAGAACAACAATAACATCAAATTAGATAAAATGCGAAAAATAGAAGATTTAACATACTTTTTTTCACTGAAATGGTTGATATTAATTGGAAAGATGCATCTGATGAGAGTCAAAAGGACACTGACATTTGGCTGGAGATTGGGAAAGTGGGAGAGGACACTGAGAAGTAAACAGAAATACTACACTTATGTTTATCCTTCCTTGAAAGTAAGATGAGAAAGAAAGGGGAGGGTGAAACGTCACATACACATACATTGCAAAGCGTGCTGGTAAACAAGGCCAGTAAACAACACATTGCTGATAGAAATAACTAAAGTTGTTGACCATCCAGCTATGGAAGACGGCATGGAGTTCTTCAAAGATTTCAAATGATTAATTGATCTCTATTGGCCTATTATTTATGGACCCCCTTTTGACCTCTGGCCATTTATTGAACTCTTGGACAGTCCCATCTATCAAGGTGGGGGGGGGAGGGTATTAGGCCCTTTGGGTACTCTGATCCAGCACAACCTAGTCTCCGTTTCAAACCTACCTACCTAGTTTTGTCATTTTGGCTAATGACATTAAGCGGTACAGGAATTGTATTTCTAGATTGATTATGATGAAATCTTTGAAAACTGGCAAGATAAATGCTTTTTGCCATCCCTCTTCATTTTAGCAAAGCCTGTTACTTATCTGGCCATTTAGATGCTGCCCCATTTTAGGTTATGAACAAATATTCAAAGTGAATCTCAAATCTCAACTTGAATCAAACACTTCAATATTGTGCCAAGCTTGATTCATACAGGATTACTAAACAGTTTGAAAGTGTTGGTAAGATCATTTAGGACACATGGGTTAAAAATTGTGTTTGTGAGTTAATATATTAATGCTGAAATTTAGAGCTAAAAAGGAGTTTTCTAATGCAAATACAGCTCTGGCTGTGCTTTTTGTTTATTCTAATGTAGAGGCTGGATAGCTAAGAAAAAAAACTCTGCCTTATAATAATAAGGTTATAATAGCATAGCTCATAAGTTTTATGGTATCTGAGATTTTATGTTTTATCTGATAATTTGGGTACATAAATATATACTGCAATCCCATGAGACTATTAAAAAGCAGTACTCTGCAAACGGACATAAAAAGTTAGCTAGAAAGCTGGGGGGTTTTCCTGAATTTTCAATCAGTTTAGAAACTGAAATGAGGACTTTCGGGGTGGAGGAAAATGGCAGACTGACACATCTCCAAAATGGCATCAAGCTCTGCCCAAGGAGAAACCAAGGAGATTGCCCACAGCTGGCTGAGGGATTCTGAGAATTGAACTTCACCAGGCTTAAAGTTGCCAAGGTTGGAGACCCCTGCTCTAGAAGACAACTTGCAAGGAAACTAGGATGCAGGAATCTTTTGTCTACAGCAGTTGGGAGCCTTAGAAGAAATACCACACCTAATTGTTGAAAATGATTAAAAGTGATTTGGATGGTTTTTGCTTTTGCCAATTAAGAAGAGCTGAGTATGAAGAGAGAGGAAATACTGTATGTATGAAATTCTAAAGGAATGGGTGAAGAACCCAAGTCTTCTGAGATCCTCCTAAATACCACCAGAATGAAAGCCATCCAGATTTTAGGGAAAACGCATTCCAGAGTTTAACCACTGACTGAGAAGATGCACTTCTGGGTTCCCAATAGACAGCAATGTTTAATCAAGGAACCTAGAGATCACCATCTCTGCTGGATTGAATTACCCGTTAAATATTATGGGAGACATATTATGGGAGACAGGTGAGTAATGACCAGCACCCAGAAGCAACCTGGCAACAAGTGTAGCTCAGAGTAGAGGTAGAATAGAATAGAATTCTTCATTGACCAAATGTGATTGGGCACAAAAGGAATTTGTCTTTGGTGCATATTCTCTGTGTACATAACGAAAATAAAATACATTCATCAAGAATAAAAAGATACAACAATTAGTGATAGTCAAGGTTACTAATAAGCTATCAAATCGTACTAGTAAACAAAACAATATAAATTGAAAGATACAAGCAACATGGTTATAGTCATAAGTGGGAAGAGATAGATACTAGGAAGGAAGAGAAGAATAATAGTTATACAGTCTTAGTAAATTATTTGACAGTGTTGTGGGAATTAGTTGTTTCATAGCTATACGAGACATGCCTATCACTGCACATTCGGGATCAGTTGAAACTTCTGGACACTGTTCAAGGCAGTATTCTGTAGAGTTTGTTGCAATACTCAATCCACAATGTCACCAGTACGTGACAAGTGAGCTGACTTCCGCGACCGTCCCTGGTGCAAAAAAGGTTGGGGACCCCTGCTTTCGGGCACTGCACACCAGAACAACTAGACACTAGGACAGTTTTTCCCGAATGCCATCACTCTGCTAACCAACTAATCCACACAACACTGTCAAATTATCGAAGACTGTATTACTATTATTCTTCTCTTCCTTCCTAGTGCCTATCTCTTCCCACTTATGACTATAACCATGTTGCTTGTAACTTTAAAATATATATTGTTTTCTTTGTTTCCTAGTATAATTTGATTGCTTATTAGTAACCTAAGACTATCACTAAGTATTGTATTTTATGATTTTTGATGAATATTCTATTTTATTTTTCTTTATGTACACTGAGAGTATATGCGCCAAAGACAAATTCTTTGTGTGTTCAATTACACTTGCCCAATAAAGAATTCTATTCTATCCCATCCTGTCCTGTCCTGTCCTGTTCTATTCTATAATTAAACTTATTTTCTTGGAACCAGAAGACAATGGAACTTCATAATACTATGCTTTTGGGGTGTGCATTTCCTAAAATTGGAGGTGAAAGGAGATACCTAAAGTTTATATTGCATTTAGAAAACCTTTCCTCAGCCTAGCTTCTTATTTCCATAGCTTATGTTTAATACACCTACTTTTATGCAAGCCAAGACAATTTATTCTTATTTCATAATACTGAGGTATCACAAATTCATGGTATAGTGCTGTTTTATACTTTTGTCTTACAAAGGGAAAAAACACATCCTTTTGCAATATCCTGTTGCTTGTAATTAATCTAATCTAAGCTGTCAAGACAGGAACAAGAATACTAATTTATATCCCCCCCCATAATTATTATTAGTCCTTTGTCCAATAGAGCTTGCTTTTAATAACTTGGCCGTGCTGTCAAAAATATGCTGAGGTGAACAAACACGTAGGAAAAATAACTGGCATTCCTCATCCATTAAGTTTCGCCTCACAATTTATCTGTTCATATTATAGCAAGCATGGTTACTTGCAAGGAAAGGGAGTAACAGGAAAATTCGCATTATCTGCAAAGAACAGTATGGATGCTGAAATTGTTTAAGCTCTTTTTCTGCCTGGCTTAATGTATGTCAGGGAAGCCATATACCTGTATATTTGAGGGGGAAATATATCTTTGTGTAATAAAGTAGATGAAAATTTGCATCTATAAAATTTGTAGTCTTAATCTATATGGCTAACCTTTTTGTCGTCTCATGCCAAAAGTGTGTGTGTGCCCATAATGCAATGCGCGTACGACACCACCACCACCCCGCTCCCTGCCCCTCGTGCATGCACACGTGTGACACCCCCCCTGCTCCCCCTGCCCATATGTGCATGACCCCCGTGCACCCCCATGCCACCCACACATGCACCCCACCCCCATGCATGTCTGCTGCATGCACCCCGCCCCTCATGCATGCATGGCAGAAACATGAAAAAGGCCAGCGGGAGACACCTGCGCATGTGCGGTGGAGCTCAGCTGGGATGACGGCTCGCATGCCTGCAGAAAGGGCTCTAGGTTTGCCATCATACTAACAAAGATAATAATCTTATTATATTGGAGTTTTGTATCCAGTCCTGGGCCTCGTAATTTAAGAAAATCATGGAGAAGTTGAAGAGACCAAGCCTTCTGCAGAAGAATGGAGAAGACTGAAGGAGAAATGATAGTGATCCTCAAATATCTGAAAGACTGTAAACTGAAGTGGCCTGGTTCTCTGTCGAAACTAACAGAGTGTAAGACAAGGGGCCATAGATGGAAATCAAAACACAAAGATTCAGCAGAATATTGGGCAGACTCCTTTCATGGCTTGCAGTAGAACAATCTGCTTAGAATAGATGAGGTCTATGCTGGAGGCTTTCAAACCAAGACTGGATGAACATCTATCACAGAGGTCTTCAAACTTGGCAATTTTAAGACTTGTGGACTTCAACTCCACAAGCATAGCCAGCATAGAGAATTCTGAGAGTTGAAGTCCATAAGTCTTAAAGTTGCCAAGTTTGGGGACCCCTGAATTATCAGTAGTAAAGTTAGAAACTATACAGCGAGTATGAGGTTAATTTAGATAATTGGTAAGAGCCTTCCATTTTCTACATTATATTGTACCACACTAAAGATATTAAAGCTTTCTAGCTTTTTGCGGGGGAGGGGAGGGCTACTCAGCCTGATTTCTACTCAGAATACTCCCAAATTATGGCAAAGTCTTCAGTTTTCAATAAATGTCTGACCTTCCAAAATGCAAAACAGGGATGCTTTACTGACATAAGTATCCTACAAAAAAAGAAAAAAAAGATATCCATTTTCAGTCATGTCCACCTCCTTACTGTGCCTGGATGTGCCTCCTTGCGTCGTCTCAGAACCAGGAAGGCAAAGCAAAAACACAGAATATCTGCCTCAAGAGATCTCCTTCATTTCATTCTCAACCTTAAAGTAAAGGCAGAAATCTCAGTATTGCCACTTCTAATGTCTGCTAAGCAATCTCATAAATGATCAAGTATTTGTCTGAGTTTTGGGGAACTACCTTCAGGTTAATATCTAGAGCGGCAATGTTGACATGAAGGAAGAGCCCATGGAGAACCCTCTTGCCTCTTGGCCGGTATAAATAATAAATACTCCAAAAGCTTCCACTAAGCAGTACAAACATTTGGCTTACAAATTGTTGCACTTTCTCCTCTATTAAGAAATTTCAGATCTTGTTCAACAGATGGCTGTTGAGGGAGAAGAAGAGTCCCTCATGCCCACTTTGTGGAGCTCAAAAGACCTTGAGATGCTAGTTCAAAAGAAGTGCAGCGATTGATATGAGCTGTACACTATTGTCAACAATCTCCCTCCGTGCTGTCAAAAGACCAAATACTGTTAGCTTCATTCTTTCTTGGCTTCCCTAGGTTGACCCTGTAATATTCTCTCAGCTTCACATTCTCCTCCACATTCTGTCTCATTTCTACAGAACTTCATTCCCCAGTTGGGTCTTTCCTTCTTGTTTCTCAAAATGTTTAGCAGCTGTTTTGGAAGCGATTGTGAAGTGTTTGTTAGTATGCAAAATGTTTAGATCATAACTGCTGTGAACAATTACTCCGCCAATCTGCTGCTCATTTGGGATTGGGTATGAAGATCCAAGCTTAATAAGGATATGAAGGGGGAAGAGTTAAGCTTGAGAACAAAGGAAACTGCATTCAATGGGTAAGACAGATCTATAGGTTCTTGAGAGTGGCCCATTCCCTTGGCTTAGCAGCACTTTTAAAAAGAAAAACTAAAGAAAACGACTGCCGTAATGGCAAGATCAAAGACTTCTAAAAAAAAAAAGCCTGGTTCTACTGAGTTTGTCCAGGTAGCCAGGTAGTTTGTTCATTGCCTTTCTTCCAATTCATTCTTCCTTGTGGAGAGAATGAGGACCCAGATTGTTGGGGAAAATATGCTGACTCTTAGAGACGGCTGAAAAGTGCTATATATAAGTCTAAGTGCTATTGCTATTGCTATTTATATCAACTGGTATCTTAAAACAACCAATGCAAGCCCTAACATTGGAAGGTATGGAACAGCTCCTCCAACATATACAGCAGGGGTCTCCAACCTTTGCAACTTTAAGTCTGAAGGACTTCAGCTCTCAGAATTCTCCAGCCAGCTTTGCTGGCTGGAGAATTCTGGGAGCTGAAGTCCTTCAGACTTAAAGTTGCAACGGTTGGAGACCCCTGATATACAGTATATCTAAACCCTTACAAAAATCAGAGGTAATATTTCTCTGAGTGTTTTGTAGACATTCCTCTGCAGGATGCTCCAAAGTGACCCATTATGTAGAGCAGATGACTCCAATGGGCATCTTACCATGTTCTGCTCCAATTCTCCCTTTTGGCAACTTCTTTTGGGTAGATGGTTGGTTGCCAGTTGAAAGATATGTGAAAGGAAAAAGAAGTATCTGAAGAAGTCAATAAAGGCCAGGGTTTAATGGAAATCATAGACCAAATGTTCTAATTAAATCCAGTCTGGAAAAAAAAGTCTTTTGGGAGACTAAACCTAAATATCATTTCCTTTGAGGGTGAAGGTTGTTCTCCAAACTTGGGGGTTGGTTTCCCAGTGTTTCGCTACCAGGCTAGGTAACTGCGAGTTTTAGGGGCTATCGGGATTCTTCTGCTTATAAGAGTTTCAAGTGTGAGTGTGTCAAGTGAGGGTCTTGTGATCTCCTCTAGCAAAATATGCGCTGTTTCTGACCTATCCTTGGCATCACCTCGTATGACAAAATTCCACATAGCGCATTATTGGAACGTGTTGGAATTTATAGCATGTATACACAGCGACATCTACACTGGCTTGGGCATGTTGTGAGAATCGTTGATGGTCAGATTCTGAAAGATCTCCTGTATGGAGGATTAGTGCAGGGAAAGTGCCCCAGAAGGAGACCACAGCTATGATATAAGGATACCTGCAAGAGGGATCGAAAGGCCTTGGGAATGGACATTAACAGCTGGGAAACCTTGGCCTCTGACCATTCAGCCTGGCTAAAGACACAGCATGGTCTTCTCCAATTTGAAGAGACAGGGAGCTCGTCAGGCCGAGGCAAAGAGGCAGTCCCGGAACCAGTGAGATCTGGGGGCTGGGCAGGGGACAGAATGTATCTGCCTTCAGTGTGGAAGGGATTGCCATTCTAGAATTGGCCTTTTTAGCCACACCAGATGCTGCTTTAGGACCTCTTTACAGAACACGATACCATAGTCTTTTGAGACTGAAGGATGCCAAGGTGTCAAGTGAGGGTCTTGTGATCTCCTCTAGCAAAAGCATCCACAGGATCTGACCCTTTCATCCACACTAGGAAAGCAGCATTGCGACATCAGTATACAAGCTTTGACCCTTTTGTAAATACGTTTGATGTCTGAGGATTGTAAAAGGTCGATGTAGCATCACGATGGTGTAATGCTTGATGCCTCCTTTGGCCCTCAAACCCCCATCTCAGGCAATGGGTCATCTTGTCTGAAAAGTCTATAGCTATTGTCTTTACTCTTTTACCTCATTAAAAGTAAAAGTTTTTCTACTTTCTCAAAGCAATTAATCACATGGCCCAATCACTGTGCAGTCCGACAACCGGCTGGCATCATTCTGCCTTCTTCCGACAAGGTGTGAGAAGTGTCCTTGGTTCTTTTGGCTCCAAAAGTATTTAGTTTTGGCTACAAAAATCCCTCTATCTCAAGTCTCCCCTCCCTGACCCTCAGCTCCAGTATGGCAACAGTGAAACAGACAAAAATGGCTTTGGTCAAGACAGCTTTAGGGTTGACAATTATATTGTGAAGAAGCACAACTCCTGGCCCCAGAGAGAGGAATTCTGCAAATAGAGCATCACAATTTTTGCATTAAAACAGACATTCAGGATGTAAATAGTTCTCAAAGTGAGAGGAGGGAGAGAAGCTTGAGTGGCACAAAGCTGAGAACTCTTTCAGAGCTGCATGGAAAGCGCTTGCTGCTCAGATTCAACAAAAGCTCAGAGATGAGCACAGATTCCTTATGTTCCTTCCAGAACAAAAAAATATTTTTTTTTAATCTGAAAACAATGGAGCTATCACTTCTCAGTTTCTCCTTGTGGTGGTACCTTGCTCAATAGTAGTAAATGCGAAAGGGACCTTGGAGTCCTAGTGGACAACCATTTAAATATGAGCCAGCCGTGTGCAGCAGCTGCCAAAAAAGCCAACACAGTTCTAGGCTGCATAAATAGAGGGATAGAATCAAAATCATGTGAAGTGTTAATACCACTTTATAATGCCTTGGTAAGGCCACACTTGGAATACTGCCTCCAGTTTTGGCCACCACAATGTAGAAAAGATATGAAGACTCTAGAAAGAGTGCAGAGAAGAGCAACAAAGATGATTAGGGGACTGGAGACTAAAGCAATGGGTGGAAACTAATCAAGGAGAGAAGCAACTTAGAATTGAGAAGAAATTTCCTGACCGTTAGAACAATTAAACAGTGGAACAGCTTGCCTCCAGAAGTTGTGAATGCCCCAACACTGGAAGTCTTTAAGAAGATGTTGGATATCCATTTGTCTGAAACGGTATAGGGCTTCCTGCCTAGGCAGGGGGTTGGACTAGAAGACCTCCAAAGACCCTTCCAACTCTGCTATTGTATTGTATTGAACATTTACTGTCCCATTTTAAAAAAAGACTGAATCCACTAGAAATCTTCCTCCTTTTGCCTTCCTTTTTTCCTTTTCCTTTTATCAACGGACATCTTGCACTCGATCAAAGGTATACAACTTTGTGTTTAAACATTTACTGGCTCTATAGGCAGCTGCTGATTTTTGCTATAAGGAAAATTCCACAGGTAAGCCCAAAGGCAGACTTTTCAGGGAAAAAGAATGGCAGTCGGAAGGTGAATCATTTTTATTTTGGCTTGTCATGATTTATTTATAAAGAACTTCCATAAATCTTTCCACCCAGAGTGTCTCAGTTGAGATGGGTGGCTATAGAATTTGAATAAATAAAAATAAATAAATAAAAATCACTCAGGCTGATAATAAATGGCTGCATCCAAAGACAGTGGGGTATGGCTCATTTTTGCGCATCTAGTAGTGGCTGTGAATGAAAATCTTCCCCTTTCATCTGTCCTCTCTTTCGAGAATGATTATGGGTGCCAGAACTGGAAAAATGTTTTCAGGAAAGGACTAAGCCCATCTCAGAACAGAGGAAGGATCTTTCTTAAAAGGTGCCAACTCAGCAGATGGTACATGCTGTGATATATATGATGTTGGGTCAATGAAAGACCAACCATCTCATGCAACTAAATCTCATTTGCATGCAAGAAACAGTCAATTTACCATAATGGAGCCGAGTGTCTCTAAAGACCAGACATTAGAGGTACTATGTCTTTATATTCGGGTCCTACTGTGAGTCTTCCTTCCTTGACTGATTGTCATTGTGGGAAGCAAAATTTACGTTCACTTTTTTCTGATTCAGACTACAAACTCATATGCATCATAGAGATCAATAAACAATAGGGAAGCCATCCTCTTTTTGCACAAATACAGGCAGCAGATTGGCTAGAAATTCTTCGGAATGTAGACCCAACATATTTGCACAGAACAGAGAAATCTTCTAACATTTTTTCTCTGATATGTTCTTGCAGTTTGTTGTCAGAGAAAACATTTTTTAATACTTCTTTCAAAGCAGAAGGGAATGTATTGAAATTCTCCAGAGTGGGATGCCATGTCAACCAAGAGATGTGTCTTGGTGCCTTGTCTTTCATTGCACCATCATCTCTTCAATGGTCTGCAGCTTCCTTGGATTCCCACATTCCCATTGAATCTCAAAGCAAAACATCAGCAAGAACATTCTCCCCTGTTTTAAAGCCAGTTCCCAATATAATCAAATAAAATCACCTGAAGGGTATTAGAATGGAAGACTAGTATAGTACTAAGTATGCATTTTAGAAAGATGAAAATAGAAAGAACAGTAACCGAGTCATTGTTAAATGGTGTGAGCCACACAGCCACCAAGAGTCACTTGATGCTAAGATGGGTGGCCTATAAATTTAATAAATAAAATGCTGACAAAAATTAGAAATAGATTAATCCATCTGTCAGGGTTCCAAGTGATGCACCCATAGCAAACAAAACTCTGAGGGAGGTAGATTCTTCAAAGAATAGGTTTATTGGATATATCATATTGGTACAGATCTGGTGAAAATCAACTCTGAAGGTTCCCATGGCTTTCACCTAATTAAAAGTAAAACTTTTTTTCTCTTTTGCCAAACAATCAGTCACATGCTCCAATCGAGTTGCCATCCAGTTGCTGGGTAATTCACTCCTCCTCTCTCTGACGAGGTGTGACAATGTCCTTGGTTCCCAAGAGAAAGTATTCTGTTTTGGCAACAAACCCCAGCTATCTCTATTCCCTCCTCCCAATCCCTCAGCTCCAGTGTAACAACCCTGAAGCGGCAAAATGGCTTCGGTCAAGTCAGCTTCAGGGTTGACACCATCTCAATCATGAATCAATGAGAGAAATACACAGAAAGAAAAATAGATGCATCATGAAAATAAGTGTGCAACTTTGATATTGAGATACTCAAAATGACTTTCTCCTTGTTCACTATTTTAATGTATTATTTCAGTATATAATACAATACAATAGCAGAGTTGGAAGGGACCTTGTAGGTCTTCTAGCCCAACCCCCTGCGTGGGCAGGAACCTTATACAATTTCAGACAAATGGCTATCTAACATCTTCTTAAAGACTTGCAGTGTTGGGGCATTCACAACTTCTGGAGGCAAGCTGTTCCAGAGGTTAATTGTTATAACTGTCAGGAAATTTCTCCTTAGTTCTAAGTTGCTTCTCTCCTTGATTAGTTTCCACCCATTGCTTCTTGTCCTGCCCCCAGGTGCCTTGGAGAATAGTTTGACTCCCTCTTCTTTGTGGCACCCTCTGAGATATCGGAACACTGCTATCATGTCTCCCCTGGTCCTTCTCTTCATCAAACTAGACATACCCAGCTCCTGCAACCATTCTTCATATATTTTAGTCTCCAGTATGTGGAAATAGTATCTCTCCTACTTTGCATTTCCAAATGGTGTTCAATACTGAAATGCTTTCATGAGAAATGCAACATAAAGAATGCAATGGATTATTTTTACAACTGTGCAGAAACACACATCATTGTTTAGACACTATCCTAACCCAAAAGGGAGAACAGATTCCTCCCACGACCCCAAATAATTTATCATTAAAATGGGAAGGTGGTGTTGGATTTGCTAACAAACATTAGAGCCTCAGTAGTGCAGTGGTTAAGTGCAGTACTGCTACCTCTGCTGACTGCCAGTTACCTGCAATTTGGCAATTCGAATCCCACCAGGCTCAAGGTTGACTCAGCCTTCCATCCTTCCGAGGTGGGTAAAACGAGGATCCAGATTGTTGGGGGCAACAGGCTGATTCTGTACACTGATTAGAGAGGGCTGTAAGGCACTGCAAAGTGGTATATAAGTCTAAGTGTTATTGCTATTAATGGGGGCAGACTTCTTTTGTTCCTGTGAATTTCTCTTTCCTGGGGCACCTTAAATTCTGAGTCATCTGCCCATTGTGTGTTCGTGAGCCTTTATTTCTATTTAATTGGTGTGTATTTCCTCCACATATTTTTGTTTTCATCGCTCTATAAAGCACCAGTTTTGACATGAATTGGGAAATCCACATACATTTCGAGATACTGTTTTGCTGGACAACAAAATGCTCCCTGTATGGAGGACAGCTGAGCCAGAATGTAAATTTCCAGATGGCATTTATCTCAAGAACAGCAGTGAGAACCAATTAATATTTTCACGGTCATTTAGACCAAAAAAATAAATAAATAATAACCATATTTTTTTTAAAAAAAATCCAACTCATTTTTTCTTAACTTTAGAGAGTTGTAACTTTCAGGGTGAGCAAATGACATCGAGAGAGAATGCAGCTGAGTTTGAAATAGTTGGCAAAAAAGACGCATCATCGCAAGATTTTCTTCCGAGGAAATTCTCTTGAATAAGAAAAGTGATGTGTAATGTGTCACTGAGCATTACAGCACTTTCTCTAAATCATTATTATCCTGTTTTTGTTTTGTGCAGTCTGCACTGCTGTAAATGTTTTAAAATTATATTTTGGATTTGACGCTAAATAATTTTTTTTGCAGTAAGTTTGATCCCAGACAATGGAGCCACTCATGCTTGTTTTTTTTTTTAACAACATTCCGTCCTATTGTTTTGGACAATGGCTCCCATCATCTCCCAGACCCAAAGCTGGAGTGGTTGGACTATTTCATTTTTAACTCACTTGGAGTCATTCTGGAGTCAGGTGGCAATTGAATCAAGTCAAGTCAATAAAGGCCAGGGTTAAATAGAAATCATAGGCCAAAAGTTCTGATTAGATCCAGTCTAGAAAAAAAAAGTGTTTTTAGAGACTAAAACTAGTGCCTCAATATCATTTCCTTTGAGGGTGAAGGTTCATTCTCCAAGCATACAAGAAAGGCAGAGCTTCAATCATACCAGTGATGATTAAATGCTTGTATTTATCTACTGATCTGTACCATAAAGTTATTTTCCATTTAACTTCACCAGTTTTACATTATTTGGTATTAAAATTGCAGAATTTTCACATTTACCGTTCAACTAGTCAGGCGAGAGCTTGCGGTGAGGCTGCAGTGAGCTCAGCGTCTCAGGCGAGAGCTGAGGTGAAGCTGAGGTAACTGCTGCCTCATCGTGGATGACACTGCTTAACTTTTTTACATGATCTGTAATGAGACTGTATTGCTGTCTCTCTGTATGTCACTTTTAATAGTTTAGCTGATGTATATAGTATAAAATGGAGTGGTTTTTGTCAACAACTATGTGTGGAACGTGTTTCTTGTGCTGAGCGATCATAAAACACCTAAAAAGTCAGACTAGGTGAGGCACGCAGTTCTCCTGCCTCATAGTAGAGGGCGCTCGTTCTTCCTTTGACTCAGTGGTAGCAGAGTAAGTGACGACAGCCACAGAGCACGACTCATGCGGTCAAGAGCAGTCATTCATTTTTTTCCCTACCTTTTCCACTTTCAAAAATGGATTACATTTCTAAACTATTTTTTTTTCTAAACTGGACTTTCAATCAAAGAGGGAGATAATAGTTAAATAATTCATAATAATTCTACCAACAATTATAGATGCTTTTGTTCAGAAGGAGCGGCGGATGGACTTCATTTATAAGTAAAAGTAAGACCCATAATAACTTCAATTTTTTTCAATTAAATGTGCTTTTTTGTGTGCTACAGTGTTCTGTCCCATGGGCTGAATCACCCAGCACACAGGCTTGGCTGCTTGCCACTGCTTAATTATGAGATAAGCGAATACTTTGGCTAAGAGCCCAGATAACTCACGTAATCCCAAACACGACTAGGAGGCTCAGGCTTTCTGGAATAATGAAGTTCAAACGGTTGCTTCCTGCAAATGTGACCTCCCAACGTCTCACCTATAAACTCTCTTGGGAGGGGCCACTCAGCAACCACCTGGCCTGAATCATTGTCTGTGAGCCTGCCTCTGATGTAATTGTTGCCTCCGCCTCTTAGCCCTGCTTACTCTGGTATCATGGACAAACTGTCTTTGATCCTCCCCACTGTTCCATGACCCAGGCGCCTCCTGGTGGCCAACCAGGCTCTCTGAGTCCTGCTCTGATGCTGAGCCCTCCTCCAGCCCCCCCCTCCTCCAGAGCAGACTCATAGGGCTCTTCTCTAGAAGAGTCCGTCAGCAGCTCATCCGGAGCCGGCTGGGCCACAACACTACAGTATGTATAAAGAACGCTGATATGAGACTTTAAACATAACCCGTTAACTGCTGCCAATCAAATATTGGGTAATTTGTAGGATTATAATGTTTGTAAATCTGATTTTGATGACGTCAGTGCCTCACCAGCCATAAACCTCACCGCCCGTCACTGAATCATACTACAGCAGCTACATCTTTTGGAGTCCTGCCTGCAGACTCCCCTGGAGTAACCGTACGTTCCTTCAACTATGTGAAATTTCTTTTTTTGTTCTGAGTCCAAGCTTATCTCAGTACACACAATCAGTTTACCACTTGTGCCGTTGCCTGCTTATAAGTGAACAAGACATAATGTGCAAAATTCCACTGTTGTTTACCAAGCTATTCAGACAGAATTTTAATGATTACAGGCTAGAAAAGTCTATGCATCCTCCTGGATTGTATATACCAATTACCATTAAAATATATACAGTACATTCATGAGAGACAGTTGGGTGTAATTGTGAAGGCAATGAGGTAGAAACCAGGAGATCATAATTTCTAGTTCTGCCTTGGGCACAAAACAAGCAGGATGATCTTGAGTCAGTCTCTCTGTCTCAGCCCTAGGAAGCAAAGCAATAGTAAACACCATCTAAAATTTTGCCAAAAAACTTCAGAGACTAGTTCAGGAAATTGCCAGGAGTCAACAATGATCTGAAGGCACATGAACGCACACACACACACACACACACACACACACACACACACCAGAATAAAGGCTGACTCATCTTTAAGGCAGAGCTTTGTTTTCCTTCCTGGTCTATGACAATTCACCAGCGGTCAACTCACTGTGGCCAACTTGCCACAATCAACTTGCCACAGTCAATTTGCCATGGCCAACTCACCACAGGACAGCTCATCATAGAACAACTCATTGCAGGACAAGAGCTACACTAATATCAAAGAAATGGTGGAATAGAGTCATTGAAGAAAGGATGAAAAGGGAGGAACAGAATGAAATGTGAATGACAAAATTTTAAATACTTTTAAATTTTATTTTAAATAATTAAATTTAATTGTTAAATTGTCCCACTGTGAGTTGTCCCATGGTGAGTTGGCCATGACAAGTTGGCTGTGGTGAGTTGTTCCATTCCCTCCCTCCCTCCCTCCCTCCTTCCCTTCCTTCCTTCCTTTTTAAATTTCAATTTCAGTTATCCTCTGTAGCTTGCCAACTACAGCTCCATCCTAGCTCACAGAGACTGATCAGCCATTAATATAAATACTGCTATTTCAAAGTGAATTGATTGAAATATGCCAGAATGAACCATGCATGTATTACTTAATGTAAATGGGGGAAGCTAGCAATAGGGTAGGGAAAAAGTAATAGAAATTTTGATGATTATAAATAAGCTGCCAAAAAAGAACTCTTTATAGCTTGAGCACACCAAAAAGATTTTTGCTTACTTGCCTCATTCATAAAGGTAATAGCTTGCCTAGCTACATCTGGTAGCAAATGGAAAAAGCAGGAATAGAAAGAAAAGGGAAAAATAAATCCTTTTTGTACATGGTAGTGCCTTTACTAAAAAAAAACAACCCTTCATCTTTGTCTTGCTGGATGAATTCTTTTTCAGAGCACTGTGATAGGATAATGGCCCCTGAAAAGATTGCTGTGCCCTATTTGTGGCATTATTCAAGAGAAATGGGCAGCTAACTAAACTTCAGCTTGGAGTGCTTAAGTTTTTAAAAGTTGTTGTTGTTGTTGTTGTTGTTGTTGTTATTTACTTTATTCGTTAAACATGAAACTCAGCCAACTGAACATTTAAAAATTATTATTTAAATAATTGAAACATTTAAATTATTATTGTTATTGTTATTGTTATTGTTATTGTTATTGTTATTGTTATTGTTATTGTTATTATTATTATTATTATTATTATTGTTATTATTGTTATTATTATTATTATTATTATTATTATTATTATTATTATTATTATTATTATTATTATTATTATTATTATTATTATGTTAATCTTTGGTGAGATTCACAGCCTTTGGGGCTGGTTGGTAGCTCAACAGCTCGAGTTCTAACCAAGGACCTAGGAACTGTCAAGGTTAAATATCTGTCAAATATCAGATTAGGAACACAAGTTGAAATAGGGAAGAAAATGGTAAGTGAGCACCTGTCTGCCCTGGACGAGTTCAAATCACCAGGACCGGATGGATTACACCCCAGGGTCCTGAAGGAACTGGCAGACGAGATCTCAGAACCACTGAACTATATCTTTCAGAGATCCTGGAGCACCGGGGAACTGCCAGAAGACTGGAAAAGAGCAGATGTGGTTCCCATCTTCAAAAAAGGGAAAAAAACAGATCCAGGAAACTATAGACCCATCAGCCTGACCTCAATACCAGGAAAGATTCTGGAAAAGATAATTAAACAACAAATAAGTGAACACCTAGAAGCAAACAAAGTAATAGCCAAAAGCCAACATGGGTTTGTCAAAAACAGATCATGCCAGACGAATCTAATTGAATTCTTTGACAAAGTGACAAAATCAGTGGACCAGAGGAATGCTGTTGATATAATTTACCTGGACTTCAGTAAGGCATTTGATAAAGTAGACCAGGGGTCCCCAACCTTTTTTGCACCAGGGACCGGTTTCATTTTAAAGAAAACTCTGCGGACCGGCTGAGTGGCTCAGCAGTCATGTGACTGGGTGGGCGTGGCCAATTTGGAAAATGTGAAACTCACTTAACAATGGTCTTGGTTAGCAACCAAACTTTTGGGCTCAATTGTGGTCATAAGTTCTCTCTCTCTCTCTCTCTCTTTCTTTCTTTCCCTCTTTCTTTCTCTTTCTCTCTCTTTATTTCTTTCTCTTTCTCTCTCTCTTTCTTTCTTTCTCTTTCCCTCTCTTTCTTTCTCTCTCATTTTTTCTTTCTTTCCCTCTTTCTCTCTCTATTTCTTTCTCTTTCTCTCTCTTTCCCTCTTTCTCTCTCTCTCTCTTTCTTTCTCTTTCTCTCCCTCTTTCTCTCTCTTTCTTTCTCATTTTTTCTTTCTTTCCCTCTTTCTCTCTCTCTTTATTTCTTTCTCTTTCTCTCTTTCTCTTTCCCTCTCCCTCTCTTTCTTTCTCTTTCTGTCTCTTTTTCTTTCTTTCCCTCTCTTTCTTTTTCTTTCTTTCCTTTGTCTCTTTTTCTGTTTGTCTTTCTTTCTCTCTCTCTTACTTTCTCTCTCTCCCACTTTCTTTTTCTTTCTCTTTCTCTCTTTTTCTTTCTGTCTCTCTCTCCTTCGTCCGCCCATCTCTGTCACTCTGTGTGTGTGTGTGTGTGTGTGTGTGTCTGTCTGTCTCGCATTAATCATTCATTCTGTGCCTGTCTATCTTTCTCTCCCTCCTTCCCTCCGTGTGTGTGTGTGTGTGAGACTCTCTCTGATTCCTTCCCACCCTGTCTCTCTCTGTGTCTATGCCTCTCTCTGTCGGTCTGTCGTCGTCCCGCCTCCCCCCCGCCCCCACCGCGGAGTCTCCTCAGCTCGGCTCGACTCGCTCACTAGCCTTAGCCTGCCCTGCCCGGGCGGCCGCTGCCGCGCTTGGTCCCTCGTGCGCTCGGTCAGGCTCCTTCCAGGAGCTTGAGAAGGCTCCGTGGGGTGGGGGTGGGGTGGGGGGGAGGAACCTCCGCAGCTCCTGGAAAAAGACGAGTGGGTGGCATGCCGGTTGGGGAAGCTCTGGGGGGGCAGGGAGGAAGGGAATCCGCGGGCTGTTTTGCTGCGGCGCGCAGGAGTCCCACCGTCGGCTGCCCCCTCCTCCCTCCTCCTCCTCTCCGGCCCTGCGGCCCGGCTCCTATCCAGCCACGGACCGGCACCGGTCCGCGGCCCGGGGGTTGGGGACCCCTGAAGTAGACCATAACCTACTATTAGATAAAGTAGAAAATTGTGGGTTAGACAGCAGCACCACCAAATGGATTTGCAACTGGCTGACCAACCGCACTCAACGTGTAGTCCTCAATGGAACTGCATCTACATGGAAGGAAGTATGCAGTGGAGTCCCCCAAGGCTCTGTTTTAGGCCCAGTACTCTTTAACATCTTCATCAACGATTTGGATGAGGGGATAAATGGGGAACTCATCAAATTCGCAGACGACACCAAGCTGGCAGGAATAGCCAACACTCCAGAAGATAGGCTTAAGATACAGAAGGATCTAGACAAACTTGAACATTGGGCACTGTCTAATAAAATGAAATTCAATTGTGAAAAAAGTAAGGTCCTACATATAGGCAAGAAAAACCAAATGCACAAGTACAGTATAGGTGGTACCTTGCTCAATAGTAGCAACTGTGAGAGGGATCTTGGAATCCTAGTAGACAACCATTTAAATATGAGCCAGCAGTATGCAGCAGTTGCCAAAAAAGCCAACACAGTTCTAGGCTGCATCAACAGAGGGATAGAATCTAGATCACGTGAAGTGTTAATGCCACTGTATAGTGCCTTGGTAAGGCCACACTTGGAATACTGCATACAGTTTTGGTCGCCACGATGTAGAAAAGACGTGGAGACTCTGGAAAGAGTGCAGAGAAGAGCAACCAAGATGATTAGGAGACTGGAGACTAAGACATATGAAGAACGGCTGCAGGAGCTGGGTATGTCTAGTTTGATGAAGAGAAGGACCAGGGGAGACATGATAGCAGTGTTCCGATATCTCAGAGGGTGCCACAAAGAAGAGGGAGTCAAACTTTTCTCCAAGGCACCTGGGGGCAGGACAAGAAGCAATGGGTGGAAACTAACCAAGGAGAGAAGCAACTTAGAATTAAGGAGAAATTTCCTGACAGTAAGAACAATTAACCTCTGGAACAGTGTTGCCTCCAGCAGTTGTGAATGCCCCAACCCTGGAAGTCTTTAAAAAGATGTTAGACAGCCATTTGTCTGAAATGGTATAAGGTTCCTGCTCATGCAGGGGGTTGGACTAGAAGACCTACAAGGTCCCTTCCAACTCTGCTATTGTATTGTAAGGTAACATCATAAGATATAAGCTGTTCCAAATAGGGTGAGTTTTTTTTGTAGACTCAGAGTGTTCAAGTCAGGTAGATTTAGAATTTCCAAATAGCAAGGTAGCCCTTTAGGCATTGCTCCAAGGGCTCAAATTACAATTGGGACAACACACAATTTCTTTTTCTACAGTCGGTCAACTTCAATTTGCAAGTCCCGGTACTTTGTGATTTTTTCTTGCTGCTTATCTTCAATTCGTGCATCACCAGGCATTGCAATATCAATGAACCAGACTTTTTTTTCTTTTCAATTATTGTTATGTCAGGTGATTTGTAGGCCAAGTGCCTTTCAGTCTGAATTCTGAAGTCCCACAAGATCTTAACTTTTTTATTCTCTAGAACCTTCTCAACCTGATGTTCCCAGTGGTTTTTGCTGTACTCAAATCCAAACTTCTGGCACAATTTCCAGTGAATGATTTTAGCAACGATTTTAGCAACTCAGTCACGGCATTGTAGGTAGTCATTTGTTGTTGTTGTTGTTATCATTATTAATTAATCACTATTTTTCATTATGCAAAAATGCACTTGTCAGCCATGGAAGATTCTGCCATATCTTCCATGATCGACAAGTGTATTTAGGAGGTCCATTTTTTCTCCAAAGCACCAGAGGGCAGGACAAGAAACAAAGGTTGGAAACAGGGGTGAAATTCAGCAGGTTCTGACAGGGTCTGGAGAACCAGTAGCACAAAATTTGAATAGTTCAGAGAACCGGCAAATGCCACCTCTTGTGGCCCAAGAATGGGGTGGGAATGGAGACATTTGCAATATCCTTTCCCCAGGAGTGGGGGGGGGGGAATGGGGCTTTTGCAGTATCCTTCCCCTGCCACACTCACTAAGCCACACCCATAGAACCACAGTAAAAAAAATGCATTTTACTACTGGTTGGAAACTAATCAAAGAGAGAAGCAACCTGGAATTAAGGAGAAACTTCCTAACAGTGAGGAAAATTAACCTGTGGAATAACTTGCATTCAGAAATCATGGGAGCTTCATCACTGGAGGTTTTTAAGAAGACACTAGACAGTCACTTATCTGAAATGGTATAGGTTCTGCTTGAACAGAGGGCTGGACTAGAAGACCTCCAAGGTTCCTTCCAGCTTCCCTTCCCTTCCCTTCCATTCCATTCTTATTCTATTCTATTCTACGTGATCTATTATGTTTGTTAGAGGTCTTCAGTCAAAGGCAAAGATGTTCCAGTGAGAAAGAGGTTGACCTAGATGACCTTTAAGATCCCTTCCAACTCTATGATTCCAAACCTGGGGACATTCTTGTGACCAACTTATTTTTTTAGATTTATTGTTAAATTATTATCTGTAGATTTCCCAGTTCCGTAGCCCAAGTTTGTTTATTTGGAAGTTAGTTGCTGTGTGTTCCAAGGAATTTACGTTGAAGAAATTTTATTTAGCTATTTACCTGATTTATATAGCTGCCCATTTCACTTTTATGTGATTCTCAGCATCTTACAATAACATACATAAAAATGCAAAATACATACAATAAATAAATTGGTATTCTTTTTTATTTCCTTTCTCTAAATTACCCACTAGTTCTCCTGTGATATGACTTCTGATTGTCTTCATTTCTGGCCTATCTCCTCTGAGAATAAGCAACTTTCATAAGTATAAATAATATGCTTCTTGTACATTACATGCTTCCCTTTTTTTTTTCTGTGGAGGCCACAGATGCCACTATAAACAAAGAAGAAATCTGTAGAAACCAGACTCCAGGGGTTTGTGTTCATTGTCCCGTGAAAGCTCATTCCAGCACATTCCACTTTTCATAAGTCATCCTGGCTTCCATTTCTGAACATCTAAGTAGTACCTTTCTATAGGTAGTCCTCACTTAGTGATTGGTCTTTTAGCAACTGTTTGAAGTTACCGTGGACTTCCCCAGAGCTACATACAGCCCATTTTTGAAGTTCCGGTGGCTGAAACCAGGGCCAGGTTCCAGCTCCTGGTGCAACTGGTATGGTGCAATGGGGCCCAGCATCCACCACATGAACATGTGCAGTGCCCACCTGCATCCTTACCTCCTGCGATGCCTCTGCGACACTCAGCGGTTGCTCAGCGTAGTGTCGTACAGGCGCCGTACGCGCTGTGTGTGGAACCGCCAAAGAGCTCAAATACAGGTAAGGAGGACGGGCAGGCCCTCCAGAGTACGGTACCGGAATGGTACCTGGTGCTACCGGCAGGTACACCCATACTGGGGTGTACTGCCTGCAACCCACCATTGGCTGAAACCTTCCCCTCACAGCAGTGGTGGGCTTCACTTACCTTCCCTACCGGTTTGCAAATGTGAGTGCACATTTGTGCATGCACACCATCTTCTGTGCATGCACAATGCTTGTGCATTATGTCAGGGCGGGTGGGCAGAGCCTCCTGCAGCTCACCAGTTCACCTGAACCGGAGAGAATTGGCTGACTACCCCTTCAGCCTCACAGTCAAATGGTCACATTTTGGGTGGCTTGACAACCAGCTCACATTACAGATGTTTGCAGCATCCCCACAGCCACGACATGATTGTGGTCTTTTTTGCTTCCCTTATCCAGCAAAAAACACTCATTGGAGAAAATGGGCTCATTGAACAGCTGATGCATTCGCTGCAAAAATGTCATAAAATTGGGCATGATCATGTGGTGATCCATTTAAACATCACTCGGACTTCAAACCATAACTCCAGCCTCAATGGCAGTCATGAGCCAAGGGCCACCTTTACTGATAACTAACTATTAAAAGGTCCTTGAGGTTCTTTTCCCCCATCCTCAAATTCTTGACAGCTTTAAGACTTGCGTGCGTCAAATGCCAGAGTTCCTGAGTCAACATTGTTAAGTGAGTTTCACCATATTTTACAAGTTGGCCACTCCCACCCAGTCACATGGCCAGCAAGGCACTCCCACAAAGCAGGCCACGTCTACAGGAGAGGTTCTAAAATTTTTTGAAACCCACCACTGTCATGATCACAGCAAAGCCAAACACAGCTTGTCTCCTTGGCGTGTCAGAAGAAAAGAAAGCTCTTCTGCATAGTTGTTGGTAAAATGATTTCCAAGATCAGTTTTAGATCAGATGGGAAGCCATGCTCCAATATTTACAACAAAGAGCCCCTCAAATTATGTATTCTATCACATGAGTGACAGCACAAGCAAATTCTCCAATTGCTACTGATGGGTTGAATTTCACCCCCCTCTGCAACGTCTTTATTGTTCTCTATTTTATTTTATGCAACAGAAATCGCTTTGGGAATGTATTTATTTTAAGGAGGAGAACATTTTAGAAACTTCTAGTTACCAGGAGGCGTGACCCTCCAGAATGTCGTTGTTCAGTCATTACAGAATCCCTCGGCCTTCTCAATTTCCATTCAATCTCCAGGAAAGCACATAATGTCATATCATACCATTCAAGGGGCATTCATTTATTTTTTTCTGATTGGAAAGTTTTGGCAGCTAGGATTGGAGTCTGCTGTATTTCCTTGCTGATATCTAGTGATGATATCTGATACCTAGCGATGACATAAATTGTTTCAACTTCTACCCTCAAAATGATGCTGTAGGGCACTGCCCACCAGAACAACTAGACATAAGGACAGATTTTTCCATGCCATCACTCTGCTAACCAACCAATGCCATCACTCTGCTAACCAACTAATCCCCACAACACTGTCAAGTAATTTACTAAGACTGTATTGCTATTATTCTTCTCTTCCTTCCTAGTATCAATCTCTTCCCACTTATAACTATAACCGTGTTGCTTGTATCTTTACAATTTATATTGTTTTCATTTGTTTCCTAGTATGTTTTGATTTATTAGTAACCTATGACTATCACTAAGTGTTTGTACTTTTTATCCTTGATGAATGTATTTTATTCTCCTGAGAGAAGAGAGAGCATGTGCACCAAAGACAAATTCCTTTTGTGTCTAATCACACTTGGCCAAGTAAATCCTATTCTATTCTGTTCTGTTCTGTTCTGTTCTGTGCTATTCTATTCTATTCTAGTTCTAGTTCTAGTTCTAGTTCTAGTTCTAGTTCTAGTTCTGTTCTAGTTCTAGTTCTTGTTCTGTTCTAGTTCTAGTTCTAGTTCTTGTTCTGTTCTAGTTCTAGTTCTAGTTCTGTTCTAGTTCTAGTTCTGTTCTAGTTCTAGTTCTAGTTCTAGTTCTAGTTCTAGTTCTAGTTCTAGTTCTAGTTCGTTTCTGTTTCTGTTTCTGTTTTATTCTATTCTATTCTATTCTATTCTATTCTATTCTATTCTATTCTATTCCTGTTCTATTCCTGTTCTATTCCTGTTCTATTTCTGTTCTGTTCTGTTCTACTGTTTCTGTTTCTGTTTCTATTCTATTCTCCAGATATTTGCAGCCTGGAGTTGAAAGTGATGAAAGGGGGTTGAAAGTGAAAGAGGGTTGTGTTAGATTAGACAAAGGATTCCGACTCAGGCATGGTCAAAACAACAGGAACGTTTATTCACACTCTTACAACAGCACAAGAATTCAACTGACAAGGTTTCTTCTCTGGCAACCTCTTATATAGAGTTACCAGGCAGGAAACTCCTAGCAAGCAATTGCAACATGTAACTCCTTTCCAGACAGATTCCAGACAGCTCGTCTCAGTCAATTAACACAGCTGCCTGATCTGTTCCGGAATGCGGTGACTCAAAGGTTACCAGACTTCCTGTCTGGGCTGAGGACTCAACACTCCTTCCCCCATAGTCAGTGCGCATGTGTCTAGGTTCTCTGTCCAACACAGTACATGCGCACGCGTAGTCGTTCAGATAGGCGGGGCGGTGTCGGGTCCGCCCTGACCGCCTTAGTTCTTGAGGACGCTCCTCTCTGTGGGACACGGAGCCTTCGCCTACGTCACCGCGGCCTGCCCTCGGAGGTGGAGTCGCCGTAGGCGGCAATGGCGACCCTAGCAAGTCCGGGCGAGGGGGCGTGGCGACCGGGCTTGGGGTAGTTGACATTTGCTGGCGAGTATTATTCTGGTAGGGTGGTTCTCCGATGGGCGAGGCCCCCAGCTGAGAGTCAGATTGGGCTGTGAGGTCCTGGTGGTCTCCCCGTGCTGTTCCCGCCGATACGAGGTCTGGACCGGCTAGGGACTCCGGGGTTCCAAACAACTGCTCGGCTTGAGCAGAGAACAACGGCCCAACAGGGGCCAACGGGCAGGAACGGCCTGGCGTGGTGACTGCTGTTTCGGGCAGGCGGCGCCTCAGTTGATCCAGGTGGTGCCGCCACTCGGATCCATCCTGAAGGCCGACTCTGTAAGAACAGGGTCCGGTTACGTCCAAAATGGTTGCGGCAACCCATCGCGGCTCCCCTGAAAAGTTCCTTGCCCAAACCAGGTCCCCAATTTCAAATAAACGAGGAGTGGGAATCTGCAGGTTGCCCCTCTGCAACCCGTCGTAATCGGGGTGCAGTCTGTCCAGAGTGGTCCGCAAGCGTCGGCCCATCAAGAGCTCCGCGGGGCTTTTCCCTGTGGCCGGGCAAGGTGTGACATGCTGTCCCAAAAGGTACGCAGCCACCCTTGCCTGCCAGTCCCCTTTATCCAAACGGGCCAAGGCTTCCTTGGCTGAACGCACAGCTCGTTCCGCGCGTCCATTAGACGCCGGGTGATAAGGGGCGACCGGCGCGTGGCGGATCCCTTGGGTGGCCAGAAAGTCCAAGAAGGTGGAGGATTGAAATTGGGGTCCGTTGTCGGACACAACGACGTCCGGCAACCCATGGGTTGCGAACAGACGGCGCAAGGCACGCACCGTGCTCTCCGCTGTGGTGGAAGCCATGAGAATCACCTCCACCCAGCGTGAGAACGCATCCACCACCACGAGGAAATTCTCGCCATGGAAGGGACCCGCGAAATCCAAGTGGAGCCTGGACCATGGGCACCTGGGGGCGTCCCACTCCCTCGGCGGGGAGACCGGCGGGGTCGGCCGGGACGATTGGCAGGAGGAGCAGGCGGCCACCCATTCCGCCACTTCAGCATCCATGCCGGGCCACCAGACATAGCTCCGGGACAATGCCTTCATACGGACGATGCCTGGGTGGTTGGCATGGAGCGACTGAAGAACCATGTGCCGGAGAGGGGAAGGGACGATGACCCAATCTCCCCAACACAAGCACCCGCAATGGAGCGAGAGCTCCAGCTGGCGTGACTTGTAAGGCCGAAAATTTTCAGCCACGCTGCCCGAAGGCCAGCCCCTCAGCACCCATCGGCAGACCTGGGCGAGGACGGGGTCTGCGTGGGTGTGAGCGGCAACGGCGGAAGAGGACAGGGGCAAGTCCGACTCCGCGACCATCAGGACAGAGAGAGCAGGCACAGGGGCCGGATCCGGCCCCGGGAGAGGGCAGCGGCTTAGGGCATCAGCATGCCCTATCTGCTTGCCAGGACGGTATAGCAGCGTATAGTCATACGCTGCCAGGAATTCCGTCCAGCGGGTCATCCTGGGCGACAGGATGGGGGGGGTCGGATGGTCACCGGCCAATAGCCCAAGGAGCGGCTTATGGTCCGTGACAACAGAAAAGGTCCGCCCATAGAGGTAATTGTGGAACTTCTTAATCCCGGACACTACAGCCAAAGCCTCCTTGTCGATTTGGCTGTAGTTTCTCTCCGTTTGAGACATTGTCCGGGAGTAAAAAGCAATGGGGGCTTCCGAGCCGTCTGGAAAGACGTGGCTAAGGACAGCCCCCAGGCCAAAAGGGGAGGCATCGCATGCAAGCGTCAGAGGAAGCCTGTCATGGTACTGGACTAGTACCGCATCTGACGTGAGCATGGCTTTGACAGCCGCGAACGTGTGTGCTTCGCGGCTGCCCCAGTGCCAGGCCGTGGATCGGTCGAGCAACCGATGCAGCGGCTCGGCTAGCGATGCCTTATGGGGAATAAATGGCGCGTAGAAATTCAAAAGGCCGAGGAATGCCTGCAGCTCCGTTTTGGAGGCAGGAGTGGGGGCCTTTTGGATGGCCTCGACCTTGGAGGGGGTTGGGTGAATTCCTTGGGCGTCAATCATGAAACCCAGGAATTCCACCCTAGGCGCAGCAAACGTACATTTGCTGCATTTCAACTTTAAACCCGCGCCCCTGAAAACTCTGAGGACCTTCCGTAACGTTTTGGCGAGTTCTGATATGCTGGAAGCAGCAATCAGGACGTCATCAAAATACGGTACAACGCCAGGGAGCCCATGGAGCAGTCGCTCCATGAGGCTCTGGAAGATCCCCGGGGCTACGGACACGCCGAATTGGAGACGGCGACAGCGGAAAGCCCCACGGTGGGTCACGATGGTCTGCGCTTCCGCAGCCTCGTCATCCACCGGGAGCTGTTGGTAGGCCTGCGCCATATCCAGTTTCGCGAACACTCGACCTCGTCCCAATGAATGGAGTAGGTTTTGCACCACCGGAACCGGGTATGGGTTCGCCTGAAGCCCGAGGTTGATCGTCGACTTATAGTCGGCGCAGATCCTCACGGACCCGTCGGGCTTAATGGGGACCACAATGGGGGTCTCCCATTTCGCCTGATCGACGGGTTCGAGCACGCCCTGCGCCACCAATCGATCCAATTCCGCTTCAACCTTGGGCTTCAGCGCGAACGGCAGCCTGCGGGCCTTCAAGCGGACTGGAGCAACCTGGGGGTCCAAATTTAGGGAAACTGGAGTGCCTTTGTACGTTCCTAAGCTGCCATCAAAGACGTCGTTGAACTCTCTGATTACTTCGTCTACCGGAGAACTGGCTGGCACGCTGTGTACTCCTTGGACTGACAGTCCCAAGGCTGGAAACCAGTCCAATCCGATCAAGGCAGCTAGGGGTTTGGCCACTACCAGGATGGGAAGGGATCCGTGGAAGGGGCCGTAGTCTACTCTCACTCTGTGCAGACCTAGAATGGGAATTTGTGAGCCCTGGTAATCTTTCAGGATCGTCGCCGTGGGGCCGAGATCCCGCTTCCTGAGCTTGGGGCAAAGCTTAACTAAATGCGCCCAGGACATGAGTGATCTAGAGGACCCTGAATCTATTTCCATTTTTACCCCCACCCCCTCTAAGCAAACCACTGTTGACAGTCTCCTACTCTCTGCCTGGTCGTAGCTTAGAGCTGGGGGCATCTCCGCCAGCGCGAAGCAGTCGGTCGGCTGTGGCTGGTAGCGTCCTGAACGCTTCTGCGACCCTCGTTGTCCTGGTGGAACGGTTCTGGAGGCGGCAGCTGGCGTTGTCGCTGGAGCGGCAGCACGGCACACAGCTGCTAGGTGTCCTTTCCTGCCACATCTGCGGCACACCGATGCCTTGAATGGGCACTCTGGTCTCTGGTGGGCCCCTCCGCAGCCTAGGCAGTTCCCGGACTTCTGCTGCGGTGTGAATGCGCGATTCGGCACGCGCCCGGTCACCCTCATGCAGTCCCCACGGTCTTCCTCCTCCAGCTCATCCAGCGGCGCTATTTCGTCTACCAGACACGCTCGCGGGGTGGGGAAAAGAGGAGGGCGCGCGCGGCCCATGTCGGATGTGGAGATCTCCGACAATTCTGTCGCGCATGCTTCTTCCACCGCTTGCTCGAGAGTCAGGACAGTTTTTGAAAGCAAGCGGCGCTTTAGGCGGATGTCTCTTACGCCGCATACAAACTGCTCCAGTAGGGATTCCTCCAGGAAGCCAGCAGGGAACTCGCAGGGAATTGCGGTCGCTCTCAATTTCTGCAGGAACTCGGCTACCGACTGTTGCGGCTGTTGCACACATTGCCTGAATGCATAGCGATGCGCTATGCGGGAAGGTGCCGGCGCGTAGTGTGCTCTCAGGTGGCCCAGGAGATCGTCCCACGGCACTTCATGCACCGCTGCGGGTGCTGCTATGGTTCGGGCGGTAGCGAACAATTCAGGGCCGCCGCACTGGAGGAATAGGCTCAGCTTCCTGGCAGGCGCGAGTTCGCCGTAGTCGCTGGCTATCAAGAAGCACTCGAACCGGGCTAAGAAGGAAGCCCATTGTTCCTTCATCGGGTCGAACGGTGCAAACGGAGGCATTGTCGCCGTAGCCATGGTGAGGCTGTGCGTTGCGCTGCGCTCTGTTGTTGAAGTATTCGTTACCCGTTGCGTTCTAAGGCCACGGCCTGAATCCCACCTTCGTCGCCAGTGTTAGATCAGACAAAGGATTCCGACTCAGGCATGGTCAAAACAACAGGAACGTTTATTCACACTCTTACAACAGCACAAGAATTCAACTGACAAGGTTTCTTCTCTGGCAACCTCTTATATAGAGTTACCAGGCAGGAAACTCCTAGCAAGCAATTGCAACATGTAACTCCTTTCCAGACAGATTCCAGACAGCTCGTCTCAGTCAATTAACACAGCTGCCTGATCTGTTCCGGAATGCGGTGACTCAAAGGTTACCAGACTTGCTGTCTGTGCTGAGGACTCAACAGGTTGTGTATAAAAAAAATAATAGCAGATTTGTACAGGCAAAGCAGGAGAGAATTCTGACAGATAACAAAATCTGTCAGTCTAGGACTCTGACAAAGCTCCCCTTCTCCCCTGCCTCAACTTCAGTCTGTGTCAAGGAGAATAATTGGTGGGTGTTGTCCTACAGCTGGTGGCATTTGGTGGGAGGGGAAAGAAAGAAAGCCAGGGAAATTTATTTATTTATTTATTATTTATTTATTGAATTTATACCCCGCCCTTCTCCAAGCAGACCCAGTCCTTTTTTTCCTAACTTGCCCTGCACGAATATTCACACCCCTAATTTGCCAGCGACCCAGAACAGGCAGTGGAAGTAGCAAAAATTGTATGCTGGCATCATTTTCTGCCAGGTCAAGTTCTAATTAATATTACTGTTCTTTCCTCAGCTTCCCCAAACTGCGAAGCAGACTCCTTGTCCTGACAAAAGCCCCTTTTTATTAAGTTACTGTGAATTCCTCTCATTCACATCCAGCAAAGTCTTTCAAGGGAGGATTTACAGTCACAGACCTCATCTGGCTTGGAGAGCTGCCAGGCCGGTATCTTCAAAACTTGGCAAGGAGCCTCTGAGAGTCACGAACCAATTAAGTGAACTCATTGTCTCCTGCAAACTCCACTCCCCTTTCACTCCTCTTTTATTTCCTCTGGGAGGGGCCATTCATTATCCACCTGTGGCCTTACTCCCAAGTCGGCCCTTGCTCCTTAGCTGTTCCCTTCATTTGGCAAATCTGCGCATGCGCAGAGCCTAGGAACAGGCTCTTTAAAGCGCTCCATGGCACGGGACCTGGTTATTTGCGGGACCGCCTCCAACCACATACCTCCCACCGACCTGTCCGCTCCCACAGGGAGGGCCTTTTTAGGGTGCCGTCTGCCAGACAATGCCGTCTGCCGACTCCCAGGGGGAGAGCCTTCTCTGTGGCAGCCCCCGCCCTCTGGAATGACCTACCCCCTGACCTGCGTACAATCACGGACCTGCGCCCCTTCCGCCGGGCATTGAAAACACACTTATTCTGGCATAGGTTTTTAAGTAGTTTTAATCTTGGTTTTAGTAGGGGTTTCTATTGTAATTTTAGCACAGGTTTCTTAGTTTAATTTATTTTAAAGATATTTTTATTGTATTTATTGTCTACAGTATTTTATTATTGCCAGTGCACCGCCCTGAGTCCCGCAAGGGAGATAGGGCGGTATATAAATGTGAATAAATTCAAATTCAAATTCCAGCTGTTCATCTGCCTCACTGATGTCTGACTCCGAAGGCAGCTGATAATTGTCAGATGGCTCCCTCTCTGCCTCCGATGCAGAACCCTCATCAGAGCTTTCTCCAGACTCCAGGACTGCCCCATGTTCCTCCCCAACCTCCTCACTGTCCGAATCTGCTGGCAGCTCCACTGGTGGGCCACAACAATTGCTTTTATTAAGCCATGGAGAAGATCTACCCAGCAGTGAACACCTAATTTTGTATCCACTATAACAGGACTTTTCCGATCTCTTACGCCTGTATCTCAAACTAACTAGAGCCCATAATTTCTTGCAGGCTGTGATTCTCTGGGTTCTAATTCCAATCTGAGTGGAAGGTTCTATATCCATGGTATATTTAGAAAAAGTGGTGGATTTTCTCCTCTAGCACAGGGGTCCCCAACCTTTGCAACTTTAAGTCTGAAGGAGCTAAAGTTATTGGACCGGGACGCCCTTCGCACAGTCACCCATGAGCTCATGACATCCCATATAGACTACTGCAACGCTCTCTACATGGGGCTTCCCTTGAGGTGCACCCGAAGACTGCAGTTAGTCCAGAACGCAGCCGCGCGGGCAATTATGGGAGCTCCTAGATGCTCCCATGTAACATCGCTCCTGTGCGAGCTGCACTGGCTGCCTGTGGTCTTTCGGGTGCGCTTCAAGGTGTTGACCATCATCTTCAAAGTGGTCCATGGCACGGGACCTAGTTATCTTTGGGATCGCATCCTGCCCCATACATCCCTTCGGCTGATTCGCTCCCACAGAGAGGGACTTCTCCGGGTGCCGTCCACTAGGCAATGCCAGCGGGCGACGCCCAGGGGAAGGGCCTTCTCTGTGGCGGGCCCAACTCTCTGGAACGACTTACCCCCCGAACTGAGAATGATCACGGATCTCCGCACCTTCCGCCAGAACCTTAAAACTTATTTTTTCCAACAGGCCGGCCTGGCCTAACTTACATCACCCAGCCCACAGTCTGCAGTTAAATTGTTTTAAAGTGGTTTTAGGGATTGTTTTAATGTATTTAAATTTTTAGCACAGGGATATTAATTTAATTTGGTTTTATATTTTGTATATTGTTGTTTATATATGTTTTTTAAATTGCCTGTGCACCGCCCCGAGTCCCTTTTTGGGAAAGGGTGCGGTATATAAATCAATTAAACTCAAACTCAAACTCAAAGTCCTTCAGACTTAAAGTTGCAAAGGTTGGGGACCCCTGCTCTAGCACTCTCAAGCTATTGGTGAAAGAAACAGCATTGAAGAGAAAAGAATAGGACAAGACGTGTTCCTGCCATCTGATCTTAACCTTTTCCTCTTCTTTCTCCCTTTTGTTTATTCTCGTTGGGCTTTATCCTTGCTCCATCCACCCCACCTGTTTTAGCGAAGAGGGCATAGCTGACTAGCTGACTCAACAGAAAGGGGATAACTAATAAGAACGTCGCATGGATGGTTTTGCTGCTTTGCTATCAGCCCAGGATTGATAACCTGTTTATTGTTTGCATGTTTAATAATGCAGAACTTTACATTGTAGCTTCAAAGTGGCTGCTTTAGGTAAGCCAGGTTTTGTCGTGGTTTTTTTTGTTTTGCAATATATCCAAACAGAAATAAAATGTATATCTTTGTATGTACACCATTCACCCACACATTGATTGGGAAATGAACCACAACAGATATTTTATTTGTATTTATTATTATTTTTTATTTGTTACATTTATAGACTGCTCCCTTTCCCCGCAGGGACTCAGGGTGGTGCACAGGAATTATAAAAACATAAAAACATAACAATTTATGTATTAGATGGCGAATGAGGGTTGTGTGAATCTGGTCAATGGCCCATTTCCATCCCAGCTTCACTACCATCTTGTTTGTGCTTTGGACTCATCTTAAGACTGATTTCTTCTGCAGAAATAATCCAGTGGTGGGATTCAAATAATTTTACAACTGGTTCTGTGGGCATGGCTTGGTGGGCATGGCAGGGGAAGAATACTGCAAAATCTCCATTCCTTCCCCGCTCCAGGGCAAGGTTACTGCAAAATCCCCATTCCCTCCCAATCAGCTGGGCCTCAGGAGGCAGAGAATAGATGGGGATAGGGCCAGTCAGAGGTGGCATTTACCAGTTCTCTGAACTACTCAACATTTCTACCAGTGGTTCTCCAGAACTGGTTGGAACCTATTGAATACCACCTCTGAAGTAATCCCAGAAAGACAATGTATCATCACCGGCTTCCATTCTAAACATAGTCAATTAAATGAGACATTGGGAGATCAAAAATAGCATTTCCAATAGCACTTAGGTTTTTATACCACTACGCCACTCTCTAAGCAGTTTACAGAGTCAGCATATTGGGTCCTCATTTTACTGACCTCAGAAGGATGGAAGGCTGAGTCAACCTTGAACCGGTCAGAATTGAACTCTTAACAGTGAATTAGCCTGCAATATTGCATTCTAACCACTGGGTCACCACAGCTCTTAAAATGGCACTGCTGCATTTCTAAAACAGTGAAAAGAACGTGAGAAATCAAGCAGCCAAAGAGAAACAGAATTAATCTTTTTTCCCCCATGCATTATTATGCGAGTCCCAACATCTTCATTACAGCTGTGGTTTGTTACATAAGGGGGGGAAAAGCAACCTTCAGTCTTTAAGGCAGGAATAGTTGGCTGCAAACAAGCAAGTTGATTATATTTCTTTGTTACCTTTGTTTTTCCCTTACCGTTTCAATATGAAGTTCAGTCAAGACACATACAGTAAGTTGGGTTAAACGTGTATGACAGCTGCCCACAGCAGCTCAGAAAAATGGAAAGTTCTAATGGCATGCAAATACTTTTTGTTTCCCCAAACATATTTCTACAATAGCTCTCCTGCCTTTGGCTGCTGATCTTCAAGACTCTCAAAGAGAGATAAATGAGTCAAGGAAAGAGCTCAGCAAGATTTGTTTCAACATAATGAAATGGAAAAAATACCATACATAATACCAGCATGGTATTTAGGGTCGCCTTTGTTGCATCTACTTGGAAGATTCACAGACTCTGCTTCCCACTGCTCCCGTTCCAAGATAGGCTGTCAAGCAATAACATAAAGGGGAAAGGGGAGGTAATCAAAGTACTGCTGTAAATCCTGAGGTCCCTAGTCAAAACAATTCCATCTAAGATGAGCTTGAAGTAAAATATGTTAGAACTGAAAATATATATAATGCAGAGGAACGGCATGTTGATTTGGCACTTCTGAAAAAAATTCAAGAGGGTAACAGCCACAAAAATCTTAGAGGATAAAGAATTTCCCAGCCTTTCTTAATCATTAGATGTATTGTTTGAAAATGTCATTATCATGAAATTTTGAACTATGCATTGATTGCCCAAGAGCTGTTGCACTACTAGTTCTTATGAATGGGAGAGAGAAATTGTAATTGACATTTGATCAGAGATTCATGTTAATGATTGCATACTTTATAAGTAAACTTATAAATCAATGCATGGTCTATTCAAATCTATTTCTCTTCAAACTGGGATCCTCCTCCTCCTCCTCCTCCTCCTCCTCCTCCTCCTTCGTTGCAAACTCATGTCCGACTCACCACCACCCCATGGACAATGTTCCTCCAGGCCTTCCTGTCCTCTACCAATCTCTGGAGTCCATTTAAGCTCACACCTATTGCTTCAGTGACTCCATTCAGCCACCTCATTCTCTGTTGTCCGATTCTTCTTTTGTCCTCAAACGTTCCCAGCTCTTCTCCAGGGAGTCCTTCCTTCTCATTAGGTGGCCAAAGTATTTGAATTCCATCTTATGGATCTGGCCGTCTAAAGAGCAGTCAAGGTTGATCTCCTCTAGGACTGACCGATTTGATCACCTTGGAGTCCAAGGGACTCACAGGAGTCTTCTCCAGCACCATAGTTCAAAGGCCTCAATTCTTTGGCACTCAACTTTTCTGATGGTTCAACTTTCACAGTCATACATTGCAACTGGGAAAACCATAGTCTTGACTTATAGAACCTTCTTCTACATGGAGGGATTGTCCCACATTGCTAATTTATTATGTTTGTGAAATATATAATTTGATTTATTTCACTCACCTGCATCTAGTAGAGTTCTCCAAGGAGACCCAATCAAGGATGTTTTCCAGCTAAGGTTATCTTGAAGGAAATCTTGAAGTTGGAGATGCCAGGCTTCAATGAACTAACAATGTTTGCCTCATAAACATTGGGTTGGACCACTAAGCATGAAAATTAGTCCAGAAACATCATCCAAAAGTTCACAAAATGCTCATCAGAAGCATTGTAAATGTTCCCATTGATTCAAACGTCTCTTGCGTACACAGAAACAGTGTGTCATTATTTCTGTTGAATTCCATTTTTTTTCCTGCTTGAAGAGGGGAGATTCAGAGCAAGAAAAAAAAAACTAGTCATAGATTAAAACTTGGAAAGTTGCATCCCATATGAAGAATATAATCTCAAAAGTCCATTTTTTTTAAAAAAGAAAAGAAATCCAACCTACATTGCATCAAAAAAAAAAAACACCACGCTATATCTGACAAGATATTAATGAGAGTATTTATTTAATTATTTCATTAGTTTGTCAAACATGTACAAGATAGCAGGTATAGGTATGAACATGGACATGAACAAAGGAAATGAATAAAAATAAATAGGGACAGTAGGACAGGGATGGTAGGCACGCTGTTGTGCTTATCCACGCCGCCTTTACGGACCTCTTAGGAATGGGGTGAGGTCCATGGTAGATAGTTTAAGGTTGAAGCTGTGGGGATTTGAGGATGCAACAATGGAGTCGGGTAGAGCATTGCAGATGTTGACCCCTCTGTTGCTGAAGTCGTATTTTCTGCAATTGAGCTTGGCACGTTTACCTTGAATTTGCATCAATTGTTTGTCCGTGAATTATTGTGGTTGAAGCTAAAGTAGTCATTGACAGGTAGGACATTGTGTACTGTATTAGGTCCAACCACAGGCGCTGCAGTTCCAGGTTGTCCAAGCCCAAAATTATCAACAGGAAGAGGCAGTTGAAGAAGGATATGGTTGAAAAGTTGGGATTTGATGAGGTCTTTTTGCAGAAATATAGTAAAAACCACTCTGAACCATTGGTTTAACATAGAAACAGGAAACCTACAGTATGCCATTCTAGACAGCATTGGAAGCAAGTTTCCAGCATTCTCTGCCATTTGTGATGAGACTTTCAACCTACATGATGTGGAGATCAAATAACATCCCAAGGTTCACAGACTGTCCTCTTCTGCTAAAAACTAAATTTGCTGTTTTCCCATGGTCAATTTGGAAGAGATGAATTGGTCAAGTATCAGAAAATGAAAGCAAATACTCTTTCTAGACTTAGTGGACATAGTGTTATTTTAATCTGTTGGACAGTATGCCAGCAAACATGGAAGTTATAGGAAGCATTTTAGTGAATATTTTTTCCAACCGTCCTGTTTGTAGTGAATATTTATCTTGTTATTCCACAGAGCTGCCCTCAGGCAGCTACAAAGAGAAGATTTCAGTGTAGATTAAGGAGTTTATTAGAAGAAAAAACGAAAGAGAGCAAAAGAAAGAACCCAATAAGCACATATATACTCCCTCATCTAATCAATATATTTAAAAGAGACAGTCTTTTAATATTGTCCTCTTTGTTTGAGCAATAGCTTTGACCAGAGGTAGGTTCCGGCTTCCACTACTGCCTGTTTGCTGAGGGATGCACCCCGCGTGCGCTTGATTCATGCACAGTGCAACCAAAATTGCTGTGGGCATGTGCAGAAGGCAAAAACAAGATGGCGGCACCAGAGGCACCGCTAAGAGAACCAGTTCGGGGTCGTGGCAGGCCTGGGTCGCTGCCGGTTTCTGAAACACAGGTTGCCAAGTTACTACCGGTTTAGCCAAACGGGTAGAAACCCACCTCTAGTTTTGACCTGTATTTACTTTGCACATTTACTGCATGGTGTTATATTTTGCAATGGTGAGACAAAGAAAGAAATGTAATACTCCAGGTCTTTATCAAGAGACCTCATTCCCTTCCCATTAATCAATTATGAAAGCAGCATGTGTATGTGTGTGTTCATTCCAGACAGCTGTAATAATATACTGAGCTCAAACTTTCAACCTTCTCCAGAGATAAATGGTATCTGGTTGCTCACTTTTACTCACATGCAAACAGTACACACGCTACTTATGCTTATCAGGAAAGATACAGCAGGCACCTGAATTGCAATTGCATTTGGCAACCAGTGGCTACCTTTGCCAAGTTGTATTGTGAGATAAACAATCTAAGTAAAGGCTGCTTTCTATAACCATCAAGAATAAGCTATATTAAGCATGCTTCCTTCTGAGGGCAACTATAAAGAATTTGCACTGTAGGCAAGTAAAAATAGTAGAGCCTCAGCTAAATTATCATTTAGTTTCTTTTTAACTTTTGTATATTTGTTATTTATTTATTGTGGGTTTTAATGTCCTGTGCACCGCCCAGAGTCCGTCTCGACGGAGATTGGTGCGGTTTACAAATCGAATTAAATAAAATAAATAAATAAATAAAATACATCTCGGATGGCTATGTACAAATAATTGAAATTTTGGGCTTTTTCTCCCTGAATACAAATAGATCAATTATAATGTATAATATGATTGTCTATCTGAATAAGGATGGCAGATATACTTCAAGCTTCAGCCTTGGATCTTGTGCTAAATTGATATTACTGTATTTTTCAGAGTATAAAACGCACCGGTGTATAAGACGCACTAAGATTTTGAAGAGGTAATTTTTAAAAAAAATGTGTTTGCACTCTGCAGATATCCCAAACGCTCTGCACGCCTCGTTTTTTTGTGAAAAATGGGGTATGCAGAGAGCTTGAGAGGCCTGCAAAGTGCTCCTGGATGGTTTTTGTAAATACAGCCATGTTTTTTGCCAAAAAAAAGGTCATGCATAGCCTTTAGGAGGCTTGTAGGATGCTCCTGGGGTCGGGGGGGGGGGGGATGAGCAAACAATGGCTCATTTTTCACTCGTTTCTGCCCTCCCCAGCCCCCAGGAGCATTTTGCAGGCTTCCCAAACCCTCTGCATGTTCATTTTTGTCAAGGGGGCAGGGTTTCGTGAGGCCAAAAACGCTGTATTCAGTGTATAAGACACACCTAGATTTTCACCCTCTTTTTAGGGGGGAAAAGGTGCGTCTTATACTCCAAAAATACCGTATGTCACAGATCAGAATTTTTTTAGTCTGTAGATAATTGTAGGAGAAGAGCAGGAAGAGCTGGGAGACAGAGTTAAGCATGTCACCAGTTTTGAGTCGCTGCATTCTCACAAGTGCTTCAAGTCCAATGCCTCCTGACTTCCCTTGACTCTTATCTCGTGCCATTTTAATGCAGAATTTTAGTTGACCAGATTCTTGTGTATAGGCTTGAATACAAATTCTATCCTGCAATCTTGCAAATAGTCCTGATTCCTTGTGCCTGATAATAATTGGAAGAGTAGTTCTTTTTGTATGTGTCTACAGCTCCTTATATGACTCCACATTCTATCATACAGTACTTGGCCACAATTGGATCTGCCCATCAGGTCCATATGCCTATGGAAGACCTACCGTATCTAGAGCTGCATGAGGTGTAAGTCCAGTGACAGGTTTTTCTTAGTAACAGCCCTCATACTTGTCGGAGATATTCTGACTTCATCCTCATGGCATTCTGTGAAACTATAAAAAACTATACTATAACTATAACCATTATGTAATGATTATATTCTTTATATCCTGTATTTTGTCTTTTTATGTGCACTGAGAGCATAAGAACCAAAGACAAATTCCTTGTGTGTCCATTCACACTTGGACAATAAAGAATTCTGTTCTGTTCCGTTCCATTCCATTCCATTCCATTCCATTCTATTCTATTTTCTTGCTTATTCCTTTCAGATTTATTTCGCTTTGTTATACATTGCCCAAAGCCTCAGTTATTTGTGGTGGGTTTCATACATTGGAAAATAAGAACGTGACTAAGAAAATTTTACTTGAGTGTAGGAATCTATCAATGATATAGCTAGGCTACTCACAAGAAGAAACTTTTGTAAAGGTGTGTGTGTATGTATGTTTTCTATTAAATACATTTCTTAGTGCTTTATAAGCATTTATTGTCTTTGTATTTAATTTGCTTAACAATACAAATTACAAACGAATTTCCATCCCTTTTTTCCAACCATTAGTAAAATAAATTCCATGTTTGATAATATTCTACGTCCTCCTTCTGCTTAATTTTCAATGTCAATCTATCCATTTTTGCACAATCTGGTATCTTCTTAACTATTTCTTCATCTCATTTAGGTCATATATTTGTGCACCGTGGCTCTATGGCTGGGTCATGGATTTCACGAAAGAGCAATCTTTTGACAGTGTGGAAAAAAACAACAGGATAGCTGCATAAATTATGACATGGGAGAGGACAAGTGACAAGAGTTATGAGCACCGGGGATAAAATGGGGTTGGCAGATCATCTCAACAAAGTTGTAAATCAGAAGTTCTTAGCTGCATAGCATGCATACCATATGGGACTCAAAAATAATTTAACAGAGGCATGTAGTTAAGTAATTAAAACTGAACTCTTGGAAACTTTCCTAAAATGATAAAAATAACAGAATGTCTGAAATATTAGTGCTTGCTTTAGAAAGTTCTCCAATAGCAGCTTTAACGGAGACAGAAACAGTGAAAAACTGGCTGGCTCAGTTCATACTACTTATTCCAATATCTCAGGGGCTGTCTCAAAGAAGAGGGAGTCAAGCTATTCTATAAAGCAGGGGTCCCCAACCCCCGGGCCGCGGACCGGTGCCGGTCCGTGGCTTGATAGGAACCGGGCCACAGGGCTGGAGAGGAGGAGGAGGGGGCAGCCCTCTGGGCAGAGCGCGCACCAGATGCAGGAGAGCGCAGGCACGGCCGTTTGCGCCATTGGAGGCCCTAGAGGGCTGAGTGAGCCGACTCCCACCCCCGTGTGTGCATGCGCAGCCTGTTCCCCTCTCCCCCCTGCATGCGCATGCACTGCCTGTTCCCCCTCCCCCCTCCTCCTCTACGCCTGCAGGTCCGCAGAATTTTCTTTAAAATGAAACCGGTCCCTGGTGCAAAAAAGGTTGGGGACCCCTGCTCTAAAGCACCTGAGAGTAGGACAAGAAGCAATGGGTGGAAACTAATCAAGGAGACAAACAGCCTAGAACTAAGGAGAAATTTCCTGACAGTTAGAACAATTAAGCAGTGGAACAGCTTGCCTCCAGAAGTTGTGAATGCTACAACATTGGAAGTCTTTAAGAAGATGTTGGATAACCATTTGTCTGAAATGGTGTAAGGTTTCCTGCCTAAGCAGGGGGTTGAACTAGAAGACCTCCAAGGTCCCTTCCAACTCTGTTATTCTATTCTTGTGAAATACCCTTTTATATGAATGAAATTTGGTCAAGAGAAGTGACTTCATTAACATTTATGCCCATGGCCTCTGGGAAATTTGTCCCCTTTCCCCAAATTTTCTGGTTGGATATTTATTGCAACTCTTTATTCTGAAGATGCTACAAAGCGATGTGGAAAAGCAAAGGTCTCTAGACCATTGTTTCCCACTAACTGTCTTGCCAACTTGAAATGAAGGTATTTCCCATTGATAACTTCAAATCTCTGTTTTTTCTTGCTTCATGGCTCCTTGCAGTTCCCCTGGCTTTCATTAATTACGAAGAGATATACTGAAAATGGGGGGGGGAAATTGAATTGTTGCTCATCAGAAGCACCAAAAAGGACACTTTATTGGGTTTGCCTGCCATTGGATCCCCTTGACTCCTCCACTCTAATCTCTGAGGTGATGATATGAAACTTTCCTAACTAAGAAACGGCTTTCAAACTTCTATAACAAACTTCTATAACAAGAAGGTGAGGGCTGGGATGAAATGTGTTGAATCCCCTGAAGAGCAGTAGAACATGTTCTTCAAAAGAGCCCAGTGTGGAGGGCAGGATAAAACAGATGATGTAGGAAAGGAGAGGGATTCGGTGATAGAATTTGCAGTTTGGAATCGATTGCTTTTCCCTCCTGCTTTGTGAAGGAGTCAAAGAGGTGATAAAGAGAAGGAGAAGAGTAAGAGTAATCAACTGTGAATTTTTCAATCTTACTTTTGCCCTGAAAAGAGGGCAAAGGTTTAATCCAGGTTTAATAACAACGGAATAATAGAATTTAGAAGGGATCTTGAAGGTCTCCTCTGCTCAAGCAGGAGACCCTATATCATTCTGAATAAATGGATGTCTAGTCTCTTCTTGAAAACCTCCCACAACCACTGGAGACAAGCCATTCCACCAATTACCTGTTCTCATTGTCAGGAAATTTCTCATAAATTCTAAGCTGGATCTCTCTTTGTCCATCACTTTTTGTCCTACTCTCAGGTGGTTTGGAGAATATAGGAGGGAGTTCGAGAGGTCAACACCCTCTTCTCTATGATAGCTCAACATCATCAGTCTCTTGAATTTCAAAGGTTCTTTGTACATCTTTGCACCATGTCGAAAATGATTGGCATTAGGAAAATCCTAGAACTTATGGTACAATGCTTATAAATGCAGATCTGCCCCTCAAGGCCATTCTGTGAATACTCAAATCTACTTACATATCACAATATAAACTAGACAATTTTCTCATCCATACCCTACACTCTGAATCTATTTGGGATGCCTACTTTGGAATAGAATAGAATAACAGAGTTGGAAGGAACCTTGGAGGTCTTCTAGTCCAACCCCCTGCTTAGGCAGGAAACCCTACACCACTTCAGACAAATTGTTGTCCAACCTCTTCTTAAAAACTTCCAGTGTTGGAGCACTCATAACTTCTGGAGGCAAGTTGTTCCACTGATTAATTGTTCTAAGTGTCAAGAAATGTATCCTTGTACTAGGTTGTTTGTCTCCTTGATTAGTTTCCACCCATTTCTTCTTGTCCTACCCTTGGGTGCTTTGGAGAATAGCTTGACTCCTTCTTCTTTGGGGCAGCCCCTGAGATATCAGAACACTGCTATCATGTCTCCCCTAGATTTGGTACTACCTTGTCAATTGCTTTGTTTATCCATCTGGCAAACATTAAATCATTGTGCACTGCAATCACGATCCTTCTCAGATCATCATTTCTGCACATACTTTGAAAAGTTTGGGAGGCTGATGCCTTATGTACATGCAGGAAACCCAATTCTATTTCAGGCTACGTCCAATGGCCATACTGGGATCTAAAGTATAGGTAGTCCTCAACTTACAATAGTTTGTTTAGTGACTGTTTGAAAAAGGGACGTATAACCATTTTTCACACTACAGCATCCCCATGGTCATGAGATCAAAATTCAGATGCTTGGTAACTGACTCATATTTGTGATGGTTGCTGTGTCCTGGGATTTGTGATCACTTTTTGAGATCTTCTGACAAGCAAAGTCAATGAGGAAGCCAGATTCACTTAACAGTCGTATTACTAATTTAACAAGTGCAGTGATTCATTTAACAACTGTGTCAAGAAAAGTCATAAAATGGGGGCAACACTGACTTCATAAAGCAATAGAAATGTTGGGCTCAATTCTGGTCATAAGTTGAAGACTACCTGTATATGGCTGGAAAACCTGATCAAACAAACCTATTCCCATAGTGAAACTAATGGAGAAAGCATTTTCATTTTGTTAAAGTTTACCCTAGATCTTGGCCTGCAAACTAGGTCCAGTCCAAAGTGTGAATAGACTGTTTTGGTTTATGTAATTGGTTGGGACTATGCCAGCCAACCAATTCCTTTTCCGCATTGGGCTGTCTTAATCAACATTCACTTCCAGCATGGTTGTTCATCATGCTTATCTTTTTGATAGCTGAACGAGAGCTACCATTGCTATTATTCTATGAAAGATATAATTCTGTGTGAGAAGAGAGAGGATGTTGTGAACAGGAGCTAAAGATCTGGAACATAATAAGTACAGGACAGTCTAAACGGAATGCCAGACGTCTCAATCAATCTTCTACCGAACTCAATTTTGCTGGAAAATCAAATTACCTAGCTGGACAAATGTACGATCATTTCAAATGAGAGTTTCAGTTAATTCAGTGCTGGCTGGATGAATTTCATAAATTTAGCTTCTGTTTGGCCACAGGTTCCTTTCAGCTCCACTGACGATGCTCCAAACAGTGTGGTTACTCTTAGCTGGCTCACATCGTTCACATGAAAAAGAAATTGTAGCTGAAAACAATGACAGAAAATATTTGAAGATCAGATACAGTTGAGGAAGGAGTTGAATCTTTTTCCCTGCGCTGATCCAAAGTCTTTATTCTGAGCATATTACCACTCTGGTAAGTTGCCGTTTCAGTAGGATAATAAGGAAGGGAGGGGACTCCATGGAACATCGTGGTTCCAGTCCAGATACACTATATTGCCAAAAGTATTCGCTTACCTGCCTTTACTTGCATATGAACTTACAGTAAGTGACATCCCATTCCTAATCCATAGGGTTCAATATGACATCGGCCCACTGCACACTGTTCTTGAGCTAATCTGAAGGCCACATGAAGTTTGGAGGTCTGTAGCAATTGACTCTGCAGAACATTGGTGACCTCTTCGCACTAGGCACCTCAGCATCCGCTGACCCCGCTCCGTCAGTTTACATGGCCTACCACTTCGTGGCTGAGTTGCTGTTGCTCCCAAACACTTCCAAGTTCTTATAATACACCTGACAGTTGACTGTGGAATATTTAGGAACGAGGAAATTTCACGACTGGATTTGTTGCACAGGTGGCATCCTATCACAGTTCCACACTGAGCTCCTGAGAGTGACCCATTTTTTCAGGTATGTTTGTAACAACAGTCTGCATGCCTAGGTACTTGATTTTATACACCTGTGGCCAGGGAAGTGATTGGAACACCTGATTGATTATTTGGATGGATGAGCAAATACTTTTGGCAATAAAGTGTATATCATCACCATGATAATTAGACATGACATGAATTTTTTATTGTAAGAGAAAATGGTTAATAGTATACTTTATATTATTATGATCCATGGTGGCGCAGTGGTTAGAGTGCAGTACTGCAGGCTACCTCTGCTGTCTGTATGCAATTTGGCAGTTCAAATCTCACCAGGCTCAAGGTTGACTCAGCCTTCCATCCTTCCAAGGTGGATAAAATGTGGACCCAGATTGTTGGGGGCAATAGGCTGGCTCTGTAAACCGCTTAGAGAGGGCTGTAAAGCATTGTAAAGTGATATATAAGTCTAAATGCTATTGCTATTATTGTGCAAGAATGTTCAATGTTATTTTGACATTTTTGTTCAAACACAGTACTCAGGGGCAAATGTTTTCAACCTATTGATAGACGATCGTAAACACTCAAATGACTTGCCATAACAAATGTGTCACATTTATTCATTTATTTATTTGTAGCCCACCTTTATTATTTTTACAAACAACTCAAGGCAGCAAACGTATCGAAGGCACCTTCCTCCTATTTTCCCCAACAACAACACTATGAGATGGATTGGGCTAAAAGAGAATGACTGGCCCAAATTCACCCAGCTGGTTTTCATGGCTAAGGTGGGACTTGAACTCATGGTCTTCTGCTTGCTAACTGGTGCCTCAACTACTATACCAAACCGGCTCTCAAATTGTATGAAATCATATGACACTAGTGAGATAACTCCAACTTTAGCTTTATAGAAGACTTTCTAATGTCTTAGCTGATGTCTCACAATCTTCTTCTCTTTAGGACAGGGGTCTGCAAAGTTGGCTCTTTTAAGATTGGTGGACTTCAACTCCTAGAATTCCCCAGCCAGCATGGCTGGCTGGGGAATTCTGGGAGTTGAAGTCCACCAGTCTTAAAAGAGCCAACTTTGCAGACCCCTGCTTTAGGAAGATCTGCTTCCAAACAAAATACTCAACCACAACTATTCAATACTGCATTATTTTTTTAGCATGCCTACAGGGCCAATGTGACACTGCTGGGGGACGGACGGATGTAATGCTAACTTAGGTCCCTTTGCAGAATGTCAACTTTGTTTTCCTTTCTTCCTTCTTTAATTTAAAATTTCAGGTGAGCAAAGATTGTGTTTATTGCTTAAAGGAAGAGTCCACAGCTCCACGACTTGGTTCTTCATCGCTGGTTCTCATACTTTTAAAATATGCCTCCGTGAATTTGATGCCAGCCCAAAGGAGCTGAAACCAGGAACAAACCTGTGGCAATACCTTTAGGTGGCTGCCATCATCTGGGCACACTGTCCTTCAACTGCTGAAACCTCCTTATCCCTATAATTATTTTTTTCCATAGCACCTGGTGCACATGCAGAAAGAAGGGAAGGTGAGGTTAAATAACCTAAGAAAGCTAAAAGACACAAGGTAATTGCATACGGCAGGCTGTTGCAGCTGGTACTATCGAGATTCAGCAGATACAAGGCAAGAAATGAAGTTGGAGACAACTCAAGAGGAAAGATCAAGAAACTAGAAGAAGCATACAGAGAAGGGATAATAACTCTCCGAGGAAACCAGGCAGCATCCAATACGGCTGCCTAAAATCCCATTGACCACTTGCTTCACCTGCTGACCTGCTAGGTTTATAAACTATAGTATTTTATTCTGAATGATTTCATGGGACGGTGTGGTAACATAAAAGGTCGATTAAAGGGTGTTGGAAGACATATCCATCTCGTTCAATGACCAAAACTGGTTGCAAATCTGCATCTAGTTTTGGTCACCGCACTATAAAAGAGATGTTGAGACTCTAGAAAGGGTGCAGAGAAGAGCACCCAGGATGATTAGGGGACTGGAGGCTAAAACATACGATGAATGGTTGCAGGAAATGGGGATAGCCAGTCTAGTGAAGAGAAGGACCATGGGAGACATGATAGAAGTGTTCCAATATTTGAGGGGCTGTCACAGAGAGGAAGGGGTCAAGCTATTTCCCAAGGCACCCAAAGGCCAGACAAGGAATAATGGATGGAAACTGACCCAGGAGAGATTCAATCTAGAAATAAGGAGGAACTTTCTGACAGTGAGAACAATCAACCCATGGAACAGAAGTTGCCTTTGGAAGTTGTGGGAGTTTCATTACTTAAGACTTTCAAGGAGAGATTGGACTCCCATTTGTCAGAAATGGTGTACGGTCCCCTGCTTGAGTGGGGAGGGGGTTGGACTAGATGACCTATAAGGTCCCTTCCAACTCTGTTAAATTTACAAAATGGGAGAAAAACGCTGGAGGCAACACGAAGGCTGATTGGAAAGAAAGTTTAATGATGAACAGAACCCACAGCAGTTCTGGGTCAGCTGACAAAATGAAGTTGAGAGTGGCTGGGTTTTTATACCTTCTTTGGACTTTGTATTTGAGCTTTGTATTTGAGCTTCTTGTTCCTGTACAAGAACATGTCCTCTAATATTCTATTGGCTGTTGTCAGATTCCTATGGGGTCATGTAGGGGTCATAGCTGGCTTTATAGGCAAAAGAGGAAATGCAAATCCTAGGTGCTTGTCTGAGCTAATCTGGTCAACTTCTGGCTTATTGTGTATCTGAGCTCCCAGGTTTCTGTGACTTTGAAGTTTGGACTGCTCTGGGGTTGGGGCTTGTGTTCTGAAAGGATATTGGGCAATTCCTATTGTGGCTTTCACCCTGTGTTGGGTCTTGGGTGAGGGACTTCTTTCTAATTCTACCATTCTGCCAAGGAATTTCAAAATATCCTGTCTTGAATAGATTTCTGCCTGCAGTATTTGCTTCACTTATGAATAGAGCCTTCTAGATAGTTGCCGTCTTCTTTCAATGCGTTCTTTATCTCTTAAGTGCTGGTATCTGCTGTGGGTGATTAAGAAAGTCTTGAGGGCTGCTTCCTGACTCTAAAAACATGTTTCTCCATTTCTCCTTTAGGGAAATATATAGCACCCTGTCTTTTTAATATTGCTCAAAACATTTCATTCTTCGGGGGGGGGGGGATTCCCACAAGAGGTGGGGGTGGGGGAACCCCAGGCCATTCTTGTCTCCTGAGAACAGTGTACGTGGCACTCTATGAAATAACTTGAGTAGCAGATAAGGGCTATTTAGTGATACAGATTGAGAGAAAATACAAAATGTGCCCCAGCGTACTAGCACCAGACAGAGATGGAGAAACAAATAGGCTGTATCCATATAGCTTGCTAAACATGTGATGCCCGATTCACTTAAATGCAACTTTACTTGACGCTGAACTACAAACTAAACAACTCTCTGTTAATTTTTTTTTCTGGTTTGTATAAATATCCAGTCTTAGAGACAGGAGTTGGACACAGTTGTGTTTAAATACAATATTTATGATATATTGCACGGGTCCCCAACCTTTGCAACTTTAAGTCTGAAGGACTTTAGCTCCCAGACTTCTCCAGCTGAAGTCCTTCAGACTTAAAGTTGCAAAGGTTGGGGACCCCTGATATATTAAACTCCTGCTCCTTTTCACTGAGAAGGGATCTTACCTCTCTTCATCCTGGGGTTTTGGTGTGTGTGTGTGTGTGCAGATGTAATCTGTATTTTTACTATTTCAGTCACTCTCAAAAGATAAGTGAGAGGTGAATTATGAAGTTCATCCCTATCCTTGAATACTCCAGGCTTAAATTTTAAAGGAAAATTGAGAACACGTCTAAAGAAAAAGAACTTTTTATTTTTCCGAAGCCTCAAATATTTATGCTGAGTACTGTTTCAGAAGAAGACAGGGGCATTTCCTGAAAAAACTGCAAGAAGGTAGCCACCAGAAGATAGGCTTGAAGCAAAAGAGTACAAGCAGTCCTCAATTTACAACAGTTCATTGCGTGACCACTCAAAGTTACAATGGCACTGAAAAAAATGAGCGATGACCGTATTTCACCCGACCGTTGCAGCATCCCCAAGGTCAGTGATCAAAATTCAGACCCTGGTTAACTGACTCATATCTATGACAGATGCCGTGTCCCAAGGTCATCTAATCTTTGGATGAGCAAAGTCAATGGAGAAGCCTGATTCACTTAACATCTGTATCATAACTTAACAATTGCAGTGCTTCACTTAACAACTATGGCAAAAAAAAGGTCATAACATGGGGCAAAATATATTTAACAAATGTCTCACTTAACAACATCAGGCTCGATTGTGGTTATAAGTTGAGGACTACCTGTACTGACTTTATCTATGAGCAGAACAAATTTAAGGTGATTATCATTTGCAACTAGAAACTAGATTGGTGAATCTGGTTTCAGCCCCTAATTATAGTTTGAGGAGAACGACAGTTCATTGATTATTTGGCTGCCACGATATAAAAAAGATGTGAAGCCTCTAGAAAGGGTGCAGAGAAGAGCAACAAAGATGATTCGGGGACTGGAGGCTAAAGCATATGAAGAACAGTTGCAGGAACTGGATATGTCTAGTTTAATGAAAAGAAGGACTAGGGGTGGCATGATAACAGCGTTCCAATATATCAGGGGCTGCCACAAAGAAGGGGGAGTCAAACTATTCTCCAAAGCACCTGAGGGTAGGACCAGAAGCAATGGGTGCAAACTAATCAAGGAGAGAAGCAACGTAGAACTGAGGAGAAATTCCCTGACCGTTAGAACAATTAATCAATGGAACAGCTTGCCTCCAGCAGTTGTGAATGCTCCAACACTGGAAGTTTTTAAGAAGAGATTGGACAACCATTTGTCTGAAGTGGTGTAAGATTTCCTGCCTAAGCAAGGGGCTGGACTAGAAGACCTCCAAAGCCCCTTTCAACTCTGTCTATCCCATCCCATCCCATCCCATCCCATTCTATTCTATTCTATTCTATTCTATTCTATTCTATTCTAGGAATAACGGCACCTGGACTGATTAAAAACACATAGAAACACATAGAACACGAATCAGGGAGGAGAGAGAGGCAGAGCAGGCATATAATAATTTAAGCAAGATTCAGCAGCCTAGTGTATGTAATTTCCCGCAGACAGAGATTATATTAGTACATGATAAGGGAAATCATTGGTTTTATTTGCATTGTTTGCTTTGTTCCAGCAAATCGTTCTATGCTCTGTCCAAATTTTTTTGACAAGACAAAGCAAATATTCAACCTGCCAATAACGGCTAATGGAGTTTTGCTTGTAATGTAAGACTGAGCCTGTCAAACAATCTGTGCCACAATTGAATGGAGCCAAGCCAAAGGAATTCGTTGAAGGCGTAATTGTTTGAAAGAAGGAACTCACTTGCTTTTGCTGAACTAAGTTGAATGAAATGAAGATGTTTTTGTCTTGGGGGAAAAAAAAGAAAGGCTCTTATTTTGTTTCATTGGAGGACTCCCACTTGCAGGAACAATGTGTTCTTTATGAGCACAAATTCCACACATTTTTGTCCCCGGAGTTGCTGCATGTGGATTTCACTGGTGACAGCTTCCAAGCACAGACCACCTGTCGAATTGAATAATCCAGGGGTCTGCAAAGTCGGCTCTTTTAAGACTGGTGGACTTCAACTCCCAGAATTCCCCAGCCAGCTGTGCTGGCTGGGGAACTCTGGGAGTTGAAGTCCACCAGTCTTAAAAGAGCCGACTTTGCAGACCCCTGGCCCAGGTGTTCATTCAGAATTAATATGACTGCAACAATGAGCTTTGTAGCTAAAACCAGAATATAAACGCCTGATGGATCTTCTAGATAACTGAGATTAATCCTTTCCGAAGGGGCAGGAAATCATGTGATCCCTCGTTTGCAACCTTCTGACGAACAAAGTCAGTGGGGAAGCCAGATTCACTTAATAGCCATGTTGCTAACTTAATACATTTAATGATTCTCAGCTGTGGCAAGAAAAGTCGTCAAGTGGGGCAAACTCACTTAACAAATTGGGGGCCCAACTGTGGTTGTAACTCCAGGACTACTTGCAAATACAAACATATATTTGAATAGAGTCATCACAAAGCAAATTAGAATGGGGAAAATTCATTTCATATAACTATAGACAGTTCTCAACTTATGATTAGTCATTGAGCAACTCTTTGAAGTTAAAATGGACCTATCTTTGGACTAGTTATGATTTACATTTGAAGTTCAAAAATGCAATCAACTCCCCAGGGTCATCTGACTGAACTTCAGGCAGCCTACTCTAACTGCACTTCTGGTTTTCAGCAAAACCCCACCCATAGTAAACCATTGGTTTGTTTAACAACCATGGCATTCACTTTATGACCATGGCAGCTGCTTTAGAATAATCACATTTGCTTAGTGACTGATGCAAAAAAGGTCATAAAATCAGGTTAGTCACCTGATGGGCAGACACCATTATGCTTGTAAGTTGAGGACTACTTCTAGTGAAAAATTAAAAAAAAGTACATCCATGAACTCCAAAAATATTATACAGTTTTAATGGAGACAATGTTTAAAATGTACAGAATGGTGTTGGAAGTGAAGGACTCTGTCTAGAAACTCAAACAACCTTCCAATTTTTATGGGAGAAGCTGAATGCCATGGGGAGTAGAATCATATAGCGATAGCACTTAGACTTATATACCATTTTATAGTGCTTTACAGCCTTTCTAAGTAGTTTACACAGTCAGCATATTGCCCCCAACAATTTGGGTCCTTGAATTACCGACCTTGGAAGGATGGAAGGCTGAGTCAACCTTGAGCCAGTCAGGATCGAACTCCTGGCTGTTGTCAGTGAGTCAAGCCTGCAGTATTGCATTCTAACCACTGCACTTCTTTTATCCTTAACTCTGCTGAGACACTTGAGAAAATATCCAGAAATTCCTATCCATTTCCCCTAAAAATAAGACCTCCCAAGATAATAAACCCAATCAATTTGAGCGCATGCACTAATATAAGCCCTTCCCCCCAAAATAAGCCATCCCTGAAAATATTGCAACACAGCAGCAGCCATGAGGTGACCACGCTCGCTGCCTCCTGCACCTCAAAAATAATAAGACCTCCCTGAAAATAAGGCCAAGTGCTTATTTTGAGGATCAAAAGAAAATAAGACCCTGTCTTATTTTCGGGGAAACACAATATATATGTTCTTCTCTTGTATTACCCATCCTGCTCAGTATATAACCATGTAATTTACTCTGCAATTCTCTGATATTATTGAAAAGCTTTCCTTTGCAGCTATTCAACACCAATATATTACTTTTGCCCTGAATTAATATGAAGATGAGCCCTAATTGTATTACAACAACAATGTAAGTGAGCCTTCTTTGTTTGTGGCTAAAGATGGTATACAATGGCTTCTTTTTATCCTTAAGGTTTTAAAACACACATCTGCATGAATGTTAAGTCATCCTCTTTTAAAGCAGTACTTGACTCAGTCAAAAAATAAATATATCTTTGAAGGTTTTGCAAGCAGAATGACCTTCTGGAGGTGATTAGGCTTGAAGTAGGCTTACTAGGCAACCATTCAAAGAGTGCATGAAGAAAACTGAGGAGAAATTATAATAGTCTGTGCACTGTTAAGGGTGCTTGTAAATGAGATAATAATAATAATAATAATAATAATAATAATAATAATAATAATAATAATAATAATAATAATAATAATAATAATAATAATAATAATAATTTTAATACTTATAAACCGCTCCCTCTCCCCATAGGGACTCGGGGCGGTGCACAGGTAGAATAAAAACAATAAATACATACAAACATTCCTTAAAAACAAATTAAACCTAACCTGCGCTAAAATTTCCCATTAAAACTGAACTATACTAAAACTACCCAGTAAAAACCCCAAAGACAGAGAGACTATCCTAGGCCGGCCAGACAGAAAAGATGAGTTTTTAATTTAAGACGGAAGGAGCGGAGGTCCGTGGTCGTCCTAATATCTGACTTTCTTATGACAATAACATTTCCTGATAACAGCAACAGATGTTACCAGAAATCTGTGGCCACCTACAAAACAGCAATCTTTCATCTATCTAGTTCTTGTCCTCTTTTTATACATCTTGTTTGGGTTCTAAAGCCCATACTTTCTACATCTCCATTGCCACTGTTGACTGAGAATCAATGGAAATGGTCCACATCTAAAGGAAAAGAGAATATGACATAGCACAGGGATGGCAAACCTATGGCACACCTGCCGCAGGTGGCACGCAGAGCCATCTCTGAGAGCACATGAGGCGTTGTCCTATCAGCTCCAGCATACATGCACGCGCTGGCCAGCCGATTTTCGGCCTTGATTTTGAGCCAGTTTTCGCTCTCCTGAAGCCTCTGGAAGGTGAAAACCCAGGCAACATGCAAACCGGAAGTTCAGCAATGGACTTCTGGTTTGTGCGTTGGGTGGTTTTTCGCCCTCCAGAAGCTCCTAGAAAGCCTCTGGAGCCTGGGGAGGGCGAAAAATGGTCCTACTGGGTGTCAGAAAAGTCAGAAAATGGCCCATTTCTGGCCTCTGGAGGGCCTCCAGGGGTAGCGCAAGGGGCGTTTTAGCCCTCCCCAGGCTCCAAGAAAGTCATGTGCGCATGCGCAGGGACACAGCATGGGGGATTAAATTATGGGGGTGGGCACGTTCTTTGGGGCTGTTAAAGCTTGAAATGGAAAGATGCTATGTTTTCTCATGGTAGAATGCACTTAATTCTTGCAGATGATCGATCTTTTAGGGTTCCTCCTCATTGTGTCATATTATTTGCTTTCATATTTTTGTATTTTATTCTTCATGTAATTTTTAAAAAATTAAAAAGAAAGCAACAGCTGAGATTTAGCATTATCCCTCTTAGCTTTGGTATAAACGTAGAGACAAGAACATGGATTGCTTATCTCCTGTCAAGTGTTGAAGTTTTCATAGCGGAAGCTCCACTATATTCTTGGCTATACCTTGCTAAACCTATCCATCCCTACACCATTCTACATATACACAAATGCATGCAAACATTCATGGATGTGTGGATATCCTCGTAATAACAGCCATTGCCCAGAATTCTATACATTGAAAACAGAGGTGGCTTCCTCTGTAGGTGTTTTCAATGCACCTACCGGTTCAGACTGGTTCATCCATGTAGGTAGTAATGCATCTGGCCACCCCCTTGAACCGGTTCTATCAGCACCGCCGAAGATGCTGCCATCTTGTTTTTTATTTCTGCACACGCGCAGAAGCCATTTTTTTTACTACTACTCATGCACGCAGAGCGCGTCCTGGTTGAAACCCTGACAATTACAGGATGTCCAGAGAAGGATGATGTAAACATACATGTGAAATTCATGCAGTGGTAGTGCTGAAGTAGCAAAAGCCTGGTGGTGGTGAAGCAGCCACAGCATTCCCAAATCTCATTTCCACAGAGTAAGGCATCCTGTAGCATTCTATAGCATTAGCCCTTTTGAGGTACCTTTGTTGAAAAAGTTTTGCCCTCTGATACACCATTTTGCCTAGTTAAAGGTTACAGAAATTGGAAGAAATATCCATTTGGTTCAGTTCCAAGTGGGGAGAAAGACACTGGAAACATGGAGGCTGATTGGAAAGATAGTGTATTGATGGACAGGTCCACATGGGTTTGAGGGAGTGGTGAAATTCAACAATTTTTACTAACAGTTCTGTGGGCGTGGCTTGGTGGGCATGGCTGGGGAAGGATATTGCAAAATTTCCATTTCCATCCCACTCTGGGACCAGCCAGAGGTGGTATTTGCCAGTTCTCCAAACTACTCAAAATTTCTGCTACTGGTTCTCCAGAACCTGTCAGAACCTGATGAATTTCACCCCTGATTTAAGGTCCTGGTGCAGCTGAACACATGGAGTGGAGAGTGAGGGTTATTTATACACTCTCTTGAGCCTTCCCCTTGAGTTTTCTGTTCCTGTGGCAAGGACATGTAATCTATTGTTTGCTGTCAGATTCCCATGGAGCTATATAGGGGTCATAGCTAACTTTGTAGGTTTTCTGAGTCAAGCTTGGTTGTAACTTGGGCTGATGCAATGCAGTTCCTATTGCAGCTGAATGGCTTTGCCCTACAGGATTATCCTATCATCCTGCAGCTGAAGGCTGGCCCAGCACTGCTGGGGCTATTAAGAAAGGTGGGGGCTGCTTTCCAAAAGCATGTTTCTCCTTTAGGGAAATATAATATTCTGCCTTTTATAATATTTCCCAAAATATTGCATTCTTCTAGGAGATTGTTGAGTGCTAACTTTTGACACAGGAAGCAGAGTGTTAGTAGTACCTAGCTAAAATACCAAATTCCTTTGGAAAAGCTGATATATCAGTACTCGATTCATTCCCACAAACCTCTTTCTCTTTCACTTTCTTTCTCTCTCACGCACACACACACATGTAATTTCTTTATGTTTACCAGGTCCCCTGGTCCACCTTCTGCTTAAGTAGGAGTCTAAGTGGGCAGCCGGCTCAATAGGAGCCAGTTGTGTGCAGCGGCAGCCAAAAAGGCCCATGCAATCCTAAATTGCATTAACAGAAGGGATGCAATTAAGATCCAGGGAGGTATCCCCTCTGTAAAGCCTTAGTAAGGCCACACCTAGAATCCTGCATCCAGTTTTGGTCACCACACTAAAAACAAGATGTGGAGGCTCTAGAAAGAGTGCAGAGAAGAGCAAGAAAGATGATGAGGGGACTGGAGGCTAAAACATAGGAAGAACGGTTGTAGGAACTGGGTAGGTCTAGTTGAATGAAGAGAAGGACCAGGGGAGACAGGAGAGCATCTTCCAGTATTGGAGGGGCTGCCCCAGAGAGGAGGAAGGGGTCAAGCTATTCTCCAAAGCACCAGAAGGCCAGAGAAGGAAGAATGGGTGGAAACTGACCAAGGAGAGATTCAACCTGGAAATAAGGAGGAATTTTCCGACAGGGAGAACCATCAATTGATGGAAGAGAAGTTGCCTTCAGAAGTTGTGGGAGCTTCATCCCTGGAAGCTTTCAAGAAGAGACTGGACTGCCATCTGTCAGAAATGGTGTAGGGTCTCCTGCTTAGGTGGGAGGGGGGGTTGGACTAGATGACCTACAAGGTCCCTTCCAACTCTGTTATCTGTATTTTTTTTTTAGACATATCTATTTCAAAATGGATGCTGGGAGGTTGCTTTACTCCAAGCAATTCTTGTTTTGCTAATTCACAGAGTTTTCCAGTCTTATTTTTCAAGTTTTGTTCAAGATCCAGGGTGGAATTTCAGATTTGACAGCTCTTGGAAGTTCTTTTCATTCAAGCCTGTGACTTACAGAAAACAGTCCCTGGAGCTCCAGATGGACTTTGCTGCCCAGGGGTCTTGCCATTGGCTTGAGGTCTGCTCAGCTACGCAAAGTGGATGGTTTGCCCAAGAGTCTGGCTGTACTGACATTAGGTCTGCCTGCTCTTTAGAAACACAAAGGGGAAAGAGAATGTGGAAGGGAAAAAAAACATTATTGTAGCTGTTAAACAGTTCAAACCAACTTTTTCAACTTAGCCTAAAAACAAAAAAAAGACATGGTTTTCAAAGCCACTTAAAAAGCTAAAGGTTCCCCTTGCACATGTGCTAGTCGTTCCTGACTCTAGGGGGCAGTGCTCATCTCCATTTCAAAGCTGAAGAGCCAGCGCTGTCCAAAGACGTCTCCATGGTCATGTGGCCGGAATGACTAAACACCGAAGGGGCACGGAACACTGTTACCTTCCCACCAAAGGTAGTCCATATTTTTCTACTTGCATTTTTACATGCTTTCGAACTGCTAGGTTGACAGAAGCTGGGACAAGTAATGGGAGCTCACTCCATTACGTGGTGCTAGGGATTTGAACCACCGAACTGCTGACCTTTCTGATCGATAAGCTCAGTGTTTTTCAGCCCCTGAGCCACCACGCCCCACCCAAGCTACCTTTAAAAGTTTGCCATCTCTTCCAGCGTGAATCAAGGCTGTTGTTGCCAATTGATTTCTAAGCAGGAATCGTGTAAGATTTTTCTCCTTCTTTGAAAACCCTTTTGAAAAATGCATATCTAATGTGGAATCTAGAGTGAGATGGACCACATTTATGTACATCACTCCAGTGGGAATCTGCCTTTGAGGTGCATCAATACAATTCACCTTTTGGCTCTAAGCAACCACCAAGCCGGAGGTAGATTGCTCTGTCTTGGAGTTACGGTAAACTACAGAGTTTAGTTTTAATAATGATGGCAACAATGGATCAGAATAACCAGTCATCGTCTGTAGCCACACTTGGTGTTTTTGTCGCTGCATATGATTAAAATTTCAGCCAAATGTTGTTTGTTCCAATACATTGTTTTATTTTTATACTAGGTCCCAAGGGGGAAGATATTAATGCTATTGAATTATGTTGTATTGTTTCTCCACCTAAAAGCACTGAAAAGCTACCAGATGGAAAGATGGAAAAACCAGACAGAAGGACAGAAGGATAAGTAGACAAAGGAAGAACAGATGTTAGCCTTTATGTGAGAAATTTTACTAGTGTTTTAATCTTGATAAAGTCTTGACAAATCTGGCACAAATCTTGATGTTCAAAATTCAATGTAATATTTAAGGTCCGTTAAGCAAGAGGCGTTTAATGGTTAGAATGCAGTTTTGTTAGCTAACTCTGCTCACAGCCTGACGTTCAATCTGGATGGGCTCAATTTTGATTCAGCGTTCCATCCTTCCAAGGTTGGTAAAATGAAGACCCAGATTTTTGAGTGCAATATACCAATGATATAAACCAGGGCTAATCAACCTTTTTATACCTACCACCCACTTTTGTATCTCTGTTAGTAGTAAAATTTTCTAACTGCCCACCGGTTCCACAGTAATGGTGATTTATAAAGTAGGGAAGTAACTTTACTTTATAAAATTTATAAAGCAGACTTACAGCAAGAGCGATACAAATAGGATATTTTCAGAAATTTAAATTGTCACAGGAAATTTTATGAAAACCTAATGTTTTTAAATAATGCTATGAAATTTTTTTTTAAAGTCAATTAAATTTAAAAAAAAGGAAATTGCTTCAGTATCAGACAAAACCCCTACCGCCTACCATGAAAGCTGGAACGCCCACTAGTGGGCGGTAGGGACCAGGTTGGCTACCACTGATGTAAACTGTGCTGCAAAGCACTTAGTGCTATTGCTATTGCTGTAAATCAGTGGTCGAGTGGAAGACTCCAGGTAACAATGCCTGGTATTTCTAAGAATGGACCAGAAAAATAAATCAGAAGAGTAAAGTTCCAACATGTTTTAATTCAGTTTTCTTTTTAGATCTAATTTTAGACATTCCATTCATTTTTCATTTTGTAACTTTCCCTCGCTGACTTTTGATATTCTATCTCCCTTACATAATCGTACAGGTATTTGTCAGGTTACACCCATTTGTTCAGCGATTGTTCAAAGTTACAGTGGTGCTGAACAACATATTCTCAAAATTACCAGCTATTGCAACATCTCTGTAGTTACATAGAATTGACCAGCTGTTTGCTGAGAGTGCTACCAGTTGCCAGTGCCAACACATTGTTTTTGATACATATTCCCCATTCGTGCTTATTTATTTTTTTCTAATCCTGGGCTTCTTGGTAGCCCAGTGCCCATTAGGTAAGTTATTGATGATCATCTGACAGTGTCTACCCTACCTTACCAAAACTAGGCAATGCTGGACAGAGCAGGATACAGAATAATAGAGTTGGAAGGGACCTTTGAGGTCTTATAGTCCACCCCTGCTCAGGCAGGAGATCGTATACCATTCCAGACAAATGGTTGTCTTAATACTTTTAAAAAACCTCCAAAGATGGATCACCCATAATTTCTGAAGGTCAGCTGTTCCACTGTTTCATTGTTCTCCTTTGGAAATTTCTCCTTTGTTCCAGGTAGGATCGTTCTTTAATGATATTCCACCCATTCCTTCTTGTCCTTCCCTCAGGTGCTTTGGAGAATAAGTCAATCCCCTCTTCTCTGTGAGAGCCCTTCAAATATTGGGAAGACTTCTATCGTGCAACTCCTTCTCTTTGTTAGACTAGACCAGGGGTCTGCAAAGTTGGCTCTTTTAAGACTGGTGGACTTCAACTCCTAGAATTCCCCAGCCAGCCTGGCTGGCTGGAGAATTCTGGGAGCTGAAGTCCACCAGTCTTAAAAGAGCCAACTTTGAAGACACCCGGACTAGACATATCCAATTTCTTGTTCATTATGTTCATCGTATGTGGCAAGAGGCAATTCCAGGGCCACTCACCAAGTTTGCTGCAAGGAAAAATGAGTCTAAAAGGAGGGGTCTGAGAAGGGGCTAGTGTTTTGGCCTGTCAGCCATTGTCCCCTCCAGCAGCTGAATCAGAGGAGGAGGCATGGGATTCAAGGTCAACATCAGGGGAGCTCCAAGGGGGAAGAGGGAATGGGGTGGCAGACAGAGAGAGACAGAGGCAGAGCCTGGGCCATCCCTCAGCCCTCAGATGGAGAGTCAACAGCCCCCAGGTCTGGAGGTAGCTGATGAGGAAGAGGAGGAACAGCTGGGTCCAGTGCCTGATGCACGGATGTGCAGAAGTCAGAGAAGAAGAGAGCAGTGGAAAGCCATGGGCTGATGCTGGGGAAAGAACAGCCACTGCTGCTAATGAGGCTCCACCCTAGCTGGGGATAAAAGGCAGGGAGTGGAGATGAATAGGTGTGGCAGACAACTATCCATCTTCTGGCCAGATGGACTTGTTAGCCTGTGAGATGAACGTTTTGCCGGGGCTGCCGGCATTCCTAATAAAGTTCACGTCAATAAACACGTTTATTGTGTTTGGGGAGCTGGGTCAGAGCAGCTGGGTTTTCATAAGCAGCCATGGAAGTACCTCTTGTTTTGCTCAATGCTGCCCAGCTATGGGGATAGTCATTAATCACTTCCCCAACCAGATGCTGCACTGTGAGAAAACCTGAAATTAGGAGAGAATAAGCAGACTCTACACAATGGCTTATGCGGTTGCTATTTTCTGGGGTCACTGGTACATTGCTTTATTTTTTTTTAAATCAACTGCATTAAGTTTCAAAGAGAGATGATATATGAAAGAACAGAAAAAAAGAGGAAAAATTAGGGGATGGGGATCAAAGTGGAAAAAAGTTAAAATGTGAAGAAAAAAATAAAATAATAACATAAAATAAAATAATAGGATTGATGTACAACTGTCTTCAGTATAGATATAAATATATAGTAGAATGCTCTCTTATTCTAAATTAAGACAAAAGCACATAAATCATTCATACACACAAACACACGCACATTATACATACATGTATGTATGTATGTTGGATAGATGGATGGATGGATGGATGGATGGATGGATGGATGGATGGATGGATGGATGGATGGATGATGGGAGGGAGAGAGGGATGGTAGATACTGAAAGTGCACAATATTTCTATAATTATAATGGATCTAATCATCAAATCCTAAAATCATTTTTATCTTTTTCAAGCAAGAAATCAAAAAGTGGTTTCCAAATATAAACAAAGCTAAATAGGCTTTTATCTTTTTATAAAAGTAGTCAGTTTTGCCATCTCTGCCAGTTCCATTAACTTCCTAATCCACTCTGCCCTAGCACATTGCTTTAGATGAGGTTGGAGATGAAGGGATTAGAAGACTGTAGTAAACAGGCATTCAATGGAAAACACACTGGCTGTTTTCCAAACAGCTGCTGGCATTGCTTTTGATGTGTATTCCCCATTGTATGCCTGCTTACTCTCTTCTAATCTCTTCTACTCAATCTCTGAACTCTGCAAGAGGAGGAAAAAGAAAAACAACAGATTGGACCCAAGGCAACATGAAATAACTGTAATGGTGATCATGTGACTAAGGTAAGCTGCAAAAGTCATAAACCATTGTAAATTGGTCATAAAGTTGTCCTAACTTTAGTGATCCCTAGTGTGGGTAAGTGAGGGCTACCTGTTATATTTCTATTTGTTTGATTGTGTTCCAGTGGTGGGTTCCGGATCCCATTTCAACTAGTATGGTTGGAACGGGGCCGCCGTTGTCCACATGGACGTGCGTAGCATGTGCATGCGTCTTACCATCCAGTGCCTCCATGAGCCTCTACGACGCTCCAGTTGCTCAGCAGAGCATCATGTAGGCGCTGTATGCACCATACACGTGCGTGGAAGCCCTGAAGACTTTAAAGACAGGTAAGGAGCACAGGTGGGCCGGTGGGCCCTCTGGAGCACCATACCGGAACAGTACCTGGTGCTCTGGGCAGGCTCTGGTATGCCCATACCGGGGCATACCACCTGCAACCCACCGCTGCTATGCTCCTTCTGGTTACTGAGAGACAAAGGGCATTTTACAGCTGAGCAATACTGGTAAGAGACAGAATAAATGTAAAAGCAAAATACAGAAGTAAATATTTAACAATGAATTTTCCTGAGAAAAATTAATCCATTTAATAGCCTGCCTCCCAAAGTTCTGGTTGCTCCATCACTAGAGGTTTTCAAAGATACACTGGACAACTATTTGGGATTAGGGTTAGTCAGTGGTGAAATTCAGGGTTTTTTACTACCGGTTCTGTGGGCGTGGCTTGGTGGGCATGGCAGGGGAAGGATACTGCAAAATCTCCATTCCCACCCTACTTGGGGACCAGCCAGAGGTGGCATTTGCCGCTTCTCTGAACTACTCAAAATTTTCACTCCTGGTTCTCAGAATCTGTCAGAAACTGCTGGATTTCACCCCTGGTGTTAGGCTATAAGATCTGGCTTGGACAGGCAGTTGGACTAGAAGACCTCCAAGGTCCCTTCCATCCCTATGATTCAGCAATGATCAGCAATGATGTTCTACACGTCTTGTGCAGGTCTTTACTTTATCTCATTCCTGTAATGGTCTCTGAAATGAAACTTTCATCCAATAGTCAAGCATCAGTCCTTTGGCTAACTAAGAAAACTGGCCCATTCCTTTTTTCACTATTGAGTTGCAAAACATGTTGTGAAGCGGGCTTCCTTAACGGGAAATAATCCAAGCAAGCAGAGATGCCACAACTCCACCAGCACTTATTCTCAAGTACTTCTGTTCTTTTCAGTTAATTTGGAGCGCTGAGCTGCAGCGCTTCTTAAGTTGTGTCCTTCCTCTTTTGCTGCTGTCTTTCCACCTGTCATTTACCCTTAAGCAGAAGGCAAACAACCAGGGCTCGAATCAAATTATTTTTAATGAGCCTTGACATGTCCTGGCTGAGTCTGTTCTTCTGAGCTGGGGTTTAGTATCAGGGTGATACTGGCATGTAACCACACGTTGTAGAAAAATGAAATATGGGAAATAATAAGACGCTTGTGTCCATTCCCCACCCCCACCCCAAATGGACTATTTTGCGAATCAGGAATGTCAGTACATCGCAAGCAAGCAGTCCTAAAACAAGTGTTTCTATTCATGCCCATTTGCAAACCACAGCAAAAAACCAAACAAATCCCACACACAATCTTATTTGGTATACTGGTCCAGCAGGACAATGAAGACAAGGGTGGGGGAATTAACTAGCATGTGATTTTGTGATACTGACTGACATGAATTGTTACCGCAACAGAGCCCAATTTATACAGCTAACACTGTGCTGACTATGACACAGGTGTCAGACCTCCATAATTGCTCTCAGAGAACATAATTGTTCCCAGATGCAAGTGGGAACAGTCAACTGTAAAAAGTTCTTGTCCTCGTGTTCTTTTTGTATAATTCATAGGTACATCTGGTTGAGCACATTTGGGTCTTTTGACTTGGCCTTTGGATTTTTCTTGCAACTCTATTTCCATTCTGCGAGGGTTGGGGAAGGACTTGGCAACCTACCCTGTAAAAAAACATGCCAAGAAAATTTTATGGAAAGACTCTCAAATGAATCAGTGATGGTGCCCAATGATAGGATCCCCAGGCCACAAGGTACTCATCAAGCTACTGTGAATGAGAAAGAGCTTGCAGGCAGAAGTCAAGGCATTAATGATGCACCTGGAACAAACCTGGCATGGTTCCCAGCTGATGATAACAGCCATTGCAAAGTTCTGCCCTGCAGGAAGACACATTGGATAGTAACATGGACTGCCTGAGGAATGAGACGGGGCTAATTGGATTTCACCAAAGAGAAAGTCTACTCACTTGGTGTTCGTGAGTTACACTGGCTAGACAACAACACTAAGAAAGCAGACCATTCGAATGGCCAATCAACAAGAGAGCCAATCAGCTGCTCATAATTTATACGTAGCTCTAAATGAACAACCTTTCACATGACCAACTGACCAAACTGGTACACAAGACATTGATAAGATAAGGAGAATAGGGCAAGAAAATCCTGCTGATTATGTTATCTAGTCTAGTAAAGAAATGTTCAGAAATTAAATTGAAACAAGCTTGGAGAGCAAACCACTGCCACAGACAACTCTTTCTAGTCTCAGGAATTCACCATCAGGAATGAAAGGAGTGGCATTTATCACAAGCAAGAAACTTGTCCAAGCAGTGGAAAGCTTCTCAACGGTTAATGATTAACAGATTAACAGACTAACAGAGTTGGAAGGGACCTTCCAGGTCACCTAGTACAACCCTCTGCCCAAGCAGGAGACCCTACATCTGCCTCTACCTAGGATTGAATGCACAATCTCCTGATTGGGAGGCGAGAGCTCCACCTCTAGGCCACAGCAGCAGATATTACATTATGACCTTCCAATTCTGGGCCAAGCCCCTCAAAATCAGTCTATGCCCCAAAGACTGATGCAACACAGCTTGAGATAGAGGGTTTCTATGCCACCATTGAAAGAATTCTGACGCAAGAATCCCCAAAAGATTCTTTGTTGGTAAAACATAAATTTAGCACAAAAGTAGTTTGTCACAAAAGCAACTGCCTGTGAAGGCCCCTATATTGGGGCTGAAAGGCAAAAGTGGAAGCAGTATTCTCCATCCCATAATTGGGTAGACCAGATTGCCCTGATTTAAAAAAAAACAATCCCAAAAGGACATTGTTTATGTTATATCCCAGGGGTCTGCAAAGTCGGCTCTTTTAAGACTGGTGGACTTCAACTCCCAGAGTTCCCCAGCCAGCATAGCTGGCTGGGGAATTCTGGGAGTTGAAGTCCATCAGTCTTAAAAGAGCCGACTTTGCAGACCCCTGTTATATCCTCAATGAAAACTGATTTTGAATCATGAACACCTGATTCAAATAGCATAAGTATCACGTATAAACTTGGATCTCACCAATAAACTGCAATGTAATCAGACCAACAGTATCTGATGCAGCCCATTTATGGTCCACTTCAGTCCTTGTTGTCAAGACATATCCAGATGCTGATTGTGGTTGAGATCATGAATTGTTGGTGGCTAAGATCAACTATACAACATCAAAAGGATTGCACTGCAAAAGAAGTTTGACGTAGCCAAAATCCCTTTCACAACTGAAGTTAAAAAAAAAAGTTTGAACTGCTGGACATAATAAGAAGATGTCTGATAAACTTCAGCAAGGAATCCAATCACCCATCATTGAAATAATTGAATATGTACCATAGAAACTAGAGAAAAAGCACAAGTAGCTCTCAGATGGAACCATCAGAGTAGCAGAGTGAAGAAAAGCCAGCAAAACAGCAGGTAAAATGGAGGAAGCAAGGAGATTGAGAGTAGATTTCCAAAGAACAGCAAGGAAAAACACTGAGGTTTACTGGGATCAGTGTTACAAGCAGCTAGAAGAGAACTGCACCAAGGGACACACCAGGAATCCATTTGTGCAAGTCAAGAGGATTTGTGGTGCCAAGTCAAAAGGTGTTCTGATCTAGGCTTCCTGAAACAGTAGGAAACACACACTTAGTCCCCAAAACCCTCTTTTTATTTCAACAGCTGTGAATTATGTTCGTTCACAGCCTGTAATGAGTCACAAATAGTTTGTAAAGAGTCCAAGGGTAAAGAAGTCTGCCAAAGTCTTTTGGGATAAGGCTGATAAGCACCCACCTTTATCTCCCTTGAAACACTGCCAAAGACCTAATTGGCAATTAGCTTTCCTGCAAAGGCTCACGTGCCAATCATCTCCAAGCCTTACTCCTGAGTCACCTGTTTTGCCTTAACTGTTCTTGCCTTCTGGCAGCTCTGCACATGCGTGCACTGGGAACAGGCTCCCCCTGTTCCTCTACCTTGCTGATGTCCAACTCCGGAGGCAGCACATAACTCCTACATGGCCCTGGCCCCGTCTCTGCCTCCAACGCAGAGCCCTCATCCAAGCCTTCCCCAGACTCCAGGACTGGCCCATGTTCCTCCCCAACCTCCTCACTGTCCGACTCTGCTGCCAGCTCCACAGGCCACCGGCAGACCATAACAAAAGGCGCCATGGTGGCACAATGTTTAAAATGCAGAATTTCAGGCTAACTCTGCTCACTACCAGGAGTTCGAACCTGATTGGCTCAAGGTTGAGTCAGCCATTCATTCTTCCAAGAATGAGGACCCAGATTGTTTGATTTTTTTTATTTTATTCATATTTGTATCCCGCCCTTCTCCAAAAAGGACCCAGGGCGGCGCACAGGAATTTAAAAGCATACAGAACAATACAAGAAATACAAAATTTAAAAATATATTAAATTAAATTATAAACCTATGCTAAAATCAAATTAAAAACCCCAATTTAAATAGTCTCGACGGGAGGGTTAGGCTAGGCCGGCTTGCTGAAAAAGATGTGTCTTTAGACACTGGTGGAAGAGGCGGAGGTCCATGATGGTACGCAATTCAGGGGGTAGGTCGTTCCAAAGGGCAGGGCCTGCCACAGAGAAGGGCAGGGCCCTGGGTATCGCCAGACGGTATTGCCCGGCTGACGGCACCCTGAGAAGGCCAACTCTGTGGGAGCGGATCGGCCGAAGTGATGTATGGGGCAGGAGACAGTCTCACATATAACTAGACCCCGAGCCATGGAGCACTTTAAAGATTGTTGGGGGCAATATGCTGAGATTGCAAACCACTGAGAGAGTGTTGCAAAACACTATGAAGTGATATACAAGTCTAAATGCTATTTTTTTTTTACTATTCAAAAACCATTTACTGCTCTTAAAAACATCATCAAAAACAAGGAAGGAAAAGAACTGACAAAAAAAGATGTCAAAAACAGATGGTGAGAATCTATGCCAGCAACAAAAAAGCTCAGCCTCATCATGATGATGAAGAAAGGAAAGCAAAAATCATCCAAGAGGAAGTTGTGTGTGTAATGAGCCAATGGCCAAATAACAAGAGCCTGAGTGTTGGTGCCATTTGCCCAGCATAGCTGAGGCTTGTACTATCCACAACCATCACAGCCTTCAACGAGAAAATTTGGGAAGTAAAAACATGGCCACAGGACTGGAAGTGATAAATGTTCATTCCATTTCCCAAAAAAGGTCTACAACCTAACTGCCCTCATCATTAGTGCTAGCAAAATTCTCCTTAAGGTCATACAACAATATCTGGCACCAACCAATCGAAAGGAAATTACCAGATGTGCAAATTGGCTTCAGAAGGGGGGTTCTTTGTGGCCATATCACCATCATCATGGGTCATAGAAAAATCTCAAGAATATCAGAAGAACATCTATCTGATCAGAAGAACCGAACCCGATCCTTGTTGTTGAAGTGGAAGAAAAAAGTACTTGGTTTGAAAATGATAGATCTGCCAGAAAAGATTGGAAGGAATATGAATATAAGAAATTCTGAGATAATGGAATTGATGAAGGATGGGCTGAAGTTTCTTGGCAAGAGGAATGATGTGTTGTTAAGGAAAATGTTTCAACAATTGATATTGCAGAGATATTTACAACACAGATTTATGAACTTTGGTAATGAGGTGCATTTAGGAAGAGGAGAGGAGAAGAGAGGGAAGGAGGGGGAAAGAAGAAAAAGAGGAGAGGAAGATTGGGAGGGATATAGGATGAGTAGGAGAGAAGGTATGAAGGGGACGAGGTAGAGAGGATTAGGGGAGAGGAAGGGGAAGAAGGAAAGGGAAAGGAGAGGAGGAAAGAAGAAAGTAGAGAAAGGAAGGATGGAGAAAAGGAAAGGAAAGAAAAGTTCAGTGGCGGGAAAATAAAATAAGTGTATGGGATGGTAAGCAAAGCAATCCCAATCATATATTTTAATTTTTTTATATAGAAAAATGAACATTTAAAAGTGTGAAAACGTGATAAGAATAGTAACTATGAGAATGTATAGTAAATGTGTGTATGAGACTAAAAATAATAATAAAAACCTTTTAAAAAAAAGGAAACGAGGTGCAAATCTACATTTGGGTTTGATATAGACAATTTACTAAGTTGCAGTACCATTTCCACATAGAGAAATTTGGGGCTAAATTGTCTGATTGGATTTTTGGTGCTGACATTGAGCCAAAAACCCCAATAATTAATATTATCAAATCCTGAATGTTCTAAGCTATTTTGGGTACCAAAGCTAACACTGTTTATGTGTCTTTTGCTTTCTTAGATTCCAGCTTCTTTAAAGTGGCCACTTATGAATCTTATTTTTTTTGCTATTAACACAATTGGGAATTAACCTGAATTTTCAGCTCTCTGAATATGTGATCAAGGCTTAGTATGGTCTCTTGGAGCAAATAGATCATGATCAAAAAGAAAATGATCAAACAGATCATGCTAAACAAATTTTATTTCATTCTTTGACAAAATGACTAAATTAGTAGAGCAGGGAAATGCAGTGGACATAGTATACTTGGATTTTGGTAAGACATTTGAAAAGGTAGACGATAACCTACTTCTTGGTAAGCTAAAAATGTGGAACAGATACCAGATGGATTTGTAACTGGCTGACAAACTGCACTCAACATGTGGTCCTCGATGGAATTGCATCTATATAGAACAAGGATGTCCAAACTTGGGAACTTTAAGACTTGTGGACTTCAACTCCCAGAATTCCCCAGCCAGCATCATTTTACTCACCTCAGAAGGATAAAGGCTGAGTCAACCTTGAGCCTGGTGGGATTTGAACTGCCAAATTGCAGGCAGCTGGCGGCAGCAGAAGTACTCTGCAGTACTGTACTTTAACCACGGTGCCACTGCAGCTCAATAGCCTAGGCAAAATTCGGAGAGGGGGTGTTTAACTTATTTTCCAAAGCACCTGAAGGCAAGACAAGAAACAGTGGATGGAAACTAATCAAGGAGAGAAGCAACCTGGAACTAAGGAGAAACTTCCTGATAGTGAGAACAATTAATCAGTGAAATGGCTCATCTTCAGAAGTTGTGAATGCTCCGTTACTGTAGCCTTTTAAGAAGAGACTCTATAGCCACTTGTCTGGAATGGTCTAGGTTTTCCTACTTGAGCAGGACTAGAAGACCTTCAGCGTCCCTTCCATCTCTATTATTCTGTTAAGTTCTGTTATTTCTGTTAACTTAAGCTTTAAATGCTGCACAGTTAGGGTCAATTAAAACTCTCAAGTAAGTGTGAATAAATGCCAGGCTGACTCTCACGGGGATGAATATAAATATCTAAGAATAGGAGGTGGGAAATTTCTCTATGCCACCTGTTCTATGCTTTCTGTAAAACCTATCATTGTGATATCTATCTTATGTGACAACCTGCTTTGTCTGCTTCTTACCTAACATAGAATATTACCAGGAAGCCTCAACCCTAACCCCAGAGAGCCTTGCCTTTGATGATACAGTTCTTCTCAGGAAGTCCAAGCTTGGCAACTGGCCATATCAATCCTACTGTTGGAGATAGAGATGCTAGAGATAGTAGAGATGGAGATGGAGATGGAGATGGAGATGGAGATGGAGACAGAGATAGAGATAGAGATAGAGATAGAGATAGAGATAGAGATAGGGATGGATGGATAGAGTTAGAGTTAGAGTTAGAGTTAGTTAGAGTTAGAGTTAGAGTTAGAGTTAGAGTTAGAGTTAGAGTTAGAGTTAGTTAGAGTTAGAGTTGGATGAATGGATGGATGAATGGAGATAGCTATGGATGGATGGATGGATGGATGGATGGATGGATGGATGGAGAGAGAGAGAGATAGAAAGATAGACAGACAGGGGGAGAGAGAAAGAGAGAGAGAGAGAGAGAGAAGTGATGGAGGGATGGGTGGGTTCTGTGTTGGGACGTTTTCGGCATTTTGATTTTTTTTTGTTCAACAGTCAAGAGGTTGCTTTTCTTCATTCCTACTTTCTCTGTGTAAAAACAAAGAAAAAAATTAAAAGTATATTGCAGTGAAACCCTTGAAGGTATCTAGATCTAACCAGGTGATCTCTAGAACAGGATTTACCTCCACTGTGTTCCATGGAACCCTAGGAATTTTGGGGATAAAACAGGGTTCCGTGAGAAACTAAGGATTTATACAAACACTGAATCACAAATCAGCCAACTCCTTTCTAATCTACATTTCATGAGAATCCAGATGTGGTTTGTCCATAGTTTGGTACGTTGTGAAAATGGAACTAAATAAACCATGGCTATTTAGTTATAGATGTCATGCAAATGCAGTCTGTCTCATCTTTATTTGATTTGCAGTGATTATATTAGATTTTATGCAAGCAGGAAACAGAGTTGCTTTTAGAGGAAAGATCTTTGTCTGTTTTATTTATCAGCCACAGCTTTCCTGCCCTGAAAGAAAAGCAAAAGTACAAACGTCAATTAATTTGCAGAAGGAAATAAATAATTTCTCACCTCCAACCCCATACATCCCTATATAGAAGTACGTCTCACTGTGTCCAGCGATGCTTATTCCAAAGAATATAAGCCTTCAACTGCAGTCTTAGCTGTTTTGGAGTCAAAAAATAAGAAGATCTTTTGCAGCTTTACTCAGAAATAAGTTTTGAATTGTGAAAACACAGTATAACAGTATAAGACAGTATAACTGTGTCCTTTTCGCTGATGACATGAAACTATTTAACACCACTGACAATGCGGCTGCCCTACAAAGGTGACCTTGACTATGTGTCGGAATGGTCGAACAATTGGCAATTTCAAATCTCAACCAACAAATGCTCTGTCTTACACATTGGCAACAAAAATCAGAACACCAAATACAAGCTGGGCGGACATGACCTCATAGATGACTCTCACTCTGTCAAGGATCTAGGAGTACTCATTTCAAAAGATCTCAGCTCCAGAGCTCATTGGAGCATTGCCAAAAATGGCATTAAGAGTTGTTAACCTAATTTTGCTGAACTTCTTCTCTGGTAACATTGCACTGCTAACCAGAGCATACAAAACCTTTGCCAGACCAGTTCTCGAATACAGCTCGTCTACCTGGAATCCACACTGTATAATGGACATTAATATAACCCAGCGAGTCCACAGGTATTTCACAAGAAGAGTATTCCACTCCTCTGCTCGCAATAGAATCTCTTATGCCACCAGGCTTGAAATTTTGGACTTGGAAAACCCAGAACTATGCCATCCACGGTCGGACCTCAGCTTAGTACACGAAAAATTGTCTGCTACAATGTCTTACCAGTCAATGACTACTTCAGTTTCAACTGCAATAATACACGGGCAAACAATAGATACAAACTCAAAGTAAACCACTCCAAACTCAATTGCAGAAAATATGACTTCAGCAACAGAGTGGTCAATGCGTGGAATGCACTGCCTGACTCTGTTGTTACATCCTCAAACCCCCAAAACTTTAACCTTAAACTGTCTACCGTGGACCTCAACCCATTCCTAAGAGGTTTGTAAGGGGGCTTGCATAAGCGCACCAGCCATCCCAGTCCTACTGCTCCCATTTATTTGTACTCATTTCTTATGTATATACTTAGACCTGCTTATACTTATATGTTTATACTTGTTTTCTCTTACATGCTTGACAAACCAAAACAAATAAATAAATAAAATAAAATAAAAAACAAGCATAATACAGTGGTACCTCGGTTCACGAACTTAATTCATGAACTGACTCTGGTCGCGAACCGAATTGGTCGTGAACCGAGGCACAGTTTCCCATAGGGTTTAATGTAAATCCGGTTAATCTGTTCTGATCTTTTTTTGGGGGTTTTGAAGCACAAAAAATATGAAACAAATTACAATACACATTAGTACAGTATAGTAATGTATAAAAGCATAACAAAAATAAAAAAAAGTCACTGAAAGTACTCACAGTGTACTTTTTTCTGTGTCTCCTTCTCTCCACCATCTTCCTACAGGAAGTCACAACCATGTGACAGCCAGGAAATAGCATTAAAATGTCCGCGGCTCCTGTTCGTGAACCGAAGCGGAGTTTGTGAACCGGAGCATATTTTGATGAACTTTTCTGTTCCTGAACCGAGTTGTTCGTGAACAGAAGCGTTCGTGAACCGAGGTACCACTGTACTTTGTTTACAGTCCACTGATTTAACTAGATTTTCAGCATGCCCTTATGGAATCCTCATTTTTCTCCACTTTTGCATAGACCCAACTTTGAAAAACAAAAATTGGAAGTAATAAATGAAACGTTATGGGGAAGGCATTATTTGTGAAATGCAGGTATTCTGTGTTGAGGAAAAGACCCTACTCCTATAGCTTGAAGTAGACAGATGTAACAACGCATTCACTTCCCCTCCTTTACAGTCAACGATGAATGCTGCATTCCATCTAGAAAGGTCAAATTGTCCACTTCTATTCTAGGACTGATCCTAAGTATTAAAAACAGACTCATTGGGTTGACTATAGCTTGAAATCTTGGAACAATTAAGTTGTGGGGAAGTAGAGACAACTTTGGGAACTCACCTAAACACTAAGCATATACGGGACAACTTGAAGATTTACCGAGTAGAAGAAACTGAAGCAGATGGAACTGTTATGGAGAACAGAATAACAGATCCCATTCTTTACAGTGGCTACATGAAGAACAGGATCTGAAGAGTGTAATTCATATCTAGATGGACACAAGTTCCTCAATCCACTATGATCTATATTATGTTTGGTTTCATTTGGTGCATTATGGTTTGTAAATCCTAGTTTATAGTTAATTTGATGTAAAATGAGCTGAAGCTAATTCAGCAATGCATAACCTGGGGGAGAAGGCTTTGCATAAAGTTTGAAAGCCAGTGTAAGGTAGTGTTTAAGGTGTTGAAGTAGGATCCAGGTCTGATTTTACCTGAGCTGTGGATAATTTACAAGGTAACTTTGGGTCTGTCACTTTCAATCTTTCACAGCCAGTCAATCTCACAGGATTATTGTTAATTAAATAGAGATAAGGAATGTGATATATATTTCCCTGGGTGCCTATATAAAAAACAGGATATAAAAGTAATACACAGATAACAAACCTTTCTTTCTTTCTTTCTTTCTTTCTGTCTTCTTTTGCTTTCTTTCATTCTCTTTCTGCCTTTCCTTCTGCCTTCTGTCTTTCTTTCTGTTTTTCTTTCTGTCTTTCTTTCTCTTTCTATCTTTCTCTTTCTGTCTTTATTTCTCTTTCTGTTTTTCTTTTACTTTCTGACTCTTTCTTTCTTTCTTTTCTTCAGCAAATGTGATTAGTGCTTGAAGAAGAATGCTGAGGATTTGCTCTCCAAGGATATACTGCACTATTCTTTGGTAACACTCCACTAAGAATGTTTTAAACTCTGGTTTCTTTCAAAAACCAGAATTGTACGGCTTTTCATGGATATTAACCTTCAAAGGTTCATTGATCATGTGAAGACCAAAAAAACATATTTAGCATTATGTGTGATCCGATTCAATACTTGTAAGGAGAACAGAAAGAATAGAATACTCTGTAGTGATAGAAAAATAGACTAGCTATTCTTAGAGGTATTCTTTAATACTATTATGGCTAACGTTTGAGAAATGTAAATAAATTCTACCACATAGACATTTTCACTCATATCTAAACATATTAACACATGTACAGTTTATGGAAACATGATGGGTTTACAGTCCATGAAAATCCTAAATTGAATTAAGAAAATGCAACCTAGCATGCTGTGTTTTTTTTAAAAAAAACCTTATTGTGGCTTATTGTTATGGCCTATCTTCTCAACAAAAGCTCGTTTCATTTAAACCAACTTGCCTTTGCCCTACTTCCAATCTGCAACTGTTTGGCAGTTAGTTCTACCATTTAGTATTTCTTCTGTCATGTCTAGTTAAGTATCTAAAAAGATTTTTTTTTCACTCCAAGAGTTTTCACAGTCTCTGTTTGGCCTATAAGCCATGGGCTGATTAGCATTTCTTCAAAAGATACCAGTTCCTAATTTAAAAAGGAAAGCATCTTTGATCCTGGTCTGGTAGCTACTTTCAAGTTGTGGAATGAAATTTCTTGAATTCAGGGTTCAGTTCTTCCTTTTACTTCCCCACCATAGTTTTACAGTGTTCCTTGTTTTAATGTCTTCGGATGGGTTTTCAGGAATGAAGCTCTTGAACCTTTTAGGACAAGAGAAAAGGTAACAACTCAAAGTGAAAGCCAGTTTGTGTAGTGGTTAATGCATCAGGCTAGAAATCAGAGGACCATGAGTTCTAGCCCCACCTTAGGCACAAAGTCAAGAGAAAAGGAGACTGGCGACCTTGGCCAGTCACTTTGTCTCAGCCTAGAAGCAATCTACTTCTAGGTTCTATCATATCTCAAGACCTAAAATGGACACTTAACATCAAAACATCATCAAAAAAGCACAACAAAGAATGTTCTTTCTGTGCCAATTCAGGAAGCTCAAACTGCTCAAGGAGCTGCTGATATAGTTCTACAGAGAAATTACTGAGTCTGTCTGCACCTCCATAACTGTCTGGTTTGGTTCTGCAACCCAACAAAACAGACACAGACTTCAGAGGATAATCAGAACTGCAGAAAAAACAATTACTGTCAATCTACCTTCCATTGAGGACCTGTATACTGCACGAGTCAAAAAGAGGGCCGTGAAAATATATACAGACCCCTCGCATCCTGGACATAAATTGTTTCAACTCCTACCCACAAAACAGCGCTATAGAGTACTGCACACCAAGACTACTATGGTTGGTTTATGGTTTATGGTTTATTAAATTTATATACTGCACCCTTTCCCAAAAGGGACTCGGGGCGGTGCACAGGCAATTTAAAAACATATATAAACATAACAGTATACAAAATATAAAACCAAATTAAATTAATATCCCTGTGCTAAAAAATTTAAATATATTAAAACAATATCCCTAAAAACAATTTAAAACAATTTAACTGCAGACTGTGGGCTAGGTGATGTAAGTTAGGCCAGGCCGGCCTGTTGGAAAAAATAAGTTTTAAGGTTCTGGCGGAAGGAGCAGAGGTCTGTGATCGTTCTCAGTTCAGTACTAGACACAAGAACAGTTTTTTCCCGAATGCCATCACTCTGCTAAACAACTAATTCCCTCACTACTGTCAAACTATTGACTAAGACTGCATTACTATTACTATTAGTCTTCTCATCATTCCTATCACCCATCTCCTCCCACTTATGACTGCAGGACTGTAACTTCATTGCTTATATCCTTACGATTTATATTGATATTGATTATTTCCTGACTGCTTATTTGTATCCTATGACTATCATTAAGCGCTGTATCTTATGATTCGTCACAAATGTATCTTTTATTTTTATGTACACTGAGAGCAGATGCACCAAAGACAAATTCCGTGTGTGTTCAATCACACTTGGCCAATAAAGAATTCTATTCTATTCTACTTCTGAAAAACGTTGCCACAAAAACTTCAGGGACTACTCCAGGCAGTCTACAAGAATCAAACATAATTGAAGAAAAGAGGTGGGGCAACCAACAACCTAGGGCAGGGATGTCCAAACTTGGGAACTTTAAGACTTGTGGACTTCAACTCCCAGAATTCCCCAGCCAGCTATGCTGGCTGGGGAATTCTGGGAGTTGAAGTCCACAAGTCTTAAAGTTCCCAAGTTTGGACATCCCTGACTTAGGGTAATTTATCAGCTCTACCTCTTCCCCTTTCTGTTTTCTCTTCACCTTATTGGCATTCTTCTAATCTCTCAAGATTGCCCTTCACTTTCTCCAGCTATCCATCTGCCTTTCCTTGTTAGAAACATGTTCTCCCTCTCGCTTCATATTGTTTTAAATATTTCAGCCAAGATTCTCTTCTAAGAAATGATACATTAAGAGCCGGAAGAGAAAGTTGAACTTTCTCTCCACCTCCACTTCTAATAGAGGTAGTAATTTTTCATTTCTGCTCTGGGATTCAGAAGACAGTAAGCAATAGCTTTTTATCATCAAAATGGTATGTAGAACAGAGAAAATCCCCCCTTTTTTTTGTTTTGAATGAACAGAATGCTCAAGTTGTGCAAAACTGACGGCCAGACTTATCTCTCACCACATTAGAAAATTAGATTTTTCTCATCAAGATTTCATTCAAGTTCAGCATCAACCTATGATATATATACTGACATCCTGGTGAAGGTTTAAATTATTCTGGGCACAAGGGCATCCAGAGCAAGGCTAGGAACTTAGTTTTTGAGACCTTAATAACTATTTGAGGGAGAGGGGCCATTCTGAAATGTGGAAATAAATAAATTACATGGGCCTGGAGCTTCCTTTGGGGAGACAAATAATTCTGAAAGGAGTTGGTTGAAGATTTTGGGCACTGTGGAATCAAAAACTTGAGATAAGAAACTAGCAAAGAGGAAAATAAAATAAGTTGGAAGTTTTCAAACTTTTTCAGATGTATGGAACCTGTTAGTCACCTCTGATCAAGAGGCAAAGCTCTAGTGATTGTAAATTGGTGGCATTTGATGAACTTACATTTTGCCCTCAGCCTCTCATGGAAAACCATCAGGAGTACAGTTTGAAAAACTCGGGTCTAGAATGTCATAGAGTTGGATGAGAGCATTTAGGTCACTTTGACTAATTCCCTTGATCTATGATAGAAGGTTGTCAAGCTTCCCCTTGAACACATCACCGTTGAAGTGGCCGTACAGTCAAGAGAGTTTTCCTGACCTTCAAGCAGAATATCCCCTCCTGTAATTAAGATCATTATTCAACGTCCTTCATTCTGGTATAATAGGACGCACTCTAATCTTCTCTCATCTTTTTCTCTCTAAGCAAAAGATACAGTTCTTTCAGTCCCCCCTCACAAGATTTTGTTTCAGTCCTGTCAGAGAAACCATGCAGCAAATCAGGTCTAAATCTGCATTTCAGTTTAGGACGAGGTTAAGGAGCCATAACTCCATTGTGGATAACCCAACTAAGAGACTAGAATAGAATAGAATTCTTTATTGGCCAAATGTGATTGGACACACAAGAAATTTGTCTTTGGTGCTTATGCTCTCAGTGTACATAAGGGGAATAAGATACATTCATCAAGAATAAAAAGATACAACACTTAGTAACAGTTAAGTTTACTACTAAGTAACCTCTCATTCAGTATTTGGTGAACAACCTGATGCCCTTCCAAGTGTTTTAACTTCAATTTCCACCAGCTGCAATTAGGTGGGACTGGGGAAGCTCTCATTGAAAACATATGTAAATTGCAGGGAGAATCAATAACTAACTGAAAAATCACCCAGTGAATTTTGTGGTTGGTGGAAATCTGATCATAAGCCTTTGCAATCCTAGAATCATAGGGCTAGATATCTTTTAGAACAGGGGTCTCCAACCTTTGCAACTTTAAGTCTGAAGGACTTCAGCTCACAGAATTCTGGGAGCTGAAGTCCTTCAGACTTAAAGTTGCAAAGGTTGGAGACCCCTATTCTAGAACATATACCCTCCCAGGCAAATGGCTGTCCAACTTCTTCTTGAAAACCTCCAGCAATGGAGCACTCACAACACTAAGAGGCAAACTCATTAATTAATTGTTCTGTCAAGAAATTTCTCCTTAGTTCTAGGTTTAATGTCTTTTTCACAAATGTCCACCTATTGTTTCTTGCTCTGCTCTCTGGTGCTTTGGAGGCTAAGTCAACTCCCTTGAGTATTGCAAGACAGATATCATGTACTCCAGTGGTGGGTTTCAAATTTTTTTAGAACCCCTTCTGTAGATGTGGCCTGCTATGTGGGAGTGGCTTGTCGGCCATGTGACTGGGTGGGAATGGCTTGGCAGTCATGTGACTGGGTGGGCGTGGCCAACTTGTAAAATGTGGTGAAACTCACTTAACAACACTCTTGCTTAGCAACCAAAATGTTGGCTCAGAAACTCTGGCATTTGAAGCACGCAAGTCTTAAAGCTGTCAAGTTACAAGACCCTTGCACCCCTAACCCTTTAGGAAAAAAAACCTCAGGGGTGTTCAAACTTGACAGCTTTAAGACTTGTGGACTTCAACTCCCAGAATTCCTCCTCTCGCTCTTCATCTTGATGATGTGGGGACGGGAGGGGGTAGGGAGCTGTAACCGGTTCTAAACAGCACTGTAGATTTGTGGAACCTCTTCTATAGCAGAGGTTAGAACTGGCAGGAACCCACCCCTGATGTAACCCCTAATCCTTCTCTTTGTTAGGCTAGACAGATCTAGTTCCCTTAATCATTCATGGTATGATTTAGCCTCCAGACCTCTTGTCATCTTTGTTGCTCTTCTCTGTACTCATTCTAAAGTCTCACCATCTTTATTTGTATCGCGATGATCAGAATTGGACACAATATTCCAGGTGTGGCTTCATGAGTGCTGTATAAAGCAGTACTATCACTTCTTGTGATTTTGATACCATCCCTCTGTTGATGCAGCCTAGGATTGCATTGGCCTTTTGAGCAGCTACAGCACACTGTGGGTTCAGCTGCCCTATTCTTTCTCTCCTGGCAATTTTCCTTTCCAATAAAAATTCTTATCTAAAGTTAAGTCTGCACTGGGTGCTCGCTTACCTCTGAATAAGCCCGATTAAAAACAGTAGGAATTTGTCTTGAATTAAATATGAACTGACATTGATTGGACGTTCTCTTGAAACCAGTAGCAAATACTGAAAGCCCCACTGCTTTCCCAGATCTAGGTCTCTTATACATGCTGAAGCTTAATCTCAGAACAATGTTTCCTTTTTCTCTAGTCTAGGGATTGTCATATCTGGGTTGCCCGAATTCAAATGATTACTGGATGGCAGCATTATTGGTGGTGATTCTTTGTTGTCATCTAATGGCCATGTAATTATTTGCACTTCCATTCCCATCAAAAAGCTCTACTTGTTTCAAATTTCCTTTAATCATACACAGAGTGCATCTCTTGTGGTTCCTAATCCCATGAAATGTTCCACAAGTGGCATGCAGAGCCCTCTCTGCGGGCACGCAAGCTGTTGCCCCAGCTCAATTCCACTGTGCATGTGCATGTGCCTCTAGCTAGCCTGCTGATTTTCCGGTCTCTGTCGCACATGCATTGGGGGGTGGGTGCATGTGGGAGATGAGTGCACATTCAGGGGGCAGGGAAGTCACATGCACATGTGTGGGGGAGAGCACGTGGGGGTATAGCACACCCACCATGCCCTGTTTTTGGTCCCAGAAGTCTGCAGGGAGGCCTACTAGGCCCAAAATGGCACATGGGGGTGTGTGCAGCACACACTCACACTGTCAATTTTTCCTTCCAGGTGACTGCAGGGAGGCCTATTAGGCCCAAAATGGAACATGGGGGGTGCAGCACACACATCCACAGCCCGTTTTTGCTCCCAGGAGGCTGTAGGGAGGCCTACTAGGCCCAAAACATGACATGGGGGTGCAGCACACACATCCACAGACCGTTTTTGCTCCCAGGAGGCTGTAGGGAGGCCTACTAGACCCAAAACGTGACATGGGGTGCAGCACACCCACCCATAGTGTGTTTTTGCTCCCAGGACGCTGCAGGGAGGCCTACTAGGCCCAAAACAGGGCACGGGTTCATCATGCATGCATGAACAGGTGGGGGGGGTCATGCAGGGGGTCACATGCATGGGGGGTTGCACATGCATTGCATTGTGGGTGCAGCCGCATGCTGTCACAAGCACTTGTGTGCTTTCGGCATGCGGCGACAAAAAGATTAGCCCTCACTGTCCTAATCTAATAGGGGGCATTGCAAGCCACGCCCTGCCAGCAGATTTGATTGTTCTCCTTTTAGGAATTCAGCATCTTCCTTTTAAGGTAAAAATGCTGCTAATGCAATTTTTGTTTCAAATGGATGAATAAATCATCAACACTGCTAATTGCAAAGGATTTTCTCAAGTTCGACAGAGAGGGAAATCTTTGTGAACAATTAAATGCTACTCCCCCCCCCCCGCAACCCTCAAAGTGTTAAGCAGATTCGCTGAATGTTTGTCTCTCCATCAGGATTCTTTAGAGGAATGCTAATCTCCGTCAAGGTGAAAAGTATGGCATTGGACATCAGTCACACCTCCCGATTAGAGAAGCACATAAACTTTATCATTCTGAAATTTTGGGGTTATATTATCCTAAATGCATAAATGTGGCTGACAAATGGAGAGGCTCGTGAAAGATAAGAGAGACAAAGGCTACATTAATAAATAGAAAGGAACTGGCCATGCTTTATAGACAAGAACTAAATGAATGAGATTTTTCCTTTCTCCTACTGAAATATACTATACCTTTCTCCCCCCTCACATACTATATGCATTACATTGTATTACCTTAATTAATAAGGGAGGGAGGGATGAAATAACACAGCAGCAGCCATACCTCTAAACCCCATATGCTCTTGTTCCTTCTTTATCACTAAATGAAAATATTAAAGCAAATATTTGGGGGGGAATAATAATAATAATAATTTATTAGATTTATAAACCGCCCCCTCTCCCCGAAGGGACTCGGGGCGGTGTACAGGAAAATTAAAAACCATATAAAAACATACAATATATCCAAAGTTAAAAACGAATTAAATTAACCTGTACTAAAATTTAAAAACATTAAAATTACGAACCCAACCTATGCTAAAATTCCCCTAAAATCTAACATCCATTTACGTATTTGGCAGATGTTATGTTGTGAAAGTCTAAACTATTACGCAAGACCAGCTTGGTGAAAAAGATATGTTTTAAGTGAGCGGCGAAAGAGGGGAAGGTCCGAGATAGTGCGAAGTTCGGGGGGTAGATCGTTCCAGAGGGACGGCCCTGCCACAGAGAAGGCCCTACCCCTGGGCACCGCTAGCCGGCGGTTGGTACCCTCAGTAGGCCCTTATTCCTAGGGAATACGTTTCCCTTCAGGTTAAAAACAGCACATTATGGAATAGAATAGAATTCTTTATTGGCCAGGTATGATTGGACACCCATGGAATTTGTTTTTGGTGCAGATGCTCTCAGTGCACATAAGGAGAATAAAAATGCATTCATCAAGACTAAAAAGATACACTTACTGATAGTCAAGGTTACTAATAAGCTATCAAATCATAGTAGGAAACAATAAAAACAATATAAATTGAAAGATACAAGCAACATAGTTATATTCATAAGTGGGGAGAGAGAGATACTAGGCCACAACACAATTCTATGATAGAAATATTGTAGATATGGATATAGATATAGATATATAGATATATTATATTATATAAATATTATATAGTCCACAACACAATTCTATTGTATATAAGGGCTTCCACAGGGGTTATAAGAAAATTGAGTTGACAATCAGGGCAATTTGATCAAAGCTTTGTCCCCTTATATGCCCATCACATCAGTTTAAGTATAAAAGGGGTAGGATTCCAATTGTGCCGTCATGATTGACATATTAACTTTTTTGACCTCCTCCAAATCATGTGCTTGGTTTGAGTTGCATTCTCTTTTTTTTTTCTTCATACTTCTTGCATTTCCTCCCCCATCCCTCCCAAGTTTCACAAGAAACCACAAGATTTATCAAATCCCTCTTCCTTAATTCCAGATAACATTGTGAAAATTGTATGCAAGACCGCCTCCTGCTACCAAACACTTCCCACCGACCAGTTCGCTCCGACAGAGAGGGCCTCCTCAGGGTGCCATCGGCCAGGCAATGTCGGCTGGCGACCCCTAGGGGGAGAGCCTTCTTTGTGGCAGCTCCTGCCCTCTGGAACGACCTACCCCCTGACCTATGGACAATCACGGACCTGCGCCTTTTCCGTTGGGGCTTGAAGACCTATTTATTTCGTGTGGCCGGCCTGGCGTAGTTTTAATTGTTTTTAGTAGGGGTTTTAGTAGGGTTTTAGGACAGGCTAATCATTTAATATATTTTTAACTTATTTTATGTTTTATACTATTGATTTTTATCGTTGCCTGTACACCACCCTGAGTCCCGAAAGGGAGAAGGGCGGTATAAAAATCTAATAAATAATAATAATAATAAATAATAATTTGTAATCTATGAAATACTACATTTCTAGCAAAATTTTAGGACTAGAAATTAAAGTGCTACATGATAGATGAAGGGATGAGGTGGGTCAGTGGCTAAGATGCGGAACTTGTCAATAAGAAAGTTGGCAATTCAGCAGTTTAAATCCCTAGTGCCATGTAACAGAGTGAGCTCCCATTACTTGTCCCAGCTTCTGACAACCTAGCAGTTCGAAAGCACATAAAAAATGCAAGTAGAAATATAGGGATCACCTTTGGTGGGAAGGTAACAGCATTCTGTGCGCCTTCGGCATTTAGTTATGCCGGTCACATAACCACGGAGATGTCTGTGGACAGCGCTGGCTCTTTGGCTTAGAAATGGAGATTAGCATCACCCCCTAGAGCCAGAAACGAATAGCACACATGGGCAAGGTAACCTTTACATTTATGACAGATGAAAATCTATCACACATACATACACACATACCCCCATGTTGCTCTTTTACAGTTAGCCCAATTCAGTTCAATAAACCAGGGGTCCCCAACCTTTGCAACTTTAAGTCTGAAGGACTTCAGCTCCCAGAATTCTCCAGCCAGCAAAGCTGGCTGGAGAATTCTGGGAGCTGAAGTCCTTCAGACTTAAAGTTGCAAAGGTTGGGGACCCCTGTAATAAATGGTTTCCTCCCAATTCTGGTCAGTGTCTTCAGGGGTCCATGGATTTGGCCATATTGAAGGCATTCCATCAAATTTCTCAGCAAATCATTAAATAAAAGAAAGCCAAAAACTGACAGCTGCCAAGGAGTTGCTAAGATAGCAGTAAAAGAGTTTGGGACTTTAATTTCTTACAACACATTAGCTATGGATGAAATGGTAAATGGATGATCCAATTCAACCAAGTTTCAAATGAATGGTCCTATTGAAACAGCATCATTAGTTGAATTGGGGACATCCTTCAAAGGAATGAATCATGAGGCTCTAAAGGCGTTTTAAGGCCATCTGAAGCCCCATGGAGATTTGATGGCTTTTGCTGATCTTCTGGGTTCCTTATAGGCTACATAACATGTTACAGCTTCTATTCTGTCTACAAAGAATGCTGAAGGCAGGGGAGCAGGGAGGTTGAATGATGAAACAAGCTCTCTGACCTTGCCATAAACAGCTGGCCAGTGGATTCATCATCACATCAAATTAAAAGGAAACCAGGCCGCCAAAGAATATAATGGCTGGATAGAATCAAAGCAGACACCATCAAAGGCAGAGTGTAGAACAACTCAAAGAAGTAGTGCAAGAGTGGAAGATGTGGCTCATAGAATTGCCAAGAGTTGGACCTGACTGAATGGCTATCATCATCATCATCATCATCATCTTAATTTCAAAACTCTCAACGGATTACATTTATTCAATAAAAATATTTTATTTTATTTACTTTTAACCTTTGTGTTTGTATAAACTGGGAATGATTACATCGTCATCTTGTTGCAGATGCGATCACAATAAAGCTTCATTAAAACTTGTTATTGCAAAAGTTCTAAAATTATATTCTGTGAAAAAGCAATTTGTAAATCGATTTTAGTCTGAGACAAAGTTCAAAATGCCCAGATACTCAAGTTCCTTAAAGCAAAGTACTTATTACATGTATATGTATATTACTTACCTATTGGATAACCTTACTAAGATATTTAGTAAGTAAGAACAACTGAATCTGTTTTTTTATGGGTCTATTACATACCACTAGTTTAGAGCTGACTCACTCTAAACCACTCATATTTTAAGTTAGGCTTTTTTTATATATATTTCAATTTTCTTTTAGTTAAAGCTTCCCTTTTATAATTACCTCAGATGACAGAGTTTAATCTCTTTCGTTTTATCTATACTGCTAATGGAAGCTTTTTATGTTTAAAATTTACTTTGCTTAAAATTGCTCTTTTATGCTTATCCTCTGTCATTTATTTTAATCCTTCTAGTCTCATATTTAGACCTACTGTTTTATTTGCTTTGTGCTGGTTAATAAAGATTGATTTAATTTGCTGACAGACTAGTCCTTCCACCCTGAAAAAACAAATTTATGACCCCAATTACTCAATGGATTGAAGATTTGATGTCATTTCCAACTCAAGAACAACTTGCTTATAGACATAAATTATGAATGGATGATTAGTTATTTATATAACATTTACAAGGCTGGCTGATTCGATGAAGACTCTCGGTGGCTTATACCAAAATGAAAACGTGTAACAAAGAAGAATGTATGATGTATATCTTGAAAAGAAAAACATCCATCTATCCTAATCAAAATCTTGCTGGGAGAGGTCATATTTTAAATGACCTTTTAAATATGGACTGGGTAGGTCCCATTCAGGCACAGTGATAGGAATTGTCCCATCAGATCCCCTTATTTAATCATTGAGCTTGTCAACTCTATTCAATTGAAGATGTTAGGCAGATGATTCCCCAGTAGCTTAGTCCTACACCATGAAGGGCTTTAGAGATGATAACCAGTGGTGAGATTCAAAAAATTTTACTACTGGTTCTGTGGACATGGCTTGGTAGGTGGGCATGGCAGGGAAAGGATACTGTAAAACAGGGATGTCCAAACTTGGGAACTTTAAGACTTGTGGACTTCAACTCCCAGAATTCCCCAGCCAGCTATGCTGGCTGGGGAATTCTGGGAGTTGAAGTCCACAAGTCTTAAAGTTCCCAAGTTTGGACATCCCTGCTGTAAAACCTCCATTCCTTCCCCACTCCAGGGGAAGGATACTGCAAAATCTCCATTTCCTCCTGATCAGCTAGGACTCGGGAGGCAGAGAATAGATGGGGGGCAGGGCCAGTCAGAGGTGGTATTTACCGGTTCTCTGAACTACTCAAAATTTCCGCTACCTGTTTTCCAGAACTGGTCAGAAGCTGCTGAATACCACCTCTGATGGTAACCACATTGTGAATTGCACGCAAATGCTCACTGGCAACTACGGCAGCTTATGAAGCAGAGGCATTACATGGGAATTTATGGGGCGTGCTGTAGCAAGTGCTATTACCCATGCTGCTGTGTTGTGGACAAGCTGCAGCTTCAGAGTCAAGAAAAATCCAGTCCGTTCCTTCCACTGCCTTTTCTTGCACCTCACTGCCCTTGGGTATTCTTGGAGAACCAGGAAGATCAGCATAATTAGTAAGCAACTTTGTCTTCGAAAGAGCCCCTCATCTGTGAAGTGAAATGAGAGGCTGGACAGGACACCTTGGCAAACCTGTCTGCTTCTGAGCAATGCCTCAGAAGAATGACAAATGATTTGCTTTCGTGGGATGATTCTGATTGTTGAGTGGTTTGGAGTACCAGGAGGTTTGGCAAAGATGTTTGACAAGCTGTGAAGTAATCTTTCATTGCTGGAAAGAATTTATGGCTGAGTGCCAGCAATACTCAGGAGGCGGAGCAGAAGCAGGATACACACACACACACACACACACACACACACACACACAAATATATGTATAAAATTTTATATGCTATTTTTAATAAAGGTAAACCATATTTAAGACATTTGGAACTTTCTTCTTTAGCATCTCTGGCAGAGTCTTTATAAGGTCTTGGGTTGTCCCAAAGGTGCTTTTTGAAGAGGTTACTGGACTTTCTGGTTTTTCTTTCTCATCCAAGAAGCTTCTCATCCAAGTTTTGCTTCTCATCCAAGAAGCTTCTGAGAAAGAAAAACTAAAAAATTCAATTGCCTCTTGAAAAAAACACCCTTGGGACACCTTTGGGACACCCATGACCTGGATGACTGAGAAACTCCATAGATCTTTGATTGCACAATGGTTTGAATCAAACTGGGTTGTCATCATATCCAAGGTAATGAATTCAAATTGATTTATGCCTTCTTCAAAACTTAAATTCCCAGTTGAAATATGTTTAGCTTAATGAAAAGAACATCTAGTTTAATGAAAAGATGGACTAGGGATGACGTGATAGGAGTATGCTGAGACGCATTCATTGTGTGAAGAGGTCGCCAACGTTCTGCAGAGACCTCCAAACTTCATGTGGCCTTCAGATTAGCTCAAGAACAGTGCGCAGTGGACCGATGTCCTATTGAACCCTATGGATTAGAAATGGGATGTCACTTACTGTAAATTCATATGCAAGTAAAGGCAGGTGAGCGAATACTTTTGGAAATATATTGTATGTTTTCTATATACATAAGAAGATTATGATAAATGTTAATAGCTAATAGATAAACGTTAAGAGCATTGACAAGAATGTAGACTTGTGAATGTATATAAAAGGAAAAAATAAAATGTTATTTAAAAAACACTATCTCTGTTTTGGCCTGGGAGGGGACACGCGGGGTTGTATAAATCTTTGAACGTGTGTTGTTTTCAGTCAAGATTCAGCTGGAGTGTCCCTTTAAAGCAGGACCCCCATTTTTGTACAGGACAACAACAACTGCAAAACTTTACAGAACAAGCAACTGCCTTGGTGGGTGAAGAATTCTGCTTTGCTTTACAATAGCATTTCAAAGTGAAGTCGAAAGAAATCTGAGCTGTGTTGCTTTCCTAGTATGTCGCCAAAGGAGTCCTCGGGACTTCGTAAAAGCATCCTTCAGGCTCAACTGCAGCCCATTCAGAGCAACAAATTATCCCACAGGACTCTGTAATGATCTCCACCAAGGACAGGTTACAAACTAATCGTTTCTAACTAAACAGCTGTAACCGGCAACTTCTCTGTAAAGCTAAGAAAAGTCTGCCACCTTGTGGCAATCAGAAAGCATCCGTCTTCTGATTAATGCCACAGCATATGCCATCTGATCCGTGTGCCCTCAGGTTAATATTTAATTATGTTGTGCGAAATGCATTGAGAATAATTGCAGGTTGTGAGTATCAGTCTGCATTAACTCCTTTCTAGAGAATTTTTTTAAATCACTTGCCCTATTACAGAAATGTATGAAACTGAGCACAGGACCCCCCCCCCCCCAAGTCCTCTAAGGAGAGAGAAATTGTCAGATTCACATTGCTTTCCCTGTGGATTTAAAGTAGAATATATGATTAGGAACATTTGCGCTTCAAGAAGATTTTTAACAAGTGGATGCATTTTAAGTGTAGGTACCATGGGAGAAGGGAAAAGATTAATGAACTGAATCAATGTAATGTCACACTTAATTAATATTACATCCAACATGTATAATTAATTGATATTAATTTGCTTTCTATCTTTTTATTATTATTATTATGCCTGTTTTCACTCTGTGGGCTATGGTCCACAGCATGGCAACTGAAATGCCAGTGTGACTTATGACCCGATCAAAAGTGCGCATCTGTGCTTTAAATGCATAATAAGCAGACAGTGTCTCACTTAGTCTAAAACAAACTGTCTATATAACTGCCTATTTACACAAATCGTCTGGAAACCTTTAGGAATTCAGATGGAGATATTTCCAGCTTAGTTTTAGTTAGGGGTTATTGCATCTGAGCTGCAAAACTTAATCAGTACTAGGTGGACCAATTTTAGGTGTGGTCTGTCTTTTGGGTGCCATTTAATGCTTGTCCAGATTTTTCCACTCTGGATATGGCAATTCATTAAATAACCATGCTATCAATTTAACAAGTGCAGTGATTCACTTAACAACTATTAAAATTGTAAAATGGAGCAAGGCTTACTTAACAAATGTTGAACATAGGAACAAAAATATTGGGCTCAATGGTGATCCGAAGTCAAGGACTGCCTGTAATCCAAACTCACTCTGGGCCTTCTTCCCCACTTTACTTAGGCTAGTCTATGAGAACCCCTATGAAATAATTTTTAAAAATAATGATTAAAAATATTAGTATTGTGTTCCTTTCTTGCTCAATCTTCACCCTGATAAAATCATGTTATTGGAGAAGGGAGTTTTTTTGCACAAATTCATTCAGAAATTTTGGGAGGCTGAAATACCTATGGAAGCCATGATTTCAAAAGAGATAGATAGACGATAGACAGACAATAGGTAGGTAGGTAGGTAGGTAGGTAGGTAGGTAGGTAGATGACAGATAGATAGATAGATAGATAGGTAGGTAGGTAGGTAGGCAGGCAGGCAGGCAGGCAGGCAGGCAGGCAGGCAGGCAGGCAGGCAGGCAGGCAGGCAGGCAGGCATAGATGATAGAACATTTAATTTTAATTCCAGAATAGAGTATATTTGCAACCTGTGCACCTCTGACCATGCAGTTCAGTCTACATCGAATCTGTGCCTGTTCAGGGCTTTCATTGGAAGACTGTTTTATAGAAAAGTCATTTCAATACAGTATATGCATATCTATATACAATTGTCTAAAGAGCCAATTCCCCCCCACCCACCCACCCGCCCACCACGCTCCATTTGTAAGAACTTTTGGACCTTCCTTGAACGTATCCCTTTCCAGCAGGTCATGTTAATACCAGCAAAAGCCGAGCTATTGGCTGGCCAAGGGATGGGAGAACCTCTCTGACCTTATTCAGGTTTGGAAGCTGAGCACAGTTTGGCTGGTTCGTATTTAGAGATCTGGGACCAGAGATCAAAGCTGAATAACATCTAAGAAGAAAGAAATGGCAGAGGTCCACAGAGATGCATTTCTGAAACCCCCAAGAGTCAAGCTGACTTCCAAGAGGCCTGACTTATAATTCTGGACTTCTAAGAGGCTTTGCTCTGGGTGGAGAGTGACTAGTGACTTTAAAAATGTCCAAAGACGGATACAAGAAAGGAGATCTGCAGAAAGGTTTGCTATGAGGTTAATGTTGACGATGTGCTCAACTTTGCTTCATTCCCACAAGTCCCCCACCAGCCAGCCTTACACTATAGGAGGCATTCTTCAGAGCATAGTTTTGGCTAATAACGTGTCCTTTTTCTGACTGAGCTATTGCACCCTGCATGGAAGGAGAGATTTACAGATATTGCTTTTTACTGAGGTCTCCTAAGGACAAAAAGTAAGGCTCTTCTTCTTTCTGTCCTCTTTTGGCCATCTTTTACTCTTGGAATTTGTTAAAGGCTGGAAAAAATACTCTTATTTTTAAGAACGCATATAGTTTCTCTCTTTTAAAATAATAATAATAATAATAACAATTTCCAAGGAAATGATTCTCCAGGCTGTGATGAATATTTTCATAGACCTGAGAGAGATCATCCAAATTTCTTGCACGATCCAAATGTGTGATACTATGAATTCACTGGGGGTCCTTCCTTAGGGAAGTGAGTACAGCCTTAAACTGGTTTAACAGACACTCGGTAGCTCTTTCCTAAAGTTAATTTCCTAAATAAATTAACTTTTTGCTTCAAGTAATCCTGGATAAATTGGTTGATTTCTGCCTCAGATCTATGTTTATTTTTCAAATCCATCTGAATAATAATTGCATCCATGTGTGTGCACGGCCACAACCCACCCTCTCAATCATATTTAAATGTTTATGGAATTATTTTCTTAAAATGACATAATTCTACATGTATTTTTCATGAATATTTCTAAATTTATTTTATTCCAAAACATTCCATTTTTATTCTGTTTTTATGGACTAGTGCCCTTAAATGTTTTGGCCTAAACATTTTGTCAGCCCCAACTATCTTTGTCATTGGGATATAATGGGAGCTGCAGATAGATAGATAGATAGATAGATAGATAGATAGATAGATAGATAGATAGATAGATAGATAGATAGATAGATAGATAGATAGATAGATAGATAGATAGATAGATAGATAGATAGATAGGCAGGCAGGCAGGCAGGCAGGCAGGCAGGCAGGCAGGCAGGCAGGCAGGCAGGCAGGCAGGCAGGCAGGCAGGCAGGCAGGCAGGCAGGCAGGCAGGCAGGCAGGCAGGTAGGCAGGCAGGCAGGTTAAGGTTAAAACCAATTTCGTTGTCTTTAAGTACAATGATGATAAAGATTATACTTATACTTACTTACTATAATATCCAAAGCAGGGGTGGGTGTCTGCTGGCATTACTGCCAGTTCGGTGCACACAGTTCTTTGTAAACAGGTCTGTGCATGCGCAGAACATTAAAAATGTCCAAAAATACCCCCACATGCTGCAGCAACCAGAGAACCGGTTTGGGGGTGTGGTGAGCCTGACATCCCTACTGGTTCAGGAACCCAGTCGCAATTTCCACTACCGGTTCAACTGAACCGTTGCAAATCCCTAGCAAGCCACCTCTGATCCAAAGTGTATTAGATTATCAGAAATGATCTACTGGAAAGATAAGCAACTGATTGCACATTCTTCTTCTTCTGTTGAAGCTGCCTCCATTTCCTTCTCCCCCCCTCCTTGTGCTGATTTTAAGACCACAATCTAAAATTTCAAGATAACATGTCTGAAATGATTTATTGACAGCTCCCAAAAGAATCCAGGATGTGCAGAAAAGCAAATCTTTCTTTAGCATCCCTCAGTTTGACCTGTATCTTAATTGTAACCCTCAGGAATCAGGAAAGTTCCAAAATATTTTTTTAATCAACTCTTCATGGCCAGCAAAGCATTAGTCCCCCCACCCACCCCATTCAATCATATGAGCTGTGGTGGAGCAGTGATTCGAATGCAGTACTGCAGACTACTTCTGCTGACTGCCAGCTGCTTGCAATTCCGCAGTTCGAATCTCACCAAGCTCAAGGTTGATTCAGCCTTCCATCTTTCTGAGGTGGTTAAAATGAGGGACCCAATTGTTGGGACTCTGTAAACCATCTAGAGAGGGCTGTAAAGCACTGTGAAAGTGGTATATAAGTCTACGTTCTATTGCTATATCTGATTCTTGGAGACAGCCTGGACAAAATCCTGCAGTTTTCTTGGCAAAGTTTTTGAGAAGTGACTTGCCATTCCTTTTTCCTGGGACTGAAAGAGATTGACCCACCCAACATCACCCAACTGACTTTGTGCCTAGGTCAGGATTGGAATTCACAGTATCCTGACTTCCAGCCTTATACCTTGGCAGTGGTGGGATTCAAATAATTTAACAACCAGTTCTCTTCCCTAATGATTTCTTCCAATAATCAGTTCATTAAACTGCTCAGAAAGTGAACAACCGGTTCTCCCAAAGTGGTGCAAACTGGCTGAATCCCACCCGTTACTATGCCAGACTGGCTCTTGAACGTTGCCTAAAAGAGTAGAAATTGGTTCCTGAGAGGCAAGGGGACTGTGAATGGTTTAGGTCTAGATTGAGGAGTCCATAACAATCACCCAGAACCTATGGTAAAGATATTAAAATCTAATATCACAGTTGTGTAAAATCATAATGTGGTTCAGATAGGATAGAGGGTGCTTCTCAAAGAACCTTCAAAGGTTCTTAACTATTCCCAGGCCTCTGGTAGAGGACCTGAGATTAAGGAAGACACCTGCCACCCCTAGGGATGAGAAGGGAGTATGTATGTATGTATGTATGTATGTATGTATGTATGTATGTATGCATGTATGTCATAGACTTCCATTTCAATGCCATATGTCCTGTAAAGGCACGCTAAGCAATTATCTAAACAATCCTGTAGATAATTAAAGAGCCACCTGCCAGCTCTCCATAATTGAAACAGTGAGAAGCTGTAATTGTATTTGTCTGAATTTTGTTCTAAAGCTCCACAGGACGTAAAACACCGGTTGCTGTAATAATGGACATTTTGTTTTGTTTCATTTGCTTCCCTTCCCTTCAAACTGTTGAGTACTTAGGATCAAAGAGTGAACAGTTGGAAGATGCCTTAGAGACTTTCCAGTCCAATCCCTTGCCCAATTCAGGCATTTACAACTACAGATGGTCACCTCCCTGACTAATGGCCATCCAATGTTGGTTTAAACATTTCCAGAGAAGAAGAATCCACTATCACTTTTCCATTGATAGGAAAATTGTTCCTCACTTCCAGCTGTAATCTGCTTCAATGCAATTAAACCTATTGCTGCCTTCTGTAGGACAATCTTTCAAGTATTGAAATATATCCAACTTCTCTAACTGTTCTCATATATTTTCCCTTCCATGGCCATTATCATCTTAGTTATTTTTCCCTCCTTGTGCTCCAAGTGGTCATTTTTAGAGTATGCTCCCTCCTTCCTGTGAAACTGCCCCTTCACTCAAGTCCATCACACCAAGACCCAGGATCCTATTTTAAAAATACCTTATGGATCAGACATGTCTGCTTGATGTTTTATTTGCATAGATATATTTATTACGCCAAACGTATAAACCCCTTCAATAATTACAATGTGCTTTAATCCTACAGTGTTCCTTTCAGTATGCTAGGTCTGGCTGTGAATCTGGCTTCCCAAAATGTTCCTGTCATTTTTCTCCAGCTTCAAACTTTCTGCTCTCCAGCTCTTTAGTACTGAAAGAGGTATCTCCTAGGGCAGGGGTCCCCAACCTTTTTTGCACCAGGGACCGGTTTCATTTTAAAGAAAATTCTGCGGACCGGCTGGCGTAGAGGAGGAGCGGGGGGGGGGGAGGTGGAACAGGCGGTGCATGCACACTCGAGGGGGAGTCAGCTCACTCAGCCCTCTAGGGCCTCCAACGGCACGAACGGCCGTGCCTGCACTCTCCCGCATCTGGTGCGCACTCTGCCCAGGGGGCTGCCCCCTCCTCCCTCCTCCTCCTCTCCGGCCCTGCGGCCCAGTTCCTATCAAGCCACGGACCGGTTGGGGACCCCTGTCCTAGGGAACCATTCTCTTCCTTTCTAGGACTCTCCTGCTGTGGCCTAGAGGTGGAGCTCTTGCCTCCCAATCAGGAGGTTGTGAGTTCAATCCTAGGTAGAAGCAGATGTAGGGTCTCCTGCTTGGGCAGGGGGTTGGACTATATGACCTGCAAGATCCTTTCAAACTCTGTTAATCTCTTATCTGTTAAAGATATCTTGGATTTGTTGAGCATCGGAGCCAGTCCTGATGCTATAGAAAGCAATAAACTGCCAAATTAGAGGCTTTCCTAGGGAGCAGACAACTACTGCATGCTATGGATCTGTCCAAGGTCCTGAAAGACACTATTTATAATTTCCTTGACTTGTTTCTTATGTTCCTCCCCGTGACTCTGTTTTATAGGAAACTATTCTGATCCAGCATTGATAACTTGACACGCTCAGGTCACATTAGACTTCACCTCTCATCGATCCAGCCAGCATGGTTATTGGCTAGGGTTGATGTAGCTGTGGGAGAGAACATGACTTCATAAAAACTGTTAAGATATTAGCCATTATAGTTTAAAGATATCATTCCATGAAGGGCAAATGCTTTTCCCTGACCCAAGATCTTTGATCTAAGCCCGTGATGGCGAACCTATGGCACGGGTGCCACAGGTGGCACGCGGAACCATTTCTTAGGGCACGCAAAGCGTTGTCCTGTCAGCTGGCTAGTTCATTTAGGTCTTCTTTTGTTTTTCACCCTCTGGAGGCTTCAGGGAAGCTCCTGAAGCCTCTGGAGGGGGGAGGCTGTTTTCACCCTCCCCAGGCTTCTAGAAAGCCTCTGGAGCCAGGGAAGGACAAAAAAAGCACACCAAAAGCAGGGGGTCGCACACATAGCCTTATGGGTGTGGCACACTCACGCATGGCCCCCCTGCGCTCCCCCCACTTTTGGCGCGTGAGCCAAAAAAGGTTCGCCATCACTGATCTAAGCTGAGAGTGATGTTTCCTCAATGAAACCTGAAATTAGAATCAATTCTAAATCTATGGAGGGAAGCATTTAACAAAATTTCTTCTAGCAGATCAGCTGCCAGTATCAGTGATCTTAACCATCTTCCCTGTTGGTAATAGTAATACCGCAATTGATATCAAATAGTTTGGAGGGAGTTACTGTTTTAAATTCCCAGCACAGTCACTGGAAAATGTCAGTTTAGCAAGAATGTTCTTGGTCCCAAAGCAGCTGCCCAAATTTTCTTAAGACTGGTGATTGGTCTGTGTAATCATTGTGCATCAATTCCCCCTATTGATTTGTTTGACACTGTAGTACAATTTCAATTTTATTTCCTAAAAGTTTTCTTCCCTTGGAAAAGCCTGGTTTTCCGTCTCATTCTCTGAATGCTGAGAGTTGGCAATATGTCCCAATTTTATTGTAATCTGACAAAACCTCACGCACTCTTTATCCATCTCACAACTAAGGCAGGTTTAAGAATTGCATACCTGCACCTATTCCCATTTCTTTTCTATTCTATTCCTGGAAAAATATATTTCTCATAAAAATGAAAGAGATCAGTAAAACAAACACGATGGGGAAAGAATGCTAAGCATGGTCTTTAGTATTGTTTTTAATTCCTTTTATCAGTTGTAGCTATAGGAGGTGTCGATATTTTTTCCCCTCTGTAATGAAGTAATGTGTTTCTGCTTGCCCTTCAAGTTGTAAGTCTCTTTACATGTATGTGTGCATGGGAATGCATAGAATGGAATGCATAGACGCTGCTATTGGCCAAATGAAGATGAGGTAAGAGAGAGATACTTTCAGAATAAAACTATCAGGAACATTCTGAGATGGCTCTTTTTGCCCCATTTTCAACCTTAATCTTGCTGATTTCTTCCCCACTAGCAAATTTGATGTTGTTTTGTCAAATTTTCAATGCACTATCCTGCAGACAATTAGACAGATTGACAAGAGGTCTGCCCCATTTTACATCATGTATTTCCAATATTCCATTGGATTGGAATGAATAAAAAGAGCTATAGATATAGTTCCCCCCCCCTCTTGTTAAAGAAAGAGATCCTGTTCCACTCTAGTAATATCCTGAACAACATATAATCTGTTGAAAACCATAAATATAAATACAAAATACAAACAAAACAATTTTATTTAATGTCTACTTGTATTTTTTTAAAGTAGAAAGAAAAACATCGAATCAAATAAATCTAAAGGGCCTGCTTGGTCTTGGATTCAAATTAATCATATTTTATTAAGCATTAAATTTTTCACATTGGTTTTTCAGATTGTGCCAACCTAGTTTTATATATTTCAACTCATTTTAAGTTGTCACTATTGGGCTGAATGTCATTTTGTACACAGTGATTTGAAGCCATGAAGACCTGGGCATGTTGTTGTTGCCCTTTCTTATTTAGATTTTATCAGCAGGGGAAAGTTACTTTTGCCAGATCTGGAGAAAATTAGATTAATTTACAGCTGAAGGCTTCTCTTCTACGTTCATATATGTTCCTCAACATTTCAGGATAGACGTATCTTTTTAATGAACTGTCTACTCTTCAATACAATACAATACAATACAATACAATAGCAGAGTTGGAAGAGACCTTGTAGGTCTTCTAGTCCAACCCCCGGCGTGGGCAGGAACCTTATACCATTTCAGACAAATGGCTATCCAACATCTTCTTAAAGACTTCCAGGGTTGGGGATAATCAGAACGATAATGTTCACTAAGGAAGGGAGCTCAACCAACTTCTTCATGGCCATATTTCCCAAAAGATGTACAGAATCATAGAATTTTAGAATCAACAAAGATTTAGCAACGAACAAATTCTCATGCTCTGAATCAACAATTAGAAACATCATTAGAGAATGCTTTTAAAAAATCCTTGAGAATGCCAAATTGGCTCATAACATTGTTTGTTTAATGCATTATTGTAAAAGACCAACTGTATTATTGTTGCTCATATCCTGGATCAATCAGAGTACTATTCTACAAGGTTTTTTTTTTTTAAATATCACCAGACAACTGTGGCAAAATCTCGCAATCCTGGCAGCCATAGAAGGAAAATAAGCAAAACCATTCAATTTATAGTCTTAAGTCTTTCAAAAGGTTTTTCCATTCCATTTTCTGAACTATTAGTGTTTGTATGCTGAGATTGGCACTAATGAACCTTGCCAACAACAACATATATGGAGTATGAAGTGCACTTATTTTAAATATTTGACATAAGGAAGTCCAAAGTATTTCACCAGTGAAAGAAACTGCCTGATATGACTTTAGTTTTTCAACCTGAGAAGTTCCCAGAGAGCATGTTCAGGCAACCTGATGACCTTGTGCATTTTGCACTACAACTCCCGTAAACATTTGGAGGACAACTGGAGCTTTCACGTGACTTAGGGCTTCTAAATTAGTTCTTTGACCTCTGCAGCATCTGAAACCTTGCATTTTCTGAGAGGGAGGAACTATAAACACAATGGAACAGGGCTGGGCTTTGTCAAGTAGCCGTGTGACTGTCAGGCCTGCAGCCATCTTTTCTTTTGGATCTTTGGTCTGCCACACTTTCTATTATTGTACTATGCCTTTTCTATTGTGGGGAAATGGGAGCGGGGAATTGTATGGAGTTAGATTCTATGTAGCCATAGCAAAATTCTTTCTAGAAAGCCAAAGTCATCCTTCGTCTTTGCACCTCTGCACCTGACCGGAACTGGATGGGTGAAACTGCCAGCATGGCAGTGGGAGATTGGACCATGTGATGGACTTGTGGGTGTGGTAGCAAAACCTTGAACTTCCAACTGGGTGAGGAAAACCAGGAAGCTTTCAGATTTGGGTTTCCCCAGCTGTGCCAACATGGCTCTCTTAATAAATTGGAACTATATATACGAGACCGCCTTCTGCCCCATACATCCCTTCGTCCGATCCGCTCCCACAGAGAGGGCCTTCTCCGGGTGCTGTCAGCCGGGCAATGCCGGTTGGCGACACCCAGGAGAAGGGCCTTCTCTGTGGTGGGCCCGGCCCTCTGGAACGACCTACCCCCCGACCTTCGCACTACCTTGGACCTCCGCCTCTTCCGCCAACGCCTTAAGACGTACCTATTCCAACAAGCCGGCCTAGCGTAGCCCCCCGTTTCTGACTATATTTATAAATTTTAATTTTTTAGGGTTTTAAAGGGTTTTTAGCATGGGTTTTAATTAATTTAATATGTTTTTAATAATATATATTGTTTTGTAATAGTTTTTAATAATGCCTGTGCGCCGCCCTGAGTCCTAACAAGGAGAAGGGTGGGGTATAAATTCGAAAAATAAATAAATAAATAAACTTTGAGCAATAGTTTGCCTTAGACTCTGATTTAATTTCGGGTGCTATTTGGAACCATGACAATGACATTTTGGTCAGTAGTGAAGAGCTAAGCCCAAACAGTGGAAGACTGGAGTTTGATGTACACTTTTTATGAAATAAAGGAGTTCATTGCAGAGTCAGATTGCCCATATAATGTAACTAAATTCCTCAGTTAGAATTTGTCATATCAAGTATAGTCTTTATTGTCATTGTACTTGTTTACAATGAAATTGGTTATATATTAATCTTTGTCATATATTTGTCGTATATTACTCTTAATTCACTTCATCATTATGTGCAATTAGAACTTCTGTAATTTAGACTCCAGCTTGTTCCTTCACAATTTCAGTTTTCATTTTTTAAAATATTCTATTCGAGGATTGAGTAATGTTTGGCATCTGTTGGGATTTGCTCTACTAGGCTCTGTGGATTTAGCAAGCATCTAAGTAGCTGGAGGACTGTTACCATATGCTGTTGTGGCAGAAGATTCTGAGGCTCATATTTCTCTGCTTTTTTTATGAACAAGGCCTGTTCTAACATCTGGAGATTGTGGCAACCATGGTAAACACTGTGACATACATACACATAAAAGTATGTTGCTAATTCTGCATTTCTCAATTAGGCTTGCATTGTATAACTCCTGAAGAATTATTGTTTGTATAAAAGCTTTAGGAGTTTTTTTAGTGTAATGCAATGTCAATATTTTTTGTCTTTTTTGCACGCCAAAATTAAATCTTTTGCTACAACAGTAATGCATACAAGTTACTAGCTTTTCAAGACAAAAGCTATTTCCTCAATTTATAGCTTATGTGGTTTTTTTTCCTTTATCCATCTTGGCTTAATGGGGTAAACTTTAATTGATAGGTTAATCAACCAGAGCTTTAAAAGAATGTTCAGTAAGAATAGCTATTAACTCAAGGATCTTTGGCAATAATCTTGGAACCGTGAGTACAAACTTGTTTTCTTTGAACTTTTTAAATTCATACTGTGCTACTACACTGAAAATATTAAACATGGACTCTTGAAAGAGGTGAATTTTGTTTAATTTTTTGAAAAAAATCTCCCTTGACTATATATATATGTGTGTGTGTGTGTGTGTGTGTGTGCGCGCGCGCTACGTTTTTGAGATGATCAATAAATAAGTCAGGGAGACTAATATAGATCTATTTCCAGCTTTTTGGCTCTCATCAGCTAGCCATACCCTTACTGGGATTCGAACCAGGGCTGTATTAACATGCTAGGCAAATGCCTTACCACTTGAGCCCCAGGTTCTCTTCCTGCTCAGGAAGCAGAACAAACAAAGTATATATATATATATATATATATATATATATATATATGTATGTATGTATGTATGTATGTATGTATGTATGTATGTATGTGTATGTATGTATGTTTCCCTGAAAATAAGACCTCCCCGGATAATAAGCCCACCCAAAATAAACCCTCCTCGAAAATATTGCAACACAGCAGCAGCCATGAATCACCATGCTTGCCATGCTTGAACCTCAAAAATAATACCTCTCTGAAAATAAGGCCAAGCGCTTATTTCAGGGGTCAAAAGAAAATAAGGCCCTGTCTTATTTTCGGGGAAACAAAATATGTCTGTCTGTCTGTCTGTCTGTCTGTCTGTCTGTCTGTCTGTCTGTCTGTCTGTCTGTCTGTCTATCTATCTATCTATCTATCTATCTATCTATCTATCTATCTATCTATCTATCTATCTATCTATCTATCTATCTATCTATCTATCTATCTATAATCGGTGTTGTTTTTTGCCCACAATAATAACTTATAATGCAGACTATGAGGCCCAGTTGTCTGGAATGAGCTTGAACCTATTGGTTCTGGTGAGGTGTACAATTTCCCGGAGTCTGTTGGAGTGATCATCTGTGTGTTAGATACATGCCCTTTCAAGGTGGAATCATGAGTAGGCTCCAAGTGGTAGTAAATGCATCTTTGAAAGAGAGAGATTCTTCCAACTTTTAAAGAGGCAATGGTTCATTCTCACTTCTAGAAGTCACCCAAGTCTTCAACCAAACTGGACAAGTTTCATCAAGTTTCCAACCGTACCTTTTTTAAAAATAAAATATTGAGAAGAGGCCTGATATGTAAATTCAAAGAACCTTGGAGAAAACAGACCCCTTTTAGTTGGCTTCAGGCTGAGTCAGGATTGCTCATACTGGATGACATATTGAATGGAAAGAAGGCAATCTCCTGGGACTCCTTTATCTTTCAGTGTCTTTCAATACAATTGACTATAGTAATCTTCTGGACTGGCTCAAGGAATTAGGAGTGGAAGACAGTAGTCACTTTCCTGGGGTCAGTTTCAATTAGTATTGGAGTGAGTAGTCTAATTCTTGAGGGCTTAAAGTTTTACTGTCTCCCCATTTCTTGTTTAATGTCTATGTAAAACTTTGGAGGAGAACATCAGCAAGTGCCCAGTTTTATGTTTTTGGGTGTTATCATAAAAGAGGACCTGACCTGGGGCTCTCATATCGCAGCACTAGTCAAAAGGCGACAGCAGAGATTATACTACCTGAAACTTTTCAGGAAACAACAACTGAATGAAAAACTGCTGGTGACCTTCTACCGCTGCACCATGGAGAGTATTTTAACTTACTGCACCTGTGTATGGTTTGCCAATTGCACAGTGGCAGATAGGACAGAGCTCCAGAGGGTTAACATCACTGCCCAGAGGATCATCGTTGCCCTCGCCCCTCTTTGGAAGAGCTTTATATCTCCTGCTGCCTTAAAAAAGTTCAAAACATTCATTAAGATCCATCTCATCCTGGGCACCCTTTTTTTAAACTATTACCATCTGGAAGATGGTACAGGACAATAAAAGCAAGGAGAAATAGGCTGGAAAAACAGCTTCTATCTCAGAGCAGTAACTATATTGAACTCTATAGTGCAATATTAATGCAATATCAGGGGTTTTTCCATTCAATTGCATAGAATGTGAAGGATATGTGTTTTCCTTTATGTATAATGTACACTGAAGATGGCATTTAATTTTGTTGTTACAAGGTGCAATGACAATAAAGTACTACTATTACTATCAAGCAGCATGGAGTGAAACACAACTCCATGATGATACTCAGCTTCATGTTGACATTCAATTGTACATATCTGATCCTGGCCATCAAAGTGATGTTGTCAATGTTCTATTTCAGTGCCTTAAAACTTTGGGTGCCTGGAAAGATGCTATTTTACTTCCAAGTGACATCTCAGTTCACACAGCCCAGTACTGGTTTTAATTAACTTCACACACACAAACACACACACACACACACGACTTATTATCTACATTTCAGACCCTGGTAAAACTGGCTAGAACCACATCTGAACAAATATGCTGTGAATAAATATTAGGATATTGCAAATTGCTTTCATTCCTTCTTTTTACAAGGAGACAAATCAGCACTAGTGCAGTGCCAACAGAACTCCAGTATATATAGTCTGATTCCTGCGTGTTTGGCTTAGAAATAAAACTGATAAAATAGTCTCATTAAAAATGTATTCCGGATATCAGAAAAACAGCAGACAAAACTTCTCTTATCTTGTCTGTGGTCATTTGTTTTCTGTCTTGGGATGAATTTGTTCTTGCCCTGAGAAGTTTTCCTCTGGGTCAGAGCCCGGATTTTATATTGAGTTTATAAAGCAATTCAAAATGTCTATTTTCCCATGGGATTAATTGTAAAATTGGGCAAAGAGAGGAGTCTTCACCTTGCATAGCCTTGGCTTCTTTGAAAGTGTTATTTTTCAGACCTATTCTCACTTGGTATAATAATACCATTGATATTGCCTTGAAGTTTTGTTTGTTGCTGTATGGTTTTTAAAAGAAAATCAAAGAGTGGTTTGATTTTGCTTGCATTATTCCAAAGACTCTTATGCTGAAATAGGATATTAATTTTGCAAAAGTTTTATTCCCCCCAAGAAAAGGATCTTCTAGTTGCTAATCTAGTAAAATTCAGGGTAAGGCCTTCCCCACTATGTCAACTTCAGACCAACCCTAATTCACCATTTTAACCAATCTTATAGCATCAGGATTTGAGAGAGAGCCAGTGTGCTGGGAGAGATCTGTCACCAGCAAAGAAACAATTGATCTTGGTTGTGATACTTTCTTTCTGCAAAACAAAGCTGCCACTCATATTTTTGCTTGTCTTCCTTGTTACTTCCTTGTTTTCCTCTCTCCTCTTTCAATGCTGCGGGGGGGGGGGGGGGGGGGAGTTAACAATTATGGAATGTAGGATGTAACAGCCAATGAAGAGAAAGTCCACTTTATAGCAGACTTACAAATCATGAGAACTTGCATTTACCTTAACATGTTTTTATATTTAATTCAATTTTGTTTATTATTTTGTTTTGTTTTATTACTTTATTTTGTTTGTTCAATTTCTTTGGCCACCCATCTCCGTCAATGACTGATGTTATATGTATCACAACATGCAGTTTGGAGGTGATTGAGAAGTTGAGGTGCAGAAAGAGTGCAGAGAAGAGCGACAAAGATGATGAGGGGACTGGAGGCTAAAACATATGAAGAACATTTGCAGGAACTGGGTATGTCTAGTTTAATGAAAAGAAGGACTAGGGGAGACATGATAGCAGTGTTCCGATATCTCAGAGGCTGCCACAAAGAAGAGGGAGTCAAACTATTCTCCAAAGCACCTGAGGGTAGGACGAGAAGCAATGGGTGGAAACTAATCAAGGAGAGAAGCAACTTATAACTGAGGAGAAATTTCCTGACAATTAGAGCAATTAATCAGTGGAACAGCTTGCCTCCAGAAGTTGTGAATGCCCCAAAACTAGAAGTCTTTTAGAAGATGTTGGATTTGTCTGAAATGGTATAGGGCTTCCTGCCTAGGCAGGGGGTTGGACTAGAAGACCTCCAAGGTCCCTTCCAACTCTGCTATTGTATTGTATAGGTGAGCTGTGGGGTGTGTTTCTTATAGGAAGTTGAGGTTCAGGAAGTTTCGACCCGTTTGCTCTCATTCATTATTTAGATCCATTTCTCAGTTTGTTTTAGAGAAAGATTTCTTAAATAATGTCATGTAGTACTTCAGCTCTAGTTATTAATGTCTTATTTGTTGGATCCATTTAGGGATTGAGGGAAGGAAATGACATTGAAAAGGGGACTTCATTATTTTCTCCGTCTATGTAATCTGTATATATGTGGCTGGATGAATGGAGAGATGGAGGGGTGGACAAGGGTCGAACAATGGACAGTACATTGCAATAGCCATGTTCCTATTTCTGATCTTGACTAGTTGGCTGATATGACTTAAGACTGGCACCCTCTTATTTCAATTTAGAAGGTAGCTTAATATAATGATCTAGATGTTTTAAACTTGTATGTTTTATGTAGCTGATTCTGGTCATTTGAACTGTTGGGCTGGAAAAGGAAGGAGAGAAAAAGAGTCACCTTGTAGCAGAGATAAGAGCTGGGTGTCATAAACATTTAATGAATAAATAAATCAGAAAAAACTAAAATCTTCTTCCACTTTTGCCTTCTTTGCCCATTTCTTGTGGGTTTCTGGATCGGGTAGTTTCTTGTCTTGCCTTCTGCTGCTATGGAAAATAATTTGACCCCTTCTTTTTTGCAGCAGGCCCTTAAATATTAAAAGACTGCTATCATGTCATCTTTTCTCCAGACTGGCCATACCCAATTCTTTTTTGGGGGGGGGATAACAATTTTTTATTGGTTTTTACAAATTTTATAACAAGGGAAAAGGTATATAGGATATAGAAAAAATATTTTAGAGCTTCTATGTCGGAGGTGGTGGTCACCTCCAAGGTTCCATACAAAAAGTAAAGTTTTTTCAATATAAGGTGGAAGGAAATATATATACGTATATCGTATCATAAATCATAAATTTATGCATTCAATCATTTGTTTCTATTGACATCCATTTAAGGATTACATTATGTAAAAAAAAATTCCTTTTTGCGATCTGAGTCTTTTAGCTATTATATCTTCTTCCTTCCCGCCAGTGGGAAGGAATCCATACCCAATTCTTACAACCATTCTTCATATGTTTTAGTCTCCAGACCTTTAATCATCCTAGTTGGGGTTGTTTTTTTTTTTGGTTTGGTTTTTTTGCTTAGGAACTGTTTAAGGCAGGGATGTCCAAACTTGGGAACTTTAAGACTTGTGGACTTCAACTCCCAGAATTCCCAGCCAGCTATGCTAACTTTGTTGCACCCAGCCAGGTGAATTCTGGGAGTTGAAGTCCACAAGTCTTAAAGTTCCCAAGTTTGGACATCCCTGGTTTAAGGTCTAGTACAGTGATGGCGAACCTTTTGTGGCTTGCGTGCAACGCCGGAGGGAGCTCAGGGGGGTCGTGCGCAGATGTGCCACACCCATAATGCTATGCATGCACGACCAGCACTCCCCACCCCCATTTTTTGGCATGCTTTTTTCGCCCTCCCCAGGGTCCGTCCTCCAGAGTGTTAGTGGCCTTCAAAAACAACTCTATGAGCAATCCGGAAGTGACTTCTGGTTTGCTCATAGTGTTGTTTTTTGCCCTCCAGAGCCTTCAGGGAAGCCTCCTGGAGGCTCCTGAAGGCTCTAGAGGGCTAAAACCAGCCCTAGGAGCAAACCAGAAGTACATTCCTGAATTTTTCCGCACTCTGGAGGCTTCCAGGAAGCCTCCAGAGGGGGAAAATGGCCTCAAAAGAAGGCCGAAGTCAGCTGGCCAGCGCACACTTGCATGCTGGCCAGCTGACAGGGCAACACCTCGCGTGCCCTGACAAATGGTTCCGTGTGCCACCTGTGGCACGCGTGCCATAGGTTCGTCATCATGGGTCTAGCGCAGGGGTCTGCAAAGTTGGCTCTTTGAAGACCGGTGGACTTCAACTCCCAGAATTCCCCAGCCAGCATAGCTGGCTGGAGAATTCTGGGAGTTGAAGTCCACCGGTCTTCAAAGAGCCAACTTTGCAGACCCCTGGTCTAGCGTATAGCACAAATACATTGCATACAAAGGACATTACATTACTACCTGTTATCTAATATGACTGACCAAATATCTAAATGCCTTCACAAGGAAACAGCTTTTAGATTGCATTACTTCAAGCCTAAGACTGTTATTGTATTGCAGACTTTTCTGTACTATCCTTCACTTTAATGACATTTTATGTATGGGCGTAATGAAAGCAACTCTATAAAAGTTGGAATTGGAAAGTGCAACCCTAATTAAAATATAACAGCACAACTCAGAATTCAATCTTTCAAGTTAAATGAAACATACACTGCAGGAAATATGAGCAAGATCACAGCCTCAAGGTATGCCAGATGAGAATGCTTGTGATAGTTCATAACAGCAGTAACAATAGAAGCACTTTAATTTTATTAAGTAAATTGATATCTTTTGTGGGATAGGCAATCGTTGGACTGAATCCAAAGTAGGAAAGAAGTAAACCCATTGCAGTCAATCAGATTTTAGAAATAATTTCAATGGGTCTAATCTAACCATGGTATAGTATGTCCTTTATGTCTAGCCAGATTATGTCTAGCCAGATTCAGTTTTTTTTTAATCAAACTTTTGCTTTATTTGATTGTGTCATTTGTTTATAGACAGGTAGATAGAATTCTGGTCTCTCCTACATTTTTTTCAACATTCCATTGGACAGAAAAGAATAAAGACAATGTTCTCTGAAATACCACTCAGAAGAACATTTTGCAATTTGCAGAAAATTCAGGAACAAATAGATTCTTCAGACACGTTATAATTTATAATGAATACATCAGCGTTTCCTGAACCAGCCACATTTTTTTAGCTAGAAAACATGATCTAGCCTTTGTCATTCAGGATGCTAGAAAACAAATTACTGCAGTAAAATGTATCTTATCTTGTTGACAAACAGCACAATGAAACCAAAAAAGTCACCTTAAAATGGTATGCAGTAAGACAAGACAATAGTGTAGTTAATAAATTATTATTTTTCCTCTGGAACTTCTTAAACTTTACAAATAGTAGCACAAATAGTAGCACTTAACACAAATGTTTAATCAAAAAGCCATTTAAAGGAGGGGGCCTTAATTCATTTACTTTGCAGGGGGGGTTATCTATCTATGATGATAGACACTGTAGACAATAAGGCAACAGACAACTCTTAGTTTATAAGGTGACATATATCCCTGAGACCCATTTCTTGGTCTCTGTGGCCTTCCTGCCCCAACAAAAAAAGACATCGTAATGTCAGCAATACGATTACAAATCATGAATTGTGGCTTTCTTCTTATAAAAAAATGAAATGTAAAATAGGTGAGTTTGATCCACTGTGGGATTTGTCGTAGGGTAGGAAAGTTCATTTCAAGAGAGGTAGGATATATTATTACAGAAATATGGAACATTCTAAGAAGAACAACATTATTGTTTTTGAGACAGAATGTTCATTAGCAGCCACACAAAACAGGACAGTCTTTGGCATTCCTAAGCTCTTGCCAAGGGACAAACTCCATTAGATGATCTGCTTTCAATTAAGGAGGCCTCTTAGCCATATATTATAGTTTGGCCATAGATATCTGTCTGAAATGGGAGCCTAGGCTGAACCGGAATTAGGATCGGGCATCCAATCAAAAAGCCAAACCAGAACTGGGCAGGAAGAGATAGATCCAAAATCCAGCTAAGTTAAATTTCGTTTTTAAGTGCCGTTGTGTTTGTGGCTTTTTCAGCTCAGGAAATGGGCAACCTGAATAGAATTCTTAGCTGAAAAACTGCAGTGCCATGAGTGGCCACATGGTATTGCGTTGCAGAGACGTGCAACTGCATAGAGCAGTGGTAGTCAACCTGGTCCCTAAAGTCCACTAGTGGGCATTCCAGCTTTCATGGTGGGCGGTAGGAGTTTTGTCCAATACTGAAACACTTTCCTTTTTTACGTTTAATTGACTTCCCAACTTTATAACTCACCATTACTGTGGAACTGGTGGCTGGTTAGAAAATTTACTACTAACAGAGATACAAAAGTGGGCGGTAGGTATAAAAAGATTGACTACCCCTGGCATAGAGGATGGTCTTCACTCTATGATACCCTGCTGTTTTTCTTCCTTACTTTTATTGCCTGCCTATCTGCCAGCAGAAAGAAAGAAAGAAAGAAAGAAAGAAAGAAAGAAAGAAAGAAAGAAAGAAAGAAAGAAAGAAAGAAAGAAAAGAGAAGAGAAGACTGAGGCTATGAGAAGTATATTGATACATAGAGGAAAGCAAAATGTAATACATCTGATCATGAATTTCCTTTGCTTATCCAGTTGAGTACCAAGGGATCATTAAAAAAATAAAGACAGATAACAGGAGGGAAGGATTTTTAACAGCAAACAGCATGGGCAAAAAAAAATATCCATTCTCAGCAGTGGTGGGATTCAAATAATTTAACAACCAGTTCAGCCAGGGTCAGGTTGGCTGTCGTGGAAGGTGTGGCCCATCCCCATCTTCCAACTCTGCTGCACATGCGGGATGAGCCTCCCGCAATGTCCAACTTGACCCTGGGTGAACCAGTTGTTAAATTATCCTCCCCGCCCCCCAATCAAAATGGATGTTAAGCACTGCACTGCAATGGAGAAACAGGCAACGGAGTGGCTGGCATGAGGGAAAGAGGAGCATGGAGAAGAAAGAGGGAAAGTGGCCTTCTCCTTCCCTTGCGCTGGCCACTCTGTTTGCTTTTTTCTCCATTGCAGCGCACCACACCGCACCGTCCCACCAAAGGTGGTTCCTATTTTTCTACTTGCATTTTTACATGCTTTCGAACTGCTAGGTTGGCAGAAGCTGGGACAAGTAATGGGAGCTCGCTCCGTTATGCGGTGCTAGGGATTCGAACCGCCGAACTGCCGACCTTTCTGATCGACAAGCTCAGCGTCTTAGTCACTGAGCCACGATAATCATGGCAATTTGTCGTCAGTTTTTAAAGGGAGCCAGTGTTTAAAGCTGCACCCAAGCTGTGTCTGAGCAGGATACCAAGCAAAATAGCCAGGGAATGGTAGCAGCAAGCCGTGTGTGTGTCTGTGTATGTGTGTGTGTGTTTCCTATATTGTCATTTAAAATATATATTTTTAATCAGGACTAGGAACCTTAAAGACTGAAAGAAGTTCAGACCTTTCCAACCTCTGACAAGAGACCTGTCCTTGTAGGACTTTGGGAGCACAAATTAGGTTTATCTTTAGTAAACCTCCTTTCTCTTTTAATTATTTGCATGGGTTCTCTTCATTCTATGTGCTCAGGAGGCAAATCTTTTTTCCAATAAGGACATTTTTTTACAAATGAAAGGCTTCAGTAGCAATAATCCGAATTTTGTCTGGAGAAAATGTCAACACATGCTTGAACTGTTTCTTTTATCTCTTTTTTCGTTTGCAGGGTAATTTTTTCTTTTTTTCTTTTACTATTAAAAGGAAGAGTATAGTTAAAAGCAGGATGAAGTAATGAATTGTTTGGTTTATGATCTGTGAATCCAGTGAAGTTTCTCTCTTGTCTGGCCTAAAATGATGAAGACATCGTTTCATGTAACGGTGTAATCCCTTGGAATCACGATCAATGTATCAGATGAACATGAGGGGAGGGAGAGCAAAGAAAGGATCATTATTCTGTCATTCGTAATTTCAAAGCGCATGACTGCAACTGATCCCTTTCAATTTGCTAATATTTACAATTAATTTCACTTTCAGGCTAGCAAAGACCATCTTTTGCATAGTCCCGTGCGCCCTCTTTCTCTCACTCCCATTTCAGAGGAAGCTCTGATGTAGAATCAAGCCACATCTATTTTCGATGCTTTGCTTTGGTTTTGCTTAACAAGTTCCAGGAACAATTCCTGCAATTATATTTTCATTTGTAAAAAGCTAAGAGTTGGCCGATCAACCGAGCATCCTAGGGATTCTGCTCAAATTAACATTCCTGAGCCAGATCTCTTGCCCTTTCCTCCAGCTGAAAAATCAAGATTACTTACCATTGAGCATAACATAATTTTATCGTAAGTTTTCTTTGGGAACGGCATGACGGCCTAGTGATAAAGAAGAAGCTCGTTTCCACTTGGAAGGTTGAGAGTTCAATCCTAGTTAGTGGCAAATATTTACCTGCTAGATTAAACATTAAAGACTTACTTTTTTCATGCGGCCGGCCTGGCTTAGTGCGTTTTTACTATCATTTTAATAGGGTTTCTTATTATTTTAACACAGGTTAAATTTATTTTATTTAATTTTAAATTTATCTATTGACTGTATTTATATGTATTTTATCCTTTATTATTCCTGTGCACCGCCCTGAGTCCCTACGGGAGAGAGGGCGGTATACAAATCAAATTAATAATAATAATAATAATAATAATAATAATAATAATAATAATAATAATAATAATAATAATAATAATAATAATAATAATAGATTGTAAAAAAAAATCTGCTGTGAATTCCACATGGTGTCAGGAAGGGCAGCGGCCAGTAAATGCTCAGCTTCATCCAGTCACCCAGACTCTACCCAAAATTAAGGTATTGCTGGATTGTAAAAAGAAAAAAAAAAGGGGGGGGGTAGGTTTTCTTCCAGGAAAGTATACAGTGGTACCTCGGTTCACGAACTTAATTCGTGAACTGACTCTGGTCACGAACTGAATTGTTCGTGAACCGAGGCACAGTTTTCCATATGCTAAAAGCATAACAAAAATTTTAAAAAAGTCACTGAAAGTACTCACAGTGTGCGTGCTGGGGCTTTTTTCTGTATCTTCTTCTCTCTACGATCTTCCTACAGGAAGTCACAACCATGTGACAGCCAGGAATACATTAAAAATGGCCGCGGTTCCTGTTTGTGAACCGAAGCAGAGTTCGTGAACCGAAGCACATTTTGAGGAAAATTTCTGTTCGTAAACCGAATTGGTCGTGAACAGAGGCGTTCGTGAACCGAGGTACCACTGTATCGCTAAATTTCCCCCTTCAAGACCAGTCTGTCTATGGAAAAGATGGTGCATGGAGCTTTAACATCTGTTAACAACCTAGAATACCTTGTAGTGGTTAAGATTTTGCTCAATTATTATTCTCAGCATCCATGGCCCATTGTTGCCAAGCATGCTGGTGGTTATGGCCATTGACCACAGGTTGCCTATTCTGTCCTAGATGCTTGTTTATTTTAAAAGAATACATAGACACAACAACAATAAATCCTTTAGAACAGGGGTCCCCAACCTTTGCAACTTTAAGTCTGAAGGACTTCAGCTCCCAGAGTTCTCCAGCCAGCAAAGCTGGCTGGAGAAGTCTGGGAGCTGAAGTCCTTCAGACTTAAAGTTGCAAAGGTTGGGGATCCCTGTTTTAGAATATAGAGATTCAAAGTAGGAATAGCATTTATCAGCAGGCTAGCTGATAAATGCTATTTCATTAGGATTGCAAAGCACAGTGATGAGAAATTTAATCTTTTTTTTTCTTCAAACGTACAGTACCAAAGACAATCTACCTCCATCTCTGATGCCATTTAGCATTTTTTTTAAAACCTTCCAAGAAGAACTTTTTTTTAAAAAAAAGATCTAATTGTGGTACTTGGCGCTTTCACGTGAATTGAGATAAGGAAAAGGAGAAGTGTGTATCTCTTTCTTGTGTACTGTGATCCTGGGAGGTGCCAAGGGGATGCAGACTGCGCTATATATATTTTAATTACATTGTAGTTAAGCAAAGTTTGATTTATCTCTCATTTCTTTTGCTTTGCCTGCAGAATTCAACTTTAGAATGTAGGGAATGTAGCAGTCCAGTAATCAGAAACCACCAAGTTCTAATCAGAAATGCTTTTCCTATATAACAGTGATGGCTAACCTTTTTTGGCTCATGTGCCAAAAGTGGGGGGAGCGCAGGGGCATCGTGGGTGGGCGTGCCATACCCATAATGCTATATGCGCGACCCCCTGCTTTTGGCATGCTTTTTTCACCCTCCCCAGGCTCCAGAGGCTTTCTAGGAGCCTGGGGAGGGTGAAAACAGCCTCCCCACCACCTCCAGAGGCTTCAGGAGCTTCCCTGAAGCCTCCAAAGAGCGAAAATGGCCTCAAAAGAAGGCCTAAATCAGCTGGCCAGCGCACACATGAATGCTGGAGCTGACAGGGCAATGCCTCGCGTGCCCTTAAAAATGGTTCACGTGCCACCTGTGGCACCCGTGTCATAGGTTCGCCATCATGGCTATATAATATCTAGATATGAAGGGAAAGCTGTAAAGACGGGATGATGGAGCTGATATTTGAAGTCATTGAGACTTCAGAATTATTCCACAGAGAAGCACCGAGAAATATTATTATGGCAAATAGAAGATTGGTGTCAAAGTTCATTGCCTTCCAGACTAATCCTTGTGTGACTTAGGTTGGAATTCCTTCATTAACCGGAATTTGTGTTGTGAGGTTTACAGAAAGGAATGTGGCACGTCAAGGTCAGTAGACATAATTGGAAGAGTTTAGAAAACCAAAGGAAAGGGGAGGATAACGGGAGGAAATAGTTTTGAAAAAGTATTGAGGAATTCAGAAGAGTGAGAAAGTGAGTTTGAGGCGCTCAGAAGAATAGGCAAGTTAAAAAAATGATGCAAGTGGAATTATTATTAGAAATAAAATATAACAGAGAAAACTATTTGTATGAAAATATAAAGTTGCGATTGCTGAAATTCCACCCCGAGAACCCATCAGCGAAAGTAAATAAGCAAGGGCAACAACGGAAAGGAGGAAGGAAGAGGAGGAGAATTAAGAGTAAGAAAGAGGGTATGAAGGAGGAGGAGGAGAGAGGAGGAGGGGGTGAAAGAGAGGGGAAGAAGAAAGGGGGAAGGAGAGGAGGAAAGAAGAAGAAGGCAGAGAAGAGAGGTTGAGAAGATAGAAGGAGAAAGGATGTTGCAAACTAAAAAGGAGGCATAGGGTGGCAAGAAAGTGACCCAAACTGTATTCTATATATTTGTAAGAAAATAATGATAAAGGTCAATGATGAACAGATAAATGTTAATAGCAATTATAAGAATGTATATTTGTGAATGCATTTGACAGAGAAAAATAAAAAAAACGTAAAAAAAAGAATAGGCAATCTTGATTAACAAAGAAATTATAATTTTATTCAGCACGATTGATTCTCAGTTACTAAGATATCACTTTGAGCATACTGAATACTCCTCTAGGCATGCATGATTGCCTAGTTTTGGTGTCAGGAGCAGATAATTGATGTCGTACTATCAACCCATTATCAACCCATTCAGTTCAGATTGTTTTGAGGGCCAGATAAGTAGCAGCTCCGTAGATTCATAAATCCATAGCAGGACATCATAGTGTTCTTCTTGGCAGAGAAATGGTAGCTTATGGGAAAGACATGGTGGCCCTGGTCTGAAGAATTGATCATAACTGCCCTTTCTGAGGACATCTGGCATGGCTTAACAAGGCAGGGAAGCAGGAAATTCTTTACATCGCTGACCTTGTTCTCATGGATTTAGCAACAGTTTGGAGCAAGAGGCTACTGTCGGCTTCCTTCTGGAAGAGAGAAGCTTTGGGAGACCCTCACTAGCAGCACTGACTTTTATTTGTCGAATAATTTTATTATATTTTACAAACAAAAAACAACAACACAAACTAAGATAGATGATAAAGAGAATAGGCTATTCAGCAGTCAGGGCCAGGATTGGCTCACCACCCTGAGATAGCAATAGCACTTATATACCGCTTCACAGTGCTTTTACAGCCCTCTCTAAGCAGTTTACAGAGACAGCCTATTGCCCCCAACAATCTGGGTCCTCATTTTACCTACCTCGGTAGGACGGAAGGCTGAGTCAACCTTGAGCCTGATGAGATTCGATCTGCCAAACTGCTGGCAGCCGGTGATCAGCAGAAGTAGCCTGCACTACTGCATTCTAACCACTGTGCCACTGCTGCTCTATCCTTCCTTAGGATTCAGAAGGGTGAGTATCAGCTTCAAACATCTCCATATCCCCAGGCAAGGATATTGCTGTCTCCTTGCCAGATAAAAATGTCACAAATCACAAATCACAAAGGCATTGGTGAGCTTTACAGAGTGCAAGATCTCGCTAGCGATATCTAAACAAAATCTGGAACAGAGTGACCCTTTCCAGTTATGTAGCTAAAATGATGTCAGAGTAATGTTATCTATGGCATGATTAAATACCCCATGGAGGAGTACGGAAATTGTAACTCTCAAGGTTGAAGTATGAACTTCTCCAGCAAAACCTTGTTTACTGCATGCTTGTAATAGGTAGTGAATGTGTATAAGCATTGTCAGGGTTTTTACTGTAGTTTTTTCAAATAACGTTTAGCATCCCTCTGTTTTGGTAAGAAAGTTGGGATCTTAAGCAATTAATATCCTCATAAAAGTATTGCACTGTATTGATTAGGGTATTGTTTTCTGCTTGCTTGCTTGCTTGTTTGCCTGGTGTTAATACTTGCCTGTCTGAATGTTAACTGCTGGGAGAATGGGTTATTTTTGTTTCCTTTTTAGCTTTCTTATTGTCTCTTTTAAATGGTGTGTAAATATGGTTTCTTTCTATGTGTCTATCGATGGCTGATTTGTCTGAATGCCAAGCTTACAGGAATTCCAGCATTTTGGGGGATTTTAAAACAGTGGTGCAGTGGTTAGAGTGCAGTACTGCAGGCTACTTCTGCTGACTGCCTGCAATTTGGTAGTTCAAATCTCACCAGGCTCAAGATTGACTCAGCCTTCCATTCTTCTGAGGTCAATAAAACGAGGACCCAGATTGTTGGGGACAATAGACTGACTCTGTAAACTGCTTAGAGAGGGCTGTAAAAGCACTGTGAAGTGATATATAAGTCTAAGTGCTATTGCTAGGATGGCCACAATTTCCCAGATGAAACTATGGTTGAGTCTGTCTATGTCTTGTGAAATAAAGTTGTTTTTTTCATGTCTTCTGACTGCTAATTAGTGTTCATGGATGCACTCTGGTCGCCTTCAGCTTGTCTGTCCAACAAAGTGGCTGTTACAGTCCTTCAACTGTATTTTATACATGATTCATATTTATTCTTCTTTAACTAACTGGGTCTTCTGATTAGCTTAAGATATTTTTGAAGGACATTGCTCTCTGTGTTAAAGTGATGCTATGTGGTTGGTCGTTTCTGAGATGCTATTGGTGCAGGGCACTGTTATGCTTTTCATAGCTTTATGTTGGTTGTGCTTCAGTGGGTTGAGCGGTGAAGCCCATTTTGATAAATTCTCCTCTTCTGGAACTTTCAAGACTGTTTCAGCTGCATCCCCTTGACAAATTTCTTGTTCCAGACACAGAAGGACATTCCAGGCTTTTGGATATCATAAAGGTTATTGGCCTGCCTTTAGTATAATCTGTCTTTCAAGCAGCTGTATGCAGGGAGTTGCAACTCTACCCTAGTTGAACAGAACTATTAGTAAATAATGGGATTCCACAGCGACTCGTCTATTTTTCCAAACAACTTTGGGTTCTTTGGAAATATATGAATCATCATTTTAAAAAGAAATGGGAAAAATATAGCCTTTTGGACTGCAATACCACCTCGAAGCACTAGCAGGAATCTTCTTTCCTGTGTCTATTTTCTTACTGCTTTAGCCAAACGGTATGAAAGTATTGAACAAAATATGACTGTATCATGAAAATGTAACCATAAATAAACACTATTGACTGAAACCTACATCTTCACCATTATTAAGGCTTTTGCCCAGTAAGGGACTTTCAGTAACTACTAAAGTGTCTTAACTGTTAAATATGTTAGGATAAATGTTATGCCAAGATGTATGGATGGGTAGCCTGAAGCGAACCTGAGATGAACTCAATACAAACTGTTGTGGCCCAGCCGGCTCTGGATGAGCTGCTGATGGACTTTTCTAGTGAAGAGTCTTATGAGTCTGCCCTGGAGGAGGAGTGAGACCTTGAAGAAGCAGAGAGTCTGGTTGGCCACCAGGAGGCGCCTGGTCATGGAGCAATGGGGAGGATCAGGGGCAGTTTGTCCCTGATGCTAGATTACGCAGGGCTGAGAAAAGGAGGCAATAGTTACATAAGAGGCAAACTCGGAGGCCCTGAATTGGAACCAGCTGGTTGATGAGTGGCCCCTCCCAAGAGAGCTTATAGGGAAGGCTTTGGGTGAGGCCATTTGCAGGAAACAACAGTTATAACTCCTCATTGGAAATTCTGGTCATTTGAGACTGCAATTCTCTGTCTGTCTTTGTTACGCGAGTTAGGGCTTGCAGCCAAGGAGATAGTGGCAAACAGCCAAGCTTGTACGTGTCCATCTGTGAGGCAGAACAACCAGCTATGTCCACATTCATATATTTTATTTATTTTAACTAATTTAGTTAAGTTTGTCAAACTTGTAAAAGATAACTGATATAGGTATAAACATAAATATGAACAGAGTAAATGGGCACGAACAAATGGGGACCATTGGACAGGAACATTAGACACGCTGGTATGCTTACACACCCTTACAGACCTCTTAGGAATGGGGTGAGGTCAACAGTAGACAGTCTTAGGTTAAAATTAGGGTGGTTTGAGGATGTAACAACAAAGTCAGGTAGTGCATTCCAGGCATTGATAGGGGAAATAGGAGAAATTCCAATAACTCTTTGAAATTTTTAGGGAGAGCAGCATAGAATCCAGCTACAATAATGCCAATACATGGTAGCTGCCTCCCAATGACTAACCAGGAAAAGGTTGTGTTAATGGCTTCCTTGCTGAATATCAGCAGCAATTTGGGTGTGTAGTTTATCATCACAACTTTAGAGAGGGCCCTATGTAAATGTGAGTCTTTTGTAATCTGGCATACTGTAATGCAGCGCCCACCCCCAACCTCTTGGGCCAGGGACCTGTTCCATGGAGAGAGGTTTTCCCATGGACCGGAGGGGCTGTGGTTTCACGTGTTGCCTTCATCCTGCAGATGGGGCTTCGCTTGTTTGCATGGCCCAGTTTCTGGCATACCCTGGCCCAGTGCTGGACCATGGACCAGGGGTTGAGAATCCCTGATGTAATGCTTCCTTTCCCATCATGTGGCTTTAGCATATCTATGCAGAAAAAGTTATCCAGGTTCCAAGTTCAGGTCAGACCGCATCCTACCTCATACATCCCGATTCGCTTCCACAGAGAGGGACTTCTCCGGGTGCCATCCACCAGGCAATGCCAGCGGGCGACGCCCAGGGGAAGGGCCTTCTCTGTGGTGGGCCCAACCCTCTGGAACGACCTACCCCCCGACCTCAGAACAACCACGGACCTCCGCACCTTCCGCCAGAAATTAAAGACACTTCTGTTCCATCAGGCCGGTTTGGCCTAAGTTATTTACCTAGCCTTCAGTCTGTATTATAAATTGTTTTAATTGGGTTTTTTAATGGATTATGTTTTAACTTTTTAAATTTTAGCACAGGGATAACCTATTTAATTCGATATTAACTATTTATATTTTATATTGTTTGTTTTAATTTCCTGTGCACCGCCCCGGGTCCCTTCGGGGAGAGGGTGCGATTATATCAATTTGATAAATAAATAAATAAATAAATAAATAAATAAATAAATAAATAAATAAATAAATAAATAAATAAAAGATTTTAATGCCGAAACATTAAACATGAAAAAAAGAGACAGTAAATCCGTAGCTGGTAGAGGTTTTTTTTTAACAGCAGTATTATATGGCAGGGGTTAGATATACCCCACAAGAGCCTTGCAACTGAATTTTGTATTAGCTGTTACTTCTGGGGTATGCATAATGACTATCCCACACCAAGCATATTAGAGTTACCAGTGCATGTTCATTATAATTAATTTTTTTTTTGCTTTATGGCAATTATTTCATATTCGGTTTATAGAGTCTCAATATTTCATTTTCATTTGCAGAAAAGATATCTGGGCATGTAACAATTTTTCCAAATAATTTTTCCTTCCATGATGTATTTTTCTAGATAAGCATTTTCCAAAACTTTTAACCGATGTGCTTCCTAAATAAGCATTTGAAAAATGCAGGGATCACAGAGTTAAGTAAACATTTTTTTTTTCTTTTCCATGTTTTCATCTTTAAGAGAAAGGGTGTGACATATTTTTCGGGGGGAACGGAATGATATATTCACAGTTGCATTTGGACATGTTTTGCCTTTCTCACCATATCTTAAAACATTTTTAAGCTAACTTTTGTATCCAAAATCAATCAAAGCTTAAGAATTTATCTTTGTATAAATAGTGCTTTAGGTATTTAGTGTGCAATCAGAATTCTACTTAGCATAACATATGCTATAGACTTATAACTGATAACTTACTGGAGACAACTGCCTGTTTTCTAAATGTGACTTATAATGTTGCTTATACAATCAACTAATCTTGGTCAAATATTTAGTAGCTGCCCAAACCAAATATGATTGGTTTTCATACACCATTCTCAGGGTTCAAATTTTACCTCAAATTAAAACAAACAAATATTTTCGAAATCTCTGTATTGGCTGTTTTTGCATTTATTTATATTGTTGTCTTAATCCCTGACCTCTATTTGACATCCAGAATTGCTTTTGTAAAAGGGGTGTTCATAAAAATCAAATCAAATAAATATGATCATTTTGTCATTGTAGTGGTGTAATTTTAAGGATCTTTTGTGGACATGAAGCCTGAAAAACAAGGGGTTATGTAGGAGATGACCAGGTTGAGTCCGAGGGAAAGGTCAAACATATCATCAGTCATGAGTCTGTCAACTCTGGAGCTGGCCTGACTGAGGCCATTTTGCCACAATGGAGATGAGGGTTAGGGATGGAGGAATAGTGATAGCTGGGGTTTGGTAGCCAAAACAAAGTAGTTTCCATTGTGAACCAAGGACATTCCCACAGGTGGCTGAAGAAAGGAGGAGTGATGTTGCCCAAGCAACCAGGTTGAGCTCTGATTGGACCATGTGACTGATTGTTTGGGGGACAGGGAAAAACATTTACTTTTAATTGGGTGACAACTGCAGGAACATTTGGAGTCAGTTTTCACCAGCCTGTGCCATTGTGATATATCCAATAAAGCTATTCTTTGAGGAACCTACCTGCCTTGGAGTTCTGTTTTCTATGGGTGGATTACTTGGAACCCTGACAGAGTCCCTTCACACCCACAAAAGATCTAAGTCCCGCCCATCATGAATTTCTTATGTACCACCAAATTGCTTTAACTGTGAGTAGTTCAGATTCCTGTAGAGAGCTTTAAGATTGCAATAAATCCTTATATCCATTTGAATTGCCTGGGTCTCCTGATTTCCCTGGCACTTGATAGGTTTTAACTTCTGTGCTACCCCTAAAGTTAAATCTGTTAATTCCATATTAAAATTCCAACCAAATGTAAATGAAAGCTGATTGTCTGGATTTGAGACCAAGCTCTGTGCAATGGGGCGAGGTCCCATTATTTGCCCCACTTTCTGCTAACCTAGCAGTTCGAAAGCATGCAAATGTGAGTAGAAAAATAGGTACCACTCCACTGGGACGGTAATAGCATTCCATGCACCTCAATCAGTGGTGGGTTTCAAATTTTTTAGAACCTACTCTGTGGGTGTGGCCTATTTTGTGGGCGTGGCTTGGCAGTCATGTGACAGGGTGGGAGTGGCCACCTTTTAAAATGTGGTGAAACTCATTTAACAACGCTCTTGCTTAGCAACCAAAATTTTGGACTCAATTGTGATGAATAAATTCTTTCTTTGTTTCTTTCTTTCTTTCTTTCTTTCCTTTCTTCCTTCCTTTCCTTCCCGTTGGGTCACTGACAGCGGCGGGCCAGATTTACTTCCAGGTACGCCGGTGGAACCCCCTCCCACCGGTTCTCTAAATTTCACCAACCGGCTCTCGCGAGAAGGTGTGAGCCTGCAGAAACCCACCACTGACCTCAATGTATAGTTATGTTGGCCACAGGACCACAGAAGTGTCTTCGGACAATGCTGGCTCTGTAGGCTAGGAACCGGAGATCCAACTGCCCCCTTGGATATGGCTGGACAGGCAAATATTTACCTTTAACTTATTATAGTAGTGATGCAGAGGTTGTAGTCAGCAGGTTCTGACCAGTTCTGGAGAACCAGTATTGGAAATTCTGAGTAGTTCGGAGAACTGGTAAATACCACCTCTGACTGGCCCTGCCCCCATCTATTCCATGCCTCCCGAGTCCCAGCTGATCAGAAGGATATGGGGATTTTTCAGTATCCTTCCCCTGCCATGCCCACCAAGCCACATCCACAGAACCAATAGTAAAAAAATTTGAATCCCACCATTGTAATAATGGTTCTATGTATCTGCTCCTTAGGAAAGAGAAACATCATAATTACAATTGAAATATATTTAGAATGCAATTAGAATATATTGAAATGCAACTGAAGTTGAAGAAAAGTGTTCTTGTGAAAAATTTGACCAAAAAAAATCTGTGACTTCTCAACATTTCAAAAAAAAAATAATGAAAGCCAATTCCTCCCAAGTATATTAGCTTTTCCAAACCAATTGAGGGATGTACTTTTGTTTCTGTAACTTGGTCAAATCACAGTGTGGCTCCTAATTGTCAAACATCTGGGAAAGAGTTCAGAAACAAAGAAGGAAACGCCAAGCCTCTGTCTTTGCTAGTTGCTATAAAATGTCTAAAGAGACAATTCTTAGGGGAATGTTAGAAATCCCAGTTTCCAAATAATTGTCAACTTTGATTTACGATGTCCATTTTACCAGTACTTCTGTTTTATTTTTTTCAATTACATTGTCATTTCAATATTAGGGCAATTTAGAGGAATTTACATATTACATAATATATTTCCAAAGAGCAGTAAATTCTTGTTTATTTATCTTTAAGACCATAAGCAATCATGAATTAAAATAGTAGACAATGAAAATGTGCTTGTATCATTATTGCTTTCATAACAGTTACTTGTCAATGAAAGCCTATACCAAATCCTCTTTAAAGAGAGATGCCAGCTGAAATTCAAGCAGCAAATGACTGTGAACCAGAAATGACATTTTACCATGATTGCCATATAAACAGAGATGGTATTCAGCCGGTTCGGACAAGTTTGGGCGAACCAGTAGCGCTGACGATAAGTTGGCCCTGCCCACCTCCCCCTCCTCTATCCTGTCCTTGATTTCCTGCTTCCTAGCTCATCTCAATCACATGACACAACTGATTCCCCCCCCTCCCGCTGTTCTACTTACTGTTGCTGACTTGGAAGGTAAGCAGCTGAGCTTCTAAATGCTCCATTTTCAATGTTGCACACAAGTGTTTTAGAGCACACAAAGCGTGAGCTCACAACAATTGGTTGTTAAACCAGCCACAGCCCACCACTGCCTATAATATTCTTTCTAGTAAGAGAATGAAAAAGCATACTTCTAAGCAGAAGTGAGGATGGCATTAATGTTTTGCCGTTGAATTCAGAAACACTTAGAAGTACCACACTTTAGTGATGGAGATCTTACTTTACATGATAAGATGCAAGGCAGGAAAAGGTTTTCTTCTTCTTCCAAATGTTATTGGATCAGGGCCATCCAACAAAACTGACTGGAAAGAGATTTAGAACAAAATTAAAGCAATGCTTTGCATAGCACAAAACTAATTTGTGGATTTTTTTTATTGTACAATGTCAAAAGTGGATTGGATTCAATGGATTGGTTTAGAAAACTGCAACCTCTGAGTTGGTGGTGGCTTGCCTTCAAATTCCAAGCCAATGAGAATTGGGAAAGGATGTATCTGTACCTTGCTTACAAGTGTCTAAGGAGGATTTGGTTGTCCCACATGAAAAATAAAATGGTTGACCTGATCCAACAAGATTGTTCTTTTGTTCTTTTCCAGATTTTAGGTGTGAAAGTACTTTGCCCAAGATCCTGCACAGCTGCTCCATTTATATAGATGTTTACTAGATACTGAACTGGACAGACAAATCATCAGACTTGATATAAGTCAACTTCCTGTCTGATTTCATGAAACATGTCAAACTCTATGGTTTTAGTCATTGTGCTTTGCAATACATGGTTTTTGAGTTAGCATCTTGTGTTAATGCAGGACATAGCAACTCATTTTTAAGAAACTCACGGCTTTATGTGTTATGTGAATCCAGCCAATTGGGGCTTATTCAGTAAACCATAATTAAGCAAGCCATAGCTTAAGTGTGTTGTCCAAGTCCTGTCCCTGTGCACAAAGGGTTTCAAACAAGCAAAGTTGGAGACTTCAAATCTGATTACATTCAGCAGAAAAACATAGTTATGCTTCCTGAATATGAAATGGTATATCCCGCACTACTAACCCAGGACTTTCAGGTCCAATTACTTACTCAAAATATAATATTTTGACTGGAAATATGGAATACATGTTTCTTTTGTGATATTTTTAGTATCACAACTCCATATTTCCAACATGTTGCTTAATTACATTCCAATGATTGCCACAGCGTAATTGCCCTTCAGGATTGGTTAGATATTAAGCAGAGTAGCTGAGCAACTGCTGAATTTGAAGACAGACTGAAGGCTCATTCACATCTTTCTTGGAAAAGTTACTTTGCCTCTCTACATGGCATTGTCCACACCCTTCCAGCTACGTGCAGAGAATGTGCTGTCCATTTCTGGATGACAGGAATGAAAGGCAGCACACATTTTCCTACACAAAGTATCCAGTGTTAGGTGTTAAACCTCTGGAAACAAGTGGAATGAGGTTGAGAAGGATGTGCAATATCTTTCCGTCATTCAAAGGTTAGGGTGGAATTAAACACCGCCCTAAATCTGCTACCTTGTTTACTCTGTTGGTACAGTGCTATACTTGAATGGTTTGAGAAGTGGACAACTCAAAGGAAAAAAAGTTGTGTTGGTTTTGCTGCCCTTTTCTTTAACAATGAAAGTCATTTTTAACTTTTAGATGCGAAACATTCTTCAGAGTTTGGCAGGTGTCCATAAGTCCAAGAAAATTGACTGAATTTGATTTCCCTTCTTTGCAATTGTAGTCCTGCTGCATCATTAATTCTGAAGTTTTAAAATTGCAAAGAAAGCTTGATGTAGAACCAACTGTATCAGGCAGAGGGGGAGATAAAATAATATGAAGGTATTACGTATTTGAACATAAAGATGAAGGTGATCTTGGATTGTGCTTGACTCTTGGCAGCTACATGAACTCAACCAAGCAGCTTTCCTTGCAACAGTACTGAGATGTGGCTTGCTCGGGTCCTCTTCTAGAATGTCTCTCAATTCTCCAGTTCATTCTACAACTAAATGTTTCCTTGTGGTCTCCCATCTAAGTACTAAACCATACCTACCTCTGCCTTAGAGCCCAGACAAGCTGTGCCCAGATACCCTGTTTTCCTGAAAACAAGACCTCCCCAGATAATAAGCCCAAGCAGGCTTTTGAGTGCATGCACTAAAATAAGCCCTCCACCGAAAATATTTAAATGCATGCGCAGCTGGTCTTCAGGTTGCTTGCCACCCAAAAACAACATGAGGTGAGGAAGGGTGGGCCGGAGGGGGGAAGGGAGGGGGAACATGCCCCACGCACCCCACATGGCCTTACCTAATGGCCACTCCTGCAACCCTAGATACCACGCCCCTTCTGTCATGTTCATGGCTGCCGCAAAAGCCATTAATGAAGAACAGGGAGGTGACAATGGCAATGGGACTTCCAGTCACAGCATTGTGGTCAGGCCAACGGTATGGTGCAGAGTCCTGGGAAGCATAACTGGAAGCACATGCATGGCCTCAGGGGCAAATAGCTGATGAGCAGCTGTGTTGTACTGCCACAACAGTGCAACACAGCAACAGCCATGAGGTGACCACGCTCACCACCTCCTGCACTCAAAAATAATAAGACCTCCCCAAAAATAAGGCCAGGCGCTTATTTTGGGGGGTCAAAAGAAAATAAGACCCTGTCTTATTTTTGGGGAAATACAGTATTGCTATTGGCTAAAGCATTTATGGTTCAATCATCATCATCCTTGTCATGGTTAGCAATATTCCTCTGTGGTATGGAATTAGGTTTAAGAAATTAAGTACCTCTACCAAAAACGATGCAGGTCAGATTTCCAAGGAAAGGGTCCAATTGCTGTTTGGTGAAGTACTGTACTGAAGGATAGAACTAATAAAGATTAAAAGAAGACTTTGTATGAGGATATTTAACTCTGGATTCAAACTGAGTTCAGTATTAGCATTTTTTTGGAAATGAAAAATGCTGCAGAATGGGCTTTCTCACCAGATGTTGCTGGTAAGGGCTATGGACATTCAGGAAGATAGAGCACTCAGAGTGACCTTCTTAACATTTAACAATCCCCTCCAGCAATTATTACAGGGAGATATAAGAATATTTTGTTCACCGAAAGACTCTGCCCACTTGGCCATGTTTTTCTATGTATTGCATCTTCTATGAAAAAAAAGAAAAAGAGAAGAGGACCAGCAAGAAGGCAGATGGTCTTAGTTACAGTTATGATGGATGCACCATTGGGAGACTTGAAAAACAGATTAAGGTTATGGAGAAGATCTATGCAGTTGCTAGGAGTCAAAAATGACATGTTGACATATAATCTATCAATTGTCTCTACTATATGCAAGCAGAGTATCGTGATAGTCCCTTAATACAAACATTCTTTTTGTAATAATATTAATTTTCTATGTCTCTGGATGGATAACTTTTTTGTAAGCTATGTACGTACATCCAAAGAAAGATCATGAAGTCTTGCATCAAAATTTTATTTAGGAGCTTGCAATGAGGAATAGAAATCATGGAAAGGTATACAGTACTCCTATTTTTTATGTTGCATTATTATTGGAGAGGATGACATGAAATGAGTCTTAAGGAATGATTTGAGACTAACAGTTTATTGCTTACTTGATTGAGGGTGTCTATTGGAACAATATTCAAAAATATCATTACTTTTTTCATTCTTCCTTACAACAAACCTGTTGATTGGGTTGAGAATTTTGGCTCAAAATTGTCAGCTGAACCACCAAGGCTAAGGATAGTCTTCAACTTGAGCATCCAATCAATCAATCAATCAAACAAACAAACAATCAATCAAGAGCGGGAAGGGAACTTGGAGATCTTCTAGTCCAACCCTCTGCTCAAGCAGGAGACCCTATACCCATGACAGCGAGCCCACAGAGCCAATTTGCTGGCATGCCAGCCCTCATCTGCATTCTGCCCGTTTCTTTGATGATTTTTAGTCTTCTGGAGGGCTGTGGGGAGGCTATTTTTGCCCTCCCCAGGCTTTAGGAAAGCCTCCGGAGCAGTGGTGGGATTCAGCCAGTTCACAACTATTCAGGAGAACCAGTTGTTAACTTTCTAAGCAGTTCAGAGAACTGGTTGTTGGAAGAAATCTCCTTTTGGTTTTTCCCACTTTACAGGGCTAATCCTGTCAAGAAGGCAGGAAGGAAACATTCTGGTGGTGTTTCTAGCCTTGTCTCTATTGCCCTGTTTACAGAAACTGCCTCTCTGGTTAACCCTCATTGCATTGTAACAGCTAAGACGAAGCGCCCATCAACGTGAATGAAGTTGAGTTGGCCACACCCACCCAGTCACATGACCACAGAGCCACAGCTACCCAGATGGTCATTAGGACAGAGAAGTAGTTTTTAAATTATTTGAATCCCACCACTGCTCCGGAGCCTGGGGAGGGCAAAAAACCAACCCAACAGGTCAACCGGAATTCCACGCGCATGCTCAGGTGGATGGGGCACATTCCATTGTGAGTCTGGACATGTGCACACTTTTGGCATGCCTTTACAGAAAGGTTAGCCATCACTGCCCTGAACCATTCCGATAGGTGTCTGTCCAGTCTCTTCTTGAAAATCTCCAGGGATGAAACCCTTACAACTACTGGAGGCAAGCTGTTCTACTGCTTAATTGTCCTCATTGTTAGGAAGTTTTTCCTTAATTCCAGGTTGCTTCTCTCCTTGATTATTTTCCATCCATTGTTTCTTGTCTTGCCCTCTGGTGCTTTGGAAAATAAGTTGACCCCCTCTTTTTTCTGGTAGCCCCTGAAATACTGGACTACTGCTATCATGTCACATTCCTTTACTTTACTTTCCTTTTCCTTTCTTTTCTTTCTTTCTTTCTTTCTTTCTTTCTTTCTTTCTTTCTTTCTTTCTTTCTTTCTTTTTCTTTCTTTCTTTCTTTCTTTCTTTTTTTCTTTCTTGGAACATATTGGCCACCCATCATACCACAGGGTAACTCTTTACTTCTTTAATCTACCCACAACACTACTGTCTGCACTTTTCTTTGATTTTGAATGAAAAACGAACAAGTTTTGCTGAATATAATGGGAAGGAATTAAGCATTCTTTTAAATACGCCTTTGACATGAAATCACTGAGGCTTACGAATATATAACCACCTCAGTGCCGTTCCTTGGATTACATGTAGTAAGAATGCTAACATTATCTTGGTTTAGTTTTCCACCCACAGCTAAAGATTATATTAGAATGTCCCTGTCTATGTCAAATATTTGCTTCTTCATATCAACCACCCAACTTTGGCCTGCTTGGCAAAGTTGTCCCATGTTGTTGTGCTCAGTAAAAACAAATTGGTCCTGTAAGTATGCAGCATTCTTTCAATGAACACGCTCCAACCCCTGGATTTGGCACCCCAGAACTGTCAATGCCTTATTCAAGGAGCACAGGCTTGGTATGATCACTAAGAAATATGTGCATGGGAGCTAGTGGCCTTGAAGATTTAATAGTGTTCTTTTATACAGCTACTTTTGTCTGTTGACACAGAGGAAATTTCCAGCTGGCTCAACTACTGAATGGAACTGAACTACTAAAAAAGAAAGAAAGAAAAAAAAATCCAAAACAAAAATGTAATGATATTTATACCCTTACAGCTGCCAATGAGCTTCCATGCGTCATGAGTCACTCCAGATGTGGATATAAAATAGAGCCCTTCTGTGCAAATGAATTCCCTGACTCCAATGGAAATTAGTCTAGACTAGTGAGGTGCTGCTACTTCACCCCATTTCACGCATCCCGTTTTGCAAAAGAAGCAGAGAGGAGAAAGATTAGCCAGCTGTGTCCTGGCGTACAAGAAACCAGATACTCTAGAAACAGAAATCTCTGCTTTGGGAAATTTACGATGCACTGGAAGATGCTATTCCTGTTCTTGCTGTGTTATAATGCTCATGGCACTGTGCCTCCCAGGTGGAATCGAGGTAAGAGTTATAAATGTAAACCCATTATTGCTTAAAATGCAGGCATGTGATGCTGATATTTCATCCAACAAGTCTCTTTTTTTTTTTTCCAAATCGCATTCACCACTTGTATAGATTCTTTTCTTCTGGTTTATTGCTTTCCGCCATTGGATCGGACATTCCTCCTTTATGTTCTGCAAACCAATTTATAAATAAATAAGACAGCAATATTGCTATGAAAGTTGGGAATGAAGATGATTGGGTGTGTTCTGCAATTTTATGTAGATGTTTTGATGGAAATCTAGGCTGGTTGACCCAAAGAGAAGCTCTGTTGGCTGTGGAGGTTAATCCAGTCCTTGCTGAGCCTAAACAAATTGAACAGCTCTCTGTTTAAGATGGGTTGTTTTTAAACACATTGCATTGAAATAGGACTAGATTAGATTAGATTAGATTAGATTAGATTACATTACATTACATTACATTACATTACATTACATTACATTACATTACATTACATTAAATTAGATTGAACTATCTTGGACTAAAGGAAACCTTAGTTAGCATGGAAGCCAACTAGATGATTTGGGACCAATCAATCTCTCTCAGACAAAGAAGAATCCATTGCTAAAACCATTTGCACAGAAAACTGCATGAACCTGATTTTCACCAGGAGTCAAGCCTGACTCAAGTTTGTATGCATACTAGGCCCACAGACTTTCAAACAAGAATCCTTTCTTGATAGCTTCTTGTTAGCTTCAACAAGGTTGCTATATTAAGTTCTTTAAAACCAGGGTTAGGAAATCTGGCATTCTGGATACATGTAGACAGAATAGAATAGAATAGAATAGAATAGAATAGAATAGAATAGAATAGAGGAAAGAGAGGAGAGAACCATTTGCTCAGGCAGGAATCCCTACATCACTTCAGACAAATAGTTATCCAATCTCTTCTTTAAAACTTCCAGTGTTGGAATTCACAACTTCTGGAGGCAAGTTGTTCCACTGATTAATTCTTCCAACTGTCAGGGAATTTCTTCTTAGTTATAGGTTGCTTCTCTCCTTGATTAGTTTCCATCCATTGCTTTTTTTTCCTGCCCTCATGTGCTTTGGAGAACACCTTGACTCCTTCTTCTTTGTGGCAGCCTCTGAGATACCACTCATCGAGAAGCTCCCTAGACCAGCTAGGCTGGCTTGGGAATTCTGGGAGTTGAAGTCCACCAGTCTTGAAAGAGCCGACTTTGCAGACCCCTGCCCTAGACTATGCCTGCTTCTTTCCTGACCATGCACCCTTCTTGGCTCAACTCAAGCACTTACCTTCTTTATCTTGCTGGATCTGTCAACTGTAAAGATACTGGAGGGAACTTAGAATGACTAGATGTTTTTGTTTTCACTGCTGTTGATGCTGATTCCATCCAACAGAACAGTGAATGTGGAAATTACTGCACCACAGAGAAAAGTTCTCATATGTCCTTTAACCCAGGGGTCTCCAACCTTTGCAACTTTAAGTCTGAAGGACTTCAGCTCCCAGAAAAGTTGCAAAGGTTGCAGACCCCTGCTTTAACCCAAACAGAGCTAAAAATTCTTAGCTTCTTTCCTGAGATGCCATGCAGTGGAGGGGGTGGTGTCTTGCACTGTGCATGTCTGAGACATCAACTTCTACCTTAGAAGATAATATCACTGGTCATGTTCCCTGAACCCTCTCCCCCATCTTCTCTGTGCCTTTTTGGGACCGTGCATAAACTTAGAAGAGTCAATATATCTTACAAGAGAATAGTATATTCTTATTCTATAGCTTTGTTTGTCAAACTTGGAGATTTTAAGATGCGTGGACTTCATTGTAGGAATTTAAACCCATTCATCTTAAAAGTTGCCGTGTTTGACAGACACTGTTCTATAGTGATTTATATTTCCCCAGAAAAGTCTCTGAACTACAGGACTATAGCGTGATCTCATAGGGCAGATGAATCGGCTGAGCAGGAAAAACCGGCAAAACGAAAGGGGAACTATCCTTCTTAATGTCAGAATCCTTCTAGGACGATGTAATATAACATAATGGTTGCCTTGTCCAGCTGCACTTTCCTGGACTCCAGTTCAGAGTCTAAAATCACAAGATGACCTTTCCTTTTATTCATGATCAATTGGTCAGAACTAAAAGATGAATTAGGATGATTGGATAAATCTGCCCTTAGAGTAAGAACTATTTAAGAACATGGGGGTTTTTGGGTTGTACCTGTGAAATTCAAGGGACTGGTATACTATAATGCTTTGAATAACCAAACCTTGGCTGATTTGCATATATGATGATGTTATGTGGATGGTTATTGTGTTTGACAAAGCTACGAGATTACAAAAAATGCTGTAGGTAAGTAACCGAGGAGATGACAGAAAAGACCTTTACTTCGTTAGTCCAGAATGACATTTCATGGCTCTGTGCTGGTGCTTTTTTAGGCACAAAGGAAAGAGAGAAAGAGGCTAAAGAAGTGAAGCACAAATGTGTTAGTCAGATAAAATTAACACAGTCGTTGGGTAATGTGTTCTTTACTATATTTGTAGCCCAGAACCTAATCGTTTGTTTTTATAGTGTACAGAAGGAAAAGATATTGCTTGATTACATGCTTAGACAATCATATTTCTTATACTGAAATTCCAGTAGCACTGGTCCATTGGGCTTGATGATCAGATCATGTCTCCTAAATCCCTTCCAACTCTTTAATTTATGGCAAAGCATATGTGTTTACTTTTATTGGGGGTGTGTGTGTGTGTGTGTGTGTGTGTGTCTATATCTACCTACCTATCTACCTACCTCTATCTCTATATCTACTTTCCTACCAATCTACCTACCTCTATCTCTATATCTATCTATCTATCTATCTATCTATCTATCTATCTATCTATCTATCTATCTATCTATCTATCTATCTATCTATCTATCTATCTATCTATCTATCTATCTATCGTGTTTCCCCCAAAATAAGCACTTGGCCTTATTTTTGGGGAGGTCTTATTATTTTTGAGGTGCAGGAGGCAGCGAGCGTGGTTACCTCATGGCTGCTGCTGTGTTGCAATATTTTTGGGGAGGGCTTATTTTAGCACATGCGCTCAAAAGCCCAATTGGGCTTATTATCCAGGGAGGTCTTATTTTGTGGAAAACAGGTTTTCTATCTAGATCAGTGGAACAGTTTCCCTCCAGAAGTTGTGAATGGCCCAACACTGGAAGTCTTCAAGAAGATGTTGGATAGCCATTTTTTCTGAAATGGTATAGGGTTTCCTGCCTAGGCAGGGGGTTGGATTAGAAGACCTCCAAGGTCCCTTTCAACTCTGCTATTGTATAAAAAAAGAATTTCCCAGAACCTTCCTGCTCTGCCTTGATTGCAATGAGTAATTTTCAGTTGTATTGTATCTAGATAGATGGATGGGTGGGTGGATGGATGGATAGATAAACAGATATAAATAGACTGATGTCCTATTTGACTACTGACTCAAGGCCAACTGCATGAGGGCTGTAAAACTAATAGTTTTTCAACAACTTTCACTGGTTATGCTTTTTTATGTGTTTTCCTCTAATGTACAGCCTTTAGGCAATAACTTTCACCACTCTGTCTGCAATTTTTTAAATATAGTACTGCATTACAAAACACAAGTTCACATCCTGAAAGATAATTGCATTTTAATCTGCTCATTAGTTGAGGAGGTGTGAATTTGTGAATTTTGTCAGTGGCATAAAAACATAGACCTAATAAAATACACCAGATTAGGTAACATTTGATGCAGTTTCTTTCTTAGATTGGAAAAAGTGGAACTTGTGGGAAATGTACATTTCCATCTTCACTAGAAGAGTCATTTAGGTCCTTGGTTGAGACTCATAATGGTTCCATGTTCATGATCTCCTTTGGAGAAATTAAATTAGGCATTTCTTTTTAAAAAGAAATTCTGGTAAGATTCAACTGCATGATAAAATCAAACCATCTGTCTTGTAATGTTAATTATATGGTATTGAAAAGGGTAGTCCCTGCTGATTATTAATAGGAAAATCTACTTCATACATTGGGGATGTTGATGAGTTTGAGGTTCCTTTGGTTGAACCAACCCTCCCAGTTTTGCATAAGGTCCTGGCATAATCTTACCTCTTCCTGTTATCCTGGCTCTGGGTTTGCTATTGCAAAACTTTCTACAAAAAAGATGGAAAACATTTCTTAGCAGAATGACTGAGACCCATCCTAAATCCACAGCATTTTCAAGAGAATGTTGGCATACGGTAAAACGTATATCTGTTCAGGTTTTTTTATAAGCCACTTTTGCTTGACTTGAAACTCTGAAGACAATCTACTCAGAAAATTTTAGAATTAAAGGGGATTTATGAGACATCTGGCCCAAGGCATCATATATCATATTGCTTGGATGTGAGCTTTTTGTTCAGTTTTAGCTAAATGCGATGTATGAAACAAGCCAGGGCTTCTGATTTAGTATAACTTCATCCAATGTGGGCAACGTTCACATTACTTAACTTCCGTAACCAGAATTTCCCACCCAGCAAGACAAGTTTAATGAAGGTTGGCTAGCGCTACTTATGAAACCATCCAGTTGAGATTTGTTTCTCCAACCCTATCATGCCCCCATCGAAGTCTGAGATGGAAGACAAACAGCTGACAGAGAGCAGGAGAGTGGCTCCGTTAGCTGTGGAGGAAACTGGAGAAGGGCAAAGTCAGGCTGGACAGAGCAGGGAAAAGGTAGAACAAGGGAGAGGGGGTTCAGATGAGGACCAAGGCCCACCCCCTCCTCATCCTAGGGAGCGCAGGGAAGAATGCAGAAGAGAGCAACGGGAGTTGCGTGGCTTACTAGGAAGGAAAAGAGCCCAATTCCCTTCACAAGGCACACCCGGGGATGGAGTTTAAAGGAGAGGCAGTTGGGAGGGGCATTTGTCGGGACAAATGCTGAGATCACCTAGTGTAGATTTGTAGCTTGCATTCCTGGCATTCTTCCAAACTGCTTGAAGTATTTACGACCTTCTTTATGCTTATCTCGTGCTGCTGGAATTGCCCTTCGCTCCTGGGACTCCCTATCTTGCCGTGGTGGGGTGATTGATTGCAGTCATTCTGCTTACAGCATTTGGACTGGAGTACTGCAGGTTTGTGAAAGTGCTTTTCTCCAGGCTGGAGAGTGAAAAGGATGTTGGGGGCACAGTTGGTGTTAATAAAGGGACTCATACCGGTTCTCTGGTTGTGTTGCCTTTGTGCCATGCCCCGGGTCATCACAAACCCATTTTTATACCAAACATGGCATATGTGAGGTCAGTCAGTCCCTGTGAGAATAGCAATTTAATTATATTATTTCCTGAATTGGTCCAATTCCTCAGGCTGTAGGAACATGTTTATGGGGACAGTTGAACAGCGATTTAAGTATCTACCTTAGAGATTACAGTGATGTTTCTCTCAGACTTTTTCTTCTGTAAGGCTAAACATACGAAACTCCTTCAAGTTTTAAGTCTTGTTAAAACCTTCCAGCTGGTCATCTTAATTGGCCTCTCTTCTTTTAGTGTGTGGTATATTATATACCACTTTTTCAGTGCTAAATATCAGATGCAGCGCTTGTAATGGCATTTTTAAAGTGAATTCGGTGAATCAATAATTTAAATTAAGGACAGATGTCATCAATGATTAGCATAAATCATTTTTTGTGCAATGACAAATGACAGAGACATTTTTTGTAAAAAAAAATATATACAGATCATTTGAGTGCAGCAAAATCAGTCAATCATTAAATCTGAAGATTGAGTATACAAAGTGAATCTAAAATATTCTACAACTCACTCTCTCACACACACATACACATTCTTAATGTGTTAATTTAGCTTTCTTCCATGCAGGTGTTGGCAGCAGAAAATAACTAACAGAATGACAGAGTTGGAATGGACCTTGGAGGTCTTCTAGTCCAACCGTATACCATTTCAGACAAATGGTTGTCCAATCTCTTCTTTAAAACGTCTAGTGTTGGAGCATTCACAACTTCTGGAGGCAAGCTGTTCCACTGATTAATTGTTCTGTCAGGAAACGTCTCCTCAGTTCTAAGCTGCTTCTCTCCTTCATTAGTTTCAATTTAAAGCCTTTATTGTCATTGTACATCATATATACAACGAAATTGGTTTAGCCTCTACTGGTGCACTCCATACAAGAATACAAAACAACATGAATAATATAAAGAATAATCCTTATACAAGTAGTTGGCAGGGGGGGAACTAGTCATACATTTCCACATGTATGTCATATTCTGTGCAATGTGTATATTACTCTGGTGTATGATCTTATATCATGGTATATACATAATAGAGACTACACTGGCTCTATCAGTTTCCATTCATTGCTTCTTGTATTTATTTTTATTTTATTTTATTCAAATTTGTACCCCGCACCTTCTCCAAAAAGGACCCAGGTCGGCGCACAGGAAATTTAAAACAATACAAATATAACAAAAATACAAAATTTTAAAAAACTATTAAACCCATACCCTGTGCTAAAATATTGTAAAATCCCCCGAATTAAAATCTATCTAAAAACAGTCAAAACGGGAGGTTATGCTAGGCCGGCTTGTTGGAAAAGGTGCATTTTAAGACGCTGGCGGAAGAGGCGGAGGTCTGAGATGGTGCGTAATTCGGGGGGCAGGTCGTTCCAGGGGGTAGGGCCTGCCACAGAGAAGACCCTTCCCCTGGGTGTCACCAACCGGCATTGCCCAGCCGACGGCACCCTGAGAAGGCCCTCTCTGTGGGAGTGGATTGGTCGAAGGGATGTATGGGGCAGAAGACGGTCTCGCATATAACTAGGCCCCGAGCCATGGAGCACTTTGAAGATGGTCGTCAAAACCTTGAAGCACACCCGAAAGGCCACAGGCAGCCAGTGCAGCTCGCACAGGAGAGGTGTTATGTGGGAGTGCCTAGAGGCTCCCATAATCACCCGCGCGGCCACATTCTGGACTAGCTGTAGCTTTCGAGTGCACCTCAAGGGAAGCCCCATGTAGAGAGCGTTACAATAGTCAAGTCGGGATGTCACAAGTGCCTGAGTGACTGTGCGGAGGGCATCCTTATGGTGCTTTAGAAAATAGGCTGATCCCACTTTGTGGCAGCCGCTTAGATATTGGAACACTGCTATCATGGCACCTTCTTTTCATTGAACTAGACATACCCAATTCCAGCAACTGTTCTTTATATGTTTTAGCCTCCAGTCCCCCAACCATCTTTGCTGCTCAGGGCTGTCAAACTCATGGCCTGCAGGTGGAATGTGTCACATGCTGGCTACGCCCATGCCCAGTTTAGCAAATTGGAAAAAATCATGATATGTCACATGATGCCGCCATGATGCCATGAGTTTGACACCCATGTTCTAGAGTCTCAACAACTTTTTTACATTTCATGGCAACCATATATAAAGAAATTGTGCAGAATGGCTAAATATTTTCTCTATATACATTATAACTGAACAAAAAAAAATACTGTTTAACATTTCCTTCAAGGGATTTTTACTATTATTCTGAAAGAAAAGTAAAATAATACAATACTGGGCATGATAACTGGGGGAATAATATTGGATCCAGTAGGAGACTCAACAAAGGTAGTAGAGTTGCATAAAAGCATCATGGTTTGAACTATTGCTGTTCGTTCAGCCATATCTATCAGAGTCAACTTGTTGTCAAGGGATATCATATACATTTCTGATTCCTTATATTCCCTATCAAATAGGATCTCTCTGAACTCTTGACTATCATTCCCCAGATATAAGCCTTAGGATCTTGTTCCATTATCTTTCTTAAGCCATTTAAATATTAACTTACCTTTTCACCTGTCCTCATGGCACCTTTTGAGCAATGCATGGATTTTGTTATGTAAAAGAGAAAAGAGCAGCAAGTTTAACCTCTCAAGATACTATAGTTAAGGGCACAGCATCATCATGTGACTTTTTCCCCCTTTGCTAAACCAGGCATGGGTGTGGCAAGCGCATGACGCATCAGGCCTGTGGGCCACGAGTTTGACACCCCTAGTTTAGGATCATCATATGCAATGGATTGCTAAACAATTCAGGAAGCAGTAAAGTTCACAATGAATTACTGGATTTCCTGATACTATGTTGATAATAACCAGTTTTAAATAATGTAAGAATTATATTAAACAATTATGAGGGGTTTTTTTGGCTAGTCCATAGCTACTAGTCATCATGACTGCAGGGAGCTTTAATCTTGATGGGCAATTAATACCACTAAAATCTTGCTGTTTAGCACAATATGATAAATTGGGGTAATACTATTCTTACTTTTTGTTCAAGGAATTTCTGAGGTAATGGCCCGTTTCAGAAATAGGAAGTTGGATTTCTTTTATTGTCCTGGGGTATTATCAGAACTTCCTTCACCAACATTTTCCGAGTAGCTTTTCAGAATTGATTTCAGATAAAGTTCCTTGGAAAAAGGGAAAAACAACACTGTATCAACGTGACTGGGAAGTAAATTTTTACTTCCAAGTTTTACAGTAGCAATCACTGCATTGGAATGACAACTTGGATGCTTTGCACTCAGCATTCAGATGCAGAAAAAAACACTTGAGAATGAAGAATGATAAAACATAGCAAGTTTTATGTAAGCCTTGGCATCAAACAACAATTTCAAGGGTGTCTAAGTAGAACTAATACATTTACTCCAATTGTATTTATCTTGTATTTAGAGTTCTACTAAGGTCTCACTGAAATCACTGAGAAATGTAGAGAACTTTTAATAATTTATATTAATGGAAATTCATTGTGATAACAGCTGCATACATTGAAAAATATGATATATCATATCCTTAGAGAAGATTGTTGGCTATTGAGTCACACTATTGGCTTTTCTAAGCCTTCTTTTCAATATATCTGAAATCATGGATTCCTAGGGTTGAAAGAGACATTAGAGGTCTTCTAGTCCAACCCCTGCCCAAGGAAGGAGATTGATTGATTGCCTGGTTTTGTCTAGTAAGTGTATGCATATACAGTATATGTCTTGTAGATAAACCACTGTTTAAAAGACAAAACCTTTGTGTACTGTACTTTGCTCCTGGGTTTTCTCAAAATAGTAGTCACACTGGGGACACTCTGACACAAGAGGTCAGAGAAAAAGACTTTTGTTCAACTGTCTATAATTTAATGTCCCTGAAGAGGTTAGTTGCTGCTCTTCACTTTCTTTGTATAACAAAATATCTTGGAAAATGAGACACTCTTTATTTCCATAATGGTGGGAGCAATATGCCCTGTAACTTTGGTAACTTCCACCTGCTATAATTAAATTTCTTGCAGCACATCTTTGTATTCCTTATACATCCAAGTTGAGTTGGCTATTTTCAAGATTTGGAAAGTTCTGGTTTCAAATTATTTCTCCAAATTACAACAATGCTTTAATTTCAGTGGTTTTCTCTCACTCCTCCCCTCTTTCTTTCTTCTGTTCTTTTCCTCTTCCTTTTAACGATTCCGTTTTCCTGTCCCCTAAATTTCAAAATCAGGGATCATTTTTGCAATAACCAACAGGACATCTTAAACCATTTATTTATATCAATTTAACTTAGTCCAAATTTTTCTTTATAATATTTATGTATTATTATTAAGTGGTTAATCTTTGGTGAGATTCACAGCCTGAAACTGGTTGGTAGCTCAACAGCTTGAGTCCTAAGCAAGGACCTAGGAACTGTTAAGGTAATGTTGAAGGATATAAGCTGTTCCAAATAGCATGGTTTATTGTAGAATCAGATGTTCAAGTCTGGTAAATTTAGAATTTCCAAATAGCGAGGTAGCCCTTTAGGCATTGCTCCAAGGGCTCCAATTACAATCAGGACAACACATGATTTCTTTTTCTACAGTTCCTCAACTTCAATTTGCAGCTCCCAGTACTTTGTAATTTTTTCTTGCTGCTTATTTTCAATTTGCGCATCACCAGGTATTGCAATGTCAATGAACCAAACTTTTTTTCTTTTCAACTATTGTTATGTCAGGTGTGTTGTAGGCCAAGTGCCTGTCAGTCTGAATTCTGAAATCCCACAAGAACTTGACTTTTTCATCATCATCATTATCATCATCATCATCATTATATAAGGATATCATTTCCCATTTATAAAACTTTTAACAAGCTCCTCTTTTTGATCTGGAATCTTTTGGGATATGCAACTTGAAGTCTGAAGAAAACACATACACAGCACAGCACAGCACTGTGCTGAAAATGTAAGCTTTATTTCTGTGTTTCCTGGCAATTTTCCAGTATAAATATGAATAGAGCTCCACCTAGTCTACATATGCACAGTTAATATTATAAACTGACTACTATTTAAAAAAAAAACCTATCAATAGCTTTACCTGTCTTATTACTTCAAAACATTTCATCATTATTAGGCTTTCCATTACAGGCAACACCACATCCAACCCCAGACCTCAGGCCTGTTTTCTTGGGCCCCTAAGAACCTTTTCTGAAGCCTAAGCGTACAATTGTCTACTTTTTAAGAGGTATAAAACACATAAAAAGAGTGGCTAACCCCCTTAAGACAAGCATAGACATGCACAGTGCTCATGCACAGTGCTCGCGCATTATGTTGGGGTGGGTGGGCAGAGCCTCCCGCAGCCACCGCTACTGATTCACCCCAACCGGAGAGAACCAGCTGAATGACACCTTTGGTTAGAGTCTGGTTCAATTAAAACCGTGTTAAAATTACTGTCACTATGGGAATTGCTTGTAAGCTGCCTAGAATCTCTGTGGGCAAGTAGTTGGCTATATATATTTTCTAAATAAATACATAAATAGAATTAGGTCATGCTTTACAGATTAGGGGTAATCAGTTTCAGTTTTCTGTTCTGATTGATTTTTGGTTACAACAGGGGTCTGCAAAGCTGGCTCTTTTAAGACTGGTAGACTTCAACTCCCAGAATTCCCCAGTCCACCAATCTTAAAAGAGCCAACTTTGCAGATCCCTGGGTTACAGAGTTTGGTGAATTCAATCATTCAATTACATACTTGACCACTGAATTATTTTTCTCTGTCTTTTAAAAAAAAAAATATTTATGTGAAAGGGTCAGGAGCCCGAATGAATTCTGCCTGAGATTCTGGAAAAGCCACAATTCAAAATGGTCTAAGCATTTTGAACAAACAAAAAGAAATTCAATAGAGAAAAAAGTAAAGTTCTATATTTAGGCAAGAAAAACTAAATGCACAGGTACAGTATAGGTGGTACCTTGCTCAGTAGTAGTAACTGTGAAAGGGATCTTGGAGTCCTAGTGGACAACCATGTAAATATGAGCCAGCAGTGTGCAGCAGCTGCCAAAAAAAGCCAACACAGTTCTAGGCTACATAAACAGAGCGACAGAATCAAGATCACATGAAGTGTTAATGCCACTTTATAATGCCTTGGTAAGGCCACACTTGGAATGCTGCATTCAGTTTTGGTCTCCAAGATGTAAAAAAAGATGTTGAGACTCTGGAAAAGAGTGCAGAGAAGAGCAATAAAGATGATTAGGGGACTTTCTGTTCCGGCTTCTGGCGGCGACGGACAAGTCCTGGGACTCGTCCGCCGTTTTGTTCTTTTTTCGGCCCCAAATGGGGCGGGATGCCCCTTCTTTTTGGGGACCCCCTGTAGGATCGGCTTGCCTGGACCTTTCCAGCCTGGCGGCGGCCGGGGTGAGGGCATTGTCTTCGGTCTAGGAGAAAGAAGACATGCTGCGGGGGGCTTGGTTCCCTTCGCCAACGGAGGACGGTAACAAATAACCGATTCGGAGAGAGCGGGAGTGTTTGAGCCGGGTGGCTTTGCCGGGGCTTTGGCGGCGAGGCGGAGAGTAAGTGACTTTTTTGCTGGCAGCTCTGATTGAAAGAAACGGTGGAGGGGGGTGTTTGTTAAACCCCCCCTCGGATTTACAGCAGCGGCGTTCGGAAATGGCTCCTCGAATGCGAGGAAGCAGATATTTCTCATCCGGACTTTGCTGAAGAAGTGAAAGTCCCTCGCGGCTTGTTTCTAGTTACAATGTATCTAAGTCCGGCTTTATTGGAACAATTTTCTCTGTTGCTTTCTCCTGCTGGCTGCCAGATTGGGCGGGGAAGATGGCTTCCCTTTGTTTCTAAATGACTATTCTTTATGGAAAATTTCCAACATTCCTTTGTGACCTGGACTGTCTCTCTCTACCAATGGTGGATTTTTTGTGATTAATTGATTCCTTCCCTGGAGTGCCTTCTTTGTCTTCATAACTGATTGTGAAAATTGCTTTTCTCTCCGGATTTTACAACTTTCCACAACTTTGATTTGAACTTTTTTCTCTGGACTTGCTCCAGCGGCCGCACCCAAAAAACGCCATCTTAATAATAATAATAATAATAATAAATTTTTATTTCTAACCCGTTCTCTCTCCCCAGAGGGACTCGAGGCGGGGCACAGGAGAATTAAAAAACAATAAACACAGAGTACAAAATTTAAAAACATAATTAAACATATCCTGCGCTAAAAACATCTATAAAAACTAAAAACTGTCCCTAAAATCCCTTAACACCATAACTAATTAAAATTACCCTAGGCCAGCCAAACGGAAGAAATGAGTTTTTAAAAGCTGTCGGAAGGAGCGAAGGTCAGTGGTCGTTCTGATTTCGGGGGGAAGGTCGTTCCAGAGGGTCGGGCCCGCCACAGAGAAGGCCCTTCCCCTGGATGTCGCCCGCTGGCACAGCCTAGTGGACGGCACCCGGAGAAGTCCCTCTCTGTGGGAGCGAATCGGTCGCAGGGATGTATGAGGCAGAATGCGATCCCGCAGATAGCTAGGTCCCGTGCCATGGAGCGCTTTAAAGATGGTAACTAACACCTTGAAGCGCACCCGAAAGACAACAGGCAGCCAGTGCAGCTCGCGCAGGAGCGGTGTTACATGGGAGAACCTAGAGGCTCCCATAACTGCCCGCGCGGCTGCATTCTGGACTAGCTGAAGCCTTCGGGTGCACCTCAAGGGGAGCCCCATGTAGAGAGAGTTGCAATAGTCCAGCCGGGATGTCACGAGGGCATGAGTGACTGTGCAAAGGGCACCCCGATCCAATAGGGGACGCAACTGGCGGACCAGGCGAACCTGGTAAAACGCCCTCCTGGCCACGGCTGTCACTTGATCTTCCATGGACAGCCGGGCATCAAGGAGGACGCCCAAGTTGCGTGCCCCATCCACAGAGGTAAGGTGATCGTCCCCTATGGCCAGTGATGGAGTCAACTGGTTGTACCGGGATGCCGGAAACCACAGCCACTCGGTCTTAGACGGGTTGAGTCTGAGTCTGTTACTTCCCATCCAGGCCCGCACAGCTTCCAGGCACTGACACATCACCGCTACGGCATCGTTGGGGTGGTTTGGGGTAGATATATACAGCTGCGTGTCGTCAGCGTAGAGGTGGTACTCTACCCCAAAACCACGGATGATCTCACCCAGCGGCTTCATATATGTGTTGAACAGGAATGGCGAGAGGACCGACCCCTGAGGCACCCCACAAGTGAGGGGCCTAGAGGTCGACCTCTGCCCTTAGTGGCACAGACTTAAACAGCTCACCATGGCTTCTAAAAAACAACCAGAAAACCCAGGCTTAGAAGAAAGAATGACAGCTATGGAAGCAGTGTTACACTCTTTGGTTCTGGAAATTAAAGAACTTAGAAAGGACCACTGAAGTTCCAAACTTGAGCTTTTGGAGACACAGAAGAAATTGATGCAGAACACACAGAAGACTGAAGAGTTGGAAGTGGGGCTGGCTGGGGCAAAGGGAGAACTTAAAAATGTTAATACTGAAATTGGAGATTTAACTGGTCATATGTCTAGGATGGATTTTGAAAGGATGTCATATTTTTTAAGATTTCAGAATATTTCGGAAGAAACTGGTGAATGCCTTCCTGATCTCATGAGCACAACTTTAGCAGACTATTTACACAAACCCAAGGAAGAGATCAGGGGGGACATTGACCTGGTTTATAGAATAAATTCAGCATATGCCAGGATAAATGAACTACCCAGAGAGATACATGTTAAATTTGTTAGAAGGTCTACCAGGGAGGGAATATTGAGGGTGCAGAGAGAGGGTCCGTTAATGTACCAACAAAAGGAAGTCACCAACCTGAAGCAGATCCCGGGGACTGGAGGCTAAAACATATGAAAAACGGTTACAGGAACTGGGTGTGTCTAATTTAATGAAAAGAAGGACTAGGGGAGACATGATAGCAGTGTTCCGATATCTGAGGGGCTGCCACAAAGAGGGAGTCAACTATTCTCCAAAGCACCTGAGGGCAGGACAAGACGCAATGGGTGGAAACTAATCAAGGAGAGAAGCAACTTAGAACTAAGGAGAAATTTACTGACAGTGAGAAGAATTAATCAGTAGAACAACTTGCCTCTAGAAGTTGTGGATGCTCCAACACTGGAAGTTTTTAAGAACATGTTGGCTAACCATTTGTCTGAAATGGTGTAGAGTTTCCTGCCTAAGCTGGGGGTTGGACTAGAAGACCTCCAAGGTCCTTTCCTACTGTATTCTATGGCTCATCAGGAGCCTCCATTGATCCAACAAGCAAGGAATGCAAGTTTAAATTTAGGAACTCACTCTATGAAATCCAACCTTATAATCATTCTGGAATCTTCTCTTTCCAAGCAGTCATAACGACTGTACAAAATAGAAATCAAATGCATCATTAAAATGAATTAGCACAGGCTGAGATTAAATAACTATTTCATATAAACTTTTCCAGAGGAAGAAAAAAGAAGATAGCAAATGCTGTCACATGTTCTTCTTTGATATAGAATAACACTTTATGTCGCAGTGCAGGAGAAAGCCACATCAGAAGAAAATTTTGTGCATGGATTTATAAATACTTGGTCGAGTATTGGTTACAAATTTCTTTCCATTTCAGGGTCTGGTTTTATTTTTGGCTCTTGGTTTTTTTGCCTTAATACATTGAAAATTAAGATGTTGAGCAAAAAGCAAGTGGGCAAAGTCAACCAAAAAAGCTTTTGCACCGGGAACAAAATTCAGGACAGAGATAGCTATATCAGAGTCCCGCATGACTTACAACAGATGAGCAAAATCTTTCAAAGACTGGTTTTGAATAACGCTGAAATATAAAGGAGTGTGAGTAAATTATTGGAGACTCAGTGGGGCTTAAAATGCTGGAAGTAGCTCAAGGACACAATGGCTATATTTGTACAATGCATCTAGCCAAGCTTTGAGAGTTCTTGAATAAGCCACTTGAGCTCAATATACGAACACAACATCATCAATTGTGGTTTGTAAACCATATTTGGTGGGTTTACATAACACATGCTAAACCAAAACTTTTTTTTAAAAATGGAAGCATAATTTAATATACATGAATTAGCAGGTTAGGCTGAAAACTAAGAGTCAAAGCTAGGTTCACGCAAAATGTAACACTGTAATATGAGTTGTATGTTTTGGTTCCCTGTTGTATACACCCCTTCCGAGATTCTTCCCTTTCAGTCTACCATGTTTTCCCCAAAATAAGACAGGGTCTTATTTTCTTTTGACTTGAACTTATTTTCGGGGAGGTTTTATTAATTTTGAGGTGCAGGAGGCGGCAAGCATGTTTACCTCATGGCTGCTGTTCTGTTGCAATATTTGGAGGGGTTCTTATTTTCAGGGGAGGGCTTATTTTAGTGCATGGGCTCAAATGCTCAATGGTCTTATTTTCAGAGAAACAGGGTATATACTTCATGAAGTTGATGGAGTTTGAGGACTGAGACCTAAAACCAAAGGTTATTATTTAAAAGCCAACTTTAGACAAACAAAACTGTGATACTGGCTTGGCTTGGCTTTAGTTCAGGGGTTCCCAAACTTGGCAACTTTAAGACTTTAAAGCATAGCTGGCTGGAGAATTCTGGGAGTTGAAGTCCACAAGTCTTAAAGTTGCCAAGTTTGGGAACCCCTGCTTTAGTTCAAACTAACAGCAGAAGTAGTACAAGTAGTCCTATCAAGGACAAAGGGGACATCAACTCCTTTTTCTGACATCATTTTCTTAATCTAAACCATCCCCTTCAGCCTTGCAGGCGTTAACTTGGGGCATATACAGGAACAACACTGACTTTAACCCAAGAAAGGTGATTTAGCTTGAAGGCAAGTTAGAAAGGAGAAACTATTCTCCGTGAGTGTCAGTAGAGCTATCCACTTTAGACCAAGTGAGCAGAAGAAGGCAGGCAGGCAGGAAATGTTGCTGATCAAGAGTCAAAACTTTCCCACATTTCTATTAAGACGTGTTTACTAGACCCGTTGAAGGTTACAAAAGAGCGTGCAGACTTTTGAATTTCCAAGCGCTCTTTATCATACTTAAGGAAGAATTCCAACTGGAAACTTCGAACTTTACATGCTGTTCTAGTTAAAGAGGTAGGGGAGTGTATGTTTTGTGGTCAGCACAAGAAAAAGTTCTCACCACAACATTCCCTTTCAAGGCAGTGAAGAATTATGCCAAATGGTAAAGACATAAATTCCAAGTGGAGATTTTGTCAGATGTTTACAAAAGTGAATGCCAAAATGGTTGCTAGGCTCAGCCATAGAGTTGCATGAAACTTGGTGCCTCAAAAATTATTAATCTGATCACTTCATCTGGATCACTGCCAACAATTGTTTAATAAGTAAACATTGTAACTACTGGGTGTTTGAAGTTTTAATTGCCAAGCAATTAGCACATGGTGATGTCAGCGTGTCTCCTGTGTTGATTTGCAATGTAGAAAGTTGTCACAGGCCAGCAGGAACATAGGCAAAGATGAAAGAGGTATTGGAAGTTATATAGGAAAGGAGGGGGGGATATCTGAAGACTGGGTCACAAATCTACATTACCCTGTTACACTTACACATATACATGGGTTCTGGCCAGTTTTACTGCCAATTCGCTCGTGCATGCACTTTGCATGCGCATGCATGCGTAGTTCAATTAAAATTGTTCTGTGCATGCGCAGAACTCAAAAACAAGATGGAGGTGGCAACAGCAGCAATCAGGGAACCAGTTCAGGGGTGTGGCAGACCTGGGTCACTGCTGGTTCCAGCGATCCAGGCCGCCATACCACTACCGGTTCGGTCAAATTGGTCCAAACTGGTAGGAACCCACCTCTGACATGTTACCTTGGACACTTTGCTTTAAAGCAGAGATCTCCAACCCCTGGTCATCAGACAAGAACTGGTCTGTGGACCATTGGGACCAGGCTGCACAAGTGACGGGTGAGTGCACAAAGCTTGGGAGGGGGATTTTACAGAGTTGGATGATATGTAGCCATAACAAAATTCTTTCTAGAAAGCCAAGGCTATATACGTGGTTTAATTAATAGCAGAAAGTTTGCATGCTCACATGAGATCCAATGCATTTCTTCCAGTCATGTTTATGCATGCCCCTAAATCACTATGTCTATAGTATCATCTGATGAATCTACTGTAAAATGTACTGTAATTTGTGGATCTTATCCAAGGCTGTGTCAAATCAATGAATGGCTTCAGATCTATGACTACCTCCAATTACACATAGAACATCATCAGAACTTTCCACAGCCATACCAAGCAGTTGGTAGCAAAACCAATATAATGTAAAGTTTAGGAGAGAGGGGGTTGTGTTGCTCCAATTTAACCTTTATCAAAAGCAAACTCCCTCTGCAAAGATCTATATTGCTCTACATTACCCTAGACATATCTAATATCGCTTGAAGACATCAAGGAAATCAAGGCAGTTGCCAAAGAATTGTTATTTCCTTGTACTCAATATATAGAACTAGACTGCATTCATGCTTCTATCATACTAGCCCATGATAGAAATTTGTCTAATCTCCTTTGAAACTAAACTGATGGACAACTCCGCTTCTTGGAGCAATAGATTTTACAGCTTGATTTTACGCTATATATAGATATAGTTCCTTTTATCTATTTAAGTCTTCAGTTCAGATTCAATGGATTGCTCTTAGTTCTAAGTGATAAGGGAGAGGGTCGGTGTCAGCCGATGCAAGAATGAAACTGCAGGAAAGTGGAAAAATAATTTTAAGAGACAGGCAGCCTGTATGTATCTTGAGCTAAGGCTAAGCAGAACCTGAGTGCTGGTTTTTAAAACACAAGAAAATAAATACAGGGTCAAAATAGCCTCACCCCTCTCCCTTATTTTATGTTTTGAAAAGCACAGAACTTCTACCAGGCAAAATAGGGAAGGAAGGAAGTTTTTACTAAACTGCATCCTTTATTTGTTTGTTTGTTTGTTGTTGATAGTCACAAAGTCATGTCCGACACATTGCGACCCTATGGACTACATTCCTCCAGGCCTTCCTGTCTTCTACCATCCTCTGGAGTCCATTTAAGCTCATGCTGACTGCTTCAGTGACTCCATCCAGCCACCTCAATCTCTGTTGTCCCTTTCTTCTTTGGCCCTCAATTGTTCCCAGCATTAGGCTCTTCTCCAATGAGTTTTTCCTTCTCATTAGGTGGCCAAAGTATTTGAGTTTCCTCTTCAGGATCTGGCCTTTAAAGAGCAGTCAGGGTCGATCTCCTCTAGGACTGAACGGTTTGATTGCCTTGGAGTCTTACAATACAATGCAATACAATACAATACAATACAATACAATACAATACAATACAATACAATACAATACAATACAATACAATACAATACAATACAATACAATACAATAGCAGAGTTGGAAGGGACATGTAGGTCTTCTAGTCCAACCCCCTGCATGGGCAGGAACCTAATACCATTTCAGACAAATGGCTATCTAACATCTTTTTAAAGACTTCCAGGGTTGGGGCACTCACAACTTCTGGAGGCAAGCTGTTCCAGAGGTTAATTGTTCTGACTGTCAGGAAATTTCTCCTTAGTTCTAAGTTGCTTCTCTCCTTGATCAGTTTCCACCCATTGCTTCTTGTCCTGCCCCCAGGTGCCTTGGAGAATAGTTTGACTCCCTCCTCTTTGTGGCACCCTCTGAGATATCGGAACACTGCTATCATGTCTCCCCTGGTCCTTCTCTTCATCAAACTAGACATACTCAGCACGAGTTCAAAGGCCTCAATCCGTTGGTACTTAGCCTTTCTTATGTAGGGCATTTGTTTGTTTGTTTATGTAGGGTATGGCATATCATACATGGACTAGCAATATATATTAACATTTCATCTAGGTTAATTAATTAACTGAATCCATTAACAGTTTCTTACCTATTCTCTCTCCTTTCTTCCTCAGCTATGTTTTTCCCATCTGCTCTCCGTGTGAAGAGGTCCTCAGCAGTTCTTCTCAACCCAGTGCTTCAGAAGTCTCAGGAAGATGTGGATCTTCTATTTGAGGTTTAGTATGAGCCAAAGTACAGTTCCACATTCAGCCCTTTTGAGGGGAGGGACTCTAGCAATGGGTCAAGAAGATGACACAACTTCATGGCAGCCAAAAATCATGAGGAAAATCACAGATGCGGCCACCTTCTGAAGTCATTGTGCAGCTTTCTGATATTATTCTAAAACAGTTTCAGAGATATGATATTTTTGGACTAGTCTGAAGCAAAATCTTCACGCCACGCTTTATCCTGATTCCAGTGTTGTATTTAAAAAATAAAAATCAATAAATTGGATATAGGCTTTAGCCTTCAGTTAAATTATCAAGGTGGCTTTAAAAAAAATCAATGAGCCATATTCTATAATAATTATTAAAAATATCTTCGTTCTGCATTCCAGGTATGGTAAGCAAATCAAGAAAGTAACACAATCTTATTTGTTACATATTATTTATTTTATTTTATTTATTTATTTCATTGTTTATATCATACCTATAATGCACATGTAATATACAGAATAATAAACTAATCTTAATGGAATGCAATTTGAACAACACAGAAATGATTTTAACAAAATACCATAGCATACATTAGTGAAGAGTAAATGTAACAATGATATCTAAAAGGTGATCAGAGGTTCAGGAAAATCTGCTGGAATAGGTGAACCAGAAAGTCACTTGGAACAGCAAGAAAAAGAGCCAGCTTCTCCAATATTTAATTCTGCTTCTATAAATTTTAGGGAGTGCCACATAGTTACCTAAGAAGTTGAGACCCTCCTATTTAAAAAGTGAAATTCTCAGTCTCAAAAGTCGGGCAAAAACAAAGAATCCATTGCCAGAGTAGCTATTATAGACAGAACTGATTCAACAGAAAGCAGCATTCTAAATAAGTAGACTCCAACTCCAGGGGCATCTAATGAAATAAAGTTTTCTATGTACATATATTTTCTTCATTGGAGAAAACACTGCACCTGATGATTTTCCAAGGGTTTTCCAAAATGGCTCCACAGACTGCCAAGAGTCAATGGGAGTATACAAGGGGTTGTTATTGTTGTTGTTATTTGTAGTCCTATCAATTAAAGTAGTATTTATTCGATTATGTTCATACAATAAATGTTTGGGTGTTGATGAACAATCTGAAACTTCATGGAAAGGTAGACGAGTGTCGATTTGTGTAGGGTTGAGGATCCTTGCTCTACGTTAATTGAGACATCATTTTAGCATATAGCATGCATTGATGTATAAGAACTTAACCAGAACCAGTTTAAAATGATTTTTCCCTGTGCTTTCATCCCAGTTTCTTCTAGGTGAGCTGGAAATTGATGATGACCTAAAAATCACTGTCAAAGACGAGGAACTCGCTTCGACCAGGAAGGCGATAATGTTTGACACCCTGTGTAATGATGTTATCCCAAAAAGTGTTACAGAAATACGCAGATTAAGCTCCAGGTTGGCAGGTTACCCCGGCATGTTAAAGAAAGAAGATTTTGAAAGGACGGTATTGACGATGGTCTACACAGCATACAGGACAGCTCAGTCCCAAGCACATCAGAAAGAGACCTGGGCAGAATCCTTTATAAATCTTTACAAGCTTGTGATGCATGACTTGAAGTTGCTATCCAGCCAAGCTCCAACTTCTCAGCGAACGTGATGCACCAGAAGCAAACTCTGATAATAAGGAGGATATATCTGCTTCTTCATTTTGATAAGTAATAAAGGAAACAAACAGCAGGCTTGGAGATATTTCTTAATCTCTAGCTCCTCCTAGAGAGAATCTGTTGTAAAATCTTCTGCATTGCATTACAGATCGAATTAATATATCCTTTTAAAAAACGCCTTCCAAATTATCTAGCCTTTTCTTTTTAAGTGCAACCAATGGACAGCAAATCCTCTCTTCTCGTGTATTTTTTATTCTATTTTATTTCCATCAGTGTCTTTCTCCTGTCTCTATAGCAATTATAGCTAACACAAACTTTACCTCACCCTTTAAACGCAACAGTTAAGCGGTGTTCATTCTTGATGGACAAGAGGGACTCAGAAAACTTGCATTTTCTTTTCTGGCCTCTTTTAAAAGCTGAGGGGAAAAATGCTGATCTCAAACCTTTTGGAAATCCCATCTTGCTAGTACCCCTCCCCCCCAAAAATACATTCTTTCTCCCCTCTTTTGTTAGGAAGCATTAGTTAAGAGTTGAAGCAATGGGTTAATTTAAGAGAAAGGATAAGACTAATCTCTCTCTCTCTCTCTCTCTCTCTCTCTCTCTCTCTCTCTCTCTCTCTCTCTCTCTCTCTCTCTCTCTCTCTCTCTCTCTCTCCCTCTCTCTCTCTCTCCCTCCCTCCCTCTCTCCCTCCCTCTCTTTCTCTTTCTCTCTCTCTCCCTCCCTCCCTCCCTCCCTCCTTCCCTCCCTCTCCCTCTCCTTTTCTTTCATTCTTTTTCTTCTCTTGGAGCTGATATATTAGTAGCAGCAGCACAGTGGAAACAAAGCTTAAGTAAACATTAAAAAGGTGATTCTTCCAAAGTTTGCTGCCACAGCATTGGGAAAGGTTTACTGTACAACCATATTCTGATTAAGCTATTAGTATCTCAGGTTTGTTTTAAAAAGAATGTCTGTTTTCACATTTCTTCAAAAACAATAAAATGCGTTATGATGTTTTCCCCCCCCACCCACCCCCATCCCTCTGGGAGAGTGCAGTACAGAATATACTGAAGAAGAAGAAAATGTAGTATAAAATTGCATCCAGAGCAGGATAGCTGTTTAGGTACAAACTAGACTGTGTTTGTGGGGGAGCTTTGCTACATTAGAGGTTCTGGTGCTGCAATTCTCCTTTTCTGGGGAAAATAGTCCCGACTAGTTAATTTCCAACTTCCTACTGACTTCCCCATTGAATTACCTTGTGGAAATCTGTCAGGAAGCATCAGAAATCTTCCCAACCCTCCACTTCCCTTTCCTTCTGGCAGGTAATGGCTGCTACTGGCTAAGGAAGGGAGTGAGGGACTGGGAGATTGACTAAAAAAAAACTGGGACATTGAAAAAGAAGATCAAAAAACTACAGCAGCAACCAGTTATAATAAGCTAACTATAATCTTCCCAAGGACCCTCAGGAGTCATAAGTTCTGGATTTTGGAGGCATTCTGTAAGTTAGTCCATATGAAGTACCTCGGTTCAAACGTTGGTGCCTGTTTTGTCTAGTTAAAGGTCATGACAATGAAAATTTTAGCAGTATCTAGATACATCAATGATAAAAAGCCTTGAGATAAGAACTTGCCGGATTGATCCCAGCCTTGCAGAAAGATTCTCCTCATTTAAAATCAAGTCAGCAAGGCCTCACTTCCAACTAAGTTACGTAAAGGTTTGCAACCTCAATTAAACTGTGTTATTTCTTGATTTAATTTTCTCTGCAATCTCAAATGAGAAATCAGAATGAGAATCATTCCAGACCGATAATCTGATCAATTCAACTATTTACATTTCGTGTAATCTGTTCAGAAGATAAGAACGTAATTACTTTGACAATGGGGCGGGGAGGGGACTGAGTTGTACTTCACTGCGATTAGAGATCAGATATTATTAAAAGAAAAAAAAATCCATCTTCACAACTGAGTCTTTTCTAAACAATTTTTAAAATCTAATCCTACCATTAGGCAGGTGCTGTGGGAGGGAATGCCAATAAAGACAAAGCATTTTGTATCTTGTGCTTTTTAGTAGCCTTTATCTCTGAGGTACCTATGAACATTATCCAGTTATCAGTGTTGATTTAAGACTGAATTCTTAGTCATGTGGAAGCCAAATAATAAAATAACTTGGGACAGCCCTGGTTTTCCACAAATTGTGGCGAGTCAGCTCTTATTTTCTTTTTAAAAAATCATTTGGAAGTCCTAGAGCTAATATTTATAAATATTTCCAAAACAAGGCCTCAAGCTGAGCCAGGGTCTTGGTATGGTTTCAAGCCTAGCATTGACGCTACGTGGGCTCAGACATCTGCGAAACAATGGTAGATCAAAGTCTCCACTGGCTGTGAAATGGCACTCTATCCCCCCTCTGTGAATCTTGTGATTCAATAAGGCATGACTTGGGTCAGGTTCCTGAGGAGTTCCCTGTGTGGCTCATAGATTAGTCTGGAGGGGTTTTTTTTTCAGGTCCATCCAAGAACCAGCTAATGGCAGTTGATCTGTGTGGCTGAGGAGGAAAAAAGAAAAGAAACATAAGATGTATTGCTACTGGACCAAACTCATGGTTGGGATGACAAAAGTGACACTCTTTGGAAGGAGGAGGTACAGGGGTGGGCTGCTACGGGTTCGCACAGGTTCGGGAAAACCCGTAGCTAATGTCATGGCCACTTTGGAGAACCTCCAAATGCCACCCCTGGCTGGCCCCACCCACCGCGCCCTTCCCCTCCCATTCTGCCCCTCCCCTACCAGGAGTTTCCACATAGGAGTTCCCCTCTTCCACCATGGTGCAGAAGGCTGACTGGGCCACACCCACCATAGCCACGCCCACTCAGCAACTGGGAAGAAAACCCATTGCTGAAATTTTTGAAGCCCACCCCTGAGGTGGTATCTTTCCCCATTGTGAAGATAGTTAAGGTAGAAACATTCACTAGGATTGTTATGGTCCATCAAGACCACCCTTACTCCTGGTCACTTCAAAAATAAGTCCTTGAAGTTTCTTGGTAACATTTTCAGAAGCAACTTGCCAGTATAATTTCTTCCTAGAGATGAGAGCAAGTAACTAGCAAGTAAAAACTCATGCAGTTGGTATCCATGTTAAAGGTAGTCAAAGAGTCACAGTCTTCTAGCTTCTAAATTGGATTAGCCACTAAACCAGTGGTGGGTTTCAAAAATTTTTAGAACCTACTCTGTAGGTGTGGCCTATTTTGTGGGTGTGGCTTGGCAGTCATGTGACAGGGTGGGAGTGGCCACCTTTTAAAATGTGGTGAAACTCATTTAACAATGCTCTTGCTTAGCAACCAAAATTTTGGACTCAATTGTGATGATAAATTCTTTCTTTCTTTCTTTCTTTCTTTCTTTCTTTCTTTCTTTCTTTCTTTCTTTCTTTCTTTCTTTCTTTCTTTCTTTCTTTCTTCCTTTCTTTCTTTCCTTCCTTCCTTCCTTCCTTTCCTTTCCTTCCCGTTGGTTCACTGGCAGCGGCGGGCCAGATTTACTTCCAGGTACGCCGGTGGAACCCCCTCTCACCAGTTCTCTAAATTTCACCAACTGGCTCTGGCGAGTAGGTGCGAGCCTGCAGAGACCCTCCACTGCACTAAACCAAAATATCTTCCTTGGATCAAGGGTCTTTAAATTGGTTTTTCTCGGGATAGCCATTTACAGAACTCTGTAGGAAGAGAAAAGTGGCCACAAGGAACAGAAACGGGAAGGAGATTACATGAGACACATTTAGTATAACAGCCCTATTTTCATTAATGTTCTTTGTAAGAATATTCTTCCAATGCTATGTACGGTTATAAGAATACCTCAACCATTAGTTACTGGCACTTACAAAGGTCGCCATCCAGTGGTGGGTGTCTCTTGCCTTTGCTAGTGGTACACTGCTCATGGTCCATTCGTGCATGCACCGGACGTGTGCTGGGCGTGCGCCTGACATGCGCTGCACACGCATGCACATTCCATTGCTCCTGCAACGCCCATCTGCTCGTAGGAGGCATCAAAGGTTGCGCAGTCGCTGCACACTGTGTGCGCATGCGCAATCAGCCTGGTTGCCTTAAAAACAGGTAAGAAACGCCGGGGGGGGGGGCAAATGAGCCACCGTACTGCTACAGTGGCCATGCCTCCTGACTACTACTGGTATGGCCGCACTGGGCCGTACCAGCCGGAACTCACCACTGCCACCGTCACCAAACCATATATTCTGACTGGGTCTTGGACTGGGTCTTCTTCTACAGATTTTACTGTAAAAGTGAAATTGTCTGTTCATGCATGCAAATTGTTTCAGGGACCTGTCTACTAATATGAAGTAAGAGAAAGCCTTAGTGGCAGAGTCATTAAGCAATGGCAGCTTTATAGAGAAGAACCTCAGCATTCTTCAATTTATCTTACAGGTGAAGGTGAGGTGAACATTCTTCAAAGTTTATGAGGCAGCCTCAGTGAAGAGAAATTGTCAGTGGTTGTCAATAGTCAGAGTAAGGGAAGGAAGTGAGGGAGAAGGAGTTATCTAATCTTCTCCCAGGATGTAAGAAAGATTTAAAAAGTTCTTACATGCAAACTGAGAGGCATGGTTTAAGAGATAGATACCATATTTTTCAGAGTATAAGACGCACCTTTCCCCTCCAAAAAAGAGCATAAAAATCTGGGTGCGTCTTATACACTGAATAAAGCATTTTTGGCCTCCCGAAACCCCACCCCCTTCACAAAAATGGATGTGTAGAGGCTTTGGGAGGCTTGCAAAATGCTCCTGGGGGCTGGGGAAGGCAAAAACGAGTGGAAAATGGGCCATTTTTTGCCCAGCCCCCAGGAGCACTCTACAAGCCTCCCAAAGCCTATGCATGCCCAGGTTTTTTTTTGCAAAAAAACATGTCTGTTTTCATGAAAAAGGGGCTATTTTTTGCTCATTTTTGCTCCCCAGCCCCCAGGAGCATTTTGCAGGCCTCTCAAACTCTCTGCATGCCCCATTTTTCACAAAACAAAGGTTTAGGAGGCTTGTAGAGTGCAATAACTTTTTAAAAAATTTACCTTTTAAAATCTTGGTGCATCTTATACTCCAGTGCGTCTTATACTGCAAAAATGCAGTACTTAGAAGAGTTGTACAACTTGCAACCATTTGTTTAGTGATCAGTTGATTTATGGACAATCCTCACACTTGCAACCATCACAGTGTCCCTCAGGTCATGAAATCTCCATTTATGATCTTCCCAGCTGGCTTTCAGATTCACTTAATAACCATACAGTTAATAATTAGGATGATTCATTTAATAATTATGGCAAAAAGTCATAAAATGGGGCTGACTCACTTAACAACTGCCTGGCTTAGCAAATGGAAGATTCTGCACCAGTTTAGAACATAAGTTGAGGACCACTTACATTGGGATCTCCTCTTTCTCATTTTCCCAGTAGGACCAACCAAAGCTAAATGAGATGACAATTTGATCTTATTCCCTCGTGCTGTAAGAAAGAATCAGAGAAAGTTTTTATCGTTTAGCATACCTCAACTTACTGAAATGCCCCAATCAAGATTATTACAGTACTGGAGATGCCAAAATTATTGGGCCAGCCCCATCTTTCTATTTAAAATCAACTTCAAAATCACATGAAGAAAGATGACAGTATTTGTCCCTCACCTGAGTGGTGCAAATGCAATCAAGATTATTATTGTACTGGGGTTGCCAAAATTATTGGGCCAGCCCCATCTTTCTATTTAAAATCAATTTCAAAATCACATGAAGAAAGATGACAGTATTTGTCCCTCACCTGAGTGGTGCAAATGCAATCAAGATTATTATTGTACTGGAGTTGCCAAAATTATTGGGCCAGCCCCATCTTTCTATTTAAAATCAACTTCAAAATGTCATGAAGAAAGATAACAGTATTTGTCCCTCACCTGAGTGGTCAAATGGATGTGGGGCCTTCTTGGAACTGTTGAAAAGGCTGTGTTGTAGATTGGAGATAAATGATGTTGTATCCCTCCCCCTCTGTTGAGAGAGTGTGGTTCAATAGATGATCTCTTTAACCCCTCTTTCACACCAGTGGTCCTCTGTGTCCAGAATGTGATCTTTACTGTCTTCAAAAGAGGGACCTTTGTCATTTAAATGCAGATGGACTGCTGAATCTAGTCCTGATGTGTTTGTTCTCCTATGTTATGCCAAGCACTTAGGAAGTGGTTGTTTTGCTTCCAATCTATCTCCAATCTACAACACAGTCCTTTCAACAGTTCCTGATGACACAGATAAGCCTCCTGTTGACCTTAATGACTTGATAAAAGAATGCAAATGTCCAGCTGTCTATAAGGACTATTCCATTTCCCACCATCCAGTCAGAGGTGTGGAAGCTTCTTGGATGACAAGCGAGATGTCTTCAAAGAAAAACCAGAAAGTCCAGTTGCCTTTTGAAAAAGCACCTTTGGGACAACCATGACTTGGATGACTAAGAATCCCCATAGGCATGGCAGTATAATTCATTTTAATATTGTATTATGTTTGTGGTTTTATATATGCATTTTTAAATTCCCTGTGCACCGCCTCGGGTCCCTTCGAGGAGAGAGAGCGGTTTATAAATTAAATGTATTATTATTATTATTATTATTATTATTATTATTATTATTATTATTATTATTATTATTATTATTATTATTATTATTATTATTATTATTATTATTATTAGTATATGCCAGATATGCACGACGCAATTGTTTAGTTAGTACAATTGTACTAATTAGTAAGGTAATTAGCTAATTATATGCAATTGTTAATTGTCTCACATGAAACCTATATCTGCATAGTTAACCCTCTTCTCCTCCCTTCTTTCCCTCCCACCTTACTCCAGTTTAAGTCCTGTGACTGTCTACCCATTCTATGTATCTGATCAAGTGAGCTTATAGTTTTAAATAAAATGTGCTAGTCTGGAAAAATGCTCCCATATCAAGATGTATAATTAGAGACCCATGCTGAGGCTAGGAATACATTACATAACTGAGTCTTACTGGTGAGAACCCAGGAAAGATGGAACAAAAAATGTATTTATAAAACTAGGTTGGATCCTATTTATTGCTATAGCAATTTCTTTCTTGTGGAACACCTGTTCTATTACCCTGAATGTACTGTGACCTCCACAGTTAAGCAGGTTATGCTTTACCTAGCGAGGAAGGCAATGGAATCTTCTGAGTAGATTCAGCCATTATTGTTGGGACAAACTAACTACCCGCCAATAGCTTCAAAGTTCCTTCCTTCCTTCCTTCCTTCCTTCCTTCCTAATACATGATACTGGTGTTCCAATATTTGAGGGACTATCACAAAGATATTTCCCAAAACACCAGAAGGCAAGACAAGAAACAATCGATGGAAATTAGTTAAGGAGAGAAGCAATTAGAATTAAGGAGAAATTTCCTAACAGTGAGAGCAATTAACCAGTGGAACTGCTTGCCTTCAGAGGTTGTGGGTGCTCCATCACTCAACAGCTATTTGTCTGGAATGGTATAGGGCAGGGGTCTGCAAAGTCGGCTCTTTTAAGACTGGTGGATTCAACTCCCAGAGTTCCCCAGCCAGCATAGCTGGCTGGGGAATTCTGGAAGTTGAAGTCCACCAGTCTTAAAAGAGCCGACTTTGCAGACCCCCGGTATAGGGTTTCCTGCTGGAGCAGGGGCTTGGACTAAGATCCCTTCCAACTTTGTTATTCCTTCCTTCCTTCCTTCTTCCTATTCTCATTCTTTCTTTTTAGAAATCTTCATTTGCTCAAGGAGGTGGTGAGGAACTTGGGTGGTCAGCCTAAACTTCCAAAAACGAAACCAACCCACAAAAAGTTTGTACTTTCAGTTGAGGAGCAATGAATGAAATTTGCTTCTGTTTTTCGTTCTTTTCTCATATCCCTGCAAGGAAGCTAATATTTGGATGTGTGGGTGCGTGTGCTTGTGTGTGTATTAGGGTTGACTGTCTAAAATAATATGTTATGGAAATTTGGATGCAATACTACTTATATAATCCAATCAAAGGAAAAGTGTGAATAATAAATGGATGTCTTAATCCAACAACCATTAATGCATACCCGTAAGCATTATTCACTTGCGCAGCTTTCATTTTTTCACTGCTTGGCCCAATTTTGCTTCCATTTCCAGATTACTACTCATATCCTGTTGATATGCAGCTAGCAATGCTATATCATTTGTGAATTCCAAAACCATCAGCCTAAATTCCTTCTTATCCTCCTTATAAAGTCTATAGGCAGAAAGAACGGGATTGCAGAAAGAACAGAGTCTTGCCAGGCTCCAGAGCTGATAATGAAGACATCTATGATACCATGATCAGCAACTGAAGTTCTAAAATGAATTTTGGAAAAATGTTAACAAAGCATTGAGAGATATGATTGTGCCATTTCTCATTATGCACCTATCAAAGATCCAAACTACTAAGGAGAAATTTCCTGACAGTGAGAACAATCTGTAAAATGGTATGCCTCCAGAAATCATGGGTGCTCCATCACTGGAGGTTTTTAAGAAGAAATTGGACAGCCATTTGTCTGAAATTATATAGAGTCTCCTGCTTGAGCAGATGGCTCGACTAGAAGACAGCCGAGATCATTTCCAACTCTGTTATTCTGTCTGTTAAAAACTTGTCTTCTAAATTGGTGTAGTTTATTGGAAGTAGCCATTGGAAACCAATGTTGTGTTCAATGTTGTTTTGTAGTATAAAGATTTGTCCATTATGTGAGCATCTACCCTGTTTCCCTGAAAATAAGACCTCCCCGGATAATAGCCTTGGGTGCATGTGCTAAAAATAAGCCTTCCCCCCAAAATAAGCCCTCCTCAAAAAATATTGCAACACAGCAGCAGCCATGAGGTGACCACACTCACCGTTTCCTGCACTTCAAAAATAATAAGATCTCACCAAAAATAAGGCCAAGCGCTTACTTCAAGGGTCAAAAGAAAATAAGACCCTGTCTTATTTTCGGGGAAACACGGTATCATAATTGCTTGTTCATTGCATCCAGCAATTGCCCAATTAGGATGATGTGCAAGACCTTGCCAGAGGTCTTTGAAAGGAGAATAGTGGCTATCCAATCATTACAATTGGTAGTATTTACACTTCTTCAGTAATATGATGATCACACCCTTTCACTTGTCACATGTTCGCCAACATTCATTCATCATTCCCATTAGTTCTTGGATGTACAATATGCTGAACAAACAACAATGAGTGTACAAAAAAAAAGATAGGACTTTTCAAATTTTCAAAAAATTCTACGTTGGCCAGAGTTAACACTGATCTCTTCTCCGGCTCTGTTGCTTTGCATGACACTGGAAGCTAAAAAGCACATGCACACTGCAATCCTTACTTTGATTATGTATAACTTTTTAATTGAGTTTTAGACTTTTGCATTGGCATCCCTCAATCTCAAAAGATTATGGTATCGTGCTCTGGAAAGAGGTAAAGCTGGAGTGTCCTCTCCAGAGCACTAGGCCTGGGTAGATTAATATGGAGGATAAACTGTTACTCAAGCAGCAAATCCCCACACTCCACGTCGCTGAAACAGTCCAATGGAATAGCAGAGCCAGTACAATTGGTTCTAGCTGCGTCACAGGAGTTATCAGAATGTGGTTATACACAGTAACAAACTGCTTCCAGGACTCCGGCTGCAGATTTTGCCTCGAGGTTGACTCCTGAAGGCTTTTCCAGTAGTGGATACAGCCACAAGGCAGTGGAGATTTCTAATCAGAGTTTCCCTTCTCCTAGAAGATGGTTCTGCTGTTTGATCTGCCATTGGGGCATTGAGCCCTCTTCTGCCTTCAAAACCGTCTTCCCCTGTAACCCTGGAAAGGGGCCCTTGCGATGTGCTACCAACCAGGCCAGCTGGACCAAGGTTTTTTAAGGAGGTGTTACACCTCCATCACTCACCCTTTGTCCTGGCTTGTGACAGGCAGAGCCTGCTTCCCAAACATTGGGCCCAGGATGTTGGGTTTATTTAGACTTACCTTGTGCAATTTGAAAGTGGCGATCACCTTGCATTTGCTTGCAGCGGATTAAAAAAAAGAGAGTCTGTTTTCTGAAAATCTAAAATGGTGGTTACTTTGGAATTTAGAGAATATGTATGCCCTGAGATGATGCTAGCAGATGTCCACTACTGCCTCAAGATTTTAGACTTAATCATAATCACATCTCAACACAGCCTGTGAATCTTTCACAAGGCAGCCTGTTAGCAAGACCTTAGCTAAACTTTAAGCCACATTTCACAGCACTTTGTGACTTGACTCATCGTCAAAATGAAGTACTGTTGATTTAACAGTGAGCCTTGGCTAGCTCTCTGAATAATACATACACAAACAAAGTATAAAATACTATGCAACTCCCTGTAGAGCAATGAACTTAGGAATAACTCTTTATGGTCCAGAACTTCCAGCTTGTAAAATAAAATCTTTCCAGCTTTTGGGGTTTTCATCCACCTCTTTTATGGTGAATACTGTCAGGAGTTACAAAATATAACGATGGCATCCCAATTACTCTGTTTTATTTAATAAACTATTTCAAAATAAAGTAATAAAGCAGCCATATCCCAAGATATATTTGGGTTTGGGGTTCATTTATTAGAGGAAATGTGTAGAAAGCCTAGCAAATGGGGAGGCGGGGGGTTGGAGAGAAAGGAAAGCTTAATTGGAAACCTTTACATTAGATCAAAACTGGTGGTTGTTTTTACTTGAAAAATAAATCCTTCCAAATAATTAAACCAGGAACCAAGGGATAGTAATCCCTTAGGGCAGGTGTCCCCAACCCCCGGGCCGCGGACCAGTGCCGGTCCGTGGCTTGATAGGAACCGGGCCGCAGGGCCGGAGAGGAGGAGGAGGGAGGAGGGGGCAGCCCCCTGGGCAGAGCGCGCACCGGACGCCATTGGAGATCCTAGAGGGCCGAGTGAGCCGACTCCCCCCCCCCCGCGTGCAAGTGCAGGCGCGGCCGTTTGCACCATTGGAGGCTCTAGAGGGCTGAGTGAGCCGACTCCCCCCCCCGCATGCGCATGCGTGGCCGTTCGCGCCGTTGGAGGCTCTAGAGCAGGGGTCTCCAACCTTTGCAACATTACGTCTGAAGGACTTCAGCTCCCAGACTTCTCCAGCCAGCTTTGCTGGCTGGAGAATTCTGGGAGCTGAAGTCCTTCAGACTTAAAGTTGCAAAGGTTGGAGACCCCTGCCCTAGAGGGCCGAGTGAGTTGACTCCCCCCCGCATGCGCATGCGCCGCCTGTTCCCCCTCCCCCCCACGTGCGCATGCGCCACCTGTTCCCCCTCCCCCCCATTCCTCCTCTCCACCAGCCGGTCCGCAGAATTTTCTTTAAAATGAAACCGTTCCCTGGTGCAAAAAAGGTTGGGGACCCCTGCCTTAGGGAGTGAAAGCTGATGTTCTTTGTGAAGGATCCCATTAAAGATAATTTGAAATAATAAACATTTCAGGTATGCTTTCACAAAAAGTAAGGATGGTGTGATAGTGGTGGGTTCCAGCCGGGACGGCCATACTGGTAGTAGTTGGGAGCAGCGGCCCACCTGCCCACCTGCCCACCATACCTATTTTTGAAGCAACTGGGACAATTGTGCACGTGTGCACAGCGTGTGGCGCCTGCGCAATCTCCAACAAGCAACTGGGTGTTACAGGGGCATTGGAATGCACATGTGTGTGTAAGACACGTGCACAGCGCAGGACCGGCACATGCATGAACAGACCACAAGCAGCGTACCGGTAGTGACAGGTAAGAGCAACCCAACACTGTGGTATGTTCAAAACCTGTCATGGCTATTGTTTTGATTTTTTGTTATGCACTCTGTGGACAATCCTGAAAAACATCAAGATTAGCAAATGACTTAATGAGGGTTTTGGAGGATCCATGTAGGGTCAAGCCAAAAACCCCTATCTAGTCATTTTCCTACAATGGCTAAGTGGCAAAGCCTATAACCAGAAGTCTATATGTATCCTCCAAAATCCTCATGAAATTATCATTCTCAATATTATCAAAGCAAACTGGATTTCTATGTTACCCATAATGAAAGCAGAGAAGCAGCATAGCAGATTAGCTAATTTCTCCAGCCCAGTGATAGTTAATGAATGCCTTTCTTCATATCATACAGCTAAACGCAGAGTTGGAGACCCACCAAGAAAAATATACCGCGATTTGGAAATGTGAGCACATCAGCAGAACTTAATGCAAAGTCAAGCTGTGTCTGGTCATACTTTTCCTCCAACTCGGATCAGGGTGGTGAGAAATTCCTGGAATTGTGTAACATTGTGAGAAGCTGCAAGTGCATCCAGCCATGTACTGCTGAAGTCCAGCACTGGATGACCCAGGAGCTGTTGATACAGTTCTACAGAGGAATGATTAAATCTGTCATTTTTACATCTATAAATGTCTGGTTTGGTACCGCAACTGAATATAATAGAATTCTTTATTCTTTATTGGCCAAATGTGATTGGACACACAAGGAATTTGTCTTTGGTGCATATGCTCTCAGTGTACATAAGGAGAATAAAATACATTTATCAAGAATAAAAAGATACATCAAGAATAAAAAGATACAACACTTAGTGATAGTCAAAGTTACTAATAAGCTATCAAATAAAAGATACAAGCAACATGGTTATAGTCATAAGTGGGAAGAGATAGATACTAGGAAAGAAGAGAAGAAGAATAGTAATACAGTCTTGATAAATTATTTGACAGTGTTGTGAGAAATTAGTTGTTAAGCAGAGTGATGGAATTTGGGGGAAAACTGTCCTTGTGTCTAGTTGTTCTGGTGTGCACTACCCTATAGCATCATTTTGAGGGTAGGAGTTGAAACAATATATACAATACAATAGCACAGTTGGAAGGGACCTTGGAGGTCTTCTAGTCCAACTCCCTGCCTAGGCAGGAAACCCTATACCATTTCAGACAAATGGCTATCCAACATCTTCTTAAAGACTTGCAGTGTTGCGGCATTCACAACTTCTGGAGGCAAGTTGTTCCACTGATTAATTGTTCTAACTGTCAGGAAATTTCTCCTCATAAGAACATAAGAACATAAGAATAGCATTGCTGGAACAGGCCACAGCCCATCTGGTTCAGCATTCTGTCTCACACAGTGGCTCACCATTTGCTTCAGGGTCTTCCCAAGCAGATGTCTTCACCTGCTTATGATTCCCTGCAAATGGCATTGAGAAATATCCTGCCTATCTCTCCAACCCGGAGGGTGTCCTTAGGCATCCATAATGATAGCCATGGATACCCTTGTTCTCCATGAACTCGTCTAATCCTTTTTTAAAGGTGTCGAGGCTGACAGCTGTCACCACTTCTTCTGGCAGGGAGTTCCATAGAGCAGGGATCCTCTGGGTGAAAAAGTACTTCCTCTTATTTGTTTGAGGTCTAGCTATCAAAAGTTTCATGGAGTGCCCCCTAGTTCTAGTGTTGTGCGATAGGGAAAACAGTTTTTCCTTTTCTACTTTGTCCACACCGTGCATGATTTTATAGACTTCAATCAGGTCCAAGCGCCGTCGTTCTAGAGTGAAGAGGCCCAGCCGTTGCAGCCTCAGATGGTAAGGAAGGTGTTCTGAGTTGCTTCTCTCCCTGATTAGTTTCCACCCACTGCTTCTTGTTCTACCCTCAGGTGCCTTGGAGAACAGTTTGACTCCCTCTTCTTTGTGGAAACCCCTGAGATACAGTATGTCCAGGATGTGAGGGATCTGTGGATATTTTCACCACCCTCTTTTTGACTCGTGCAGTGTACAGGTCCTCAATGGAAGGCAGGTTGGTAGCAATTGGTTTGGGTTTTGTTTTTGTTTTTTGCAGTTGTAATTATCCATTGAAGTCTGTGATTATCTCGTTTCATTGCAGAGCCAAACCAGGCAGTTATAGAGGTGCAGATGACAGACTCAATAATTCCTCTGTAGAACTGAATCAGCAGCTCTTTGGGCAGTTTGAGCTTTCTCGGTTGGTGCAGAAAGAACATTCTTTGTTGTGCTTTTTGGATGACGTTTTTGATGTTAGGTGTCCATTTTAAGTCCTGAATAGGACAAGTAAAGACTCCAACGGATAGGACTACAGAAGAGACATTTGCAACCAGTTTGCCTTCCATAGGAAGACCTGTCTATTGCGCAGGACACAAGGAGGGCTGAGAAAACAACTACAGACACATCCTGGACATAAACTGTTTCAACTCCTCCCTTCAGGATGCCCCTATAAGGCATTAAGTGCCAAAACTTAATGCCTTATATTTATTTATTGAATAAATTTGAATAAACTAAACTAAACTAAAACAACTAGACCTAGGGACAATTTTTTCCCTAAAGCCATCACTCTGCTGAACATGTAATCCTTACAGTACTGCCTAATATCTAAGTATATTCACCTATGTTGTATGGCTGTAGTATTATTATTATTATCCTTCTCTACTACTCCCCTCTTACTGGTAGCATTATGATTATTATTACTCTGTTGCTTTGCATGTACACCACACCTAATTCCCACGTCTTATGCCTAAGGATGTAGTATGTTGTATGGCTGCACTACTATTACCCTTTTCATCTTTCCTACTACCTTCTCCAATTATAGCTGCTTTTTAATACAGTTACAGGCATCTTAGAATAACATCCTGGCTTTTACTCAGTATTATCTCTTTCCTCTCTTCCCATTTGGCCATTTGGTCCCCTGTTGTGAAGGGCACAGATCAAAGGTGAGATACGTTCTCAGGCAGGATGGGGGGGGGGGACAAATCAAAGGTGTCAGTTTTATAGTTCTTTACAGCTCCATTCCGGGATAAGTTCTATGCCCATAAATTGCAGATGGATAAGAGTTCAAATGGCAAGGATCACAAGTTTTGACATTTGCCAGATATTTTACAGGCCACAGGAAGTCAGTTTCAGGGAACAAAAGGCACTTTACAGCATGTAAGCTTATATGTTACAAATGCAAGGCATATGTGTTACAGAAAACAGATATTTCTATTAATCAACAAGTTTGTATTTTTATTACTATTCCCCTTCACTATCCTATCCTATCCTGCTAGAGCCCAGCATTGGATGCATCCACCTCATATGAATAAATTCTACCATTCACGCCGCAAATTCATTCTTCAGAAACAAAGCTGCTGGGGTGGAAAGTGAAGGAAATCAATGAATTATTTTGTACTGACAACAGGGATTCATATTTTCACAGCAGTTCGCTGACCTTGACATTGCCACACTGTCTAGCATCTGGGGTTGGAACTAGGGTAGCCGCAGGGGTGGTTGGGTGGGAATAGCCTGTGCTATGGAAGGACGTTGATTTCTTTCCCAGAAAGCTCCTTAGGTTTTGCCCAAAGGGGAAAAAACTCTTCCACCTTCCGTGTTGGTGAGCTGTGGTAGGCTGAGACTCCGTTTTTTATCTGAAAGTCAAGGTAATCTTTGCAAGAATTGCTGTGAAATTCCTAGCAGTGGGGGTGAAAAAGAAAGTCAGAGGAAGCTAATCCCTAAGCAGTTAAGAAAGGAAAAACCACAAGAGAGCACAAAGGAGAAAGATGAAGAAGTGAATCTGAAAAACTGTGAGTTTTTTCCGAAGTTTTAATTAGCACAGTGAAAGCCCAATTGGGATAACCCTGGCAGTGTGTGATCAGGGAACAAAGCAGTATCTTTGTAGGTGCGATTTGCATTCCTTTAAAATAGTGATGGAAAGTGGAAAGACGTTCTGCATCATGGAAGTAGCGTGGAGATTTTCCTGATTGCCAAAAAGCCAAAGAGCACTATGGTCTTCAGATACTTACAGTGTGATGGTTGTGAAGAACCATTAAGTCGGCCTTACCTAAAAATCACAGACCTCTTAATGCATTGAATGAGGCATCTTTGACGGAAGGAAATTCTCCAGTGGAAAAGAAGAAACCATTGACTGGAAGAGTCCATTTGGGAATATTCATCAGGAAATCAACAAGTTAACAATATGCAGTGTGAGATGACACTAGCCAAGGAATTTCTCCAGGCCAGAAACCTACTACTGGTTGTTTTAATTCCACTTTTGCTGCTTCCATTGCCGCTCTTATACCCAACAAGTGTAAGTATTTTAATATGTTCTTCGTTGTAATTTTAATTGGGGACGGAGATGGACCATGGAAGACTGAGTAAATGAGCTATTGATCAATTAAGTTAAATGAATAACTAAATCTTAGCATACCTATAGTTCAATATAGATATAGGAAAAGGGATGATGAGCTATTGATGATGAGCTATTGATGATGAGTAAATGGCTTGGAGAGGAAAAAGTCTTTTTGTCAGGGAATGAGGAACATTCAAAATGCCCCCTTCAGCTCCCACAGTGAGAAATGAACCTCATGAAATGATCTGATAGATGAAAATGTTCAGGAAGTAAAAGTAATTTAAATATAATTCCAAAAAGTTATTCCCTTTTACTGTACTTATTACTTCAGTGGATGAAAAACCATGGAGAATATTATCTTGAATCCCACAGATGTGCTAGCTTGGGATGACAGGAGTTTAATGTAACATCTCATTTGTTTGAAGCTTATCAAAAAAGACCCAACTTAAAAAATAAGGACAAATTTCCTGACATTTGAGAACAATTAATCAGTGGAATGGCTTGCCTCCAAAATTTTGTTTAAAATGGTATAGGGTCTCCTACTTGAACAGAGGGTTGGACCATAAGGCCTCCAAGGTGCCTTCCAACTCTGCTATTCTGCTATCTTCAAAGCACTAGAGAACCTGATATGGGAATAGAAAGAAACAAGAAGAAGCAGAGAATCTTCTTGAAGGTTTCTTCTTACACAGTGAAATGAAACTTGCAGCTCTGGGAAGGGAAGGGTGTTATTGGACACCATGATTGAGCTTTCTCCAACATTTGCCTTATTGCTTTCTAGCTTTTCAACCTGATTTGGCTATTAGATGTAGCAGCTACATTGAAGATTGGTGTCCAAAGGCAGTAAATACCAGACACAGAGACAAAGAGATAAAGGGTAAAAAGTGACAGATCTGGTATCTTCAGGGATGCTACTGGCAATTATTGGAGAAAAGAAAAATTGCCTCAAGTACAAAGACTGTACAGCTAGGACTAAGAAAACATGGTTTGGGGGTTATATAATGCAATAGCCACATCATGTTAGAGTCCCTGCCATTTAATTGTCTCAATGGAACCCTACAGATAGAGAAGTGATCCTGGGCTTAGTCTTCATTAACCTTCCAATTGGTTGTTACCACCATTTTATAGACAGAAGCTATAACTGCATGCTGAGAAAAAATTAAGAGAGGCACAGAGCCACTATGCAAGCTGCAAGCCATGTCCTTTAATTTTAAGACCAGTTCTTTTTTTTTACATAGGAACTCATAGAGGTTATTCAGTGATGAAGATATTGCATTCCAACAAGACCAAATTGCTAAGCCCACTTTACAACCTTGAGCTCTATGTCCAACTCTGCAATTATATACACTCTTTAAACTTTTTCCAATCTTCCTTCATCAACCCAGAAATAACTTCCTTTTCGAGAGTAATATGCACTTGTCCAAAGTCATCTAACTTTACTTCAACTTGCTAGCTTTAATGAACTCAGAATATACTTTTTTCATAAATATGTTTGAAACCTCTTTAATTCTGTTTTACTTGTTATTTTCTTTTATTTAAAAATAATAATAATTAACAAACTAAAGAAAAGAAAAAAGAAAAAGGAAGAAAAACGTAGAGAAGGGACTGATAAGCCATAAAAATTAGAGAAGTGTTTACGAAATATATTAGAAATTAGAAAAACAACCCCATTATTCTACTAGCAACATTAAATTGGTGCAATATGTAAAGATAACATATCAATTTGCCACTTTAAACAGTACTGTACAACTGAAGCCAGAAATTCATAAAGTCAGTCAAAAGAACAATAGTCAGTCTATCAATAAAACTTAACAAGAATTTCTACCTCATCTGAGACAGTCTGTCTTAATTATATGACTAATCAGACAATGCCTAGTGTTTTAAGAACTTATGTTAAAAGGAAGACAAACCTGAGATGCTAATTAACAGTATCCTCTTGTCTATCAAGGTTATAGTGAACAAGTAGGCAAATTAAGCAAAGCAGAAGTCAGCTAAAACTAATTTAAACAAGGGAAGCAAAGAAAGGTAATGAGATTCTTTCTTTGCTACAGATAAAATAAGATAATGAAGACAGAATTAAGACACAATGGACGGAAACTCACACAAACATTAACAATCAGCAAATAGTAAATTACTATAAAATGCTATTAAAATGTCTGTAACATTGCATATTTACCCGTAATTCTATTTGCTTAATCTATCTTTTTAAATAGAAGCCGGAATCCTTTTCGACTATAAATTATTTCAATGTGCATTTGTTTTGAAAGCTGTTGAAGTTTTGCTGATAAACATGGAACGGTTTATATTGCCACAGATTTTTTTTCTCAAACAATATGTTACCAGCTTGTCTCCAACTTTAATTCAAGGGCTTGGTGTTTGGGTTTTCAGACCTTAATCGGCCTGAAAAGTTAAAGTATTTTGCTAAGCAATGTCTGAACTGGAAGAGAATGTCCTGTAATATCTGAGGCTGAAACAGTGGAATAGATTTGAGGAATTCATGAAACTTTAGACTCCAAAACCCTCAGCTCTTATGGCCAATAGTGAGGAATCCTGGGGGTTGTTGACTGTCATGGCTGCTCAGGCAATCAGAAACATTTGGTTGTACAGTATTATCTCAGCTTTACTATAGGGCAGAGAGAAATTCTTCAACTTATTCCTACTTGTTTCCATTCATTTGAAGCTTTAGAAATCTTTCAGAGGAGAAAAAGATTTCAGATGTTCATGGGTGGAGATGGGGCTGCTACAGGTTCGCCTGGGTTTCGGAGAACCCATAGCTAACATTATGACTGGTTCAGAGAACCTCCATATCCCACTCCTGGCTGGCCCTGCCCACCCCTCCCATGAATTTCCACATGGTCCATTTTGGATGCGAGGTAAGTGTAGGGCCTGCGCAGAACAGGCCTCCCAGAAGGCCTCCAGAGCCCGGAGGAGGCAGTTTTCGCCCTCCAAGAAGTTCAAGGAAAGGAGCCTGGGGAAGGTGAAAATGCCCCTCCCTGGTGCAGGAGGCCGACTAGGCCACGCCCACCATGTCCATGCCCACCCAGCAATCAGGCAGAGAACCCATTGCTGAAATTTTTGAAGCCCCCTGGGTGGAGATCTAGAACATATTTTGTTATGAGAGACCCAAGGCCTGCTCTATTAGGATTAAGCTTTTCCAGAAGCATTTTAATTGCTAAAGGGAAGCTCTGCTTTTAAGAAATTTTGATTATTATTTTTTTGTTTTCTGCTGAAAGAAAAGGAGAATTTGTCCATGAGATTTCTCTGTGTGCCAAGTTTAGCAACAAATTTCAAAATGTCTTTAGTACAGAGATATGGAAAAGGATTTCGACTGAAAAGTCTCTGGCTCAGTCATTGCATATTTCCTGATGACAAGCAAAAAATTGCAAGCATTGTTTCTAAAATATTGCCTTTAATGTGCTTTTTCACTGTTTCTAGTGTCATTTAATTTGTTGTATAGTTGCTTCTATGTTTAAATGCTGCCCTTATTGTTTCTTCATTGTTGGCTTTCTTTCTTGATTTTATTGCGCCTTAGAAAAGCAGCATAGAAGTAACAAACTGAAGAATCCCAAAGTCTTATGAGATTCACAGCACAGATCAACTTTATTCTCTACGTAGTTTTCACCATCATTCTGCTGAATCGGTTGAAAGATGGCCATTTATCCCACTTTGGTGGTCCTTACCTAAATGATATACAAAACTAGATTTTTACTATAATCATAGACCAGATCAAAAACAGAAAGAAAAGATGTGAAACTAGAGACAAAACCCACAATAAAACCCATAAAATGTTACTTATAAAATTGTTATGGTCAAAGTGTGAAGTGCTTTACCAAAAGTAAAACAAAACGTAGTCATGTTAAGAAAATATTGAACAGATTAATAGGAACTGTAAACAAATTGGTTCCAGGTGCTTTGTTGTTGTTAATTGCTAAGTCATGTCCAACCCATCGTGATGGGTTACAGAGTCCCAACAATTGGGTCCCTCATTTTAACCACCTCAGAAAGATGGAAGGCTGAGTTAACCTTGAGCTTGATGAGATTTGAACTGCTGAATTGCAGACAGTTGGCAGTCAGCAGAAGTAGCCTTCAATACTGCATTCTAATCACTGTGCCACCATGGCAAAGAGGGAGTGAAGCTTGAATAATTTGGTCAGGTGAAAGAGAATTAAGCAGGATCCTTCCTAGCAATTCTCAGAGTGTATCTATGGTGATGCAAATAGTTGCTTTAGTTTGGCAAGATTCTGCCTGTAGGAGAGGAAAATTAAACTGGTCAGAAGTATTTCCACTTGTTTTTCTTGGTTCTTGTGGCCTGGCAAAATCTGACATAAAAGGGGGGGGGGAGGAAGCCAGCTATCAATTCAGTGGGGTAAAAACAGATGTCACTGAATTGGTTTGATGTTTGCATCGGATTTTGAATATGGCCCAAACTCACTTTTCTGGATTGAATCAACAATCCAAGTCATATAAATTATCTGAGGTTGAATCAGTTATTCGGTTTGGAAATCCAAATGGTACAGAAGATAACATGTCCAAATTGATTTCATTTCCCAATTGAATCAATTTGACTTCCCATATCAGATTGGTGATTCCACAGATAAAATTGCATCTAAATTCACATAGGTCCCATAGATGCTACATTGTTCCTTAAAATGTTTGATTTAATTGGCTGAACAGAAAATCAGTTTAGGGCTCCATTTACTTTTTGGAGGAATTTAAATTGCCAGGTCAGCTTGACTAATCTCATTAACCTTGAATTCTGTGTCAAAAATGAAAGGGCAGCTAGTAATTAAACATTATATAGCAAAGCAAAACTACTGTACTCCACTCTTTCTTTATTTTGGGCAATTTTACTTCCGATCAAGAGAAATGGAAAGAGATTCTAGACAGGTTGGTTTTTAAATACTTCATAATTAAATGCCTTCATTATTCAACTGCTCTGGTTAAATAGTTATTGACCATTAAATAACCCAACAGAAACCAATTACGTTTTAACTGAGATTAATAAACTGGCAAAGGTGATTGATGGTTTTCTCTGCTTACCATTTTGTCACATGAAATTAGTCAGCATGCCACCTGAAATTCCCAAGGTCACAGATAGAATGGATATGAATGAATAAGGAGAGAAGGGCTGTAGCCTCTTAGGAGCATCTGATCAAACACAGTGGTGCCTTCCCGATGTGTAGCATAGCAGGGAGCCATGCTTGCATAGGAATTTGATGCATAGCCATTCAACATCTTGAAGGATCCCACATTTTGAGGGTGGGGGGCTTGATAGAGAATTTTGGAAAATGCAGTCTAATTCATTTTGAGGGCCAAATATTGAGGAATTCCTATACTAATAGGTGTACTTTAAATTTGGATTTACTTTTTTATTTTATTCCATTCTTTTTCATTGCTTATAAGCTACTTTTCTATCAAAATAGACCTTTCTTCGCACACGCTAAGCCATGATTTGCTGAACTATGGTTTCTTAATGAAGCCGCTGCGTCTGGGTTTACATGTGCCAGTAAGCTCTAGTAACTCACTACCAGCCATAATGTGTTGTATGTGCTATACAACACAGTAAACCAGCCAAGAAACCCACATTAAGATGACTGACAATGGAAGCTGAACTGACAATGGAAGCTGTCTCTATGATGAATGTACAGCAGGAAACTTGGTTCACACCCCAATGCATTTTATAGTTGACTTTGACTGATATTGAACACCTCTAAGCTAAGAAACCCTACAGCAAAATCATTTGATGGATTGTTTGATTTTGGACCATAAAGTCAGTATCAACTCTTAGCAACCATCAATATCTGTCCCCAATCTAGTCCTTCATTATAACCCTTTAGTCTTAGACTTATGGAGACAGAGAAATAGAACTTCTAATCTTTCCCAACTTCTACTATATATCTTCTGTAGTAAAGAATAGCAGAATTCATTCAATTTTTGTACAGTCTTTGTGTTCCTTTTTATAATTTCCTTCTACCTGGCAAGCCTATGCCCTATTACTGCTTTTCATATAATAAACAATACTTATTGATAGCATTTATTTCTGTATTTGATTATATAGAGTAATACATAAAGGTTTAATGGTATAAGGTAGCCTAAATAAATAGGTTGGTTGCATTCTTAGCATATCTTTTAATAAAATCTTCAACCTCCTTTGCCTTTAATTTCAGGTTCCTTTTCCTTGGCTTCCCCTTTTTCTTTTTTTCTTTTTGGCTTTCCAAACAGCTACTTCTGCATCTTAGCCTCTTCAACTCCACAGGCCCCAGTGCTTTAGAAATATTTCCAATCTCAAGATTTTCTTGTGATGTAACACAATGAGAATGGGCTGTTTGGAAAATAAACACAACCCACAGCAGCAGACTCAGATTTAGCCATGTGCTTTTCAGAAGCATGCCTTCTATATTTATTAACTCTTAACAACACCAAGTAATGGAAATATTTGCAATAAGTTATTTTGATGTCAAATCCTCTGGGTTTTGAGGATAATCTTTATTAGCAAATAATGTTCTAACCAACATTCTGAATACATAAATTTGAAAAGTGCTAATAACAATAAAGCCTTCTCAAAGATTTATTGACGACCAAGATAAGAGAGAGAGGGAGAGAGAGAGAGGGAGGGAGGTGTTGTGTGTGTATGTGTACAAGATTTCAAGGATTCCAAAAACATCTAGTTCTCTTTATCCAAAGTGCTAGAATTAATACTTCATTACGTAATAAAGTACTATTTTACATAAGCTTAGCTATAGTTCTTTAGCAGAAGGATGAAGGAATAGATGGAAAATCTTAAAAACAAGAATCCAGCTGAAATGCTAATGCTAGCATGTTGGGAAGTACAAATGTCTGTTCTTCAGCATATTCTGAAGGTCTCGTGTATATTTTATCTTATCCTTTGAAGTACATTGACATAGCACATTTAAACCAAAGGCAAACCTGGTTAACACCATAATGCCTTTCATAGTTGGCTTTTGCTGATATTGAACAAGCCTAAGCTACCAGAAAATCCTGAGATGGATGAATGGATGGGATGGATGGATGGAAGGATGGATTATATGTAAAAGTCAATATCAACTCTTAGTAAACACATAAAGAAATCATCTTCAGAAGGCTCTGTTCCCAGTCTAGTTCTTCAGGTCTTCTAAAAGTCCTCCCATTACCATTGTAACTTCCACCTTGCTGCTGGTTGTCTTCTTCTCTTTCGTTCCACCTTTCCCAGCATGCAATTCTTCTCTCGAGAGCTAGAGATTCGCATATTGTGTCGGAAATAGAATAATTTGAATCTGTTGAATGAGAATTCTGGGTTGATTAGTTCAAAAATTCTTTTTTTCCTGTTTTCTTGGCTACCCTTGGTATTCTCAAAACCTTTCTCCATCATAAAAGTTCCGAAAGATCAACACAGCTTTTATCCTGCTTCTTCAAAGACTAACTTTCACTTCCACAGTGTCATAGGGAAAAACATTGTCTGCATGATTCTGATCTTTTAACCGCTGGGTATCTTTTCCAAGACCTGCATTGCTAACTTTCAAAGTACTACTCTGCAGCACATTTTGTAAAGAAATTCCAAGGCTTTAGGCTAAATTAGGATTTAAAAAGAGCATTTGTATGTAGTCCCCAGGAGCTGAGCTCAGCTTGAAGGAATTTTTTTTGTGACCAATAGTTTAGCCATTTAACTAAATTATATGACACGGTGTGACAGTTTAAGTACACTCTGAATTATTTTGTCCTTACTGTTGCTTCCTTCTTTTCCTCTCCAACTCATACGTTAAAAAAAGGAACTATTGAACTTCAGAATTTGCTTACAAAAAACATCCCTTATGTTGGCACTTTAACAATTATTATGTTTCCTGTTATTCCCTGCTTATATTATATTTATGTTTTGACTTCTCTGTAAGAGCTCAGGGTCATATACTTGATTCCCCCATTTATTTATCTTCACCAAAAAAAATGACTCTGAATAAGAACAGGCCAAGATATTATGACTAGTGAATTTCCTGTCTGAATAGGAGTTTGATTGTGGATTGGTACAATTCTAGTCCAACATTCTATCTGCTACGAACAAAAGCACTTAAAAACTAAATATGCTTTAAATTGCTAAATTGTTACCAAGTACCACTAGAAAATACCTAGGCAGCTTAATGCCCCTGAGATTTTTTTAATCTTCAAATCCAATTAATCACAAGTATCCTGGTCATTTGCAAGAAGTTCCATATGCAGAGTTTGCCAGATTGCTTAACCCTCTTCAGTAAAGGTGAATATTTGAAACTCAGGGTTGAGATCAGGGGTGAAATTCACCAGGTTCTGACCGGTTCTGGAGAGCCAGTAGCGGAAATTTTGAGTAGTTCAAAGAACTGGCAAATACCACCTCTGGCTGGCCCCAGCATGGGATGGGAATGGAGATTTTGCAGTATCCTTCCCCTGCCATGTCCATCAAGCCACGCCCACAGAAACGGCAGTAAAAACATTTGAATTTCACCACTGATTGAGACGAAGGGTCCTTGGTGCTTTCTGAACTTGGTTGTTTTCTTGCAGGCATTTCATTACTCAAACTAGGTAACATCATCAGAGCTGGCAGTGCCATTATCTAGTTTGAGTAATGAAAGAATCTGCAAGAAAATAACCCTCTTCAGAAATACAAACTCTAGAACGGGTGGTAAACCTATACTAGAATTGAAATGCAAAAGATAGATTTCTGGATTGGATGGTATAAAAACCATTGTAATAATTACAAAATAAATGCAATCAAGTAGATATACAGTACTCTAAGATTTAGGTTCACACACTGAGTTAAATTTTAGTTTGCTTAACCATAATTTAACCACATGGCCTGGTTCATATAAAATCAAGGAGCGAAGAACTAAGAAAAGATTTCCTAACAGAATAACTAACCAGTGGAACAAATTGCCTCCAGAAGTTGTGAATTCTCCAACACTGGAAGTTTTTAAGAAGAAATTGGACAACCATTTGTCAAACCAATTTCATTGTATACATGATGTACAATGACAATAAAGGCTATGCTATGCTAGACTGAAATAATATAGCGTTTCCTGCCTAGCAGGGAGTTGGACTAGAAGACCTCCAAGTCCCTTTCAACTCTGTTATGCTATTCTATTTCTAATTCTAATTCCAATTATATTCTCTATAGCATCTTAATGTGTGACAAATATTCATATGGCAGACAATAAGGGAATTTCTCAGTAAAATATGCCTCATTAGCAGAACTGCAAAAAGACATTCAGAACATTTTGTAAAATTATGTATTTCTCATCTTTGGGTAGGAAGGATTCAAAACATTTTTCATTCTATGTTTTTAAAACCTGAATCATGGGAGGAGTTGTTACAGATGGGTAAATACTAAAAAAAAAATGTTTGTGCATGCGCAGAAGCAAAACAAAAGCAAAACAAGATGGCGACGCCTATGGCACTGAGAAGAGAACTGGTCTGGGGGCATGGCAGGCTGAGTTACTACCTACTTGGCTGAACTGGTACAAACCGGTAGGAACCCAACTCTGCTCCTTGGGCTTTCATTCACACAAACTTTGAACTATTTGGCTTAAGATGTTGAGTAAAGCCGTTCTTTTCTTATGTGTAATTTGAACGCAGATGCAATATGAAGGGGAAATAGCCACAAATTATATGAAAAGAATTTGGTGCTTGTGGATTTTGAATATAATTGTTATAATTACTATTATATAATTGTTATAATCAGTGTGACTCTTATCACAATAAAATGAGTCACTCTTTTCGTTATGATATTCCATGTAGTAACTCAGGAAGAAAAATCTGGGAGTCACCGGGCTCTAATCAATAGTTCTGTGCTCCGCAATCTACTAGGAATAAATCCAATTAAGTGTAGGAGAGGGTTTTTTTTTTCTTATTTAATTATGCATAGAATTGCAGACATGCTTTCTTGGCAGTAATAGGATGCACATATTGAATCTGGAATTACTTTAACCTGGGAAAACTATTCATTAAACTATTTGAGAAAAGAATGAGTTAGCATTTAAAAGTGTGAGGCATTATTTCATTCTTTTCCCCCTTCCAGTTAGAATCTGGGTCATAGTCTGATCAAAAGCAGGGGTAAAAATCAGTTATTTCCAGCTACCTTTTGATAACCAGGTGATTTATTTAGCTAGCTATATAAAGTAGGCCAATCAGGCTTGCTTAAGGCAAAATGCACCTCTTTTGAGGGTTCCTAATTGAATGTTTTGACCCTGTTGGTATTCAGCCCTTCTGGATAGCACAAACCGTCTGCCTTTTATTTAACTGTCCACCCTGCAAAAATCTGAAGATTTCTATCGCCAGTTGAGCTCCATTTTTGTTTCAGAGGTCTGTTGAGTCATTAGCCACTCCTGCATTTTGAACCTCTTTCAAATCCGGATTTAGCATGCAGCTGCCACTTGTCTGAGTCTAGCCATTGAAATAGTATTCTTGAAGGACTAATGGTATTGGCATTGTGTGTGTGTGCACGCGCTGGTATCTGTGTGGGTCTGTGTGTGTGTTTTGTGTGTGTTTATTGAGATACTAGAGCAGTGTTTTTCAAACTTGACAATTTGAAAGGTCTGTGGACTTCAACTCCCAGAATTTCTTCTTCTGAGAGTCCATGGATCTTAAAGGTTGACAGGCATGTATATTGGTTGAGCCAAACCCACATTCCAGAAATCCTGTTGTCCTTGGACTGTTTCATTTCAAAAGAAACCTTCTAAGAGCCAGGACTTTTTAGCCAGGACTTTTAGAGGATATCTCTCAATGCCATTTGCAGGGAATCATAAGCAGGTGAAGGCATCTGCTTGGGAAGACCCCGAAGCAAATGGGGAGCCACTGTGTGAGAAAGAATGCTGGGACTGGATGGGCTGTGGCCTGTTCCAGCAAGGCTATTCTTATGTTCTTATGTTACTTTCTCTGCCTAGGACTTCATCTTTTCCACTCTTATTCTCAAGAATGTATTGGTGTGTAAAATGGGTGGGCTGTTGGGGGTTTCGCACGGGTTCAGGCAATCCTCTAGCTAGGATTCTGCCCAGTTCGGGGAATCGCCAAATGCACCCCTAGCTGGCCACACCCACCCCACCCCTCCCAGGAGTCTTCTTGCGGCCCATTCATCATGCCAGGTAAATGCAGGGCCCATGTAGAGGCTCGGGGGGGGGGGCACGGACGGTCCTACCAGAAGTTTTGGAAGTCCAGAAACGGGCCTGTTTCCAGCCTCCAGAGGGCCTCAGAAGTCCAGGGGGAGCAGTTTTTGTCCTCCTGGAGACTCAAGGAAAACCTCCGGAGTCTGCAGAGGGTGAAAAACAGGCTTCCTGGAAGTTCCAGAAACGGGTCTCTTTCCAGCCTCCGGAAGGCCTCTGGAGCCCTGGGGAAGCAATTTTTGCCCTCCCAGAAGCTCGAGGAAATCCTCTAGACCTTGGGGAGTGTGAACCAACCTCTAGCCCCACCTCCGTGGTGCAGGAGGCTGACTAGGCCATGCCAGCAGCAGGGCAGCGAACCATTGCTGCAATTTTTGAAGCCCAAGTAAACTGATGAGATAGGGAAGGTTCCTGACAAAAGGGATTTGATCAAAAGTAGGTAGCAATGGCTGGAACCTACGGTGAAAAATGTATGGTTATTCTATAAGTCCTATACTGTAACACATAAACGCTAGTTGGAGTTTCAATTGCATCATCAGGATCTTGATTTCTTTTTACCATTCTCTTGCCTCAGTGTAAATAAAGATAATGAACCTCTGGGAGGCACTTTATTTTGTACTATGTATTTTAGTACATTAAGATTTATCCAAGGTGTAAGAGATAAGCTATTTTACGGCAGCATACAGCCCCAATAGGAGAAGACTCCAGAACAGTGTGTGAAAAGATACAATATATATGCAATATGGTTCAAACTGGCTGATAAAGTAAGATTTACAGAGTGGAACTGAGAAACGAGTCAATTCATTAAAAACTGGGATTTATTCCTAGGCTCTAATGGGTAGTGTTATCTGGAGCAAATTTGATTTTGTGACTCTGGATAAGGTCTCCCATTCAGTGATCTCAGCCATTTCTCTATTAAGTGCAGGTCCTTCTTCCATGATTAAAGCCACCCTGAAAGTGCCCTATGTTGGATCCATACAGTATATTTACTTCTTGGTATGAGGGATGTCACTACTCTACTAATAGTTAGTACTAACCTACTCAACTTAACCATCCAGGACAATTTCTGTCCAGTCTCCAACCTCTCCTTTCTAGAGAAGGTACTGGAGGGGATGCTTGGTCTTTCTTGGAAGAAACCAAATATCAATATCATTTGGAGTTCATTGGAGATAACATTGGTGTATTTATTAATTAAATCTGTATGCCACCCACCGCCCTACCAAGTTACTCTCGGCATCTTAAAATACCATAAATAACAGATTAAAATAATTACAGGATTAAAACATTTAAAAAAACAGAATAAGAGAATAACAGGATTGGAAGGGATCTTCAAGGTCTTCTAGTCCAACCATCCCTGTTCAAGCAGAAGATCCTATACCATTTCAGGCTGTCCAGACTCTTCTCAAAAGTCCCCAGTTGTGGGTAATGGAGCACCCACAACTTCTGGAGGCAAGCTGTTCCACTGGTTAATTGCTCTCACTGTTAGGAAAATAAAATGTTATCTGATACTTTTTTTTGTTTATAAATAGACCTTATGTTAGGAAAATCTTCAGATGTTAAGTGTTAAAACATTAAAATGGTTGCATCAATTAATGACCTGTGGCAGAGCTGAGATTAAGTGGTGAGTTCATCCTGATGTTCTTTGATCTCTCAGCCAGTTTCAATATTTTTGATCACAGCAGCCTTTTGGACCAGCTTCAGGGGTTGGGAATGGGAGGCACCATTTTGTGGTAATTATTATCCTCCTTTCCCTGAGGCCAGTTTTAATTGTAGTTGACAGGGGGAGATGTTATACTCAGAGTCCAACAGTGTGGAGTGCCATAGGCTTAAACCTCTTGTTTAACAGCCGTGATGGTGAACCTATGGAACGCATGAGAAGCCTCTGGAGGGAAGTCTCCGGAGGGCATAAAACAGCTGAAAACCAAGGCCGAAAATCAACTGGAGCCTCCGGAGGGAGAAAAACAGCCCAAAGGGCAACCCAGAAGTCCATTCCCCAACTGCCGGTTTGTGTATTGGGCTGTTTTTCATCCTCCCCAGGCTCCTAGAAAGCCTCTGGAGCAGTGGTGGGTTCCTCTTACCGCCACGACCGGTATGCTGCTCATGGTCTGTTTGTGTATGTGCTGGATGTGTGCTGCATATGCATGTGCACTCCACCATCCCTGTGACACCCAGCTGCTCGTCGGAAGTCACACAGGCGCTGCACACTCTGCGCACATGCCCAATTGCCCCGGTTGCTTCAAAAACAGGTATGGAACGCAGGCAGGTGGGTAGGCCAAAGGAGCCACCATACTGGTACGGTGGCCACTGCTCCCGACTACTACTGGCACGGCCATACCAGGCCATACCAGCCGGAAGCCACCAGTGCTCTGGAGCCTGGGGAGGGCAAAAAATGGACCTACCTGGCCCACCAGAAGTCGGAAAACAGGCTGTTTCCGCCCTCCAGGACTCCAAGAAAGATATGCGCACATGCATGGGACAGTGGTGGTGGGGGATCACGCACACATGTGCAGGAGGCACGGCATGGGGGACATTAAATTATGGGGGTGGGCATGCGAGCGGGCATGCAAGTGAGCACGATAGCGTCGCACGTGTGCTTTTGGCACCCGAAGTGAAAAAGGTTCACCATCACTAATCTATAGGAAACCGCTGGGTGATGTCATCTATCCATTTGGGGTCAAATCTCATCGGTGTACATATAGTCTCTTGAACACAACCCATCTGCACAAATGAAGAAGCAATCCATAACATTTGGACATCTCAGTGGTATCATTTCATCAGCCAGTAGCTGCAGCTCAGAAGGTTCACCTGACCCTAATTATTCCTGTATTTCTTCCCTAGGAAGCCTCATGTGCCTACGTGCTGATCGTCACGGCGATATATTGGGTATCCGAAGCAGTGCCCCTTGGAGCAGCAGCCCTTGTTCCTGCTTTCCTCTATCCACTCTTTGGTGTCATGAAGTCCAGTGAGGTCAGAACTGTGTACTTTTCCTTCCTTCATTCCAGTGATGGCATCAAGTATCCAAGAACCACACTTGACTCTTGGGCCACCATGTTGTTTTCTTACCAGTTGAAGCTTGCCATGCTTGCTTTCCTTTGGGATGTTTTTTCAACTTCCTAGTTTGGTGTTCGATCCCAGTGATTTCTCCCATTTAACTACGAACCAGGCCTGACCCTGCTTAGCTTTTTGGAATCAGACTACAGTTGGCTAAGTTAATCCACCCTAATAGATACACATCATTTCATGAATTTATAGTTCATGATTGGTGGCCAGCTTTGAACTTTTAAAAATACATAACCAGCTTACGACCTGCTGAGATACCCTCATTTCAATCTTTTTTTAAAAAAAATCACAAACAATGTTTCTTAGGGTTGGTTTGCTGTAAAATGCAATAAAGAATGCTTGAAGCAGTAACATGTAGAACAGGGGTGGCAAACTCAAGGCATGGGGGGGAGGAGTGAATCCGGCCTGCGGGCTGCTCAAATCTCGCCCGTGGAGCCACCCAGGAAACAGCAAAGGTCCAGCCTGCAGTGCTTATGCCAGGGAAAATGGAGTTCGCAAGGGTCACATGCAGCCCCACCCCCCAGCTCCATTTTCACTGGCAGAGGGTTGCAGGAGGCCGTCACAGCCAAAAACGGAGTTCAGGACCCCATTTTCACTGGCAGAGCACTTGGGCAACCACAGGTATCGCCAACATGAGTGATATCAAGCTGGCCATGCCCACTCTGGCCACGCCCACCCCAGGCCCCTGAGGTCAAACACAACCCGCAATGCAATCGAGTTTGACATCCCTGGCGTAGAGGCAAGCTCTTTTTTCTTTTTATTCTGTTAGGTTTTTGGAACCTGCAGGTATCTAATTTAACACAAGACTCGTTGAGACCTGGCACCATTTGAGAAAACTGAGCTACCTTTAAAGTGAGATTATTTCAGCCATCATAATATTGGATAACATCATGCAGATTTCATTTTTAAAAAACAAATCATATCTGCCTATATGGCAAATAAATGTTCATTGCACAATTAATAACTAGCTCATTTTTAACACTCCTAAACATGACCGTTGAAGAATGTTGAATCAGTGACATGACCCATGTGAGTTTGCATGGCAAATATGTCCTTCTACCTGCTGCTGTGGCCTAGAGGTGAAGCTCTCACCTCCCAATCAGGAGGTTGTGAGTTCAATCCTAGGTAGAGGCAGACGTAGGGTCTCCTGTTTGGGCAGGGGGTTGGACTAGATGACCTGCAAGGGTTCTTCCAATTCTGTTAATCTGTTATCTGTTATGTCAACATAAAGGGATGTGGTGGCTCAGTGGCTAGGACGCTGAGCTTGTCAATCAGAAAGGTCAGCAGTTTGGCTGTTTGAATCCCTAGCACCACCTAACGGAGTGAGCTCCCATTAGTTGTCCCAGTTTCTGCCAATCTAGCAGTTCGAAAGCATGTAAAAAATGCAAGTAGAAAAAATAGGGACCACCTTTGGTGCGAAGGTAACAGCACTCCGTGCACCTTCAGCATTTAGTCATGCCAGCCACACGACCATGGAGAGGTCTTCAGTCAGCGCTGGCTCTTCAGCTTTGAAACAGAGATAAGCATCGCCCCCTAGAGTCAGGAATGAGTAGCACATATGTGCGAGGGGAACCTTTACCTTTATGTCTGTGAATACTTGCAGAGTGGAAAAAGGTTCACCTGATAAACACTAGATTTCCTGCAATGAGAGATGAATGTGAAATCCCTGCCTGTCATACCTTGTTCATTCCCCCTAGTCATTACTTGATGAACTTGCATCATCGAGTCTTATTCTCAAGTGTAATTTGGTACTTATATAGTTTAAGGTGTTATCCTGTTGATACAAAGAGAGATTGAATAATGAGTAATAGAGCTGTGTCTTCCGTCTCTCCAAAGATATCACAATATTAGATATTGAATTGGAATGCCACACGCTGTTTGAGGAATGCAGCACTCCTAAGTCATACATTTCATTGAATTCCATAGAGGCTGCCTAGTTCATATTTAACAGAATAACAGAGTTGGAAGAGACCTTGGAGGTCTTCTATTCCAACCCCCTGCTCTGGATTTAGCAAGCCCTATACCGTTTCAGACATAGGACATTTTATGAGGAAAGCTTACAATATAAAATATGGAACCTAAAGGGGGAAAAAACAAACTTAGGCATTAATTTTAAAAGTAAAATGATAGTTAAATGTCTGTGGAGATTTTCAATCATCCAGGTGATAGTATTCTCAAAGGATTTTTTTTATTTCAAAAGGCAACTGGGCTTTATTTTTTTTTCATTGAGGAAGAAGAAGAAAATGTTTTGCTTTTATGCAAGAAATGTCATCAGTTCTGCTGAGGGGCAAGATGGAAGAATAACAGCGGTGAAATTCAACCGGTTCTGACAGGTTCTGGAGAACTGGTAGCGGAAATTTTGAGTAGTTTGGAGAACCGGCAAATACGATCTCTGGTTGGCCCCAGAGTTGGGTGGGAATGGAGATTTTGCAGTATCCTTCCCTTGACACACCCATCAAGCCACCCCACCAAAACCAGTAGTAAAAAAAAATTGAATTTCACCACTGAAGAATAGGTTCTGATAAGATGGGGGGATGGAAGGATTGTATTTCTTTTACGGTCATCTGGTCGTTAGTACTCTCTCTGTTAGAGAGTACTCGCCTCTGCTGAGGCTACTTGGGGGTTTATTTGTGCCCTCAAGGGCACCTGAATCAGGGTGCAATTGGTTGTGCAATCTTCTTGGGCCTGCTGTGTTGGAAGAAATGTCCATCTGTTCAGTTCCAAGTGGGGGAAAAGACACTGGAAACATGGAGGCTATTTGGAAAGATGGTTCAATGATGGACAGGATCACATGGCTTGGAGCTCCTGGGTGAAAAGGGAAAAGATGCTGAGAGTCCCTGGGTTGTATGCCCTCTCTGGGCTTTGAACTTCCTGAGGCACAGAAAGAGTATCCTGATTGGTTGCTGTCAGAGGTCATAGCTAGCTTTGTAAGTTGTCTGGGTGCTAAGTTTGGGCGGTACAATGAAGGGCAATGAAATGGCTCTGCCTGAAGGGGGTAGCTCTTTGTCATGTAGAATAGACTGTCACAGGCCTTAATGGTCCATTGACAAAAGGAGGAGTGAGTTTCTTTCTTTCTGAGTTTCTACTTCTCTTTTTAGGGTAAATATTCTGCCTTTTTAATATAAATTCCTAAAATATTTCATATTCTAGGAGAGGGTTGGACTTTAACTTCCTAAAGCTGCAAGGTCTGTATTGGAAATTGGAGATAGGTGATGTCTCATTCTTGGATAAGAAATGAATTCTTCTTTTGATGAACAGAACGAACAGAATACCATAGTTGAAAGGGACCTTGGAGGTCTTCTAATCCAACTCCCTGCCTAGGCAGGAAACCCTATACCACTTCAGACAAAAGACAAATGGCTATCCAACATCCTCTTAAAGATTTCCAGTGTTGGGGCATTCACAACTTCTGGAGGCAAGCTGTTTCACTGATTAATTGTTCTAACTGTCAGGAAATTTCTCCTCAGTTCTAAATTGCTTCTCTCCTTGATTAGTTTCCACCCATTGCTTCTTGTTCTACCCTCCAGTGCCTTGGTGAATAGTTTGACTCCCTCTTCTTTGTGGCAGCCCCTGAGATATTGGAACACTGCTATCATGTCTCCCCTGTTCCTTCTTTTCATCACACTAGACATATCCAGTTCCTGCAGCCGTTCTTTATGTTTTATCCTTGAATCCCCTAATCATCTTTGTTGCTCTTCTTTGCGGTATTTCTAGAATCTCAACATCTTTTTTACAAATGAGAAACAAAACATTTCCTTCTTTTTCCTCAAAGGGGAAAAAAAAACACATTCCAGTTGTCTTTTGAAGGGGGGATAAAAAGCACCTTCATAATGGTGGTTCGTATACCCTGACCAGCTGGATACTATTGAGCAAGCAGCCTGACAGGAGAAAGAGAAAATACTGTGGGGAAACCAGCTTGACAATTGATAGCAGTCTGACAGAATAACATGCCTTTCAAATTCCCTCAACATAGATGTATTTGAATGGCTGCAGTAGAGATAGTTCACCCATTACCAGCAATGGTGTAAGAAATACTGCCTCGTGACACCTCCAACGTTGCTTCTCATATTTCTTGGAATGAAACGCAGGCATTGCTTTAGGGAGTAGGGAAATCATTCTAAAGTGATATAGGAACTGTCACATTATAGTACTGCAGCTCCTCATGTCACTGCGGTTGAAATATAAATTAGCCTTTAGCTTGAGTATATATTTATCTTTGCACTATCCCTTCCCAAAACAAATTAGTAGCCCTAGGATGTCCCTGGTTTAAAGGAACAGAGTGAAGTTACTCTGGCACATTTATTTATGCAATTATTTATAGACTGCCCACTTTAACAAAGGACTCCGGGCAGTTTATAGTCGAGGCCAGGTAAAAGCAACCATCTACCTAACCTCATCTAGCTAACCCTGCAGCCTGCAAAATAATTCTTCAGATCTTTTCAAAGTGCTTTCTAAATCTTCTTAGGAACCATACTGTGATTTTTTTTCCTTCTCCCCTGTAGGGCAAACCTCCTGATGCTTCCTTAGAGTCTTTGGCTTTTAAGAATATGAGCCTTTGTTTTGGCTACCCTGCAAGAGGGTGAAAGGGATAAAATGGAATAAGCAAGGTTTTGTGTTGTTAAGGGATTCTTTTCTATTCTTAAATTGAATTCTTCCATTTCAAAAAAAAAAATCTGCATGGATTATACTTTGAAGTGCAGGGCAAGAACTGGGATTTACAAAAAGGAGAAAGGACTAATGGAAATAAGCAAAAAACAAACAAAAAAGGTTAACCACGATAATTGCATCGTGGCACTTGGGAAACCTCCCATTGGGGGTTATTTAGCAAATAAGGAGGCTTGCCTATTTATTTTTGTTGGAGGAAATGTCCTTCTGGGTTCAGTTCCATGTGAGGGGAAAAAACAACTAGAAACATGGAGGCTGCTTGGAAAGATGGTTTTAATGATGGACAAACAACATGGTTTGAGGTCCTGGATGAAAAGGTGATCACATGCTTCAAGATGTTGGGTGAAGAAGAGAAAGAGACAGATATGCTGAAAGTCCCTGGTTTTATGCCCTCTCTGGGCTTTGATCTTGATTTTGTATTCTGACTGGTTGTCAGACTCCCATGGGGCCATGTAGGGGCAACTCTGTAGGCTGTATTTTGAGTCCAGGTTTGGTTGAGTATTGCTTCTTCCCAAGTGCCCTGTGATGAGATGAATAAAGGGCTAATACTATTATGGCTTCATCCCAACACCTTGGAGCTGAAGGGGGATATTAAATAGACGCAATTCCTAGGTGACTGTAAATAATATGTACCTCATTTACTCCATCTAACCACTGACTTCAATTGTCCATAGGTAGCTGCTGAGTATGTCAAGAACACCACTTTGCTTCTCATTGGGGTTATCTGTGTGGCAGCTTCTGTTGAAAAGTGGAATTTGCACAAACGGATTGCCTTGCGCATGGTTATGATGGCTGGAGCAAAACCAGGCATGTGAGTGAATCAGCTTTCTCTGATGATGGTCTTTAGCCAGTCAGTGGTCTGCAACAAGAGAAGAACCAACTGATAAAGTGTGCAATAAACATTTGATAAGTGCATAATAGAGACATAATAAAGAAACAGGTAGTCCTTGGCTTACGACCACAATTGAGCTTAACATTTCTCTTTCTAGGTGAGCCATTTGTTAAGCGAGCTTTGCTCCACTTTATAAACTTTCTTGACACAGTTGTTCAGTGAATCACTGCAGTTGTTAAATTAGTAACATGGTTGTTAAGCGAATCTGGCTTCCCCATTGACTTTGCTTGTCAGAAGGTCACAAAAGGTGATCACATGACCCTGGGACACTGGAACCGTCAGTTGCCAAGCGTCTGGGTTTTGATCATGTGACTCTACTGGGCTGCTACGGGTTCACCCGAGTTCAGGAAAACCCATCGCTAACGTTATGGCCAGTTTGGAGAACCTCCAAATCCCAACCCTGGCTGGCACCATCCTGCCCCTCCCACCCCACCCTGCCCCTCCCAGGAGTCTCCATGCGGCCCGTTTTGGATGCGAGGTAAGTGCAGGACCCATGTGGCGGCTCGGTGAGGCAGAAAAATGGGCCTCTCTGAAGTTCTGGATCCTGGGGGATCCGGATCCTGGGGGAAGCAGTTTTCACCCTCCCAGAGGCACAAGGAAAGCCACCGGAGCCTGGAGAAGGCGAAAATGTCTCCCCGCTCCCATGGTGCAGGATGTCAACTAGGCCACGCCTACTATGGCCACGCCCACCCAGAAACCAGGCAGAGGATCCGTTGCTGGAATTTTTGAATCCCACCCCTGCTAAAATGGCTGTAAGTGTGGGAAAAGATCATAAGTCACTTTTTTCAGTGGTGTTCGAACTGTGAACGGTCACTAAACAAACTGTTATAAGTCAAGGAATATGTGTATGAATAAGTACATTACAGTAAAACAAGTTTAGAAATCATTCTCATCTTATTTCTCTTCCAGCCTATTCTCTTAATGTCTCTTCTCTGTTTACTCTAATGCTTCTGTTTTACCTTTGAAGAGGCTACCAAAGTTTGTTGATTTTATTATAAGCAATGTACATACGACAATTCCCTTCATCTTCAGCACATTATTTAGACAATACAAAGTGAATCTCCACTGTGGCATCTTTTTAAATAGCAAGAAGTAGAAGATATAATGTAATCCCAAAAAAAAGTCAAATTATAAAGACGTGGCTAATGAGTTTTTAACTGCCTCCCAATTGATTCTTCTTTCTTGACCACTAGGCTGCTTCTTTGCTTCATGTGTTGCACCACAATCTTATCCATGTGGCTTTCCAACACATCCACCACAGCTATGGTGATGCCCATTGTAGAGGCAGTTCTTCAGGAGCTGGTGAAGTCTGAGGAAGATCATGAGATGAATGGCACTGCAGGAAGCACCATCCGGGAAGAGAAAGAGACAATAAGTATGTGATCATCCTCGTTGGTTTTTAAAAAATTTTTAGAGACAGAGGAACATGGTCCAAGTTGCTATCTACACATGCCCCCTGCCTTTGCCTAAAAACCTGAAAGGGAGTTTTATTGGAATGATAGGGTTAGAAGTGACTCAAGTCCAATCCACTTCCCAAGGCAGGAGCCTTGTACCATGCCAGTCAAAAGGTTGTGCAGTTTATTCATGAAAATATCCAGTGATGAAGGTGGCTTGAATTTGATCTAGATCAGGGGTCTCCAGCTTTGCTGGCTGGAGAATTCTGGGAGTTGAAGTCCTTCAGACTTAAAGTTGCAAAGGTTGAAGACCCCTGATCTAGAGGACTAGCAACCCAAACTCCAGAATGTGCAAAGACCTGGACTTCCATTCCAAGAAAGGCAAGCTTAGTTTCTCTTCGTCTTTCCAGCAGAAGTCATGGACATTGGCCAAATAATTCAGTCAACCTACATGCCCGATTTTAATTCACAGCTGAATACATAAACAGGACTAAACTGGCAGGAAGAGGTTGCTTCATTCAGTCCTGGCTGAACCCAAGACCCAAATACGAGGAAGCAAATCAGATAAATGAAATATATCTGATGAGCAGCTGATTTCAGTTGTTTCACAAATTAGCAACAGATTGGAAGAAAACAAATCAATGCTCCACAATTACAAAGATCTTTCATGATCCTCCTTAATTATCATGGAAGACAAGGTTATTAATAGCTTATCAGTAGCTTTAATCAACATGTGGAGATCAGTGGACACATTTGGAATTTCGGAAGCATATTAGAGGCCAGTGATGGCGAACCTTTTAGAGGCCCAGTGCCCAAACTGCAACCCAAAACCCACTTATTTGTTGCAAAGTGCCAATACAGCAATTTCGCCTGAATACTGAGGTTTTATCTCATTATTAATGATAATATGATTAATGATAGTAAAATAATGATAAACAAGGCAGAGTTCAGCTAATTGTTCTAAGAAAAACATGATAAATGCACTTATATGCCCCTTCATTTTTTTCTGCTTTTTAAATATTATATTTAGAAATAATAAAAAAAGAAAAACTTTTGTAATAACATTTTTCTCTTTCCCTCCCTCCCTCTCTCCCTCTTTCTCTCTCTTTCCCTCCCTCTCTTTCTCTCTCTTTCCCTCTCTTTCTCTCTCTTTCACTCTCTGTCTTTCCCTCCCTCCCTCTTTCTCTTTCCCTCCCTCTCTTTCTTTCCCTCCCTCTCTCTCTTTCCCTCTCTCCCTCTCTTTCTCTCTCTTTCCCTCTCTTCCTCCCTCCCTTTCTCTTTCTCTTTCTCTTTCCCTCCCTCTCTCTTTCTCTTTCCCTCCCTCCCTCTCTCTCTTTCCCTCCCTCTCTCTTTCTCTCTCTCTCTTTCCTTCCTTCCCTCTCTCTTTCTCTCTCTCTTTCCCTCCCTCCCTCTCTTTCTCTCCCTCATTCCCTCCCTCTCTCTCTCTCTCTCTCTTTCCCTCCTTCCCTCTCTTTCTCTCTCTCTTCCCCTCCCTCCCTCTCTCTTTCTCGCTCTCTTTCCCTCCCTTCCTCTCTCTTTCTCTCCCTCTCTTTCCCTCTCTCTTTCTCTCTCTCTTTCCCTCCCTCCCTCTCTCTTTCTCTCTCTCTTTCCCTCCCTTCCTCTCTCTTTCTCTCTCTCTTTCCCTCCCTTCCTCTCTCTTTCTCGCCCTCTCTCTTTCGCTCCCTTCCTCTCTCTTTCTCTCTCTCTTTCCCTCCCTCCCTCTCTCTTTCTCTCTCTCTCTCTTTCCCTCCACCCTCTCTCTGCCCCCTGTGGGAGAAATGCAATGGAGCTGGGCTGGCGTTATGGCGCACGTGCCCACAAAGAGGGCTCTGAGTACCACTTCTGGCATGCGTGCCATAGGTTTGCCACCACTGTTAAAGGCCCTCTCTAAAAGTGATTTTCAACCATCATTTTATTTTTTTGAGAATATCTCTGAGGTCCATGTGGGGCCCAGAGGCTTTGCGGGATAATCGAGCAAAGCTTGAGACCAGCCCTAATCCGGCCTCCTTTTCTTGTCTCTTTTATTTTAGGTCTCGGTGACAAACATGGTCAAGGCTCCCTGGAGCTCATTTTCATCAACGAGGAGTAAGAATGAAGCCTGTCCAGCTCTAATGGACATTTGAACCCTTTCAGGTCACAATGAGATAACATACCAGGAGCAGAAAATGAGATGTTATATCAAGAGAGATTTAGAGATTGAAGAGGAAAGAATTACATGTATTGTTTTAATGTGGAAGGAAGGAAGGAAGGAAGGAAGGAAGGAAGGAAGGAAGGAAGGAAGGAAGGAAGGAAGGAAGGAAGGAAGGAAGGATTTCTCCCCCAAGGGATAAGGATAAAGTCAGGCATATTTTGTTATATTATATATAAAGGCAAAGGTTCCCCTTGCACATATGTGCTAGTCGTTTCCGACTCTAGGGGGCGGTGCTCATCTCCATTTCAAAGCTGAAGAGCCAGTGCTGTCCGAAGATGTCTCTGTGGTCATGTGGCTGGCATGAATAAACACCGAACACTGTTACCTTCCCACCAAAGTGGTCCCTATTTTTCTACTTGCATTTTTACGTGCTTTTGAACTGCTAGGTTGGTAGAAACTGGGACAAGAAATGGGAGCTCACTCTGTCATGTGGCACTAGAGATTTGAACTGCCAAACTGTCGACCTTTCTGATCGACAAGCTTAGCGTCTTAGCCACTGAGCCACCATGTCCCAATTATATTGCATATGCTTGGTTTTTAATATTCAATTTAATATTCAGATGCTCCTTCCCCTCAGTTTTCACTAGAATTATCACCAATGAAAAAGAGAATCAACTTGATAATTTCCCACCCCAAGGGAAATTATCCCTTCTTTCTGTGTCCCTGGCATGCTTCCACCATCTTGAATTCCTTCTGCATAGCTCAGAACTAAACCTAGAAGTAGAGCAAAGCAGAATTGCATTGGGATGCAAATCTCCAATGACTTCTCTGTAAAATGAGTCAAAAGTTGAGATGCATTTTTAAAAAGTGAATTTACAAAGAGATTTCTGTAAGGCCCAAAGTGTTCTCTCCCAGCACTGCAATGACGTGGGAAGTAACAGCTGCCTATTGGACAGGTGCAAACAGCACAGCTCTTCCCCAAGCCAGTCTTCCACTTTTTGTGAGCTGGAGAAAACAAGGACACAAGAAGAAGCTGTAAACAAAACTGCTCTGGTCTCACCTTTTGTTCTCCCAGGCAGGCATGCAAAATACCTCTTTGACCCTTCTTACGTCACTTGCATGAATTTGAGCATTAGCTTATCATTTGTTGCAGGAGTGCTGGGATAACAAAATTGGATGCAGAGCATCATGATTTCCTGGGAGTATATGCTATGGGCTATGGCACACCTATGATTCATTATTAATGCTTATCCTTCTTTTATTCCCCCTTGTTATCTGTAGTGCTACAACTGCTGATTTCAGCTCTCTGATGCATTCCAAGGTATTTTTAGGGCATGAATGTGTGCTTCAATAACTCTCTATATCTTTCACAAGGACTATCCCAGCCAGGGTAGTAAAATAATGATGGAACAATCTTCCCCACCTGGTTTGCTGTCTAAATCTAAGCCACATTATGGATTTTGTGAGCGCAGATGAAAACACAATCTCATAGAATAGAACCATGTCAGATATGGAAGTTATAAAATAATACAAGAAGCCCACAGTATGTCTTCTAACATCTCTAATTTGTCTTTATTCTGGAGAAATGGGCATATTTTCACCCCATTCTTCATTTTTGTTTGCTATGATTTCTACAAAATGGAGGATGGAGCATTCTTGTCATTCAAAATGGTGCTAGAGGTTGCTTCCTTGGTTAATAACATGCCCCATTTCATTAAATAACCTAGATGATAATATTGGTCTCACGCCATTTTGAGAATTGTGTTCAGTTCTGGGTGCTACATTTTGAAAAGGATTCAGACAAGCTGGAAGAGGTTCAGTGAAAAGTGGGGAGGATGATTGGAGGACAAGACACTAAGCTCCATGGCAACTGACTGGAAGGCACAGGAATGTTTCACCCTGAAAAGAGGCAACCAGAAGGAGTACAGTAGAGTTTTAAAAATCAGATCCTTACTTGGATAAACACTGAGATCTGTTCTACACAATCTATGAATACAGGGTATGGATTTAAGATTTCAGATGTTTGCTAGAAACAACATTCTAACAGTAACAGCAATTTGACATTGAACTCATTATCCAAAGAAATACAAAATTGTGTTATGAGACTTCTTGTAATTTGTTGAGGAGGACAATGTTGGCCTTCAGAGTTTAGTGACTATGGCCTAGACCACTGGTCTTTGTATCCAGATGTCCTGACAGCAGCCCAGATGCAATCCCAGATGCTCAGTGGTCTCTGATCCTAATAGCAGGCCACTTTGCCTCTAAAAATGCCAGCCACTGTTGTCACATCAGGAAATATACTCTCAACACAACACTCACTAAACCTTGAAACCCAATACAGGCCATGAAAGCCTACACCAGTATAATCTGTTGAAGAGATTTTGATTTGCAGTCCTATACTCAACAACGGTTAGATTCAGAAACCGAAAGGGCCCTTTCCATATTCTATGCTAATATAAGCTTAAACTGCATTAATAAATTTAGTATCCATATCTAGAATTTTGATCTGGTTTCCTTTTAGGGTTCTATCCAGTTCTAGGATTACTTCTGTAGGACATTGGCCTTCATATTCTCTAAGCTATTCAGGCTCTATCTCCACTAATCTTCCACTTGCATGAAGGTGGTTTGATAATATTTGATTTGTAATTCAAAAAGTTTAGGTTCTTAGAATCCTTTTTTCCTTGTCTCAACCATGAGTATTATTGTTTGGGATGAAGCTGAATCCTCTTCCCCATCGTTGAGGTTTTTCAGGAGGCAACTGGACTTTCTTGTTTTTTTCATTATACATGGGTGATAATCATTAATTTGACTGAGTCTTTCAATAGGATATACACAACATAATAATTCATGTTGCTAGATGGACAGTTCTTTCCATGGGCACTCATTGTTCTTTGGCTATTGTATTGAGGGGGTAGAAATCTCTAGTTGCAAATGTATTTAAAGTCATCTAAAATCCTGTGATTCTCTGGGGAAGCTGATGAAAGCGAATCTTTGTTAAAGCTTTTTATTAGCAAATGTAAGAAAGAGGACAGAGTTGGAGGAGATTCCATGGGACAATCTAGCTATGTTTGAGTGGGTGGTTAGTACACGAGGCTCAAAAAGAGGTCAAAAAGAAGCTGAATGACTACATTCAGCTCCATGTTGATTGGCAGAGGCCAACATAGTTGCTAATAGCTGAATCAAGAGATTACAAGGCCATGAAATAGGCAGTTCACCAACATAAATAGATAACTCTTCAGATTTATAGGCAAAAGTTCCTGGACCATGTCTTCAGTACAAAGTGCAAACCTATTACAAATGAGAGTGTTCAAGATGTCCACATATTTGTGCTCCTGTATCCAGAAACTGGACAGGAAGCTTTAAGACTAGCTGTGAGCTATGCAGCAGCCTGAAGGGCAGAGAAGACTGCCTTTTGATGAAATTATATTTGCTAGTGATACACTTAGCTCTGCCATGGTTCCACTTTGGGCTCTGGGGTTGGGGTTTATACTCCCCTTAAAGGAGCATTTTTCACTTTGGTGGTCCTCCGAGACCAGGGCTGTCAAACCTGTGGCCCAGATGTGTCATGTGCTGGCCATGCCCACACTCAGTTTAGTGAAGGGGAACAAAGTTGTGATAAATCACGTGACAACACCGTGATGACGCAAATTTGACACCCCTGTCCTAGACTCATCATTTTTGCTGGAACAACAGATAGCTGTGGTTAACTTTGGCTGGTATAACAATTGCAAGCCTGTCTGAATTGTAAAGTCTTCATAATAGCGATTCATGTCCTCATCGCTTCACATCTAGACAAGTCCAGCTCATTCTACATGGGGCTGTCTTTGAAGGTCACCTGTAAGCTTCAGTTGTCTAGATTAGTCACCTGCTAATCAGTGACAGTAGATTTAACACCAGTTTATGATCACTGCGCTGGCTGCCAATTTCAGTTCCTGTGGCTTGAGTCCCAGATATTTATACAACCATCTCCCCCAACGAACAAGACCAGGCTTATTCTGAGTTAATAGGAAATTTCATCTTCTTTGCAAAACATTCTGGAAAGAGTGCAGAGAAGAGCAACCAAGATGATTAGGGAACTGGAGACTAAAACATATGAAGAACGGTTGCAGGAGCTGGGTATGTCTAGTTTGATGAAGAGAAGGACCAGGGGAGACACGATAGCAGTGTTCCGATATCTCAGAGGGTGCCACAAAGAAGAGGGAGTCAAACTATTCTCCAAGGCACCTGGGGTCAGGACAAGAAGCAATGGGTGGAAACTAATCAAGGAGAGAAGCAACTTAGAACTAAGGAGAAATTTCCTGACAGTGAGAACAATTAACCTCTGGAACAGCTTGCCTCCAGAAGTTGTGAATGCCCCAACCCTGGAAGTCTTTAAAAAGATGTTAGATAGCCATTTGTCTGAAATGGTATAAGGTTCCTGCCCACGCAGGGGGTTGGACTAGAAGACCTACAAGGTCCCTTCCAACTCTGCTATTGTATTGTATTGTATTTTTGGAATCAAAATCTTTCTTACTAAAATGAGAATTGATACAAAAAATGAATCCCTCTCATGGATGCTATTAATGCAATCCCTGTTCTTCTAAATTTTATTACTCAGAATAAAGTGACAAAGAGAAACAGTTATCATGCACATGCTGATTTTCCAGGAAATTACCTTCTTTAGATTAAAACTTATTCTTAGTAGATTAAGCAGTTGTTGCCAAAGAATTTAACTTGTGGAAATATTCCTAGAATATTTTTGGGGGGAGGGGGGTGTAGTAATTGAAGAAGATAAAAAAGGATGTTTTCTAATAAAATATTTCTGGTCCCTCAGAACATGAATGGGGTACACATGATAGCCAACACAATTGGATCAATGAGTTCCAGAACAAATGGGCAACATCTACCCCAGGTAAGGACATTATTTTGTGTGGAGACAAACATTAAGTCCAGGTTCATTTACTCTTCATCCAATAGGATTTTGCTTCAGAAATTAGCTAGTCACATCTTGGCTTATTTTTGGTATACTATAGCTCCAGCTAGCTGACCTGGCTATTTGCGGGACCGCCTCCTACCACATACCTCCCTCCGACCTGTTCGCTCCCACAGAGAGGGTCTCCTCAGGGTGCCGTCTGCTGGACAATGCCGGCTGGCGACCCCCAGCGGGAAAGCTCTCTCTGTGGCAGGCCTCGCCCTCTGGAACGACCTGCCCCCGACCTTCGTACCATCACAGACCTAGTCCTCTTCCGCCGGACCTTAAAAACATACCTATTTCATGCGGCTGGCCTAGCATAGTTCTTAACGATATAGTCCCAATTTTATAACAATTCTATAATTTTTATTTGCTTTTAACCATAAGTTTTTAGCACAGATTTAGTATTTAATTTTTATATTATTGTGTTTTACTACTTTTTATTCCTCTGTGCACTGCCCTGAGTCCTTCGGGAGATAGGGTGGTATATAAGTGTAAATAATAATAATAATAATAATAATAATAATAATAATAATAATAATAATAATAATAATAATAATAATAATAATAATAATAATAATAATAATAATAATAATAATAATAATAATATAAATAATGGAATTAAATTTGGACTCCTCCAGGAAAAGGATCAGATTCAACCATGCTGCAATTTCATGGTTAACCACAATAATTTCCTATGTATGGTAAGACAATCATCTCCAGATGTTAATTCTTAGAGCAAAGTAGATTTCTTGTTTCAGTACAGTTGACTACTGCGCTGTCTATTGACTAGGCAGTGGGGAGTAGAGAGCGAATGGAGATCTTGCAATATCCGTCCCCTGTCACGCCCACCAAGCCACGCCCACAGAACTGGTAGTAAAAAAAATTGAATTTCACCACTGTTTTACAATCTGTTTTTTTTTTAATGATAATTTGTTCCAACTCAGCCTTCAGCAAATTTGCTGGAGCTTCAGCTATCAGAATACTAAAACAGCAAGAGCAACATTTCCAGGCTGACCAGGAATTCTGATAATTGCAGTCTCAACATTTCTTCATGACCCTGGGATGGAGAATTTGGTCTAGAATAGTGGTAGTCAACCTGGTCCCTACCACCCATTAGCGGGCGTTCCAGCTTTCATGGTGGGCGGTAGGGGTTTTGTCCGACACTGAAGCACTTTCCTTTTTTTTAATTGAATTGACTTCCCTACTTTATAAATCACCATTACTGTGGAACCGGTGGACGGTTAGAAAATTTTACTACTAACAGAGATACAAAAGTGGGTGGTAGGTATAAAAAGGTTGACTACCCCTGGTTTAGAAGAATGAAGATTGGCTTCTATGTTTGTTTTAAAGCAAGCAAATGGACAAATACAAATGATGTGCTTCCCCCCGCCCCAGGCTCAAATACTTGTTCTGCCATCCCAACCTCAAAATTTGGACCAAGATAGCAAACAGCAATACCCATCCAAGCACGATCATATGGTCTGCAAATGCCTCTCACTGAGCATTTCCTATGCAGCAACTATCGGTGGACTCACAACCATCATCGGCACTTCCACCAACCTCATCTTCCTCGAATATTTCAACAAGTAAGTATTAATAAACTCTGGCTGAAACTGATGTGAAAACATGTGTGTTTATCCTGATCCCAGGCTTATTTTTTTTCTTATCCATTAGCTGCACAAGATATTTACTATAAACTAAGGCAGTGGTCGGCAAACCGCGGCTCGCAAGCCACACGTGGCTCTTTGGCCCCTTGAGTGTGGCTCTTTCGCTGCGCCACCTCACGTTCCTTAGCTTCCGGCCGCGGCCCCACTCCATGGAAAACATAGGCGCGCTCCGTACAAGTACAGCCCGGAGCAGGAGCAAAGTCCCTCTCCCAACAGGCTCTTCCTCGCTCAGAGGGCTTTGGAAGGAAACTTCTGTAGGCTGTAGGTGTGCGCGTGCGCCTATGTTTTCCGGGAAGAAGAGGAACGCAAGGGGGATTTCCCCCCCCCCCCGCGGATGGGCTCCAGACCTCGTCCTTCTTTTTAGCCAGCCGATCTTTAACCTGTGCTTTTTTAACCAAGATCTTCGATCTTCGGCTGCTGCACAAGTCCTCGGACATGCTCTGCCTTCTCTCTGATAGCCACCTGGTTAAAAAGAAGGACCCCTGCTGGTCTGGAGCCCCTCCGCGGGGGGGGGGATCCCCCTCGCATTCCTTGTCTTCCCAGATCGGCTGGTAAGGGGACAGAAAAGGTTGTTCTCCTGTCCCAGGTTTCCGCTTCCTGGCTTCCAGCTTCTTTTCTTGAGCCAGCAATTAAGGTTCTTTTTTATGTAAAATGTCTTAGGAAAGATCGCCTGGTTAAAAAAAAGGACGAGGCTCCGCTGGTCTGGAGCCCATCCATGGGTTGGGAGGGGGAGACACACACACACAGAGTGATTAAATGAGTGAGTGAGTGCAAAGACAGACAGACACACAGACAAAGAGGAAGGGAGGGGAGAGACAAAGATAGAGAGGGAGCGAGGGGAGAGAGACACAGAGATAGAGAGGGAGAGAGGAGAGAGAGACAGAGATACAAAGAGACAGACACAGAGAGAGAATGACAGAAAGAGATAGGGAGGGAGGGAGGGAGAGAGAGATAAAGAGCCACAGAGAGAGAGAGACAGGCAGACAGACGCAGAGAGAGAGAGAGAGAGAGAGAGAGACAGATGCAGAGAGAGAGACAGAGACAGAGAGAAACAGAAAGAGAGAGAAAAAGAAAGAAGGGAAGAAAGAAAATAAAGAAAAAGAAAGTGGGAGACAGATGAAAGAAAGAGAACTTATGACCACAATTGAGCCCAAAATTTTGGTTGCTAAGCAAGACCGTTGTTAAGTGAGTTTCACCACATTTTCCAAGTTGGCCACGCCCATCCGGTCACATGACCGCTGAGCCACTCCCACAAAATAGGCAACACCTTCTGGCTCTCAAAAGAAATTTCAATCATTGTATTGTTGATATTTGGCTCTGTTGACTAATGAGTTTGCCGACCACTGAACTAAGGAAATAGGCAGGCATGATGTTCTTTCCACCATGGCTAAAGAGATTTCATTCACATAATGATCTGGAAATTATATCTAAAAGGAGAATTTGAGGGTACTGTGGTGTTTAGTCTCAAGAAGAGAAAATTGAAGGGTATATATTCACACTTGAAAGAATCATCATCATAATTTAATGACCCCTATAAAGACCCCTTGTGGGGTGGAGTCTGGGCAACTGAATGGAACTAGCAAAGAGTTTTCATGGCCAGATGCCTTTCCTGTTGCCAATACAGAGTTTTGTTTAGCAGATACATTCTCATTGTGCCTAGAGAGAGAAATATCTGCCTCTAGCTAGGATCGAACTCACAGCTTCCTGGTTGTGAGGAGAGAGCTCCACCTCTAGGCCACCACTTCAATCACACTTGAAAGAATGCTGCATAGAAAAGGGCTGAGATTGTTTATTTTCCCCCTCAGTGCATATTATCTTAAAGTACAGGAGAAAAAACAATAGCTATAAGTTACAAAATGGTGTATTCCATCTGAACGATGGGGAAAACATCCTAAAGATAACATTCTGGCAGTGGAACCAATGGTAAGAGAATTGGCAAGCTCTGTGTGGCTGGATATGTTCAGAGAGAGATTAGACAATCGTTGACTGCCAATGCTTTAATCTGGAGTCTTCCATCGAGCAAAAAGTTGGATTCCAAACAACCGCTTCCAATTCTTTTCTGCAAATGGTGAGAAAGTACCAAACGAAGCTCATCTACATAGAAAAGTTCACATCGAAGACCATGAGTTTGATGGAAGATAAGAAAGCACTTGAGGAGCCCAGAAACCCATGAACCGAAGATTTGTGTTCTCTTCTTAGTCTAAGATCTGCGGCTAATGTTCAATCTTTTACACAGAAAAATGGGGTAGGCAGGGGAAAGATATGCTTCTTGTAAAGCTACTAGATGTTATATTTAACAGATTAACAGAGTTGGAAGGGACCTTGCAGGTCATCTAGTCCAACTCCCTGCCCAAGCAGGAGATCGTACATGTGCCTCTACCTAGGATCGAACTCACAACTTCCTGCTTGTGAGGCAAGAGCTCCAACTCTAGGCCTATTTCATAAACATCCCATCAGTATCACAATAAATTAATTCTACTCAAATATGATTTGATATGGAATGGGTGGCTTTCAAATGCATTTGGTTGGAAAGATGTAGCAGACACTCTGGATAGGTGCAGTCTTGCAACCCTGCCGAAGGTCATCAAAAATTCTCCCATGGTAGCTAAGAGGATGATTGCATCAGAGCGAAGGCATTTCCTGGTATTTGCATACTTAGTTGCTAATCTGACCCCCAAGATTTTCTCCTCTTCAATGAATTCAACCTTTTTCTTTCTTGTCTCTTTCCCCCCTCCTGTTTGATCTTCTTCCCTTGGATTGATGAAACAAGTTTAAAATAATGTAATTGAATTACTGTAAAAAAAACTGTACATTCTTCCACACTAAGAGTGGTGGTGAATTGGTGATGGTCAAGCAAGCTTTAAATAAATTGTGAATTCATTTCGTTTGACTTCTTTACAGCCATTACCCAAATTCGGATGTGGTGAATTTTGGAACCTGGTTCTTGTTCAGTTTACCTATCTCGCTCATTATGCTGGTGTTAACCTGGTTCTGGATGCATTGGCTTTTCCTTGGTTGCAAGTAAGTGAAACTGTGATGGAATGTTCTAGGCTGGATTCCCAGGCAGGAGAGGGAGGGGGCATTCCGGAGGAATAGGAGACAACTCAGTCCAGATATTATGTGTAGCAGAAAGAGACAGCCCTTCCCTAATAGTTCCCAGAGTATATGGGAGCTGCAGGTAACAAAGTGCTTAGTCTGGCAAGATTCTGTCTATAGGTATGGAAACAATAAAGAATTTGGCTTGGAAGAATCACCATGTGTTATTCTTGGTTTTTGGGTCCGACAGAAATCTACTCCATCTATCAACATTCCCAATCTATAGTAAGAGCAGAGCTGGGCTGCTGTGGTAGTTCCAACCCAGCTATCCTGTCCTATATAATCGTTGTTTTTTTCGCTGCATGTATGCTCATATTTTCGGTTCTGAGCAAACCAGTTGTTACAGAATGTGATGCCCACCTCTGAGTAAGAGCACTACATCATGCTGGTATTACACCAAAAATGTCCCAGTATCTACTATGGACACAAACCTATGAAATGGAGGCCAAGGAGTAGCATCAGCAAGTAACAGATAATGTATTCACAGTTGCAGTTACAAGATCTGGGCTGCAAACATCCAGATAACCAGTAGATCAGGGCACAGAATATAGAAACAATTTAGTGTTTGGTATTTGTGCAGCCCAGTTGTGGTAACCTGAATGATTCTTGCATTCTTCTGTTTCTAATAGCAGGCTTTGCTTTCAACTGTTTTAGATTTTGTATCATTTGTTTTAGTTAATCTTGTAAAAGGGAGCCTGTTTTGCAACCCTGAGGATTATTATAAAGAAAGAAATTGTTTTCATGCTAGTACACAAATAGCTGGAAGCTGGCAATGACCTCAAGCTGCCATTGGCCTTACCTGGAAGGGCTCCAACCAATCTCTTGAGACATTTTGTTTCCTAATAAAAATAAGATATAATAAATCAGGGGTGCTATATACTCTTTCAACAGGTCTGAACATGATTTTTGCACAATGAACAGTTACATTCTGTTGGCACTGCCAACTTCAAATGCTTTTTTATTACAAAATGTACGTTTTGTGGCTTATTAGTCTGTAACTGTGTTTTACTGCAATGTATTCAAGAATGTATTATATTGAAAACGTGACATAGCAATAATCCAAAAGTTGGAGTTTTAAAGAATCCTAAAGCTATGTTGCCTGTTCCAAGTAATGGGAAAAATATGGCAGTAGGAAGCCAGAAGCTGAAAGAGACAGGATAAGACGGCCCAAAGAACAGAAGTTAAGCAAATAACTAACTCTTATCAAAGGAGAGTATCCCAGTAGAATTTCCTTTCCCCTGCTTCAGAAGTGTTCAGAATCGGACCATTAGAGCTGTAAGTGCCATTGCCCGTCTATTTTTTGGTATGATGTAAAATGCAAACTCAAAGCAAAAACAATTGGAAAGCAAAGTAAAATTTTGAAACCACTTCAGTTAAATCAGAATGTTTAATTTTGCATCAAAAAAGCTTGATCGGATACAAGTTCAAACTGAGATGCAAATCATAGTTTGGTTTTGACCTTCACACTTTGGTTCAATTGAAATAGATATGTATACAGTGTTTACTTGTGCTGATGGTAAGTAATGTTGGACCGGGACGCCCTTCGCACGGTCACTCATGCGCTTGTGACGTCTCGGCTGGACTATTGCAATGCCCTCTACATGGGGCTCCCCTTGAGATGCACTCGAAGGCTACAGCTGGTCCAGAACGCGGCCGCACAGGCAGTTATGGGAGCTACTAGATACTCCCATGTTACACCACTCCTGCGCGAGCTGCACTGGCTGCCTGTGGCCTTTCGGGTGCGTTTCAAGGTGTTGACTATCATCTTTAAAGCGCTCCATGGCACAGGACCTAGTTATTTGCGGGATCGTATCCTGCCCCATACATCCCTTCGGCCGATTCGCTCACACAGAGAGGGACTTCTCCGGGTGCCATCCACCAGGCAATGCCAGCGGGCGATGCCCAGGGGAAGGGCCTTCTCTGTGATGGGCCCGACCCTCTGGAACGACCTACCCCCGGATATTAGAATGACTACAGACCTCCGTGTTTTCCGCCAAAAATTAAAAACTTATCTGTTCCATCAAGCCGGTTTGGCCTAATTTATGCTTCTCACCCCAATCTGTATTTTCAAATTGTTTATTTGGTTTTAATGGGTTGCAATTTTAATTGTTCTTAAATTTTTAGTACAGGGTAATTTAATTCGTTTTTAATCTTGTTATGTATTGTATGTTTAGTTTGGTGGATGCTGAAAAGTCTCCATTCCCTCCCCACTCTGGGGCCAGCCACAGGTGGTATTTGTCGGTTCTCTGAACTATTCAAAATTTCCACTGCCGGTTCTCCAGAACCTGTCAGAACCTGCTGGATTGCACCCCTGGATGCAATTACTGGCTTATATGCTGATTTATATACTCCTGTGATCTGATTCAGAAAAACTCTTCTTGTATTGCTGTCCTTAAAAACACCAATTCCAAAATGAATTAGGGTATGAATCTATTTCATTTCAGGGGAAAATCCACCAAAGGACTTTAAATACTTTATGAACTAAATATACACAGAAGGACCTCCTTCTGTTCCTTTTTATGAGTACTGAGGAACAAACCCAGTTGGTAAACTGAATACCTTTTTCTGGCATTAACTCAACTCTCCCCAGGGTGTGGATGTCAAAACCAATATAGATTTGCTGCAAATCTTGCTGGAGTTCCATGCTCTAACTGCATTCTCTTTTCCCATCTCCTATTTATTTTCAGTTTCAGAGAAACCTGCTCAATAAGCAAGAAGAAGAAGACCAAGAGAGAAGAAATGTCTGAGAAGAGAATCCAAGAAGAATACGAGAAGCTGGGAGATATAAGGTAAGAAAAATGGTACCCATTCCACTTCTAGACATTATGAAACCTTTATGCCAACGCATAAAGTTGCCATGGTGAGGAAAGGGGGGGAGAGCATTCCACGCATACCTTTGGCTAAAGTCGGATCTCAGATTACAACAGCAAGCTTGTGAGGGGTGCACCTCTTTGGAGAATGTGATTTATGACACAGACTGAGGGGAGGCGAGGAACAGGAATAAAGTTCAGCTATAATTCAAATAAGGCTTAGATCTGACTGCAATAGGTATTGCCGAAATGGTGCTCCTAATAAATGACTGGTTTTCTTTTGAAATTTGGCTCAAGGCTCCTGAATCAATTAGGGCATTTTTCAAAAACCTGACACCTTATGCCTTTGGAGAGTAACTTTCTTGCTGTTGAAAATAACTACCTCATTTTATGTTCATAGTCCACATGCAAGTTTTTTTGCAACAAGTTTCTTGCACTGAGTAATGGTAGCTGAGAATTATTATAGCCAGTGGTAGAATTAGGTAATTGTAAACTATAAGTTTAATTGACTTACAAATAATCACCTTTAAACAACAATATAAACAGTCCTGTAGCATTTTGGAAGGCCCTCCTGCTTACTTTGCAAGTGAAACTGATATGTCTGTCTAAAATCTTGCCTTTGAGCCCGCTACACCATTCCAGGAATCTGTAATAATTTAATTTAATTTAAATGTGTTCAAATTAGGCACCACCCAACTCTGAACCATTTCAGTGTTGCAGTGTGCAATAAAACCAAACAGAATCAAAAGTACAATACAGTAATTCTAAAGGGAATGAGAATGAAATTTTAAAAAAAGTATAAAACAAGAACAGCGTAATACACATGGTATTACGCTGAACCAATCTGTCACTTTCCAGACATATTAGAACTTCTATTATTTCTACACACGATAGTTGGATGGACGTTCCAGCTACTGCTGTTGCGGTACTTTTGGAAGTGCCAGATTGAGAAATTATATATCCGTGGACCAAGATCCAAGAAACAGCATGGATGAAGTCAACATGGAGGAAATACTTTCTACATTCTGAATGGAACTAAGCAAGAAAGTATTGGGCTGTGGGATTCTATCTGAAACGCTTCTTTTAAAATATACATAAATATTTCCTTTTTAGCTATCCTGAGATGATGACTGCATTCTTCTTCATCTTGATGGCTTTGCTCTGGTTTACAAGAGAGCCTGGATTTGTTCCAGGCTGGTCTTCCTTCTTTGGACAGTAAGTATCTACAGTACTTACAGTAGAAACACAAGGTCAGGCTTCCTGACCAAACTGCAACTGTAAATCAGAGAATTCGTTATGTAATGGCTTTGTTGACCATTAGCTAGACTTAACAGAAGATTCTTAGTTAGATTAGACCAGTATCTGACTGTCCCATACCAGAGGTGGTATTCAGCAGGTTCTGACCAGTTCTGGAGAACTGTAGTGGAAATTTTGAGTAGTATTCCGGTAAATACCACCTCTGATTGGCCCCAACCCTCATTTATTCTCTGCCTCCCAAGTTCCATCTGATCAGGAAGAAATGGGGATTTTGCAGTAAACTTCCCCTGGAGTGGGAAGGGAATGGAGATTTTACAGTATCCTTCCCCTGCGACGCTCATCAAACCACACCCACCATCCATCACAGAGTAGAGAATGGAAAGGATGATTACAGATGTTTGATAATCTCTCTCGCTTTTCACCTTCTGTATGTGTCCTTCTGTGTGTTTAGAGCTTCAAAATTTTCTCCCCTGCAACTGGAATAATGTCTTCTACTGTTTTTCATTTCTTTCCTTATGGAAATATTTTTAAGTCTACATTTTTTTTAGGAATTCTAGGTCTGAGATCTTTTTCTTATTAATTTCTCCTGACATCGTAGTTGTGTAACATGTAGAATACTAAACTGTGTGTGCTTTGCTGGCTGGAGAATTCTGGGAGCTGAAGTTGCAAAGGTTGGCGAACCCTGTTCTATAAGGTTAGCATAGGTCACCTCAGCTTACAACAATTCATTTAGTGACCATTCACAGTTACGACATCACTGAAAAAAATAACTCATGACCATTTTTCACACTTGTGACCATTGCAGCATTCCCATGGTTAGGTAAAGTAAAATTGGGAAATTGATTCATGTTTATGATGGTTGCCCTGTCCTGAGAAAACCTTTTGTGACTTTCTCACAAGCAAAATCAATGGGGAAGCCAGATTCAATTAGCAACCATGCTACTAACTTAACAAACTGCAGTGATTCGTTTAAGAGCTGTGGCAAGAAAAGTCGTAAAATGAGGTAAAATTCACTTAACAACTCTGTCACTTACCAACAAAAATGTTGGGATCAATTGTGGCCATACGTCAGGGACCAGCTGTACTGTTATAAACCTTGGATCTTCTTGTTCATTTCGCCATCTTTTGAAGGAGAAAGTTATCAGCAGCACAAATTAGGAATTTTCTGGAAGAATCATACTAAACTGAATATGTCTTCCACCAGATTTTGGGGATAATAAAATTACCATATCTAAAGGTTCCCCTCACACATATGTGCTAGTTGTTCCTGGCCCTAGGGGGCAATGCTCATCTCCCTTTCAAAGCTGAAGAGCCAGCTCTGTCCGAATATGTCTCTGTGGTCATGTGGAAGGTGCACGGAATGCTGTTACCTTCCCACCAAAGGTCCCTATTTTTCTACTTGCATTTTTACATGCTTTCAAACTGTTAGGTTGGCAGAAGCTGGGACAACTCACTCCATTATCTAGGGATTTGAACCACTGAACTGTCGACCTTTCTGATCGACAAGCTCAGCGTCTGAGCCACCGCATCCCTTAATTACCATCTCTACTACTACATATTCTTTGAAGTATCTGTAGTGTGCTTCTGGAAGCCACCATCCACACTTTCTCATTGATTGTGGAGGCAATAATACAGAACAATATCAGTATTCCTCCACTTACCTTATCTGTTTTATTGTTCCTTAAACTATTTTTGTACCATGCAAGATAAAATTGCCTGACTCGGTAAGTATTACAGAATGTTCTTGCAAATCTTTGCACACCGTGCTCAGATATAGCTTGACTCAGTTGTGGTACAATGAGGATCCGGGCATTATAGCATGGAATTATGTGAAAACTAGGATGCCATGGCTTGTTTAACACACCATGATTCGTAAAATAAATGACATGTTCATTGAGCCAGTAAGGGAAGAGACGACGTGCATCAGAAAATAAATCTATCTGCTGATTACAGCCAGTGTCTATTGTAAAACTGTTTCATGGTTTTCCTAGGAAAGGCTATCGGACAGATGCCACCGTCTCAGTTTTCCTTGGTTTTCTCCTCTTTTTGATTCCAGCAAAGAAGCCATGTTTTGGGAAAAAGACGAAAGGTATGTCATATGATATAGGGAGCAACGTTTGACATTGTTTTATTTCAGTTGGCGTCAGTATCCAAACTGAGTTCGCATATTCACATCACAATTGTTGGTCACAATTATACTGTTACTTCCCAGATAGATAGTCTCCTTGGGGTGGATGTTTAGCTGGACAACAGACCAAATTACAATTTGCCCCAGGCCAGGAATTACACATATTCTGATTAATCTTAGCTTGTGAACGCCAAGGGCAAAAAGAAGGATGAGGAAACGGCAGCTTTCAGATAGCTATTTTAATTTTGACCTACTGCCCAATGACCTCAATAAATTGAATTGAATTGCCACATCTAAATATTAGCAGTCAGCACCCCAAACATCATGGTCTACTGTGAGAGAAACTTCTTTTTTCTGTCTATTACTTTAGACTACACTTGCTTAACCTGATATCTTCCAGTTACATTGGTTTTACAATAGAATAGAATAACAGAGCTGGAAGGGACCTTGGAGGTCTTCTAGTCCGACCCCCTGCCTAGGCAGGAAACCCTATACAATTTCAGACAAATGGTTGTCCAATCCCTTTAAAATTTCCAGTGTTGGGGCATTCACAACTTCTGGAGGCATTTCGTTCCACTGATTAATTGTTCTAACTGTCAGGAAATTTCTCCTCAGTTCTACGTTGCTTCTCTCCTTGATTAGTTTCCACCCATTGCTTCATTTCCTACCCTTGGAGAATGGTTTGGCTCCCTCTTCTTTGTGGCAACCCTGAGATATTGGAACGCTGCTATCATGTCACCTCTAGTCCTCCTTTTCATTAAGCTAAACATACCCAATTCCACCAACTGTACTTTATATATTTTAGCCTCCAATTCCTTAATCATCTTTGTTGCTCTTCTCTGCAGTCTTTCTAGAGTCTCCCCTTGTATTCGTCTAATATCTCTGATAGGTGCCAGATTTTACCTTAGACATTACTGCTTTCCACATTCTGCTGAGAAAGTATTTCTTTGTAGAATTCTGTAGAGATTCTCAGTCCTGGTTGTCCCAAAGGTGCTTTTTCAGGAGGCAACTGGACTTTCTTGGTTTTTTATCTTTTGAAGATGTTTCACTTCTCATTCAAGAAGCTTCATCAGCTCTGACAGGATAGTGGAGAATGGCAGGATAAGAAGTGAAACACCTTCAAAAGAAAAAGAAAAACAAGAAAGTCCAGTTGCTCCCTGAAAAAAGCACCTTTGAGATATTTCTTCTTAAGACCGTGCAGTTCCTATCTGCAAAAGAATCTAGAAACAAAGCAAGTGTATTTTATTTTGTCATAGGCCATGTTAATAAGTCTATGGATGCTAACTCAGGAGAGTCCATAATCACCTGGAAGGACTTTGAGAAAACAATGCCATGGGAGATAGTAGTTTTGGTTGGAGGAGGTTATGCTTTAGCAGCTGGATGCAAGGTAAGAGAATTAACTTCAGGATATTCACCCTTTGTAATATCTATGTCAGTGTTTCTCAACCTTGAAGATGTGTGGACTTCAAGTCCCAGAATTCCCCAGCCAATCAGAATCCTGGGGGTTAAAGGCCACACATCTTCAAGCTGCCAAGGTTAAGAAACACTGCTCTATGTGATGAAGTGTTACATTGCTTCCAAAACTACAATGCTGCCAGGGTGAGGGGCGAAATAGCACTTAGACTTGTATACCACTTCATTATAGCACTCTCTAAGTGGTTTACAAAGTCAGCAAATTGCTCCCAGCAAACGTGGTCCTCATTTTACCATCCTCGTTTTATCAAAAGGATGGAAGGCTAAGTCAACCTTGAGCCAGTCAGGATCGAACTCCTGGCAGTGAGCAGAGTTAGCCTGCAATACTGCATGCTAACTACTGTGCCACAATGGCTCTTCAGAAAAGGGATAAACCAATGGTGGGTTCTGGATCCTGTGGCAACCAGTATGCTGCAACGGGGCCTGGCGTCCACCACGTGAACGCGCGCAGCAGGCGCATGCATGATTACCGCCCGTGATGTTCCAGCTGCTCGGCAGAGCGTCGCACAGGCGCCATATGCTACGTGCGCATGCACAAAAGCCTCGATTGCCTCATATAGTGGGAAGGAGAGCAGGCGGGCAGGTGGGCCCTCCGGAGCACCATACCGGAATGGTACCTGGTACTCCCAGTAGGCACCGTACCGGGGCATACCAATCGTATCCCACCACTGGGATAAACAGACAGAGACATGATTGATTCACTTCCCCATAAAGTCTTTCCCAGACTTCTTTTTAACAGAATCACAAGGGAAGACAAGAGTAGACAAGAGAGTAGATCTGAGGGCAATTCACACATTGCATGAACACCCTAACTGCCAGTATGTGGAAGCATTAAAACCATTTTTTTATTCCTTCAGAACTGGGGGTTAATGCTTGGAACAGCTGCTGCAAGAACTACAATCTGTTTGTTTTTCCTGCCTATCTTTTCTTTGACCCTCAGACCTCTGGACTTTCGACATGGATTGGGAGGCAAATGTTGTCCCTGAGTAGCCTTCCATCCTGGGCAGTCAGTCTGCTGGCCTGCCTCTTGGTGTCCATAGTAACGGAGTTTGTTAGCAATCCTGCAACCATAACAATCTTCCTCCCAATCCTATGTGGCATGGTGAGTACAGATTAGGATTTGTTAAAACAATGCTAGGCAATCCTTTAAGACAAGGGGCATATTTAGAGCTGGAGAGGGCAGTTTTCCTTTTTATATGGACTAGTCACAAGATACATAGACATCAGAAAATAATACCAATAGAGCAGTGGTGGGTTGCCAATTTTTTTACTACCGGTTGGAGCACACTCCCATGCTCACTCCTACCCACGTGCAACCCAATGCATCTGGGCAGATGCGTGGTACCTCCAGTCACGGCTACTATCGGTTTGACTGATCCGGGCCAAACCGAGAACAACCCACCTCTGGAATAGAGAATATTTGTAGTTCAGAGTTGAAATGAGAGGTCCTTGGTGCTCTCGGAGCTTGATATTTATTTGTTTGTTTGTTTGTTTGTTTGTTTGTTTGTTTATTTATTATTTATTTATTTATTTATTTATTTATTTATTTATTTATTTATTCATTCATTCATTCATTCATTCATTCATTCATTCATTCATTTACTTATTTACCTATTTACCTATTTACTTATTTATTTCTCCAATAACTTGCACTCTACCTCTATGGTTGAAAGAAAAATGTGAATCTAGATTTTATTTATTATTTTTTTTATCAATTTTTTATCCCACACCTATCTCCGGATTGGACTCAGGGTGGCGTACAGGAAAGGAATAAAATGTAAAAAACAATAAATACAGGATATTAAAAATAAATTAAATTAAATTGCACCCGTGCTAAAATTACCAATTAAAACCCATTTCTAAAATAAGATTAAAATTTAGAGCTACGCCAGGCCGGCCTCGTGAAAGAGATATGTTTTTAGAGCCCGGCGGAAGAGGTGCAGGTCCGTGATCGTGCAGAGGTCAGGTGGTAGGCCATTCCAGAGGGCAGGAGCTGCCACAGAGAAGGCTTTCGTTCTGGGGGCCGCCAGCCGGCATTGTCCGGCAGACGGCACCCTGATGAGGCCCACCCTGTGAGAGCGGACAGGTCTAAGGGAGGTATGTGGTAGAAGGCGGTCCCGCAGATAACCAGGTCCCATGCCATGGAGCGCTTTGAAGGTGGTCACTATCACCTTGAACCGCACCCGGAAGGCCACAGGCAGCCAGTGCAGCTCGCGCAGGAGAGGTGTTATATGGGAGTATCTCGACACTCCCAAAATCCCCTGCGCGGTTGCATTCTGGACTAGCTGGAGCCTCCGGGCGCACCTCAGGGGGAGCCCCATGTAGAGAGCGTTACAGTAGTCCTATATGTTGGCCTAATACATGGGTTCCCAAACTTGACAACTTTAAGACTTGTGGACTTCAACTCCCAGAGCTGGCTGGAGAATTTTGGGAGTTGAAGTCCACAAGTCTTAAAGTTGTCGAGTTTGGGAACCCCTGGTCTAATACTAAGCCATGCCCCTAGATCTAATAATATGGTTTTTCCAGTTTTGTTATGCATATGACCCAAAAGAATTTGTCTTCCTCATTCTCTTTATAGTCCGAAAGCCTCCAAATGAACCCACTGTACACCCTGATCCCTGTCACTATGTGCATATCTTTTGCCGTAATGCTACCCGTGGGCAACCCTCCGAATGCCATTGTCTTCACTTATGGGCACTGTCAAATCAAAGATATGGTATGTACTAAGCACCCACAACTAAATCAAGTACAATGAAGCAGTTCAACAAATGTGAATGCGTTAACAATAGACTTACATTATGTGTAAGTGTACAAATTACATTTATGATAGCTTTGCAATTATGGTTTCCACCACTACTATTATTGCCACTACCATCCCCAACTCTCGGCAAATGGTGTCAAAAATGCCATAAAGGCAAAAATAGTTAAGGAAAAAAAGTATTGGTTAGACTTAAGGAAATCTCAGACAGGAAATATAGATTAGTGTTTCTCAACCTTAGCAGCTTTTAAGAGTTTATGTGTCCATCCATCTTTAAAATACCAAGGTTGAGAAAAACTGACATAGACAGATCACAGATAGAGATAGGGTTATTTCAACCCAGTTAGTGCCTTGTTGGCTGTAGTTTAGCAAAGTGAACATGAGGACACATCTGGAAATAGAATGAAATGATTTAATCCAATTAAGTAGCTGATCTACCATATTTTTCAGAGTATAAGACGCACCAAGATTTTGAAGAGGCAAATTCTTTAAAAAAGGTCTTGCACTCTGCAGACCTCCCCAAAACGGGCCGTTTTTCATGAAAACGAGCCCCGTGGTTTTTTTAAGAGCATGAATAGCCTTTAGGAGGCTTGTAGAGTGCTCGGGGTGGGGGGGGGGGGGAAACAAGCAAAAAACTGCCCATTTTTTGTCAAATAAAGGGCATGCATTGCCTTTAAGGAGGCTTCCAGAGTGCTCCTGGGGGGCTGGGGGGGGGGGGCAAAATTGAGCAAAAAACAGTCTGTTTTGCCTTATTTTTGCCCTCCCCGGCCCCCAGGAGCACTCTGGAAGCCTCCTAAAGGCTATGCATGGCCATTTTGGTGAAGGAGGCGGGGTTTCAGGAGGCCAAAAATGCTGTATTCTGTGTATAAGATGCACCCAGATTTTCAGTCTCTTTTTTGAGGGAAAAAGGTGGTGTCTTATACTCCAAAAAATATGGTAAATGCTCCCTAGATTTGGTCTATGAAGTGCCAGAAGCTATGCAGACCTGGTATGCTTGAACTGTAAGCCCTTATTCAAATTGATATTTATTATTGTGGTTTTTCTTTTTATTTGTAGATCAAAGCTGGCTTTGGTGTCAATATCATTGGACTAGTGATTGTGACATTGGCAATAAATACTTGGGGAATTAGACTCTTCCAACTGGACATATTTCCTGATTGGGCCCAAGCCAGTAATAACATTACTGTCCCATCATAGACAACATTGGCAAAAAATTGCCGAACCCCAGAAAGCGGACAAACATGATTGTATGTATGTATTAAACAACTATATGTTATACCAGAAACGGGAATAAAAGCAGATGTAACTTAATTGAAGTTCTCCAAATATTACATCTACCATCTTGCATTTTTATTTTCAACTGTTAACTGAACACTGAAACATTTTTTTTCCATTTCCATTTGATGGGATGCATATCACTCATGGTACTCTAGTGTAAATGTAAAGATGAAGGGTTAACTTTGCAAATGTTTGTGCAGAAAACTGTATATAGAAGCTACTTTATAAGGATTCTTATAAAGCAGTGATGGCAAACCTTTTAGGCACAGAGTGTCCAAACCAGAAGGCATGTGCACGCGCCAAAGCACCAGAACCCTGATGACCAGCTGGCTGGCACGCATGCACGCCTCAGAACCCCAATGACCAGCTGGCTGGTGCACATGCCCACAGAGAGGCCTCTGCATGCCACTTCTGGCACATGCGCCATAGGTTCACCATCATGGTTATAAAGAATCCTTAACATTTTATTTTGGTGGTCTTGGTGGAAATGTGGGTTCGATTCATATTCATAGCATAAAGCCATTCTATCCATACACTATACAATACAATACAATAGCAGAGTTGGAAGGGACCTTGGAGGTCTTCTAGTCCAATCCCCTACCTAGGCAGGAAACCCTATACCATTTCAGACAAATGGCTATCCAACATCTTCTTAAAGACTTCCAGTGTTGGGGCATTCAGAACTTCTGGAGGCAAGCTGTTCCACTGATTAATTGTTCTAACTGTCAGGAAATTTCTCCTCTTCAGTTCTAAGTTGCTTCTCTCCTTGATTAGTTTCCACCCATTGCTTCTTGTTCTTCTCTCAGGTGCCTTGGTGAATAGTTTGACTCCCTCTTCTTTGTGGCAGCCTCTGAGATATCGGAACACTGCTATCATGTCTCCCCTGGTCCTTCTCTTCATCAAACTAGACATACCCAGCTCCTGCAACCGTTCTTCATATGTTTTAGTCTCCAGTCCCCTAATCATCTTGGTTGCTCTTCTCTGCACTCTTTCCAGAGTCTCCACGTCTTTTCTACATCGTGGCAACCAAAACTGTATGCAGTATTCCAAGTGTGGCCTTACCACTCTCTTGAGTCTCTAAACTTTTCTTTTTAAATGTTCAAATTGGATGTTCTACTGTTCAGTAAATGCTGCCTTGCTCATGTTGCTTTTCCACCGTTCCCTCCCCCAACTCGCTCCCTTATTTATTTTCCTTTGCTAATTTTGATTAAGAAAGCCAGTTTAGTGTAGTGGTTTAAGCATCAGGATAGAAACCAGGAGACGGTGAGTTCTAGTCCTATCCTTACAATACAAAGCCAACTGGGTGCCTTAGGCCATTTGTTCCCGCTGAGCCTTAGGAAACAAGCATTTCACAAAATCAGGCCAAGAAACTTGTTCAGGCAATTGCCACTAATCAAGAATGACTTGAAAGCACACACAAAAAAACCATTCAACGTAACATCCTACTTGAAGAAAACATCACAAAAACTGCTGGATAGATGTCCTTTCTGTTTGATCAGGGGTGTCAAACTTGATGTCATTGAAGGCCGCATCAGGGTTGTGTTTGACCTTGGGTGGCTGTGGTGGGGGAGTGCCCAGGGGGCATGGCCAGGATGGGTGTGGCCAGCTTAATGGCACTCATTGAGGCTCCACTTTTGGCTGCGACAGCCTCCTGCAGCCCTCTGCCAGCAAAAATGGAGCCTGGGAGGCTGAACACGAGTTCCCTGAGCTCCATTTTGGCTGGCAGAAGGCTGCAAGAGACTGTTGTGGCCGAAAACGGAGCCCGGCCTTCCCGAGCTCCATTTTTGCTGGCAGAGGCACCGCGGGTTTGCAGGGCAGCCCTGTGGGCCAGATCTAAACATCCCATATAGGCTGAATCCAGCCTGCGGGCCTTGAGTTTGACACCCTGTGCTTGATGATGTGTTTTTGTATTGCACTATTATCATTATCAAACACAATTAAACATTTCATAAAATAGACTAACTCATTTTAATGATTTTTTTTTCTCTTACTGAAAATATTTGCTTGGTTTCTAATTTAATCCATTTACAGAGGTCTCCCTGAATTACCTTTGCAATGATAAACCTGCTTCTGTAGTGAATTTTTTTTTGGGGGGGTGGATAGGAATTTTTTCCTGTGCTGAAATATGCCGCTGATAAGTGTAAGAAGGATTTAAAAGCATCTGCATTTATGGTTAGCTGTAAATACAAGCACTTAAGCTCCTTAATCCTCATTTAGCTCTGAGAAATAGCTTGAAGAGAAGGAGGCATTGTTAGCACTGGCCTCAGCTAAGAATCTTTTAATAACTTTCAGAGAACTCCCAATAAATGCAGATGTCCTGCAGTTTTACCTTTCCGTGAAATTCTGCATACAGTTTAGCACAAGAAGCAGGGAAACTGTTATGCAGAAAATTATTCTCCAAAGCACCAGAGGGCAGGACAAGAAATAATGGTTGGAAACTAATCAAAGAGCAAAGCAACCTGGGATTAAGGAGAAACTTCCTAACAATGAGGGCTATTAACTAGTGGAACAGCTTTCCTCCGTAAGTCATGGGCACTCCATCACTGGATGTTTTCAAGAAGAGTCTAGACAGTCACTGATCTGAAATAGTATAGGTTTTTCTGATTGAGCAGGGGGTTGGACTAGAAGACCTCCAAGGTCCCTTCCAGCTCAGTCATTCTAAATCTAAATGATGCCCCATGAAGAAACCTTTCAGGGTAACAAGATTTAAGGCATATTGTGACTGCCTGATGGAAATGTTTTTGCTGGAAACATTGTTTTTACTTGCTGGAATTGCAGACTATGGACAAGATTCACACAACTATGCCAGTGTGACTTTGCTGAGTTCTGGAAGGATCAGGCATGTTCCCCTTGAAAGACAGGACAGCTGGAATTCCTAAGATTTATTCTGCAACTAAGTGCCTTCCCAATAGACTTATTATTTTCATAATGCTTCTGTATTCTTCTCCTATTACAGATGATACATAACCTGCAATAATTATATCCTGATTGCCTTTGTTGTTGTTTTTCCATGAAGAAAAGTAATAAACATCTTTTGTTCCCGTTGCAAATGTTGCTGTTGCAGAAATTGCTTGGTAATAAAGGAAAGTCTAAAAATGTTAATAGTCTTGTGGTGTGTAGAAATTGTAGTGGGGATGTCCAAACACGTTTTACATGTTCTCTCTCTTTTTTTTTTTGGTCTGCTTGTTTTTTAAGGTAGCCACACTCTTTCTATGAGGAACAGAATGGCAAAAGGTTTTTTTCCTCTAGGGATATGAGGCAGTGGTGAAGTTCTACCTACCTACCTACTGTATTTTTCTCTCCCTCTCTCTCTCCTTCTACCTATCTACCTACCTACTGTATTTCTCCCTCTTCCTCTCTCTCTCCCTCTACCTACCTACATACTGTATTTTCCCTATCTCTCTCTATCCCTCTACCTACCTACCTACCTACCTACTGTATTCCCCCCCCCTCTCCCTTTTCCTCTACCTACCTACCTACTGTATTTTTCCCTATCTCTCTCTATCCATCTACCTACCTACCTACCTACCTACTGTATTTTTCCCTCTTTCTCTTTCTATCCCTCTACCTACCTACCTACCATGCAGCCTCCTGGGACCAAAAATGGGCCACATTGGAGTGTGCCACCGCCTGTGCCTTGTTTTGGGCCTAGTAGGCCTCCACACAGCCTACTGGGACCAGAAATGGGCCACATGGGAGTGTGCCACCCCCCCCCTTGCCCAGTTTTGGGCCTAGTAGGCGTCCATACAGCCTCCTGGGACCAAAAATGGGCCAGCTGGAAGTGTGCCACCCTCTGCGCCTTGTTTTGGGCCTAGTAGGCCTCCATGCAGTGTGGGCTTATTCAGTTGCTAATGGTCTGATGGTCATTTTGAAATATCCTTTCTTAGTGAGCACCTAGAAGCCAAGAGGAACATATGTTCCAAATTTCAAGTCTGTAGGCTTTATGGTTCTGGGGATTTCGTGATGAGTGAGTGGTATTTGGCTTTTATAGAGAGAGATTTAGAATTCCCTCGACTATAGATAAAAATGGGTCAGGGCTGAGAAAAATAATATTACTGGTAACATTATTATGGCCTGTCCTTTATCCCAAAATGAGAACTAATCAGAATAACAACAATAGTTAAACTACAGCAACAAAACAACTCTCCTGCTGAGTGATACGGAAGCCAGTGTGTATCATTTTCAACACATGTATTCAATATAGACTTGGGTTAGTATTTCCTTTATTATGTCCTTCATCATAAATTAAAATAATAAATAAATGATGCATGGATCCAGCCAATTTAACAAAATAAAATTAAGCAGAACATCATTCAGTATATTGTTTAAACCTAACCATAACACACAGCTAGAGATGTATTGCATATTACTTGGAAATAATAGAGAAGAAAAAAATAAATACTTTATGGTTATTAAAATGAGTGATTAGAAATAAATAAGTTTCAGAATGGAAACAATGTGCAAATAAAAGAACAAAATAAAACTTTCCTGCATAATTAGGACACTTGATTTGATTATTCAAAAATTATATGGGTAGATACCAATTTAAATTTCCCAAATTAAAACTTGGTACACAAGTCTAGCAACAGATGCATACACAAATGCCAATATTTCTGTCCAAACGTATTGACTCTTATAAGGAAAATCTTTTTTATTATTAAAAAGACTATCAATACATGCTATGGTATTTGACTGTTTTAAGGGGCTGTGAATATAAAATTATTTTGATGTGATCAGCTGAGATTCAATGACTTTGATAGCATGAATTGCCACTTTGATTTTGTCCAGTGAGAATTCTGTTTTTTTAAGGACATAGCAGTAATTTTAATATCAAATTTGATATTTATTTGTTGCCTTCTCTTTCTTCCCCTTCCATCAACATTCCTAAAGATATTTATCTTCTTGAATCACATGCCCAAAATATATGAGTTTTCTAGTTCTAGACAATTACATCAAATGAACAACAAGGCTAAATATAGTCCAGAACCGCTGAATCCTTGCTCCTTAATTCTTACCTTCAAATTAATAATTCAAAGAGACAGACATGATGGTTTAAGAAGTGTGAAATTAACCAACTGTTACTCTAAGTTGAATTCCTTTATTCCACAAACTCCACATATATTTACGTAGTTTACATATGCTTATTCCTGGATAGACAAGTAGATCATCGGATGGATATAAAATATGCACCATGATTTCTTCCTGGCATAAGACAAGGATTTCTGTTTATTTACTGAAGCTCACATACTGTGTGAGGAATTCTGGAAGTTGAAATCCATATGTCTTAAAAGTTGCTGATTGAAAAACATTTATCTACAGTACTTCATCTTTTCTTATAATATAATCTGTGTACAATTCACAAAGTATACCAATAGGTAATGCACTAATTTATTAAAATATTTCATGTACAAACCATACTTTTATTCTAAACTCCTAGTATTCAAGTCTGTTGTATCTCTTCCGTAGGCTGCATAGGAAAACTGTCCTAGAAATTGCGTTGGCTAAGTGGAATTGAAAGAATGTAATTCAAAGAAAAATTGACAACTCTCAGTGGAAGTGAATAACCAGATTTTATTTTGTACCATCATGTGTACTATTTGAACCTTCATATTTTCCAGACATGAGAAAGAATTTTGTAATTCTTCAAAATCTAATTTGTAAATTTCAGAAGATGGCCAGAATTATAAAGCTGAACTTTGCAGACCATGACATAAAACAATATTCCATTGATTTAATGGTAGCAAATATGCAATCTAGCGAAACAATTTCATGCTGTTTCATGTAAAATTAGCATTTTCTCAAAATCTTCCTTTCTGAAAAATTGCATTAATTAACTTTTCCCTGTACCCATGTAGACAAGATTCTGAAAGAGAGAAAGAAAAAAAAGTCTGATAAAATTAGATTGGTCGGGAAATCAAGCAATTTTACCCCAATACTTTGTATTCTATAGAAAAGGCAATTGATAACAATGCCCTAACACTGCATTTATATGTGATGGTCAAGGTCTCACAAATGATCATACAAAGAGAACCTTTGTTATTGTGATCCTAAAAGTCCCATCAAGCTTGATATGATGAATATAATTCCACGTAGAGAACTAAAAGTCAATTGACATCACTGTCAATTGGACACCTTTTAAAAGCTGAAATTTCTTACAATATTGTAGTATTTAATTACAGTAATCCCTCGTTTTTCGCGGTTAATGGGGACCGGAACCTTCCGCGGAAACTGAAAAACCGCAAAGTAGGATTCTGTATATCTATACCGGAAACTTGAGTTGGTGGACATCGTTTAAAGCAAGCACTAGGGGACGCTTGTCTCCTACCAATGCATTTTTTTTCTATTCTGTATTTTTGAAAAACCCGCGATGCATTGAAGCCGCGGAACATGAAGCCGCGAAAAACGAGGGATTACTGTATTGTTATAATACACACATTTTTAAATGCACATGGTAATCCATAAAGCCATACTCAACATAGTATAGTTGAGTATGGCATAGTATAGCGAACCACCCTGGCTCCTTGGTTTACTGAGGGGCTGCGGGTGATGAAACGCCGCAAGAGATGCCTAGAGAGAAGGTGGAGGGCTAGCCGCTCTGAATCTGACCGGACACAGGTAAGAGCCCATTTACGGACTTACATTGTGGCGCTGAGGGTGGCCAAACGTCACCATTGTGCTACCCTCATAGCATCCGCAGAAAACCGCCCTGCCGCCCTGTTTAGGGTGACCCGTTCTCTCCTTCATCAGAGGGAGCGGGAAGCCCCGCTACAGGGTAGAGCAGAGGAATTTGTGATTTTTCTGCAGGAGAAAACCGCCCAGATACAGAGTGAGCTAGCCCCCATTCATGGCCCAGTGGGATGCCACGAGAGAGATCTTGTTTGGGAGGAGTTTGACCCCGTTACTTCCGAGGATATGGACAGGCTACGTGGGCGACTGCGAGCCACCACATGTTTATTGGACCCGTGCCCCTCCTGGCTTGTACTGGCATCCTGGGAGGTGACACGAGGCTGGCTCCAAGAGGTTATCAACGCATCCTTGAGTGAGGGTTCCTTGCCTGCCTCCCTAAAAGAGGCTATGGTGAGGCCCCTCCTCAAGAAGCCCTCTTTGGACCCAGCTCTTTTGAACAACTACCGTCCAGTCTCCAACCTTCCCTTCTTGGCGAAGGTTGTTGAGAGTGTGGTGGCACAACAGTTTCCCCGTCACCTGGAGGAAGTTGACTATCTAGATCCGCGCCAGTCCGGCTTTCGGCCCGGGCATAGCACCGAGACGGCATTGGTCGCGTTGGTAGATGATCTCTGGAGGGCCAGAGATGGGGGATGTTCCTCCATCCTGGTCCTATTAGACCTCTCGGCGGCTTTCGATACCATCGACCATGGTATCCTATTGCATCGGCTGGGGGGGTTGGGGGTGGGAGGCACCGTTTTGCGGTGGTTCTCCTCCTACCTCTCTGGCCGATCGCAATTTGTGCGGGCAGGAGAGCAGAGGTCGACCCCGAGACCCCTCACATGCGGGGTGCCTCAGGGGTCGGTCCTCTCGCCTCTCCTGTTTAATGCATACATGAAGCCGCTGGGTGAGATCATCCGTGGTTTTGGGGTAGAGTACCATCTGTACGCTGATGACACCCAGCTGTACATATCTACCCCAGACCACCCCAACGATGCCGTAGCGGTGATGTGCCAGTGCCTGGAAGCCGTGCGGATCTGGATGGGAAGTAACGGACTTAGGCTCAACCCGACCAAGACCGAGTGGCTGTGGTTTCCGGCTGCCCGATTCAACCAGCTTTCTCCAACGCTGGCCATAGGGGGCGAACATCTTGCCCCTGTGGATGGGGCGCGCAATTTGGGTGTCCTCCTGGATACCCGGCTGTCTATGGAAGAGCAAGTGACAGCCGTGGCCAGGAGGGCGTTTTACCAGGTTCGCCTGGTTCGCCAATTGCGCCCCCTATTGGATCGGGACGCCCTTCGCACAGTCACCCATGCCCTCGTGACATCCCGACTGGACTATTGCAACTCTCTCTACATGGGGCTCCCCTTGAGGTGCACCCGGAGGCTTCAGTTAGTTCAGAATGCGGCCGCGCGAGCAATTATGGGCACCTCCAGGTTTGCCCATGTAACACCGCTCCTGCGCGAGCTGCACTGGCTACCTGTCGTCTTCCGGGTGCGCTTCAAGGTGTTAGTTATCATCTTCAAAGCGCTCCATGGCTCGGGACCTAGCTATCTGCGAGATCGGATCCTGCCCCACACATCCTCACGACCGATTCGCTCCCACAGAGAGGGGCTTCTCCGGGTGCCGTCCACTAGACTTTGTCAGCGGGCGACGCCCAGGGGAAGGGCGCTCTCTGTGGCGGGCCCGGCCCTCTGGAACGACCTTCCCCCTGATATTAGAACGACCACCGACCTCCGCTCCTTCCGGGTAAAATTGAAGACCCATCTCTTTCGACTGGCCGGCCTTGAATAGTTCTCTCTGTCTTTTAATTACAAATTTTAATGGGTTTTAATTATATATTTTTAGCATAGGTAGATTTATTTAATTTTATTTTAAGTAATGTTTGTATTTTGTATATTGTTTTTAATTATGCCTGTGCACCGCCCCGGGTCCCTGTGGGGAGAGGGTGCGGTTAATAAATCTTAATTTGATTTTGATTTGATAGTGTTAAAACCCCACACCTCTGATTACAAAAACTTGCTGTTTAACAAATGAAGAAAACAATAAATTCAAGTAATTCTTGTGTAAATATATAGGTAATCCATTTAGCATATGATACAAAACTAGCATTCTAGGTTCCATGTTAATCTGGCCACAAGCATATTATCTAGTCCATTATTCCACCTTAGGAAGCCAAAACTTTGATATTTGTGGTAAGGAAGGGTTTCGGTAGAGAAGGAGATTTGCATTTGGGGTAGATTATTTTAAAATCAGACTAATCCTGGGGCTAATTTTCAGCATTTCCATTAACAACATTTAATAGAATGATCAGTCAGAGAAGGGTACAAAAATGTTTAGGGGGGGCCTACAATAGGTATGCTTACCCCTATATAGGCAATGCAATATCTGCAATGATTGTCCAGCCTCTTCTTAAATGTTTCCAATGACAGTTACCATATTTAAATACATGCATCTTTCTTTGTTTCAAGAAAGGGCTTCAACAGATACAGGCCAGTAACTTTGCATCGTTTGGTTCATGTTTTCATCATCGGAAGGCAAGTGCAACTGATAACTATCAATTCCTAGTTCCACCAGAATGGTAAACCCTTAAAAACATTATTAACAAAAATACCAACTAAGAATTGGAAGAAGAGTACATTTTTGTTGATACATTGCAACAATTCATTTAAGGTGTTCAAATTTTAATATATTTTTTTACAATTTTTACAAACAATGAAGCATATCGGCATCACACCTCTATGAACTGCTCAACATTTTGACATTTAATTTACTGACTATGTGCAGACTATATAAGTTGCAGGAATGCCCAATAATAAAATAGAAAGGTTATATTTTAGCAATAAGATTTTTATCAGACGTTTGGTATCTTACAAATAGATACCAATATTTGTAGAGTTAGATTTTTTGTTAGATTGGAATAATTACTGGCATGTCTTCATTCTGTTCCTGACTCTTGTTATTACTAAATATAAAGAATTACTGAAGCAATACGAGAACAAAAGTCCAGTTTATGTGTGTGTGTGTGTGTGTGTGTGTGTATACTGTATATATATATAGGATTTTTTTTTCTTTGGAAAAAAAGTCAAGTGCAAGGAGGCCACATGGATATAGTAACACTAAGCTTGAATGCTTTTTAAGGCCTTCTGAGGTCAGGCCTGGCAGCATTCATTAAAGCCAATAAAGTGTTGACACCTGGATGGTTAAAGTATACCATCTATGTTGAATAGTCAGCATCATTTATCATTTGGAGGCTTCTTCTTAGCTTCTACATCTCTCTTGATGTCTTCAATCTTCTTTGCAATGTTTGGAATCTATAAACATATAAAGGAACATCATAATCACTGCAGTTTACAGAGTCAATTCAAGATCATTTCTGGGTCAACGATATGTACAGGAATGGATCTTCTTCCATACTCTAGTCTGCACCCTACTCTAGTGTCTTTGCAAAACTGACCACGAATAGATTTATTTAATTTCTGTAATAGAAGCTTTACTGTTGGAATTAGTAGTGTGGAAAAGTAGGCAAATTTTGGTGCCTTCTGGGACAAACACTTAAGAAAAAACTAGCATTCTAGCAATAGCACTTAGAATTATATACTGCTTCACAGTGCTTTACAGCTCTAAGCAGTTTACAGAGTCAGCCTATTGTTCCCAACAATCTGGGTCCTTATTTTACCCACCTCAGAAGGATGGAAGGCTGAGTCAACCTTGAGTCTGGTGAAATTTGAACTGCCAAATTGCAGGCAGCTGGCAGTTAGAAGTAGTCTGCAGTACTTCATTCTAACCACTGCACACCTCGGTTCTTATTCTAAAACTTGTTATGCAGGTTTCAATGGAATAGTGTCAAAACATATCACAAATAGTTTGTGCATATAAGAGGAGACTAATGTGGAAACAGAATGAAATGAAGGAATGGGGAATTGTAAATTGTGGTTACATAGAAAAATAGGAAATCAATAGCCTTTCAGATATTGTAGGTCAACAAGTCCCATCATCTTTGATACTTTTGACCATCGCCTTCCAGAAAAAAATGGGAACTGGAGTTCAGAATCATCTGGTGTTTGACAGGCTCTACAATGCTCACAAATTCCAAATCTTAACATAATTTTAAAAGCAGCAAAAATACTTACATCATAGTTCTGGGCCAAATACATTCCAACTACATTGCCAACTGCAAAGCCAAGCTGGAGAAAGAACAAAAAGGATAACATTGAGGATTTTACTTCTCTCTCTCACACACCACAAATGAAATGTAATTTAGAAATACAATTAGTTTTCCATTCTATCTTTTGAAACAAATGCTTTGCCAATTTCAGGCCAAAACCTGATTTTCATTAAAATGTTTATCATGTTTTAGCTAATGTTTTTGCCAAACGGTTTCTACCATTTGGCTGAATTTCATGTAAACTACATACAAATAATTCCGCTATTCATCATTTGCAATTTAAACACTGGGGTTGTGCAAACACTGAGGCTAGGATTTTGGAAGGCCTGAGATAGCATATTCCTAGTAGCAGGTGTGAGAGAGAAAGACACAACAGAGGAGCTTCCTTTTTCACTGGCATAATTGCCACTTATTTAGCCATCAGCATTTTATCATGGCTGTTTCTGCTTCTCTACTTGATAATACCAAAATGGCAAACCATTGGTAGGTAGGCAAGATTTTTGTGGCTAGAACATTTTGTGGCTTTTAAACCAGTGCCCTCAACCTTTGAGGCTCGGTGACCAGGCTGGGGGGGAAAGAGGAACGGGGCCATTTCAAACAGTGGGGTGGTGAACACGCATGTGTGAACAGCTGAACTTGTGCAAGCAGTGGGCTGACACACGAGGGAATGCACATACCTGCACGTGAATGCTTGTTGGCCCACTTCTCACACAAGTTGAGCTGAGTGTGCCTCAGCCCCCCTTTCACGCAGCTCAGTTCCAAATAGGCCATGGCCCAGTAGTGGGTTAGGAACCCCCGCTTTAAAAGACACTGGGACTTTTCAGAACTACAGACGGAATGTCAAAGGTCCAGTGGGTGTGGGAGAGAAAATCTGTAAGATTTTAAGAGCAAAAAAAACCCCTATAATGCAGAGCAGAGGTGGGTCGCTACCAGTTCGGCCCGTTTCAGCCAAACCAGTAGTGGAATTCAGGGCTGGGTCACAGAACCAGCAGCCCCCCCAGGCCTGCCACGCCCACAAACCGGTTCCCTCACTGCCATTGGGCCACCGCCATTTTGGATTTTAGTGACTGCGCATGTACAGTTCACTGTAAATTGTTTTGCGCATGCGCGAAGAACAATTTACATTGAGTAGTGCGTGCAGGCACAGCCGCGTCTGGTACGTGCAGGTTGCGAACCGGTAGTAAAACCGGCAGCAACCCACCCCTGCTGCAGAGGCAATACACCTGTTTTGCACCTTGAGTTTGGCCCCTTCCCGGCAAAATACTTCTATGTTGAAGGAAGCATGCAGCTGGGTATCTCAAGGTTTTGTCTTGGGCCCAACGCTCTTCAACATCTTCATAAATGACCTAGATGAGGGGACTGAAGTGGCACTTGTCAAATTTGCCCATGACACCAAACTGGGTGTGTGTGTGGGGGGGATGCTAACACTTTGTAAGAGAGCATCAACAGTCAAAAGGAGCTTGACAGACTTGAGCATTGGGCCCTATCCAAAAGATACAGGTCAGTGGTAAGAAAGTAAGATCTACACATGGACAGGAGAAACCAAATGCACAGGTGCAGAATAGGCGGTACCTGGCTCAACAGTAGTTATCTATGAGAGGGAGTTAAGTATCCTAGTGGGTCACCACAGGGGAATGGACTAAAAGATCTCCACGGTCCTTTCCAGCTGTATGATTCCATGATTCTGTACAAAAAATCATGCCATAGCATGATCAAGGGGGCATTAGAAAGAGATCAATTGCTTCCAAAGAATATACATTCCCTTTTATATTGATGCATACTGGGCCCCTCTAATTGGAGCAGCATACAAACCCTAGCAAATTAATACACAGGTAACTAAATCCCTAGATGAACAAACAATAATAATAATCATAAGAATTATATCCAAAAAAACAACAACAGAGCAGGAGTTCCACTAAGTACCTTCATGGGCATTTGAAAGATGCCTCCATGGAAAGCCAAATGGTAGTCAGACTAACAGATTTAAATGTTGGTGAATGATCATCCATACTAAACTCTGAATCACATAAAAAACTTTGCTTAACATAGCTGCACAGTGCAGTCCAGTACGACGTACTGCTGTCGATTTGTGGTGTCTTATTCCTGTGCATACAGATTTATCCAATTTTATTCATCTATTTTCCAAAAACAAGAGTTTTGGATTAATTTAGATGTGCACTCCTTAAATGGTTTCCATCTGGGTAATGAAGTCTTCAAATCTCATAACACTGAAAGAGTAATGAAACATTAATATAACATTCCGATGCCTGGAGGTTAATTGCTTTTAGCACTTGAGAATCTCCGCTTCAGCCATGAATGAACTGCAGGTTTTACTGACAAGCAAGAATAGAAAGAGCTATTTAAAATATGAGCATTAAAATTATGATTGTTTTCAAAAGTCTGCCATTGTATGCCATTCACATCTCATTTCCTGTACGATATAGTAGATGTGGTGCTCAAAAAAAAGTGAAGAAAACCCATTTAAAAATAACGTGCAGTGTGATATTAATTTTCATAACCTCATCTGGAGAAGCAGTAACCCTGAATTGTTATTCTTCATTCAATTTAGCCTTCCCCAACAATATGCCCTCTGGAAATGATGGACTATAACTCCCATGACTCCAGCTGGTTCCAGTTTAAGGAAAGCTGCTTTGGAGCCTATTTTTTCTTTATTTTCTTGGAAATAATAAACATTTAGAAATCACCATTTTCTTCCCAAGCACCCAAAGTCCAGTCCAATTTACCTAGCTGTGTGCTTGCTATGACAGTAAAATCTTGATGTAACAAATCCTATTTTGCCGGACCTCTACAACACACAAATTTTCATCTGGGCATCTCTCTAAAATAATAGCAAAGTTCTCTATATCTGAATTAATTTGGGCAGGGTGGATGCACTTATAGCAATCTTACCTTATTTTACAACATCTGTCATAATTTGTATTTTGCATCTGTATGACTCCTCCCCAAGGACTATTTCACAAATTGTTCAAATTTGTATCTTTGAACATTGCAATCTATGAAGCAAAATAACTGGGCTCCAGGTCATCCACATAATATAGAAAACTATCTACAGGGCATATAGCTCTCTACATGGGGCTCCCCTTGAGGTGCACTCGAAAGCTACAGCTAGTACAGAATGCGGCCGCGCGGGTGATTATGGGTGCCTCTAGGCAAACCCACGTAACACCTCTCCTGCGCGAGCTGCACTGGCTGCCTGTGGCCTTTCGAGTGCGCTTCAAGGTATTGACGACCATCTTTAAATCGCTCCATGGCTCGGGGCCTAGCTATATACGAGACCGCCTCCTGCCCCATACATCCCTTCGTCCGATCCGCTCCCACAGAGAGGGTCTTCTCCGGGTGCCGTCGGCGGGGCAATGCCGGTTGGCGACACCCAGGGGAAGGGCCTTCTCTGTGGCGGGCCCGGCCCTCTGGAACGACCTACCCCCCGACCTTCGCACTATCTCGGACCTCCGCCTCTTCCGCCAACGTCTTAAGACGTATTTATTTCAACAAGCCGGCCTAGGATAGCCCCCCGTTTCTGACTTTTTAAGAAAATTTATAATTTGGTAAGGGTTTTAAATATTGGGTTTTAGCACGCGTTTATTAATTTAATACATTTTAACTGATATTTATTGTATTTTGTGTTTTTAAATGATGCCTGTGCGCCGCCCTGGGTCCTAACAAGGGGAAGGGCGGGGTATAAATTTAATAAAATAAATAATAAATAAATAAATATAGCAAGATATCTAAATATAAGTAGCTATAGTATACGAAATATATACAAAGCACAAAACAGAGGTGGATTCCTACTGGTCCGGTCCGGTTTGGCCAAACCGGTAGTGGTATGGCGGTGTAGGTTGCTGGAACCGGTTCTCCAGTCAGCACCGCCATCTTGTTTTTAACTTCTGTGCATGCGCAGAACAAGTTTAATTGAACTGCACATGGGCGCACAGCGCACATCCAGCACGCGAAGCACGCACACGAGCGAACCGGCAGTAAAGCTGGCCAGAAGCCACCCCTGGCACGAAAGCTGCTAGGTCGGGGGTTCCTAACCCCCAGGCTGCGGCCCACTACCAGCACATTCAGAACTGAGACGCATAAGTGGGCTGCCTGGTGCAAGTTCACGTGAGTGCAACTCAAATGGCACAACTGGCAGGCCGGCACGCATGCATGCAGCTCGACTTGTATGAGTGGCGAGCAAGCGTGGATGCATATAGCTCCACATGTACAAGTGGTGGTTTGGTGTGCATACACACAGCTTGACTTACTTGTGCTGGCCCCTGTTCCCCTCTCCCCCTACCACGAGGCCACCAGGCCGTAAAGGTTGGGGACTGCTGTGTTAGTTGACTGGGCCCATCACTCTCTCTCTCAGCCTAACGGTACCTATCTCACAGGATTGTTGTTGTGGGGGAAAAGGAGAAGGAAGAAATATTTTGCACGTTTACTGCCTTGAGTTACTTATTAGGATTTTAAAGGAAGGATAAGAATAAAATGATATATCTATACACACACTCTCTTCTCTGATAAAGCATTACTTACTAGGCTAATGAAACTTAGGTTTTCCAGAAACTTAAGAACACCTTATTCCCCAATCACCTGTTCCAAAAACTGACTATGGAAGCAAACAGGAAACTCTGCCACTGAGAATGGATTCTGATGATGCTGTAATTCCCATTCATGTGCTGATACAACCATATTGAGGAAGGCATATGCATAAGACTGACTCATGGGAATATTCATAGTAATCGGAAGAGTCTCAGGGAATAAGATAGAATCATCATCTTCTTCCAGCCGGGGGGGGAATAAACTCTGAATAATTTATAGACTAATTAAATGAGAATCATTTTCTGTCTTTTTTTTGGGACATCCAAAGAACATGCAAACACAGAGAGAGATTTGCAATTGCAGCATCTTTTAATTCTAAAAAAATCATGCTTCATACTGAGATTTCTCATATTTCTCTCTGAACCCCAACACTGACCATTAATCAACATCACATGTACCATACTATTGCTTTCAAGATGGATACGGAAACCTTTACTTTTGTAGGAGTAAGTATTTTACTTCTCCAATAAGTCCAGTTTGTTCCTGTTACAGCAAACGTGGCCCTCTTGTTTCAGGTTGAAAGTATAAACTATACACTGAAATTGTTCCATCAAGTGGCAGATGGAAAACTTGAATGCACTCATATTTTTTTGACATGCTTTCTGGAATTTTGCAATGGGATCAGTTTTTACACAAAAATGCAAGACAGACCTCAAAATTCCATATGAGAACAACAGGTCCTTCTATTTAATTGACTGACAATGAGACACACATTCTTATATCCATTGTACTCAGAAGATACAAGAATTTTCTTTCTCTCTGATCTGTATTCCTACTTCCTATTTATTTTTATTCTGCCATATAATTTCTCACTCCCCCTTTCTATTAATTTATCGTGAAAATAGTTCAGCTTCTTTCAGCTCCTCAAAGTTTGTCCCAGTTTGGCTGGCTCCTTGGGAATGGGAAAGACAAACTATTCTCAACACTAAAATTCCAGAACTAGCTGAGAAATTTGATTATAGACAAGAGTCTGAAAAAATTACTGGCACTGATGAGAACAGAATAACAGAGTTGGGAGGGACCTTGGAGGTCTTCTAGTCTAACCTTCTACTTAAGCAGGATACTCTATACCAGGGGTCTCCAACCTTTGCAACTTTAAGTCTGGGAGCTGAAGTCCTCCAGACTTAAAGTTGCAAAGGTTGGAGGCCCCTGCTCTATACAATTCCAGACAAATGGTTGTTCAATTTCTTATTTAAAAATTATAAAAGTAAAATGCGCTAACCCCGTGTTTTACAACATGGACATTTTCCAGATGCCTGAAATTCAATTCTGAAAATTCTCAGCCATGTCCAGGCGAGCTAAGGAATTCTGGGAACTAAAATTCACATATCTAGACTCTGCCCCAGGAGAATTGCAGTGCGGTTGGCATTGTGTATTCTAATTCTAATTGCATTTTGATGTGGATTTTATGCCCAGTTCATATCGTATATATGTATCATTAAAAAATAAATCCAGCATTATCTAGCATTTATTTCAAAAGCTGGTCTTAATTATATCATCCCCAGGGAAATAGACAAAAGAAATATTAGCCACAATCCTGATTAACTCCACACTTCTGAATATAAGAATTCATATTAAAAAGATAGATTAAAAATAAAATACTACTATTACTACTACGATACTTGTTTACATTAACCTTATATGTAGATCTCAAAAATATATACAAGAATCTGATCGGATTATGATCTTTTGGAAAATGTAGTATTATTATCTATAGTGCTAAAATATAAGCAACTATAATGACTTACTACGAGTAGACCCATTATTCTTTAAACAAACCTTAGTTTCGCACATTAAGTTTCATAGACTCTGTAGTTCTACCCAATCAAAAACCTTTAAAATTCTGCAAATATTTTCTTTTTTTACAAAGCATCAAGAACCAACAATTATGCAGGATGATGGTAGTAGACGTTTTCCTGCCCAGGCTTCTAAGTTATTCTAAACTTGGGCAGGAAAAACCAGATGCATGAATAAGTGGTACAGAGGTTTAGCACTACTACTACCAACAAGGATCTGAGATGAAAATGAGCCAGCAATGTGTCGTAGCTGCCAAAAAAAGTCAACCAAGGTTTGGGCTGCATCCACAGAAATGTTGTTATGATGACAGAAAGTGACTACATTGCTCTGTGTTATGCTGGTGAAGCCACACTTAAACCACTATGTCTAGTTATGATCACCGTAATACAAGGATACTGAAGAACTGCGTAGAGTGTAGAGAAGAGCTTGGAGACTAAATTCTATGGTGAATGATTAGTTTAGTCTAGAGAAGAGAAGGCTGAGAGACATGACAGCAATCTTCTAATACGCGAAAGGATGTCACAGAATAGAAAGTGTTGATTTCCTCTCCAAGACTAAGACAAGAACCAATGGATGGCAGCTTAACAGAAAGAGACCCAAATTTGAAACAAGGATGAATTTCCCGACTGCAAGCTATTAAGCAATGGAAGAGCCCACTTCCTGAAATTGTGGTTGCTCCATCCCTGGAGATTTCCAATAAAAGGTTGGGAAAAGTTTATATATGAGAATTGCACTTTTTCCTCAAAAAGTAGGAACATATACAGAATAGAGATGAATTGGAGGTGCAGCTAGAAGAGAAGGAGACAAATTATTATCATGGACAGGGGTGCTTACAATCCAAGCTACCTTTGGAAAGAAGCTCCACAGTTAAGATTCACATGGAAGTTAAGCTCAAGAAACACCATACAGTTTATAGGGTTTAAAAGTCCACCATCCCTAAAGCACATCATTTTTCAGGAGGTTGGCTTAATTACATCTGACAAGAAGGACTAGTAGCGAGCAACTATCTGTAGTTAACTGTAAGGGAGTTGGAAGGGACCTTGGAGGTCATCTAGTCCAACCCCCTGCTCACGCAGGAGACCTGTACTAGGGATTCGAACCGCCCAACTGCGATCTTTCTGATCTAACGCTGGAAGGTGAGAGACTATATGTACATAAATTGCCCCGACTCTCCAGGGTGCTTTTTTGTTTTTTGCTGGACAGAACCCCCAAGCCCCTCCCCCCCCCCCCCCCCCAAAAAAAATCCGGAAAGTTTTTGTGCTTTTTATAAAAGTTCCAGTCCCTGGAGAATTCCCATTCGAGCGCTACCGAGACTCGACCTCGCATCGCTTTTCCAAACCACCCGAAGTCGGCCGGGCGTCGCCACCTAAAAATTCTCTTTTTGTGCAGCGCTCCCCTCAGCCGGGCCATCCCTCCCTTTGCCAATCCTTACCAAAAACTGAAACATGGTTGCCAGCTGTCACTCCCCGTCCCTTCCAAGCGGAAGGGAAGATTTACAGCGGATTACTATTTTTTTTTCTTCCGGATACCCGCCTTCCTTACCGCGTTCGCCTCTCGCATTGGCTGAATGGCTTGATGGCCTCCTCCCTTTTCCAATCCCTATTTCCTTTTTTTTTTTTTGCCCCGCTTCAGGTACCCTCCCTTCCGAGGGCAAGCTAAAGACGCTGTTGCCTTTTTTTGTGTGTGTGGGCGGGGGGGGGGGGGGGGGGGGAGGAGTTATATTGCAATTGATTCGGAGCGATTGATGGAGAATTGTTCACGGTGCAAAACTGAGCAGAAAGTCGCTTTGGGAAATAAGAGAAGGACCAGGGCGTGATGTCACTCAAGGCGATCGTGTTTGATCCCCCTCCCCCCATTTCAGTGGGGAAATAAAACAGCTATAGGAAGGCTTACTATGTAAGGAACTGTGTTCTTACTCAGAGGAAAGCCCTGTCGAATATAGCAGAGCTTAATGCCTGAGAAATGGCTATAGGTTTGATTGAAATCCTGAAGATTATTCAACTATATAGGAATAATAACAACTATAATATAATTCTGTTTTTCTCTTTTAACAGAGAGTAAGTACCATTGATCTACCCACCAGCCTTCCCAAATTAAAATCAATAATAATAACAACAACACCATTACTCTACCCTCCAGCCTTCCCAAATTAAAATCAATAATAATAATAACAACAACAACAACAAAACAACAACAAAATCATCACCTGTCAATTGCAAAAGGCAGCTTTAATTGAAAAGCTACATCCTGCAAGGATATCTTTAACACCATCAAACATCCACACCTGCCTATTCCAGTTGCTTGAGGACTCAATAGGTGAATAAAAATGCCAAATCCACTCTGAATATCTGGCTGATTGTATACCATAATAATAAGTTATATACCATAAATAGTAAGTTGAGGGGAATGAGAAGATGGTTTTTGGTTCACCTTAAAAAATATTTAAAAGTACACGGTTAACAGTATCGGAACTGGGCTGCAAAGCTCTATATCAATTGGAAAGAAAATAATGTAGGAATTCAATGTGGTTTGAGTTAATCCAGAATAGATATCTGAGCTTTAAAAATGTTCATGTTTTGAACAGACCACGGCATACTTAAGAGATGAACTATAAAATGAAAGAAATTTAAAGACATTGAGATTCTAAAATATGTTACATCAGTCTCGAATGTTCAGGAAAATAATGTCAATTATGTTAAGAAAATAAAAAAGTCCAATCATTTGTTCTGGTATATCATCATTTTTTCTTAATCTTAAAATTAATGTTTACTTGATATAAAATGCATATTTAATGGCATTTTATTTCAAGTAAAGATTAAGAAAAAACAAGAGTTTAATAATTAATTAATTACACTTTAATTACACAGGCTTTTATACATGTGTAACTTTCCTAGCCAGTCAAGGAAAATGAGAAATAATTCTAGCGTAGCAATAGACAATACATGAATTTTGTATATTCAATATAAATGGCATTCTATGAAATGAACACAAGATGGCACCTCACATCCACATTAGTTGATTTTTTTTTCCACTCAAGAGTTTCTTTTACTTAATAGATTGATAGAAACTGTTTGAAAACTACAAATTAGTTTTTTTTTTTAAAAAAAAAGAACAACATTGAACTTTTAAAAAGCAAAGAAAACTAAAGTGTTGCAGAAAAAGAGCTCGAGACTTGGACTTCTCAAAATCAGGAAAAGTTTATTATGGCTGCCATGATTCAGAAAGCTAGTTCAGGCTAGCATCCAAGAATTCTGAATCCCTTCCAAAAGGAAATACAAAGTTTTATACTTTACTACAAGCAACTTTCATCATGGCTAGTTTTTGATTGGTTAAATGATCGTCATCAAAAAGAAAACCACAAACATATCCTGTTTTTGCTAAGAGGAACTTCTAGCTTTTGTGGTTATGCCCCCTGTCTGCCTGCAATTCTAACTTGAGCAGGTGCCGCTTCTGCGGTTTGGCGTTTCCTGTATCAAAGATGCTTTCTGCACCTTAAAAAGCATAAAAGTAAAAATGACAAGATCATCTAGTCTGACCCCACATCATTTCACTCTTAACAACCAGGTCTCACTTTATGCCAATGCCCTGCCTCAAAATAAGTGCTTTCAAACAGTCCATTTCTGATCCCAGTTCCATTCCTGGATAATTCATCATTGTTGTTATTGTTGTTGTTAGTTGCGAAGTCATGTCCGACCCATCGCAACGCCATGGACAATGTTCCTCCAGGCCTTTCTGTCCTCTACCATCCTCTGGAGTCCATTTAATTCACGCCAACTGCTTCGGTGACTCCATCCAGCCACCTCATTTTCTGTTGTCCCTTTCTTCTTTTGCCCTCAATCTTTCCCAGCATGAGGCTCTTCTCCAATGAGTTTTTCCTTCTCATTAGATGGCCAAAGTATTTGAGTTTCATCTTCAGGATCTGGCCTTCTAAAGAGCAGTCAGGGTTGATCTCCTCTAGGACTGACCGGGATTTGCAGGAGTCTTCTCCAGTACCAGAGTTTGAAGGCCTCAATTCTTGGGCGCTCAGCCTTTCTTATGGTCCAACTTTCATAGCCCTATATTGCAACTGGGAAAACCATTCGTCATAGTTAATTAAAAAAAAAAAACATTGCACAAATACCAGGCATTGATGTTTCCAAGTTTTGTCCAATGTTTTCATCCTTTTTTTGTTGTAGTAATTCTGTAAATAGGTTCTGAAAGTGTCCTTGCGGTCCAATGCACTGAACTCAGTGAACTACTGCAGGGGTCCCCAACCTTTGCAACTTTAAGTCTGAAGGACTTCAGACTTAAAAGTTGCAAAGGTTGGAGATCCCTGAACTACTGGGAAAGTGCACTGCATGAATTCAAGCCATTGTGTTTCAATATAGCCACTGCATAATTCATGCACTGCATAAAGATGCCAATTTCTAACGTATATTAAATATATATAATGTATCCCATACATAAAGTACATCTGAACACTTACCTCAAAAAGTACCAAACTTGAAACAAATTATATGCTGATATTTTGGATAAAAGACATTAGATGGCGCTGTTTTTCTTCTTAAACTAGCTGAACAGCTTTTCTAAGGTACAGTAAGAACATTTGTACTTCTTTTAACTTCTAATTTTGTGTGTCTTTATAATCCAATTAGGAATTTAGTCACAGTTTAAGAAAAGCTTTTTCTTTTTTTAATGACAGTTTACCTCAGAAAGAAAGAATATCTCCTTTGTTTTAACTTAGGAAGACAATAACTCAACGGTTACTTTGATCACTATTTTAAACTATGCAAAGTCCTCCTGAAAATGTTCTCTAGGAGGCTTCTCTGGATTCTTCTCCTAAACCTTCTGAACGACTTTCCAGCCCAGAATTTCCTTTTTATAGTTCTCCTTTGACATTTGAAAAAAAAACACCACTATTTACTTTATGTGCTTTAAGTTATTATAAGTTAACTAAAACTCTATGGAAAAATTATAACTTAATAAACATTTGCAGAAAATAAGTGTAAATAAATAAATATAGAAAACAGATATTAATACCTTTCAAAACATGGATAAAATAAAATGTAGCAATCCTAATAAATTAACTAGTGTGGTTATAAAGAGAAAAAAGTTAATTATTTCAAATTATTACCATACGATTGTAATTAGTACAGCTCTATAAAAATTGTAATAACAACTTTTTAACAGATTAACAGAGTTGGAAGGGACCTTGCAGGTCATCTAGTCCAACCCCCTGCCCAAGCAGGAGATCCTACATCTGTCTCTACCTAGGATCAAACTCACAAATTCCTGCTTGTGACGCAAGAGCTCCACCTCTAGGCCACAGCAGCAGGTATTGTTAAGAACCTAATTCTTAACGAAGTTTATTTATTAAATGTATTTATTGATTAAATTTTTAAGCTGCCCATCTCCCATATAAGGCGACTCTGGGCACTCACAGGTTACAAAAGTTAAAATTTAATGACGTAAAATCATTAATGTTCTCTCTGCTGATAAAGTGCTAATTTCAAAGGTGAGAATTAACCGATTTTGTTAACCAACCTATAGGTGCAAGCACATAATATTTGTCAATTGCCCGACCAGACTATATCCAAATTCTTGATAACAAACACATATATTTTTGGGGGGATTGCAACTCCATTCCATTTTCAGTTCTAATATATTAATGCACAGAAAGATGTATTTTAGGAGAAATTATAGATTGGATAGGACCGCATGACTCAGCCAATGCAGTACTTTTCGAACTTGTCAACTTGAAGATGTGTGGACTTCAACTCCCAGAATTCCCCAGCCAGAATAACCGCAGTTGAAGTTCACACATTTTAAAGTTGTTAAGGTTAAGAAACACTGGTCTAAAGAGATGAGCTGCAGAGGAGAATAAGAGTTCCAGTATCTGAATTATTTCTTGTAGTTTGAGGCTTAAATAATTTGTTTATTTGTCGCAAGGCCATAATAAAAAATTAACTCAAACTGCTATTTAAAAAAAAAAACCTTGAAGGATCTATATAAGGAATATATTGGTATACCAGATTTCATTCAGGGCTGCATCAGGATTGTGTTTGACCTTGGGGAGGGGGGGGGGTGGAAGCGTGGCCAGGGCCGACATGGCCACCTCGACAGCACTCATCGAGGCTCCCTTTTCCGCCACAAGGACCTCCTGGAGTCCTCTGCCAGAAACAAAATGGAGCCCGGGGAGGCCATGGGCAGCCTCCCTGGGCTCAATTTTCACTTGCAGAGGGCTACAGGAGGCTGTTGTGGCTGAAAATGAAGCCTGGGCAGGCTGTAGGCAGTCTCCCCGTCAGTGGTGGGTTCCGGATGGGCCTTGTGGTGCCCACATGGACACGTGCAGCATGCGCATGAGTCTTAGTGCCTCCGCGAGCCTCCACGAGGCTACAGCTGCTCAGCAGAGCATTGTGCAGGTGCTGTACACGCCATGTGCGGAAGCGCTGAAGACTTAAAAAGCCAGTAAGGAGCTCGGGCGGGTGGGCCCTCTGGAGCACCATACTGGAACGGTATACGGTGCTCCAGGCAGGCTCCGGTATGCCCGTACCGGGGCATACCGCCTGCAACCCACCACTGCTCCCTGTGCTCTGTTTTCACTGGAAGATAGTTGCAGGAGGCCATTGCACGGAGTGGCCCTCCCAAGCTCCGTTTTTGCTGGTAGAGGCCCGGGGGGGGGGGCGGATCTAAGCACCCCGGGGGCCGAATCCAGCTCACAGGCCTTGAGTTTGACATCCCTGGTATAGCAAATGAGTGAGCCCACATAATGAAAGGCTAGACATCTTTCTCACCAGAAACTCTGAGGGGATTCAAATTACCTTAGCTGCCTAGTTGCAATGAACTGCTTATCGATGATTTAAAAGATAAAACATTGAAAACACAAATCAAAGAAAACTGTGCTGTTTTGCTCCATAATAAGATGAGACCCAGAGTTCCAAGTTGATATGGCCAATTACAGTGATCTTTCACAAAGATGTGAGATCTTCAAGAACAGCCTGAAGTACTGAATGAAATGAAAGCAATGCCCTAACTTGGACAGGGAAATAATAACAATGAGACAGTGAGACCTCAGAATCACATAGAAAACAAATCAAACCTAGAGCAGTATTACTGGCTAGACAGCAACAGAATTGGAAGATTCCAGAAACAAATATCTCATCTACTTCGTTTAATAGATGTCTTCCAGCATTTGGGGGAAGATTGCACCTCAAGTATAGGGTGCTGAGGAGATGGTAAACGTCACTCTTCTTTCAAGCTCAGTTCTCCAGATTTCCATCTATGTTCTTTATAGTTTTGAAAAGTCCAACCATTTTTTGTCTCTCAGCAGAGGAAGAGTGTTGAGTCCTCGACTTGCGACCGGTCCTCGACTTACGACTGGTTGCGGGTCTTCCACTCTTCTCCCTAGAGCTATGGTAACAGCTTGTAACAAGCCTGTAACTGCCAGTCACGCCTGATTGGCTCAGACGCGACTGGCGGGAATTAGGTCCCTGAGCTTCCTGATTGGTTCCCCGTTTGACAGCTCCCGTATAAATAGCTGTCAAACGGGGAAGCCCCTGTCTACCGCATTTTGTCTACTTGTAAATACGTTCCGCTATTTTCTGCAATTGCCAATAAACGGCTTTGGGTTTTGACTAGCCTGTGTCTGGACTCCCTCTCTACGACAGAACTTAACAAAGAGAATGGGGACATCTTAATTCTTTCATGATTCTTCATAAAAGGCATCCCAATGTCACCCATGATTACCTAGTAACTTAGATTTTTACCACATAATATTTACATAATTAATTCAATACACAAATTACCCTCCATACGTTGCTTATGCGCTGATTATTTCATAAAGGAGCGATTTCAGCATATGCTTTGGAGGCCTCCAATAAAATAAGAATCATAATAATTCTTTAAATAAGTTTTTTTGAGTGTAATATTTTAGCTTTCTGCACTGAATCAGTGATTTAATGAATCCAATTTTGTCCAAATTGTTGCAATTGTTACTCTAAATAGGTTTGTGTCTTAATTAATAGTAGGTCTAAATTTTAGCATAATTGGTTTCCGTCATCGCCTCCTACTCTAATATGTATTACTAAATCTAATACAACTGACATTAAGATTTGGTTCTATGAACATAGTCCAGAGAGTAAGCCCCATTGATTTTAGGGTTTTAAAGGTAAAGATTCCCCTCGCACATATGTCATTTCTGACTTTAGGGGGCGGTGCTCATCCCTGTTTCAAAGCCAAAGAGCCAGCGCTGTCCGAAGATGTCCCCGTGGTTATGTGGCCAGCATGACTAAACACCAAAGGCGTTTACCTTCCCTCCAAAATGGTCCCTATTTTTCTACTTGCATTTTTACATGCTTTCAAACTGCTAGGTTGGCAGAAGCTGGGACAAGTAATGGGAGCTCACTGTGTTATGTGGTGCTAGGGATTTGAACTGTCAAACTGCTGATCTTTCTGATTGATAAGCTCAGAAACTTAGCCACTGGGCCACTGCATCCCTTTTACGGTTATAATTCCTTACAAAAGTTTGCACCACATTCAAAATTTGAGTTTCTCTTAACATAAAATCTTAATACTCTAAGATGATTCTAAGCAATCTGTTAAATATAAACTTGTTTCACATGATTGATTAGAAATTATCATATTTCTTTATTTTTTTATTTATAATGTATTGATTGTTGCTATTGATAAATTGGATTTTAACCACAATTTGCAGTTTTTAAGAACATAAGATATTCCACTACATAAATCTAATTAATGAAACATGATAATCTTCTATATAAATAAAAATGTAAAATAGTTTGTACGAATCCACTAATCTCAAAAACTACTGGGCCGATTTACACGAAACTTTCAGTCAACGTAGCCAAGGACTTCCGATAATATAATAGCTAATCATTTTGTGCCTAGCACACGTGTGTTGTGTACAAATTACACACACACAAAAGTACCCACCGAAATGTGTGTAAACATCCCTGTAGCCACGCCCATCAAACTGCTTTTCAACTGTCAGTGTTGGAAGAGGCCTCATACGGCGGCCTCTTGGGTTCGCCATAGGTTCGCCATCATGGGTATAGGGCTTCCTGCCTAGCAGGGAGTTGGACTAGATGACCCCCAAGGGATAGATAGAGAGGCAGAAATAAGGTATGTATGTATGTATGTATGTATGTATGTAGGTAGGTAGGTAGGTAGGTAGGTAGGTAGGTAGGTAGGTAGGTAGATGATAGATAGATAGATAGATAGATAGATAGATAGATAGATAGATAGATAGATAGAAAGAAAGAAAGAAAGAAAGAAAGAAAGAAAGAAACAGTAGGTAGGTAGGTAGGTAGGTAGGTAGGTAGATAGGTAGGTAGGTAGGTAGGTAGAGGGAGAAAGGAAGAAATATAGTAGGTAGGTAGGTAGGTAGGTACATAGGTAGGGGGATGGATAGATAGATAGGGAGAAATATAGTAGATAGGTAGGTAGAGGGATAGACAGAGAGGGAGAAATACAGTAGGTAGGTAGGTTGGGGCTTATATGGTGGTTGGGTGTATGTGTGCAGGTGTAGATCTACACACAGATTGGTTGGCCATTTAACCAGACTGGGCCACAGCAACGCGTGGCCGGGTATAGCTAGTTATATAATAAATTTAGTCTATTTAATTCTGTGATGCTTGTTAATTCTGTGATCCTTTGTTATTCATGCCTTTTAATTATTCTTTTTTGCCTCGTTCCTCTTTTTTTATTTCCTTTCTCAAAAACCACAACATTAACATTACAGTGCAACTGCATATGGGGCTAAGGGGGTCACATCATCTTGTTCCCTGAAAACTTTGTGTTCGCTAATGGTCTATTTCAGGGCTCATTTGAAAATGTTGTCTTAAACAACTTTAAATGACTCCGTTCCTAATTTTCTGAGACGTTTCTGCTTTTGTTATAGACTTGTCTAAACCTTAAGAAACCTGTCAGAGGATGGCAGTGATTGAACGGGGAGAAATCTGAGTATTGCATCTGTTCCCAATTCCTGATCAGCGCCATGTGGCCTCTGTCTAGCCCAGTTCTCCTTTCGGAAAGTGTTCTTTGGAAAAGGTAAGTGAAGGGTGGCATGATTGGGAGGGCAGGAGGCATGAGATGTGGGACCTGGTTGGGCAGGAAGCAGACATAACACCTGTGGGGACTCAGCCAGGTATGAAGTCTGTAGGGAATTGGCTGTGATGAATTGGCTGCAGTGAGTTTGCTGTGACAAGTTGTCCCAGGTACAATAAAGTAGCTACTTGAAGAAGTCAGGGAACAACTGATAGGACTCGATATGATTTCATACCTGGTAGTAGAGTAGTAGTTTAATAATAAGGTGACCAATTCCCAATAGAAGAATCACTTGTCATCAAGTAGAATGATTAGAATTCCCTAAATACTTCATTATTTAGTATTAGACATCAAAAACATATAATAGCAATAGCACTTACTTATATGCCGCTTCACAGTGCTTTACAACCCTTTCTTAGCGGTTTACAGAATCAGCCTATTGCCCCCAATAATCTGGGTCCTCATTTTACCCACCTCGGAAGGATGGAAGGCTGAGTCAACCTTGAGCCTGGTGAGAATTGAACTGCCGAACTGTAGTGTATGTACTAATGTTTTTTGTTATATTTTGCTTCTCTGTGTTATGATGATGACTCATTAGTTTGCTAATGATTTATGGATTAGCATGCTGACTAATATCTCATTCTGCAGAAAACCAGATGATTATGCTGTATTTTGTTTCTGTCAAAATTATATAGCACAGGTTTTGTAATATTTAATAACCCATGCCTCATTAGGATATAATGTATTCTGCAGAAAGCCAGGTGATTATTGAATATTTAACTTCTTCTAAAATTATATAGCACAAGTTATAAGGAAAGAAAGCAAATTATGATCTGATACACAGCAATAAAAGCTTCCAACTCATATCTGTAAAATCTGTTTTCTCAGTACTTAAGAATTTAGTAGCATGCTCTTTGCATATTACATAGAAATAATCCCTAATATGTAAATGTGATTATAAACTGAAATCCTACCTTGAGTGTCTGGGAAATGAACTCAGTGGGACTTTCTTGAAGAGACTTTATATGCACTGTAACTAATATGGGTTTTCTGTTAAAAGCTGCAGTCGAGAAGCCAGAACATCTGCCTACAACAGATCCACCCACTCAGTGTGAAATCTTTATAAAAATGTTATATTTGGAGCCTTTCATCATTTTACAATGCTAGTGACATGCATAAAAGAGTAACATCTGCCTGGGATATGTGATAGCAAGTTTAAATGTTAATGTATCTTTCTCTAACTTTGAGTATGCAGTATTTATTTTATTTATTTATTGGATTTCTAGACCGCCCCCTCTCCCCGAAGGGACTCGGGGCGGTGTACAGGTAAAAAATTAAAATTATGACAATCAACAATACATATAAACTAAAATCGAATTAAATAAACCCCTGTACAAATTTATAAAAATTAAAAACTTAACCTTAAAACCTAATAACATAATTTAAAATTACAAACTGAGGCGGGAAGCATGGAATTAGCCCAGGCCGGCTAGTTGAAACAGGTGGGTTTTGAGTTTCTGGCGGAAGGAGCAGAGGTCCGTGGTCGTTCTAATGTCAGGGGGAAGGTCATTCCAGAGGGTCGGGCCCACCACAGAGAAGGCCCTTCCCCTGGGCGTCGCCCGCTGGCATTGCCTAGTGGACGGCACCCGGAGAAGTCCCTCTCTGTGAGAGCGAATCGGCCGAAGGGATGTATGGGGCAGGATACGATCCCGCAAATATGCATAAGTATGCATAAGCACAGCATTTCTTTAGTACTAATTCATAAAGCCTGAAAACATACATAGGTTTTTTTGAGAGTTAGATTAATTGACTCTTTAAAGCAGCCCTATCATTTTTGTAGGTTTATGAAAAAATAGATAGCTGTATTACTTAGTGGTAAGGAATACACGTTCCTTTTGAAGTAATTGTTCTAAATAATTTTTGAAGCAGGCACTGCCTGAGCATATATGTACTGTATGTGCATTAAAATTTCTATTACTCATTTTGAATACAAGTGTGAAAAACATTTCTAAGTCAAAACATTGACTCATTTGCCAATGTGTCATTCCAAGTGTACCAGAAGAGATCCAAATCTCAAAACAGACTATTCTGACATCCTTGAGAACAACTTGACTTCAAATTGTTTTTCCTTCCTCTGGGTTCAGATGTAGCTACTAGGACTTTTGGAAAGTCTTAGTAGTTTAGAACTTTATTTCAGTTTACTTTAGGACTTCACTTTAGTATAAACCATTTTGCCAAAGTCTTTTGTGCATGCCCATGCATGCATGCCTATGAAACACAGGAAAGGCGTTGAAATGGTGGCATTTGAACTTTCAAGAGGATGTCACCTTTCATCAGTTAAGCAGTAGATTGAAATTTTGCCAATTTTCCTTCTCGTGTTTCAGACAGTCTTATTGGATGTGGGAAAATTCAGTGAAGACAGGGATTATGTTTGGAAGAGTGAGCAGTAAAGCAAACCAGGCTGCCAAAGAACTTCAAAACTGACATCAGCCAGAACGTAGAAAAACTCAAAGAAGCAATGAATATAATATAATATAATAGAATAGAATAGAATATTCTAACTCCAACACTGGCCATTGGGGGCGAAATATTGGCCCCTGTGGAGAGGGTGCGCAATTTGGGAGTCCTCCTGGATTCCCGGCTGTCCATGGAGGACCATGTGACAGCCGTGGCCAGGGGGGCATTCTATCAGGTACGCTTGATACGCCAACTGTGCCCCTTACTGGACCGGGCTGCCTTCCACACAGTCACTCAAGCACTCGTGACGTCCCGGCTTGACTACTGTAATAATAATAATCGACTGTAACGCTCTCTACATGGGGCTCCCCTTGAGGTGCACTCGAAGGTTACAGTTAGTCCAGAATGCGACCGCGCGGGTGATCCTGGGAGCCTCTAGGCATTCCCACATAACACCTCTCCTGCGCGAGCTACACTGGCTACCTGTGGCCTTTCGGGTACGCTTCAAGGTGTTGACGACCATCTTCAAAGCGCTCCATGGCTCGGGGCCTAGTTATATGCGAGACCATCTTCTGCCCCATACATCCCTTCGACCGATCCGCTCCCACAGAGAGGGCCTTCTCAGCGTGCCGTCGGCCGGGCAATGCCGGTTGGCGACACCCAGGGGAAGGGCCTTCTCTGTGGCGGGCCCTACCCTCTGGAACGACCTGCCCCCCGAACTGCGCACCATCTCAGACCTCCGCCTCTTCCGCCAGTGTCTTAAAACGCACCTTTTCCAACAAGCCGGCCTAGCATAACCTCCTGTTCTTGACTGTTTTTAGATAGATTTTAATTAGGGGGATTTTACACTATTTTAGCACAGGGCATGGGTTTAATAGTTTTTTAAAAAATGGTATTTTTTTATATTTGTATTGTTTTTAAATTTCCTGTGCACCGCCCTGGGTCCTTTTTAGGAGAAGGTACGGGGTATAAATTTGAACAAACAAACACAGCCCTGAGGGGAGCCTGTGCTGAGCTTCAGCATGGAAGATGTAAAGGACCCAACCGTTACTGTTTGTGGACGATCGGTCACAAGTAAGGGGAGGGAAATTCAGGTCAGTCAACTTTTCAATGAGAATGCCTGGTAAGATGGTGTTAAAGGCCGAGCTATAGTCTATAAAAAGCATTCTGACGTAATTCCCAGATTTCTCAAGGTGGCTCAGTGCGATATGTAGTGCAGTGGTGATGGCATCCCCTGTCGACCTGTTGTTTCTATACGCAAACTGGTGTTGATCAAAATTTGGTGGAAGACAGGACCTGAGGTGTTGTAGGACCAGTCTCTCAAAGCACTTCATCACTATAGATGTCAGTGCAATGGGTCTATAGTCATTCAAGCTTTTTATGGCTGCTGTCTTTGGAATTGGGATAATGGTGGCTGCTTTCAAGCATGATGGAACTCTAGCCTGTTGCAGGGAGAGGTTAAAAATCCTTGTCAGAACCCCTGCTAATTGGTCAGCACAGGTTTTTACCACTTTCCCCAACACCCCGTCTGGACCTGCAGCTTTGTTGGGATTTACAGCCTTCAGCTCAGCTCTCACTTGATATTCATCCAGGGTGAGTGGCTGGATGTTAGAGGGCCTTTGGGCTAAAGCCACTCATACTAAATCATACTAGGAAATCAAATAAAACAAGATAAATTGTAGAGATACTAGCAACAAGGTTATAGTCATGTGGGAGGAGATAGGTAATAGGAAGGATGAGAAGAAGAATAGTAATACAGTCTTAGTAAATAATTTGACAGTGTTGTGGGAATTAGTTGTTTAGCAGAGTGATGCATTTGGGGAGAAAGCTGTCCTTGTGTCTAGTTGTTCTATAGCATCTTGAGGGCAGAAGTTGAAACAATTTATGTCCAGGATGTGAGACATCTGCACTCTGTAGATATTTTCACAGCCCTCTTTTTGACTTGTGCAGTATAGTGTAGAGTATGTAGTATATATCGTGCAGTATACAATATATAGATGTGGAGAGACCTAGCCCATAGAATCATAAAGAGTTGGGCATGACTAACTGGATAACATCATCAGCACCATCATCATCTGCACCGGATAAGACTAAATATGGTGTTTGAACAAAAACAGCAACAAAAAGAGGCCTATCCTTCGTGGGGTTACCTCAAAACTTGACATTCAATAAGGAAGTCAAATCATTTGGCTCGTTTTTTTTAAAAAAAGAATGGCCTTAATAACAAATTATCCAAGGGTTTGAGGCAACCTTCAAGTACATCAACAAGAATCACAACACTTCTTAATGGTATCTTATAGGTTTCTCATGCAAATCTGTGTCAATCTCTTGTTTCAGAGATTGTTCCCCTGAAATCTTTAAATTGTAGTTAAAATGTCATTAAGAAAGACTGATGAGATCAAAGTCTGTGATAATGATTCTAGGCCAGTAATAAAAATAGCATCAAGCATAATTCTTTTTTTTTTTAATATTGAAAAAGTTTTATTGGTTTTACATTTTTTCTGTAGGATAGGGTAAGGGATACAAAGAAATTTTGAAAGCATTCACGTCGAGGTCGTCGGCTCTTCCGGGACCTCAAAATACATTAATAACAATAAAAAGAAAAACATTTTTCATCAAACTACAAAGTGAAAGCGTGTACATATATCTAAATTCTCAATTCAATACTGTCAGTCCTTTACAAAAAATCCAAATCCAAATATTATGCAAAATTGTTCAAAAAAAAAAGTCAAGGCAAAGTTATTTTTTTGATCTAAGTCTCTTGGCAATTGAATCTTCTTTTTCTCCTTCCAGGCCCCCAGTAGGCGGGGCCGTGGCCCCCTCCGTCCCCCCTGGATCTTCCCCCAGGATAGAGGAATGTTTTTTAAGAAAGGCTTCCGCCTCAGCAACTGTTTTAATCCTCACTCTTCCTCCTTCCCAGAACACCAGCATCCCTTCGGGTGTCACCCACTTGAACCAAATCCCATGATCAAATAAAATTTTAGACAAGAAGGAAAATTTCCTCCTTGCTTCTCGAATCTTTCTAGGGATCTGCTTCAAGATAGCAACCTCTTTTTGTTGATAGATTAATGGACTACCTCTCTGCACTTTCAGGATTTCCTCTCTGGTTGACCTTCTAACAAATTTCACATGTATCTCTCTAGGCACTTCATTTATCCTGGCATATGCTGAGTTAATTCTGTAGGCTAGGTCAATGTCCCCCCTGATCTCATCCTTAGATTTTTGTAAATAGTCTGCTAAAATTGTGCTCATAAGATCAGGGAGGCATTCACCAGATTCCTCAAGAACGTTCTGAAATCTCAAAAAATATGTCATTCTTTCCATATCAATCCTAGACACATGCCCATTTGTTTCCCCAACCTCTTTAGTAACATTTTTAATCTCTCCCTTAACCCCCGCCAACCCCCCTTCCAATTCTTCAGTCTTCTGTGTGTTTTCCAGCACTTGCTTCCGTGTGACCAATAGCTCCTTCTTGAAATTGATGTTTTCTGCCCTCTGGGCTTGAATCTCTTGTACCAAAGTTTGTATAACAGTTTCAAGAGAAGCCATCCGTTGTTCTAAACTTGTCAGTGCTGTTTCTTGAGCCATGATTAACTGTTAAAATCAATGCCACCAAAATGGCGTTTTCAGGGTGGGGTTGGTGAGACTAACCGGGAGCCAAAAGTTCTGATCAAGGTTGTAACGTTGTAAAATACAGGAACCAAGAGAGAGACAGTTTTCCAACTCAATAGATGTAATAGCGAAGGTACTCCAGAAAAGAAATCACAAATCCAAAAGAAAAAATTTCTTCATTAAAAACCAGAGATAGTCCAAATTGCAAAGAGACACTGGAAATTTTCCATAAACAAAATAGTCAGTCAGGAACAAAGAGAGGCCATTTTCCACCGCCCAGCTCAGAGCCCGCAGGAGAGAGTAGTGAGAGAAATTGTATCAGCCAGACCTAGAAACATTGTTGCAAGCAAGCCGCAATCCACTTTCCCTTAACGCAAACAGTCAGGATTGAAAATTTCCGCTCCTCGCCGCGAGGAACCATTTCCAAGTGCCGCTTAGATCCGAGGGGTTTTTTTAAAAAAACAAACACCCCCCTCCCAGTCCTTTCAGCCCGGCTGACAGTAGAAAAAAAAGTTTTTGAACACTCACTCTCCCCTTGCAGCTGAAGCCTCGGGAAGCCTTCCGACATCGACGTTCAGCCCTCTACATAGATGTGAATGGCGCCGTCGTCCTTAGGCGAAGGGAGAACCCCCCGCAGCATGTTCTCCTTCACCTAGGCCGAGGACAAGGGTCGCTTCCCCCACCGCCATGAGGGGGGGCGTCCCTGCCGAGCCGGCCCTACGGGAGACCCCCCAAAAAGGGGCGTCTCGCCCCCGTGGGGGGGCAGAAAAAGCAACAAAACGGCGAGCGAGCGCTAGGCTCGCTCGTCGCCGCTGGAGCCGGAACCGGAAGTCCAAGCATAATTCTTGACGAGGAATAGTAATAATGATACAAACTTGTTGATTAATAGAAACATTTGTTTTCTGTAACACACATAATTATGCCTTGTGTTTGTAACATAAGTTTACATGCTGTAAATTCCTCTTGTTCCCTGCAACTGACTTCTTGGGGCCCTGTTATTGGGGTCTGTAAGATATCTGGCAAATGTCAATCCTTGCCATCTGAACCCTTGTCCTTGCATATCTATGGGCATATAACCTATCCTGGAATTGAGCTATAAACAACTGTAAAACTGACATCCACCCCATCCTGCCAGAGAACATATGTAACCTTTGATCTGTGTTCTTCTAACAGGGGGCCAAATGGCCAAAGTCAGGATATTATTTTAAGATGTCTCTAACTGCATAAGAAGGAGATGAGTCTTCTCTGAAAAGCAGTTCTTCCTTGCATATCCTTGGGGTATGTTGGGAACAACTGACGATCATGTCTTTTAAATTTTGATCAAAGATTAAATGCTGATTGTTATTCAAGCCTCCCATTTAAGTCTCATGTTTGGCTCTTTGTGACTTAAATGCTTTCTATGGGTCTCAGCATATTCTCAAACCTTACATTCTAATACATATCTGTCCTCTGACTGGAAAATATTACTTGTTTTTAAGATAGCTGATGGATGAAGTGCTACCACATGCTTTATTTTTTAGGAAATCTGCAATGCAATGATCATACTACAGAATAAAACTTGTTGAACAAATTGGATTTAAGACACCAGGCCAGAAGCTAGGAAAGAGTGAGTTCTAGTCCTAATTTAGGCATGAATCCAGCTGGGTGATTTTGAGCAAGTCATTCTCTCAGCCCTTTCACAATAGATCAGGTCAGAAGACATCCTACACACATCTGATTGGATATAGGCTATAGGTAAAGGTTCCCCCCGCACATATGTGCTAATCGTTCCTGACCCTAGAGGGCGGTGCTCATCTCCATTTCAAAGCTGAAGAGCCAGCGATGTCCAAAGATGTCTCTGTGGTCATGTGGCCAGCATGACTAAACACCGAAAGCACATGGAACGCTGTTACCTTCCCACCAAAGGTGGTCCTTATTTTTCTACTTGCATTTTTGCATGCTTTCGAACTGCTAAGTTGGCAGAAGCTGGGACAAGTAATGGAAGCTCACTCCGTTACGTGGCGCTAGGGATTCGAACCACCAAACTTTCTGATCGACAAGCTCAGCGTCTTAGCCACTGAGTCACTGGTTTGAAGGCACGAAGAGAAGAAAAAGAGAGACAGGGGATTTTTAAAACGTTGAATCTCCTTTTCTGTAATACAATCAGTGATAGGCAAAGCAGTGTAATGTGTTAAATAAATTGTCTGTGCATTTGGACAGAATCTAAAATAATCTTAAATGGGTTTTGAATGTAGTGCTGATCTTTTTCTTAACTAGCCTCTATCCTAACCAGAGTTGTAAGCCAAAAATCAGGATCCCAGCAAACCCCTGAAGATGATACTTGAATCCTAAGGGGCCCTTTAACATTTCCTTCTATGCTATCTTCTATCCAACATCAAGCTGAAGATTTATTTCTCCCATTATCTGATCTTTCCAAAACATCTGCAGTTTCTCAGCTACCAAAATGTTTTTCGATCTTTGGAGTCAATACCCTGGAAGGAGAATAGGTCACTTGGTCCTATCATCTTTCTTTAGACATCAGTTGATGATAGGAAGGTTGTAGAATAAATGTGGTTCTTGTAGTGAGCTTCCCAGGGAACTGAAGTGCTTAGTCAAAATTCAGATTTGTTCTTGCTTCTCCCACTTACTTTGAATACCCATCCATAGCTCACTTCTTCAAGGTCTTCAATCAAAATAAAACTATTTGTGCATTTGATAATTATGAAGGGACTTTGAAGATAGAATTTCTTCTAGCTGATTCCCATCATTGAAGAGCGAATGCTGAAAGTAACATCAAATAGCTGGATTTAAGCACACCAATTCAGGTTATTTCTGATAATGATACTGCTAGAATTTTCATTATTTGCTAGTGGTGAGTACCAACAAATTGGAAGCCTAAATGGAACTTGGAAAAGCAAGTGGGAAATGAAGGATATGTGAGCCACAGGTTTTGGAATAGGTGAAACATGTATTAATGCTATATTGATAAATTCCATTCATGTCCAAAAGATGTTTATTTGCAATTTCAAAAATATTTTCCCTGAATCTCTTGCTTGGAAGCCCACTTGACACAAAGCTCATCTAAAGTCAATGTTTTTGCTCATGTTCTATACACACATATGAAAGCTCAAGAGAATTATTTTAGTGGTTTTTACAAACTGCCTGCCAGAGCATTTGCCTAAACAGTTCCGTGATACAGCCTTTTGCTTGCCACAATGCTGTTTTTGAAAAAAGCCAATTCATTTCTAAGATTCTCAGATCTGTTAAAATGCTTCCTTTCAATACCTGACTGTAGCATTGTTATAGGACAGTGATGGCTAGCCTTTTTTGGATCACGTGCCAAAAGTGGGGGGAGCGCAGGGCGGGGGCGTGCACGGGGTTGCCCACACCCATAATGCTATGTGCTCATGACGTGTGCCCCCCCACTTCTGGCATCCTTTTTTCACCCTTCCCAGGCTCCAAGGGCTTTCTAGGAGCCTGGGGAGGGTGAAAACAGCCCCCACTCCCACCCCTCTGGAGGGCGAAAATCATCTCTACGGGCAACCTGGAAGTTCGGGAATGGTGACTTCCAATTTGTCTCTAGGACCGTTTTTCGCCCTCCAGAGACTTCGGGGAAGTCTCCTGAAGGCTCTGGAGGGTGAAAAACGGCCCTATGGACAAACCGGAAGTGACTTCCAGTTTATCTGTAGAGCTGTTTTTCGCCCTCCAGAGCCTTCCAGAGCCTTCAGGGAAGCCTCCTGACAGCTCCAGGGGGTGAAAAACAGCCCCATGCACAAACCGGAAGTCCATTCCTAAACTTCCAGTTTGCCCGTACGGCCAGTTTTTTGCACTTCGAGGAAGCCTCCGGAGGGCGAAAAACGGCCTTAAAAGAAGGCCAAAGTCAGCTGGACAGCGCGCACATACATCTGGAGCTGACAGGGCAACACCTTTTGCCCTAACAAATGGCTCCGCATGCCACCTGTGGCACATGTGCCATAGGTTCACCATCATGGTTATAGGACCACGATTAAACAAATTTCTTTCAATCCCAGTTTTGATATTCATTTCCCCCCCATAAAAATATGATAGTATGATTACAGCATTAGATAGGAGCCGAAAGAATCTGGTTCTAGTCCAATCTTAGCCACTATCTCCCAGTTCATCTTACCTTAAGGAATTGTTGTGGGTAAAAAAAAAATAGGAATGCTATATATGCCATGTGAACATTTGAACAAAAGGCTGAATATAAATCTAATAATTAAATATGGACAGATGAATGGATGGATGGATGGATGGATGGATGGTGAGAAGAAGTCCAGAAATTCATTCTTTTTTAAAAAAAAGAAAAGTTATGCTTTCAATGTTGTGTCCCAATTCCTGGAGGCTGAGTGATCTGGATGGTGGAAAACAATTTTGACTTAATCCTACAAAGACTGAGTGGTTGTGAATGTTAGGACTCCCCAGATCCAGGAATTTTCCATCTTTTATCTTGGATAAGGTTGCACTTCCCCATTCAAGACTTTACTTTACTTTATTTTCAATTTATATACCGCCCTTTTCACCAAAAGGGACTCAGGGTGGTGCACAGAAAGATAAAATCCCACAATATACAAAATTTAAAAAACAATTAATTAATATGACTATGCTAAAATTGAATAAATAGTTAAAACCATAAATCCTATGTCAGGCCGGCAAGACGAAAGAAATGAGCTTTTACCATCCAACGGAAGAGTCGTAGGTCCATGATGGTACGGATATCGGGGGGGAGGTTGTTCCAGAGTGTCGGACCCGCCACAGAGAAGGCTCTTCCCCTGGGGGTCGCCAGTCAGCATTGACCGGCTGACGGCACCCTGAGAAGGCCAACTCTGTGAGAGCGGACAGGTCGAAGGGAGGAGTGATCTATCTAGGGGTGTCCTTGGACTCACAGCTCCTGCTTGGCTGCTGTGGCCAAGGAAGCCTTTGCCTAGTGAATTTGCATTGAGTCCCCTAATTGGATTAGATAACCTCCAAGGTCCGTCCCTTCCAAGCTCTTATTATTTTATATTCTAAGATTAAGTTTACAGTTGTGCACCTCCCTGGATCAGGAAGCTCTTATTGACAGTCACTCATGCCTAACTTCCCAACTGCTTTGACCAAAATTATTTCCACTTGACTTACATCATCTGAAATGAGCCGAGGTGACGCAGTGGTTAGAGTGCAGTACTGCAGACTATTTCAGCTGACTGCTGGCTGCAAATTAGCAGTTCAAGTCTCACCAGGCTCAAGGTTGACTCAGCCTTCCATCCTTCCGAGGTGGGTAAAAGGAGGAACCAGATTGTTGGGGGCTCTGTAAACCGTTTAGAGAGGGCTGTAAAGCACTGTGAAGCAGTATAAAAGTCTAAGTGCTATTGCTATCTTAACACAGTATTAAAATACAAATCAAGTAAATGGATAAATTGCCTGACTCAACTGAGAAACTCTTCAGTAAATTAAAACTCCCAAATAAGGTGTTTAATATATGCCAGGAATTACAAAGAAAATCTTGCCCAGACCATAAAGTATAGGAGAAGGGTTCCTAAGGTGTAGCTATAGATGTTAAGCCTAACCTGAAATCTTTCACAAAGTTTCTTTTAAAGCCATTAGTTTGGGAACTATTCGATATGATTATTCTAATCTATAACAATCAAAGGTCATCAGCATATAGAAGGATTTTGTTTGTTTTATTAGCTTCTGTAGTGGGAGATGCTCGATCAGGGATGGGAAACTCTCAAATCAGAATCCTCTTTATTCTTGTTTGTCCTCCCATCTCGGTCCTGAGTGGTTGGTAGCATAGCAACAGGCTGCAGCTTTTCATTATCATCATAATTTGCTACCTTACTAACATCCAAAGATGACATTTCAGTCAGGCCAAGCTAGTCCATAAACTAGCTGAAGTATGAAGCTTTCTCTCTAAAGGAGAGAATGAACTTTGAACAGACCCATCAGGCAAGGCCTTTACATAACAACCTGTACTACTGCTAATATTTTAAGTGAAGAAGGGATAAAATATAATCGTGCTTAAAAACAGTAATTACGAAGCCAGCAGGATTGCTGCAAAATTAGGCCAATTCACTCATCCCACATTTGCAAACAAAGCAACAGGAGTCTTTTTTTTTTTCCTCCATTGTATTTCGTGAAGGAAAATGTGAAAAATTAAATGGAGAAAGTTACAGGAAAACCTCAAGTCACAAGAAATAAAGAGCCTTTAGGATAGGGGATCGTTTAGAAATCACAGTCCAAGTCGTAAGAAAAAGAAGAGACGAACTCAAGGCAGCTCTAGTAAAATATAGTGAAGTTTCTTACTACAGGTGGTAAGAATAATGCAATGCCAGCCAGGAATAGCTCTGTTCTTTGTTTCACCTCAAGAATGAGAGATCCACAGGGCCTTCAACAAATGACTAAAAAAGCAAAATGTAAAGATTTGTACAGTTGGAAGAGAAACTAGAATTGTTATGTTCTGAGGAAGAGAGGGAGTCTGGACACAGGTTAGATAAAGTACAAGCCGTTTATTGGCAACAGGCAAAAAGACATGGAAACTATTTACAAGAGGAGAACTGCGGTAGACAGGGGGTTCCCCGTTTGACAGCTTGCGTATAAGTAGCTGTCAAACGGGGAAGCCAATCAGGACGCTCCAGGACCTAGTTTCCTGTCAGCCGCGTCTGAGCCAATCAGACACGACTGGCAGTTACAGACTTGTTACAGTCTGTTGCTATGGTCCTTCAGGGAAGAGTGGAAGACTTGCGGCCAGTCGTATGTCGAGGACCGGTCGCAAGTCGAGGACTCAACACCTATAATTTTTGAAATATCTTGGTAATTGAAAAAAAAAAGGAGAGGATGGAGCAAAACATTTTAGCAAAATAACAGAGTTGGAAGGGACCTTGGAAGTCTTCTAGTCAACCCCCTGCTTAAGAAGGAGACCTTCTTATACCATTTCAGACAAATGACTGTCCAGTCTCTTTTTTAAAACATCTCCAGTGACTGAGCACCCACAACTTCTGAAAGTAAGCTTTCACTGTTTTATTGTTCTGAGTGTCAGGAAATTTCTCCTTAGTTCTAGGTTGCTTCTCTCCTTGATATGTTTCCATCTGTTGCTTCTTGTTCTGCCTTCAGGGGCTCTGGAACAGCTTGACTCCATCTTCTTTATGACTTGTGGACTTCAACTGCCAATTTTCAATTCAATTCTGGGAGTTAAAGTCCACGAATCACGAAAGGGCCATCGTTTCCTGCCCCTGTAGTATAGGAATCAATTCTTTCTCTTGTATCAGGATTCCGCTTGTCTCCTTACCTGAGGTAGCATGAATCTACAACAGTGGCAAGAAGTCAACCAGCACTCACAGTTTTAAATTTAACAAGAGACTACCGTAACATTTTAATGCAGCGTCAAAAGATGGATGTGGAAAGGACATGCATTTGATGGATCCGTTCAAAAATATGCAATGCAATGCTTACTTCCAAAGTTGTTAATTTCCCACAAGGATTTGGGAGGGAAAGAGTGTGATTTTAATCATCTTGATCCTCATTCCCCCAGGTTTTCTTGGTGCTCAGCAGAAATACTGTTCAAATATTGTGACTGTTCCAGGAACTTGTCCAGGTGGGATTAAAACCATATACAGAACCCTGGGAATCTTATTTCTCTCCATCATATTTGGATCCTTAATCCTACCACACTGATTTTATTTTTAAATCAGACTTGACCATCAGGAAATATGCAGAGAAGAACAACAAAGATGATTAAGGGAATGGAGGCTAAAACATATGAATAATGCCTGATTGCTGATGTTTCTTTGCAGCTGGGGGATGAAGAAAAGTAGCTCAGAAGATAGGAACATCTGATATATATGAATACGAATGATGACACCAAGCTGGCAGGAATAGCCAACACTCCAGAAGATAGGCTTAAGATACAGAAGAATCTTGACAAACTTGAACATTGGGCACTATCTAATAAAATGAAATTCAATGGTGAAAAGAGTAAGGTTCTTCATTTAGGCAAGAAAAACAAAATGCACAGGTACAGTATAGGTGGTACCTTGCTCAATATTTATTTTTTATTTATTTTATTTTATTAAATTTATATAACCGCGCCTATCTCCCCGAAGGGACTCAGGGCGGTGCACAGGAGATTAAAACAGGAAATACAAAACTTAGCAATAATAAATATAACTTAAAGCTAAAATCCAATTAAATACGAGATGCCCTGTGCTAAAAATTCCCTAATACTATTAACCCAATTAAAATCCAATTTAAACAATTTAAAATTCAGTCTACAAACATGGTTGTGAGGATTAGCCCAGGCCGGCAATAGTAGTAACTGTGAGAGGGATCTTAGGATCCTAGTGGACAACCATTTAAATATGAGCCAGCAGTGTGGAGCAGCTGCCCAAAAAGTCAACACAGTTCTAGGCTATATAAACAGAAGGATAGAATCAAGATCACGTGAAGTGTTAATACCATTTTAAAATGCCTTGATAAGGCCACACTTGGAATACGGCATCCAGTTTTGGTCACCACAATGTAGAAAAGATGTGGAGACTCTAGAAAGAGTGCAGAGAAGAGCAACAAAGATGATTAGGGGACTGGAGACTGGAAACATATGAAGAACAGTTGCAGGAACTGGGTGTGTCTAGTTTAATGAAAAGAAGGACTAGAGGTGACATGATAATAGTGTTCCAATATCTAAGGGGCTGCCACAAAGAAGAGGGAGTCAAACTATTGGCGCTCCATCACTGGAGGTCTTTAAGAAGAGTCTAGACCTGTGATGGTGAACCTATGGCACACATCCAGCTCATTCTATTCTGCTCTGCTCTGCTCTATCTATTCTGTTCTCCAAAGCACCTGATTTTACAAGGTTTTTTTGCAGTATTTTTAATCAAATGCTACAGTCATTAAATAAAGACTACGAACCTTAAAATGGCATTGTTTGCCAGAAACTGGAAGTAAATGCCAGAAATTGGTAAAAATTACCAAAAACTGCAGTCACCTCACCACGGGATGCTGCAAACAGCCTTAAATGTGAGCCAATTGCCAAACATTCAAAATCTCTCTCTCTCTCTCTACAATACAATAGCAGAGTTGGAAGGGACCTTGTAGGTCTTCTAGTCCAACCCCCTGCGTAGGCAGGAACCTTATACCATTTCAGACAAATGGCTATCTAACATCTTCTTAAAGACTTCCAGGGTTGGGGCATTCACAACTTCTGGAGGCAAGCTGTTCCACTGATTAATTGTTCTAACTGTCTAACTGTCTCTCTCCCTCCCTCCCTCCCTCACTCACTCACTCACTCACTCACTCACTCACTCACTCCCTGCATGCCATTGGAACTTCAGAATCAGGTCCTAAGTACCATTTTGTAGGTCTATTTTGAATGGTTATTAAGCAAGGACTACCTGTATTTCAATGGGTTCTTCTACAGCTATGCCTATAAACACAGAACAAGAACATGAGAAAGAGAGAGAGGGAAAACAACAAGTTAAAGAAAAGCAGCACAGCTCAGATGATTTTTTTTCATGAAACAAAATTAAGGTGTTAATGTTCGTCCAGCTTCCACTAGTTCCTAAATTGCTATGTATTGCCTAGATTTCCAGCCCCCGATTATATGGCCCTTAACGTATCAAGTCTAGCTAATTGAAGCCCTCCTTTGAGTGTCTGCCTGGTTTCTTACACTATTTCAAGCTCATTTTGCTCAAAATGGGTGGAAACAAATCAAGGAGAGAAGCAACTAGAAGCAAAGTGGTTAGCATTGTCAGCACCTTTGAGACAAGCATGACCTGGATGACTGAGAATCTCCATAGATATTGTCATGGAAATATCAAGTTTATCCATCACGTCCCTTTGGTACGAACTTTTTCCATAGCCTTTCATTCTGTCACATTCTTCAATTAACCTGCTTCGCGCATTAGCCTTATCTCTTATAGCATCTTCTGAAATGTCCATCAAACCCTGCACCTGCTGGCACTGCCCCCAAGATCAATTTCAAAAACTGTCCAGTTACTTTTTTAATGTTATCACACAGGCATCTTGGCTCTGTTACTGTTGCCCCTTTCTATACTGTAGGTTCAGCAAATCCCAGAAAATTCCCTAGTGCCTAAACATCCTTGTGAGTGCCAATATCTCATCTATGCCTTAGTGCTGCTTGTCTAGACGATTCTGCACAGAGTTATAGAATACTTCTGAGAATGCTATGTTTGCTCCTTTAGACTTCCTAACACCCTACTAATGTAACTGCCTGAATTTGGCTTCCAAGATTGGCCAACTGCACCCTAGGGACATTGGTGCCCATTGAACTACTACCTTCTCACCAGAAATACCTACCCTACATTTTTCTGCCCTACAGAAACTCATTTATCTGCCCTACAGATGCTCCTGAGATTAATGGGCATTTAGACAGCCAGCACATTGTAGTGCTTAAGAGGTTGGCTTGGCTCAAGCTAGACTTGGGTTGAAGTTCAGCCTCAACCACAGAATGTAGCTGGGAGTCTTCAAGACAATCCATATCATCATCCAGAGTTATTATTGGAGGAAGGGGATTGTTGTAGCACTCAGACAGTGAGGAGGTTGGGGAGAAACATGGGCCAGTCCTGGAGTCTGGGGAAGGCTCTGATGAGGCCTCTGCATCATAGGCAGAGATGGGGCCAGGGCTGTCTGACAGTTATCAGCTGCTTTTGGAGTCAGACATCAGTGAGGCAAACGAACAGCTGGAGCCTGTTCCTGATGTGTGCATGTGCAGAGCTGCCATGAGAAAGGAACAATTAAGGAATAAGGGCCAACTTGGGAGTGAAGGCAATTGTGGACAATGAATGCCCCTCGCCCATAAGGAATAAAGAGGTGCGAAATGGGAGCGGAGTTTGCAGGAGACAATTAATTTGCTTAATTAGTGTGAAGTTTTGTTTGTGACTCTCAGAGACTCCTTGCAAATATTTTCTTGTACAATGTTGCATTTGGAAGATATCGGCCTGGCAGCTCTCCAAGCTTGATAAGGTCTGTGGTTGCAAATTCACTTTTGAAAGACTGTTTGCTCGGACTTTGCTGGATGTGAATGAGAGGAATTCACATTAGCTTAATAAAAAAGGGTTTTGTAGGGACGAGGAGTCTGCTTCGTGATATTGTGAAGCCTAGGTCAGAAAAGGGATTAAGAAGAGGCTGTGCAATATCTTGAGCACTTGAAGAAAAATCAAGGATTGCATTTAACCATTAAACAAAATTCTGGATCTCTGCTTCCACTTAAGAAGAATTTATCTTCATTTAGACATATATACCAGTCTAAAAGCAGAAGCCAAGCCATTGAAGAATCATAAGAAAGATCCAAATCTGTATTTTGTTTGAGAACTTGCTTAATATTAATTCCTGTACTGAGACAAATCTTTGAAATCACTGAGTGTTCAAACACTGAGTGTTCTTTGAAATCACTGAGTGATCAAACAAATGATCCCCTATAAGAGCACTCATCGGTTTTATTTATTCATATTTACATAAAGGAGCTTTAATAGAAATATCAAGGGAAGTCTAGTTATAGTTTATAGTTTATTGGATTTGTATACCGCTCCTATCTCCGAATGGACTCATGGGGGTGCACAGCAGTGGTGGGTTTCTGCAGGCTCGCACCTACTCGCGAGAGCCGGTTGGTGAAATTTAGATTAGGCCTAGCCTAACCTCCCATGGGGACTTTTAGAAAAGTTTTAAATTGGGTTTTTAATAATTGGTTTTAGCATAGGATCGGGATTATTTAATATATATTTTAAATTATTTATCTATTTTCTATTTTGTATATCTTTTAAATCTCCTGTGCGCTGCCCTGGGTCCGCTGCGGAGAAGGGCGGGATATAAATGTAATAGAAGGATATAAATGTAATAGAAGAAGAGAACCGGTGAGAGGGGGTTCCACCGGCGTACCTGGAAGTAAATCTGGCCCACCGCTGCCAGTGACCCAACGGGAAGGAAAGGAAAGGAAAGGAAAGGAAGAAAGGAAAGGAAGAAAGGAAAGAAAGAAAGAAAGAAAGAAAGAAAGAAAGAAAGAAAGAAAGAAAGAAAGAATTTATCATCACAATTGAGTCCAAAATTTTGGTTGCTAAGCAAGAGCGTTGTTAAATGAGTTTCACCACATTTTAAAAGGTGGCCACTCCCATCCTGTCACATGACTGCCAAGCCACGCCCAGAAAATAGGCCACACCTACAGAGGAGGTTCTAAAAAATTTGAAACCCACCACTGGTGCACAGGAAATTAAAATACCACGAGAACAACAATGAATACAATGCAATGATAAAATACGATTAAATTAGATAGCCTGCGCTAAAAAGTTAAACTAAAAATATTAAAATCTCTACCAATCCATTAAAAATATCCTCAAATCTAAAATCTAAGCTAAAATATAGACTAAAATCTAACTCTAAGCTAGGCCAGGTAAAGCACATAAACTTTTTCAGAGCTTAAAAGGATCAGTATAATCAGTCAACTAGCACATAGTTACCTAGAAAATGCTTTTGCCTATAATGAAGAAAATAGAAGAGCTGGCCAAGAATTAAGGTCCCCTTTTCAAAACATACTTGAACAAAATGTTTATTACATTAGTGTGGTCTGCCCTTTTGACAGCAATTTCACTCACTTTCATTTTTTTTTTAAAAATAGTCATGTAGATAACAATATATTAGACACTGCTGAAAGAGTTTTCTCAGCAGTTAAGAATGTTAGAATACTCCTTTGGTGAGATTTCAATACATCCCTTGCATTCTGAAAGTTATTAAAGCAAAAATGTCAAATGCAATCCTTTTTCAGAAAGTCACAGAATCCCAGGATAAACCTGTATTTGAAATTTCTATCTAAACCCATCTATGGTTTACACACTTTTTTAAAAAAAAGAACACAGCTACAGATTTCAGTGTTTATCCCTATCTGCAGTTTCTCCCTCCAGTGCTGTTATTATTATTATTATTATTTTTAGAAAATTGTATGTCCTCTAAACTTTTGGGGAAGAAAGGGGAAACTAAAGTTGGCTCTGCTAAAGGCCAACAAGACACAAGAGAGTAGTTTCTGGTGCGTTTAAAGCTGTGGGGGATAAGAGAATAGCCATCTTAGAGTTACCAATCATTCCATCCCAGTGGTGGGATTCAATTTTTTTTTACTACCGATTCTGTGGGCGGGGCTTGGGGGCATGGCTTAGTGGGGCATGACTTGGGGGCATGGCAGGGGAAGGTTACTGCAAAATCCCCATTCCCTCCCGATCAGCTGGGACTCAGGAGGCAGAGAATAGATGGGGGCGGTGCCAGCCAAAGGTGGTTGTCAGAACTGCTCAAAATTTCCGCTACTGGTTCTCCAGAACTGGTCAGAACCTGCTGAATCTCAACTCCAATTCCATCAAATATCCATTAATTTTAAATAGAGTATCAGGAAAAAGAAACTTTCAACTGAAGCTCTGGAACACACTGCAGATCTATAGAATCTCTGATTTTTCTAGACTGCGATGGTAATAACAACAGTGGTATTTGAGACTACCGTTGTCTGCAGTAAAGATTTTAATCAACCAAGTCATATCTGGGACCTTACCAATCCAGGTAAGAACTAAATTAAGAGTTAACTGTATGAAGTTAGAGAATTTGGATTCAGTGCATTGTATTTACACCTATCAAATTGCATTTGCTGTAATTTTTATTCAGAGAAATCCCTATCATAAATATGAGCAAGTTATTTTTCTCCATTTCGTTAATAATACAAGATGCAGCAAATAAACCCACACAGTATATGGTCCAAAATCCTATTTGGAGGTTGAGGTGTTAAAAGGGAGCATTCATGCAAAGAGTAAAAATGTGAATGACAGACAGTCCTTGAGTTACAGCCGTTTGTTTAGTGATCGTTCAAAGTTAAAATGGTGCAAAAAAAATTTTTTTTTCACGCTTATGACTGTTGCAGCATCCCCATGGGCATGTGATCAAAATTTGGACACTTGGCAACTGCTTCATATTTATGCCAGTTGCAGCATCCTGGGGTCAACATGTTGTCATGCATGTATGAGAAAAGATATAAACACATACAAGATTATGAATACATAAAATAGATATAAATAAATGGGGTTGTTAGGCAGGGATGGTGGGTATGTTGGTGTGCTTATGCACGCCCCCTTTACGGACGTCTTAGGAATGGGGTGAGTTCAACAGTAGACAGTCTAAGGTTAAAGTTTTGGGGTTTGGGGAAGAAACCACTGAGTCAGGTAATGCATTCCAGGCATTGATTACTCTGTTAATAATAATAATAATAATAATTTATTATATTTATAAATACGACTATTTATAATATTATAATATGACTTTGCTGAAGTCGTATTTTCTGCAATAGAGTATGGTGTGGTTTACCTTAAGTTTGTATCTACTGTGTGCTTGAATATAGTTGTGGTTGAAGCTGAAGTAGTCATTGACAGGTAGAACTTTGTAATAGATAATTTTATGTACTACACTTAGATGAGACCGAAGGCGGCGTAGTTCTAAATTGTCTAAGCCCAAAATTTCAAGCCTGGTGGCATAAGGGATTCTGTTGTGAGCAAAGGACTCTTCTCGTGAGATATCTCTGGACTCACTCAATTGTAGTAATGTCCGATATGCAGTGCGGGTTCCAGACAGATGAACTGTATTCAAGAATAGGTCTAGCGAAGGTATTGTATGCCTTAGTTAGTACAGTGTTACCAGAAAAGAAGCTATGCAGGATTAGGTTAACAACTCTTAGTGCCTTTTTGGCAATGTTGTTACAGTGGGCTCTGGCACTTAGATCATTAGAGATGAGTCCTCCAAGGTCCTTGACAGAGTGGGGGGTCATCTACTAGGTCATATCTGGTCACCTTGTATTTTGTGTTCTGATTTTTTTTGCCGATGTGTAAGACAGAGCGTTCGTTGGTTGAGATTTGAAGTTGAACTATAACAGTTCTTCAGCTGGACATTTGTAATGGCTGGAGGGAGATGGGGAAATAACCGTTTTCATTTAACGTTTAAGCGTCCCAGTTAGAAAAATTGAAGGGTTTAACTGCCACAGCTGCTGCTCTAGGTTACATCAAAAGAAATTATTTCCAGAAGATAAAATCAAAATGGTCTGATATGAGATGAAGTCTCTGTATGGATTTCCCCCCCCCCTCAAACATCTTCCCCAGGGACCGATACTCCTGCAGTAGGTTTGATTGAGCTGGATATCTATTATCTGCTGCCCAAGTGGATTTCTTGGCTGTGAAGCATTGTTTCTGCCATCCTCAATTTTCTGTAAACAAAGGAAGCAATCAGCTTTTCTTGTGATGGGAGAGAGAGAGAGAGAGAGAGAGGCCAATTATTCTGACTTTCTGGACAACATGACCATAAAGCAGTGACATGGCAAGTGAAGTTGGATATGCTGGTACAATTAATCTGATGGTGCAGTGTACAGGCTGGCTCATCAGGGAGGTGAGTAATGGTCCCAAATCAGGATTCCTAGCTAAACATTAGAGGAAATGCGAAGGAACATTTGCAGAGCTGGCCATCTCGTGGTGGTTTCTTAGATTTTCAAGGATTCCAACCAGGAGAAATAGTCTGGTTGCTGAAATATAAGAAGAGGAACCAATAGAATCAGTAAAATCAATATTGGATTTTTTAAAAAAATGATATCCAATAAGGACTCTGGAGACCACACTTAAAGAACATGGTTTCTTCCCTGCCAGCATGTGTAATTTAAAGTAAGCAATTATGGTTAAAGACAGAGGTGGGTTTCTACTGGTTCTCACCGGCTCGGTAGAACCAGTAGTGGAAATGATAGCTGGGTATCTGAACAAGTAGGGACAGCCTGTTCGGCATGCCCCAAACCGGTTCCCCCGTCACCTTGACATCTTTTTTTGACCTTTTTAAATGTTCTGCGCATATGCAAACCTATTTATAGGCAACTGTGCACACACCCAGAGCATGCATGCGGAGTACGCACATGGAGCACAGGCACCGAACCGGAAGTAATGCCAGCAGAAACCCACCCCTGGTTAAAGATATGACCACCACCAGAGGTGGGTTCCTACTGGTTCAGACTAGTTCAGCTGAGTAGGTAGTAACTCGGACTGACACGCCCCCAAACCAGTTCTGTTGGTGGTGCTGTAGGCACCGCCATCTTGTTTTTTGCTTCTGCCCATGTGCAGAAGCATTTTTTTAGTACATGCACGAGTAGCATGCATCAAGCATGTCCTGAGTGAACCAGCAGTAGCAGCAGCCAAAAACCACCTCTGACCACCACTTTTATTAAGTTCAAGGTTGAACAAGGTTGACTCAGCCTTCCATCTTTCCAAGGTCAGGAAAATGAGGACCCAGACTGTTGGGGGCAATATGCTGACTTAGAGAGAGAGCCGTAAAGCACTGTGAAGTGGTATATGTCTAAGTGCTATGGCTATCTCTTTAAGTCTTCCGTTATGAGGATAATATAGCCTGCCACTCTATGTATCTAGTTAACTAAATCATATGTAGCTAGAAATTTACATGGCTTAAGTAGTCTACTAGGTGTGAATGGAGAGAAATTGTTCAGACACTCAATGCACCATGGCAAGAATAGGAAACTGTTAACTCCAAAAATGAATTTCTCAGAACTCTGATTAGTTAAAAAAAATAGTACATTATATTCTCTATGATCCTATGATCCTAATCTTACTTTTAATGTTTATTAAATATTTGCCAGTCTTGGAGTTTGTGATAAAAGGCATCATTATCAGTTCCAGAAGAACTCAATTCTTCTTATCTGTTCCAGCAGGGGGCTGGACAAATGGGCACGTCCCATTTTCGGCCTGTTCCAGGCAGCGGGGATAGGCGGTGGCAAAACGGGCTGAAAATGGGGTGCATGGAGGCTGAAAATAGGGTGTGCTGGGATGGCAATAGGTGGCACTGGCAATGAGCAGTGCCGGCGCCAATGGGTGACACCAATCCCTGCAGCCTGGAACAGCTGATCAGTGGGTATTCTGGGAGGGGGATCCAACCGCCAATCAGCTGCTCATGCTAAATCAGGCTATGCTGAAGCTGACCATGCTGTTTGCTGTTTGCTACAAGGACGCAAATTGCTGGGTGGCAGAGGCCAAAAGGTGGGGGCTGTCGGGTGCGTGGGGCTTCGACAACATTCACCCTATAAGGCACACAAGCATTTCCACCCACTTTTGGGGTGGGGAGTGCGTCTTATACTCCGTAAAGTACAGTACACTTTTTTTAATCTTTCCATATATATTTTTTTTCAGAAAACAATCATTATCATTATTACTCAAAGTACTGCTCTTCTAAAGTAGAGACAGAAAGTTCTGTTCCTCCCTTCAACCTCCCATGTCCCTATTCAGTCTATTAAGCCTCAACTGGTGAGAGGTATAATTTCCTACTTATTTTTATGGAGTAGGTGCTGAGAGGATAGCAAAGCTTTCTCTCAAAATACTCTATTTACTTTCAGATAAAGCAGAGGTCGGAGGGTGTATGCTGAACAACAAGGCCAACTCATTTCTTGCAATGGGAAATCACTACTTTAAAAAAAAATATAAAAGTCAGTGTAAAAAAGATTATATATTAAATGATGGTATTAGACAACGTGAATTTGATAGAATAATGCCTGATTGCTGATGTTTCTTTGCAGCTGGGGGATGAAGAAAAGTAGCTCAGAAGATAGGAACATCTGATATATATGAATACGAATGATGACACCAAGCTGGCAGGAATAACCAACACTCCAGAAGATAGGCTTAAGATACAGAAGAATCTTGAGAAACTTGAACATTGGGCACTATCTAATAAAATGAAATTCAATGGTGAAAAGACTAAGGTTCTACATTTAGGCAAGAAAAACAAAATGCACAGGTACAGAATAGGTGGTACCTTGCTCAATATTTATTTTTTATTTATTTTATTTTATTAAATTTATATAACCGCGCCTATCTCCCCGAAGGGACTCAGGGCGGTGCACAGGAGATTAAAACAGGAAATACAAAACTTAGCAATAATAAATATAACTTAAAGCTAAAATCCAATTAAATACGAGATGCCCTGTGCTAAAAATTCCCTAATACTATTAGCCCAATTAAAATCCAATTTAAACAATTTAAAATTCAGTCTACAAACATGGTTGTGAGGATTAGGCCAGGCCGGCAATAGTAGTAACTGTGAGAGGGATCTTAGGATCCTAGTGGACAACCATTTAAATATGAGCCAGCAGTGTGCAGCAGCTGCCCAAAAAGTCAACACAGTTCTAGGCTACATAAACAGAAGGATAGAATCAAGATCACGTGAAGTGTTAATACCATTTTAAAATGCCTTGATAAGGCCACACTTGGAATACTGCATTCAGTTTTGGTCACCACGATGTAGAAAAGATGTGGAGACTCTAGAAAGAGTGCAGAGAAGAGCAACCAAGATGATTAGGGGACTGGAGACTAAAACATAAGAAGAACGGTTGCAGGAACTGGGTATGTCTAGTTTAATGAAAAGAAGGACTAGGGGAGACATGATAGCAGTCTTCCAATATCTCAGGGGTTGCCACAAAGAAGGAGTCAAACTATTCTCCAAGGCACCTGAGGGTAGAACAAGAAGCAATGGGTGGAAACTAATCAAGGAGAGAAGCAACTTAGAACTGAGGAGAAATTTCCTGACAGTTAGAACAATTAATCAGCGAACAGCTTGCCTCCAAAAGTTGTGAATGCCCCAACACTGCAAGTCTTTAAGAAGATGTTGGATAGCCATTTGTCTGAAATGGTATAGGGTTTCTGTTGAGTCCCCAAGCCTATGTCCCAGACAACTCGTCTGGTAACCTATGAGTCACCGCATTCCGGAGCTGAGCCAGCAGCTGCAGTGATTAACAGAGACAAGCTGTCTGGAATCTGTCTGGAAAGGAGTTACAATGTTGCAACTGCTTGCTAGGAGTTTCCTGCCTGGTAACTCTATATAAGAGGTTGCCAGAGAAGAAACCTTCCCAGTTGAATCTTGTGTGTGTTGTAAATAGTGTGAATAAACGTTCCTGTTGTTTTGACCATGCCTGAGTCGGAATCCTTTGTCTGATCTAACACTGGCGACGAAGGTGGGATCCAGGCCGTGGCCTTAGAACGCAACGGGTAACGAATACTTCAACAACAGAGCGCAGCGCGACGCACAGCCTCACCATGGCTACGGCGACAATGCCTCCGTTTGCACCGTTCGACCCGATGAAGGAACAATGGGCTTCCTTCTTAGCCCGGTTCGAGTGCTTCTTGATAGCCAGCGACTACGGCGAACTCGCGCCTGCCAGGAAGCTGAGCCTATTCCTCCAGTGCGGCGGCCCTGAATTGTTTGCTACCGCCCGAACCATAGCAGCACCCGCAGCGGTGCACGAAGTGCCGTGGGACGATCTCCTGGGCCGCCTGAGAGCACACTACGCGCCGGCGCCTTCCCGCATAGCGCATCGCTATGCATTCAGGCAATGTGTGCAACAGCCGCAACAGTCGGTAGCCGAGTTCCTGCAGAAATTGAGAGCGACCGCAATCCCCTGCGAGTTCCCTGCTGGCTTCCTGGAGGAATCCCTACTGGAGCAGTTTGTATGCGGCATAAGAGACATCCGCCTAAAGCGCCGCTTGCTTTCAAAAACTGTCCTGACTCTCGAGCAAGCGGTGGAAGAAGCACGTGCGACAGAATTGTTGGAGATCTCCACATCCGACATGGGCCGCGCGCGCCCTCCTCTTTTCCCCACTCCGCGAGCGTGTCTGGTAGACGAAATAGCGCCGCTGGATGAGCTGGAGGAGGATGACCGTGGGGACTGCATGAGGGTGACCGGGCGCGTGCCGAATCGCGCATTCACACCGCAGCAGAAGTCCGGGAACTGCCTAGGCTGCGGAGGGGCCCACCAGAGACCAGAGTGCCCATTCAAGGCATCGGTGTGCTGCAGATGTGGCAGGAAAGGACACCTAGCAGCTGTGTGCCGTGCTGCCGCTCCAGCGACAACGCCAGCTGCCGCCTCCAGAACCGTTCCACCAGGACAACGAGGGTCGCAGAAGCGTTCAGGACGCTACCAGCCACAGCCGACCGACTGCTTCGCGCTGGCGGAGATGCCCCCAGCTCTAAGCTACGACCAGGCAGAGAGTAGGAGACTGTCAACAGTGGTTTGCTTAGAGGGGGTGGGGGTAAAAATGGAAATAGATTCAGGGTCCTCTAGATCACTCATGTCCTGGGCGCATTTAGTTAAGCTTTGCCCCAAGCTCAGGAAGCGGGATCTCGGCCCCACGGCGACGATCCTGAAAGATTACCAGGGCTCACAAATTCCCATTCTAGGTCTGCACAGAGTGAGAGTAGACTACGGCCCCTTCCACGGATCCCTTCCCATCCTGGTAGTGGCCAAACCCCTAGCTGCCTTGATCGGATTGGACTGGTTTCCAGCCTTGGGACTGTCAGTCCAAGGAGTACACAGCGTGCCAGCCAGTTCTCCGGTAGACGAAGTAATCAGAGAGTTCAACGACGTCTTTGATGGCAGCTTAGGAACGTACAAAGGCACTCCAGTTTCCCTAAATTTGGACCCCCAGGTTGCTCCAGTCCGCTTGAAGGCCCGCAGGCTGCCGTTCGCGCTGAAGCCCAAGGTTGAAGCGGAATTGGATCGATTGGTGGCGCAGGGCGTGCTCGAACCCGTCGATCAGGCGAAATGGGAGACCCCAATTGTGGTCCCCATTAAGCCCGACGGGTCCGTGAGGATCTGCGCCGACTATAAGTCGACGATCAACCTCGGGCTTCAGGCGAACCCATACCCGGTTCCGGTGGTGCAAGACCTACTCCACTCATTGGGACGAGGTCGAGTGTTCGCGAAACTGGATATGGCGCAGGCCTACCAACAGCTCCCGGTGGATGACGAGGCTGCGGAAGCGCAGACCATCGTGACCCACCGTGGGGCTTTCCGCTGTCGCCGTCTCCAATTCGGCGTGTCCGTAGCCCCGGGGATCTTCCAGAGCCTCATGGAGCGACTGCTCCATGGGCTCCCTGGCGTTGTACCGTATTTTGACGACGTCCTGATTGCTGCTTCCAGCATATCAGAACTCGCCAAAACGTTACGGAAGGTCCTCAGAGTTTTCAGGGGCGCGGGTTTAAAGTTGAAACGCAGCAAATGTACGTTTGCTGCGCCTAGGGTGGAATTCCTGGGTTTCATGATTGACGCCCAAGGAATTCACCCAACCCCCTCCAAGGTCGAGGCCATCCAAAAGGCCCCCACTCCTGCCTCCAAAACGGAGCTGCAGGCATTCCTCGGCCTTTTGAATTTCTACGCGCCGTTTATTCCCCATAAGGCATCGCTAGCCGAGCCGCTGCATCGGTTGCTCGACCGATCCGCGGCCTGGCACTGGGGCAGCCGCGAAGCACACGCCTTCGCGGCTGTCAAAGCCATGCTCACGTCAGATGCGGTACTAGTCCAGTACCATGACAGGCTTCCTCTGACGCTTGCGTGCGATGCCTCCCCTTTTGGCCTGGGGGATGTCCTTAGCCACGTCTTTCCAGACGGCTCGGAAGCCCCCATTGCTTTTTACTCCCGGACAATGTCTCACACGGAGAGAAACTACAGCCAAATCGACAAGGAGGCTTTGGCTGTAGTGTCCGGGATTAAGAAGTTCCACAATTACCTCTATGGGCGGACCTTTTCTGTTGTCACGGACCATAAGCCGCTCCTTGGGCTATTGGCCGGTGACCGTCCGACACCCCCCATCCTGTCGCCCAGGATGACCCGCTGGACGGAATTCCTGGCAGCGTATGACTATACGCTGCTATACCGTCCTGGCAAGCAGATAGGGCATGCTGATGCCCTAAGCCGCTGCCCTCTCCCGGGGCCGGATCCGGCCCCTGTGCCTGCTCTCTCTGTCCTGATGGTCGCGGAGTCGGACTTGCCCCTGTCCTCTTCCGCCGTTGCCGCTCACACCCGCGCAGACCCCGTCCTCGCCCAGGTCTGCCGATGGGTGCTGAGGGGCTGGCCTTCGGGCAGTGTGGCTGAAAACTTTCGGCCTTACAAGTCACGCCAGCTGGAGCTCTCGCTCCATTGCGGGTGCTTGTGTTGGGGAGATCGGGTCATCGTCCCTTCCCCTCTCCGGCACATGGTTCTTCAGTCGCTCCATGCCAACCACCCAGGCATCGTCCGTATGAAGGCATTGGCCCGGAGCTATGTCTGGTGGCCCGGCATGGACGCTGAAGTGGCGGAATGGGTGGCCGCCTGCTCCTCCTGCCAATCGTCCCGGCCGGCCCCGCCGCTCTCCCCGCCGAGGGAGTGGGACGCCCCCAGGTGCCCATGGTCCAGGCTCCACTTGGATTTCGCGGGTCCCTTCCATGGCCAGAATTTCCTCGTGGTGGTGGATGCGTTCTCACGCTGGGTGGAGGTGATTCTCATGGCTTCCACCACAGCGGAGAGCACGGTGCGTGCCTTGCGCCGTCTGTTCGCGACCCACAGGTTGCCGGACGTCGTTGTGTCCGACAACGGACCCCAATTTCAATCCTCCACCTTCTTGGACTTTCTGGCCACCCAAGGGATCCGCCACGCGCCGGTCGCCCCTTATCACCCGGCGTCTAATGGACGCGCGGAGCGAGCCGTGCGCTCAGCCAAGGAAGCCTTGGCCCGTTTGGATAAAGGGGACTGGCAGGCAAGGGTGGCCGCGTACCTTTTGGGACAGCATGTCACACCTTGCCCAGCCACAGGGAAAAGCCCCGCGGAGCTCTTGATGGGCCGACGCTTGCGGACCACTCTGGACAGACTGCACCCCGATTACGACGGGTTGCAGAGGGGCAACCTGCAGATTCCCACTCCTCGTTTATTTGAAATTGGGGACCTGGTTTGGGCAAGGAACTTTTCAGGGGAGCCGCGATGGATTGCCGCAACCATTTTGGACGTAACCGGACCCTGTTCTTACAGAGTCGGCCTTCAGGATGGATCTGAGTGGCGGCGCCACCTGGATCAACTGAGGCGCCGCCTGCCCGAAACAGCAGTCACCACGCCAGGCCATTCCTGCCCGTTGGCCCCCGTTGGGCCGTTGTTCTCTGCTCAAGCCGAGCAGTTGTTTGGAACACCGGAGTCCCTAGCCGGTCCAGACCTCGTATCGGCGGGAACAGCACGGGGAGACCGCCAGGACCTCACAGCCCAATCTGACTCTCAGCTGGGGGCCTCGCCCATCGGGGAACCACCCTACCAGAATAATACTCACCAGCAAATGCCAACTACCTCAAGCCCGGTCGCCACGCCACCTCACCCGGACTTGCTAGGGTCGGCATTGCCGCCTACGGCGACTCCACCTCCGAGGGCAGGCCGCGATGACGTAGGCGAAGGCTCCGTGTCCCACAGGGAGGAGCCTCCTCAAGAACTAAGGCGGTCAGGGCGGACCCGACACCGCCCCGCCTATCTGAACGACTACGCGTGCGCATGTACTGTGTTGGACAGAGAACCTAGACACATGCGCACTGACTATGGGGGAAGGAGTGTTGAGTCCCCAAGCCTATGTCCCAGACAACTCGTCTGGTAACCTATGAGTCACCGCATTCCGGAGCTGAGCCAGCAGCTGCAGTGATTAACAGAGACAAGCTGTCTGGAATCTGTCTGGAAAGGAGTTACAATGTTGCAACTGCTTGCTAGGAGTTTCCTGCCTGGTAACTCTATATAAGAGGTTGCCAGAGAAGAAACCTTCCCAGTTGAATCTTGTGTGTGTTGTAAATAGTGTGAATAAACGTTCCTGTTGTTTTGACCATGCCTGAGTCGGAATCCTTTGTCTGATCTAACAGTTTCCTGCCTAGGCAAGGGGTTGGACTAGAAGACCTCCAAGGTCCCTTCCAACTTTGTTATTGTATAATAACTGACCCCTTGCCTACTCTGAAAACAATTTCAGGTTTCAGATGTGAACACTCGTCTCTTACAATCATTTGCTGTCTCAAGTCTCATTCTCAAGACATACAGAAGCTTGAGGCTGCACTCGATAAATTGATATTGAATCACATTCAAGATAATGTGTAATTCTTCAATTTGTCAGAAACCTTTACAGCAAAAAAAAAATCTATTTGCTAATGTTTTTTAAGAATCAGCGAGAGTAATCATATACAGTGTCCGACAAAAACTGCTGCAATATTTAGTCACAATCTTTGCTCATTGCAGATCTGTTTTAAAATTCAAGTACGGTGAAAAAGCTGGTTTCTTTTTATATTCTGAGATCGCCACTATTAAATTCCTAATATGTAATCCAAGTGAAAGACTCCAAATTAACTTAAAATATGACTTTGAGCCCATTTCTGTAATAGCCAAGAGTAAGCTGTTCATCTTTCTTTGACTTTCCTAGAGTCAAAGTGGTTTGGGACTAAAATGGTTTGGGACTGTAATTCCCAAAATTTCATATCACGAATGACTTCAATTGTTGAAAAGTGGTGGCAACAGTCCTATGTAACAATACTTGAAGCTTCTCAAAGCGTGAAGCTTTTCTTTCAAATAGATTTCAGGATTATCTGTCTTCTGATTTGTCTGACTTGTGCCAGCCATGGAAGGGTTGTGCTTTAAAAACATCTTTCGCTACCGCTTAATCTCTCCAGAGAAGCAGAATGGTTCAAAAGCTTTGTGTTGTCATACAGTGTTCACTTTGCTACATCCTGTTGCAACCTTCTCTAGTTATTATTTATCACATCAAAAGAAAGTAATTTAAAGGGATGATTTTACCCAGGGTAGAGAACAAAGCATAGAGATTCAAGAGCTGTGTGTCTCCAAAGAAATAAAGTTGTATAAACCGAATATTTGTGGACGATTAATGCTGTGCCAAAGGAGAGGGTGCTTTTCACCAAAGCTGTCATTATTCCTGCTTACTTTTCCTAACTTCTAGAAGCAAGACCAGTGAACAAAGATGGGCCTACATTTCCTTTGATTTTACAATATAAAATTGTCTGGCGTCATGGTGGTCCACTTAGAATGAAGGCAGGAAACATTCTCAACTATTTTGGGGGAAAATAATGGATGGAAAAGAATTACTGGTCTTTTATGACCCATTTCTCCAGATTTTTACAGTTTTATGTTTTACATCATCTCTCTTCCAACACCTATCAAGTTCAGCCTCTCATAACTTTCAAATTAGTCTGTTTTTCCCCTTGCACCATTGCTTGTGTTTTATAATGTCTGATCTAGAGATCTTGTCTAAGTTCTACTTTTTTCTATACTGTAATTGAATCATAGTGTGAACTTGAAATTTTCTCATGGTCATCATGGTCTTGATTTTCAAATTAAGGTAACATGCTCACTTAGAAAAGTAGAAAATTGTTCAGGAGGTTGTTAAATAAAGCTGTGAAACAGGGATATGGAAAGCTTTGAATAACAATGCAAAATGGCATCACTAAGAACATTTTCAAAGAACCATCTAAGAGAATAATAAAATAACCGAGTTGGAAAGGTTCTTGGAGGTCTTTTAGTCCACCCCACTGCTCAAGCAGGAGACCGTATTTCATTTTCGATAAGTGACTGTCCAATCTCTTCTTTAAAATCTCCACATTCAGATTAACAAAGTTGGAAGGGACCTTGTAGGTTATCTAGTCCAACACACACACACACACACACACACACACACACACACACACAAACACAAGCGGGAGTTCCTACACCATTTCAGACAAATGGCAGTCCAATCTCTTTTTGAAAGCCTCCAGTGATGAAGCTCCCACAACTTCCGAAGGCAAGCTGTTCCATCAGTTGATTGTTCTCACTGTCAGAAAATTTCCCCTTATTTTCTTATTTCCAGGTTGAACCCTTGTTCTCTCCTTGTTCAGTTTCCATCCATAATTCCTTGTCTGACCTTCAGGTGCTTTGGAAAATAGCTTGAAACCCTCCTCTCTGTGGCAGCGCCTCAAATATTGGAACACTGCTATCATGTTTCCCCTGGTCCTTCTCTTCACTAGACTAGCCATGCCTAGTTCCTGTAACTGCTTTAGTCTGGAGTCCACTAATTATCCTGGTTGTTCTTCTCTGCATTTTTTCTAGAGTCTCAACATCTTTTTTATAGTGTGGTGACCAAAACTCCAGTGATGGAGCACCCCCAACTTCTAAAGACAAACCAAGTTCCACTTATTTCATGTATGTTCTGTCAGGAAATTTAGAACAATAAATCAGTAAAATGGCTTGTCTGAATCTAGCTTGAAATTTTTGAAATAATAATAATAATAATAATAATAATAATAATAATAATAATAATAATAATAATAATAATAATAATAATAATAATAATAATAATAATAATAATATAAATATAAATATAAATATAAATATAAATATAAATATAAATATAAATATAAATATAAATATAAATATAAATATAAATATAAATATAAATATAAATATAAATATAAATATAAATAATATAAATATAAATATAAATATAAATATAAATATAAATATAAATATAAATATAAATATAAATATAAATAATATAAATATAAATAAATATAAATATAAATATAAATTTATAACCCGCTCTCTCTCCCCGAAGGGACTTGAGGCGGGGCACAGGGAATTTAAAATACATATAAAAATACAAACATAGTACAATATAAAATAAAATTAAACTAACCCTGCGCTAAAATCCCATATAAAGCTAAAAAGTAATCATTAAAAACCCTAAAAACAGTTGATTATCCTAGGCTGGCCAAGCAGAAAAAGTGTGTTTTTAATTTTTGACGGAAGTAGCGGAGGTCCGTAGTTGTTCTAATATCGGGGGGAAGGTCGTTCCAGAGGGTCGGGCCCGCCACAGAGAAGGCCCTTCCCCTGGGCGTCGCCTGCTGGCACATTCTGCACATTCTATACAATCTTAAAAAATATAAAATGCAGTTCAACTCAGCCTGAAAAAAAACCGAAGCAAGAAGAGCTTCATAAAATCAATTCATGAACCCCGAACTATGGATCTTTTGTATATATTGCCTTCGAGCTGCGTAAACAAGAGCAAATGTACCCATTATTGCACTTCTGTACGTTTGGTTTATTTCCTGGAAGGAACTGAGGCTAGCTATAAATACATTTTCTCAGAAAGATCTAAATTTATTCCTATAATTTATTCATAGGGCAATCTTCTGAAGAAGTTGGAAAACAAATCCACATTTGCCCCAAAAGGCTAAACTTTTAATAAAATGAAGAAATAGAAATGTTTAGGCTGATAAAATTAACTTCATAACCATGGACATTCTGATTATCTTCCAAGCTTTGGAAATATTATTATCATTATTATATAAGGTTATCTTTTTGACTTTATTGAATTTATTTGAAGATTGCATTGCTTTGCCTGCATGACTTTTGTATATGGTCTAGAATCTCTGAGATTGAGGCAAGTTAGTACATTAAATAAAAATTATTTGGTTGATTATTTTAAAATGTCAAAAAACGTTCTGTAGCATTTTAAAGAGTAATCGTTTAGTGCTTCTGAACACATTAACAAGCAGTCAGTTGGTATTTTTGTGTTGAGAACGTATTTCTCAGAATTTTCAAAACTATGTATATAATGCATTATTCTGATTCTTTTTTTTATTGAATAGGAATAAAATGTAGCTTTGAGGAGGAAGTTAATGGCATTTAAAAATCTACTTTTGCTTCTTAATTGGAACTTTCTCTGCAATGCATGCTTTTAAATTTCTCCAATACATCTTTTTTTCAAATGTAAAAAGTTCCTCTTTTTTTCAAATGAGAAGTAGCCAGTTGCTAATACTTTCCAGTTTCTCTTTAATATAAAATTTCCTGCTATAAGAAATCTGCTGGGAACTTTGCAAATGGTGATCACAGGATCACAGGATGCTGCCACCATCATAAATACATGCCAGTTGCCAAGTACCCGAATTTTGATCACGTGACCATCAGGATACTATGAGAGTCGTAAATGTGAGGACTGGTTGTAAGTCACTGTTTCAAAGCTGTTGAAACTCTGAATGGTCACTAAATGAATGATTACAAGTCAAGGAGTACTGTATGACTAATTTTTTATTTTTATTTTATTGAATTTATACCCCGCCCTTCTCCAAACGGACCCAGGGCGGCGCACAGGCATATTAAAAAACATACAAACATATAAAACTTTTTTTTAAAAAAAACTTATTCAACTAAAAAACCTGTGCTAAAACCGAATTAAAATCCCCATTTAAAAAATAATAATATACTATCTCATAGTTTTCAGGATCCAATTTTCAGTATTCTTTGATGGAATTATGACTAATGTAGAAGGGAAAATGAGATATATATATAAATGTGTAAATATGCATAATGTAGGAAGCAGTGGTGGGATGCAACCGGTTTAACAACTAGTTTGGTGAATGCATTCTTTGCGCATGCATGCGCTTTGCACGTGCATGCATGCAAAGCATTTTATGACCGCGCCTGTGAGTAAAACAGCTGACACGCAGCAATCCACTGTGCCGTGTGAATTAGGTGAGTTAAAAATCAGGGAAATATACAACAGGAAAGTGCAGAGGCAGGTGGGCGGGGCCAAATGCTCACCAGAACTACCTGTTCACCCAAACTGGTCCGAACCGGCTGAATCCCACCCCTTGTAGAAAGGGAATCCTTGCTTAGAAATAAAATTTGGGACAAGCATTGGAAGGTCTTCAACTGACTGACCAGTTGCTACTACAATTCAGTTCATTACATGTGATTCCATCGTCCTATGTTAAATCTGTTCTTCAACAGTGATTTGTATGAGTATACTATGCCAGTCCAGCTAGCACAGTGGTAGTCAACCTGGTCCCTACCACCCACTAGTGGCCGTTCCAGCTTTCATGGTGGGCGGTAGGGATTTTATCCGATACTGAGGCACTTTCTTTTTAAAATTTAATTGACTTTAAAAAAAATTTCATAGCATTATTTAAAAACATTTTCATTAGGTTTCATAAAATCACCATTACTGTGGAACCTGTGGGTGGTTAGAAAATTTTATTAATAACAGAGATACAAAAGTGGGCGGTAGGTATAAAAAGGTTGACTACCCCTGAGCTAGCACATTATAGTTTATTTATTTTAAAAAAATAAGCAACACATTTATTTCTCCTATGGTATCTTAGGATAAAAAGAAGCACATTGGGCTGCATATGAGAGAAAGCCAGAGCATTATTTATATAATAACATATTTTTTCAGTTAATATACGGTACATACTTTACAGAGGTGGTATTCAGCCAGTTCTGACCGGTTCTTGCGAATCGATAGTGGAAATTTTGAGTAGTTCAGAGAACCAGCAAATATCACCTCTGGCTGGCCCTACCCCCATCTATTTCCTGCCTCCCGAATCCCAGCTGATTGGAGTCCCAGCTGATCGGCTTGGTCTTCTTCTGTTGCCCTGCATAGGAGAACGGAGCTGGAAAGCAGGTTAGTGGGAATGGGGATTTTACAGTATCCTTGCCCTGGAATGGGGTGGAAATGGAGATTTTGCAGTATCCTTCCCCCAGGAGTGGGGAGGGAATGGGGATTTTGCAGTATCTTTTCACTGCCACATCCACCAAGCCACACCATGCCCACCTTGCCATGCCCAAACAACTGGTAGTAAAAAATTTGAATTCCACCACTGATACTTTACATCAGGAGTCCCCAACCTTTGCAACTTTAAGTCTGAAGGACTTCAGCTCCTAGACGTCTCCAGCCAGCTTTGCTGGCTGGTGAAGTCTGGGAGCTGAAGTCCTTCAGACTTAAAGTTGCAAAGGTTGGAGACCCCTGCTTTACATAATGAAAAGAAAAATGAACCAGAATTGTGAATCAGTCCACTTTCACCGAAAGGTTATTTAGACAGAGAAGAAAAGCCACATCTTTGTATCCCTCTCTTATGAGATTAGACTGACCTGCAAGTATCACTTGGTTCTTCATTTAAAACTGTTAAGTTAATTGTGTGCTCCTGAAATGCCTATCTGAGTAGCCATCATAACTAGGAACACAAATTTATAGTACTGCCAGCTATTGCAGAATTACTGCCAACAGATTCCTTCATTCTGTCTATTTGTCAATCACAAAGGCATTGAACACCTTATGAGGCTTTGAATCCAACACTTGCCAACTATTAAGTTCTTTAGTTGTAATGTGCCTTTAGCTGAATTGGTTTCAAGACCAAGTGACCAAGTCCTGTTTGATAGTCCTACCCATCTCCTTCTTTTTAATGAAAGTAGATTTATCATTTCTGCCTGCTGTTGTTATTTCTCTAAATCACATCCAATTGTTTAGTCTACTGTTTTTTAAAGGTTAACACAATTTATTTATTTTAAATATTTGTAGCCTGCCACACTTTTATTGACTGGGGGCCGTGTACAGGAAAAAAAGAAACATCAAACAGTACAAAAATAAAATAACATCTTACTTTTTACTTCCCCTCCTTCCATCCACTATGAATTGTGTGTGTGTGTGTGTTCCAACATAACTCTGGAGCATCTTGAACAATTTCAATCAAACCTGGTACACAGATTATTTTCTCTCTGGAAACAAATACTGTGGGGGTAAGACACCCCTAACACCCTTCCGTGTATGTATTCTATTAAGATACAACCTGTTGTGCCTTAAAATGGCTTCTACCGTACCACCTTAAAATGGCTTCTACTGTACAGTGCTGTGGAGTTGCCATGATAACAACTTCACGGTACTCCACAAGGCGGCTCCCACTGGTAAGGGAAAAAATCCAACATTAGAAACTGTTCAGTTATAAAGAGAGTTGTTCCAGTGGTTGGAAAAAAGAGGTAGAGATTAAGAATGGCTCTGTGTGCCACCTGTGTCACAAATGCCATAAGTTCACCATCATTGGTATAGAGCTTTACAACTAAACTGAATAGGAAGTGAACCACTCTATTTATTGTGCAGGAGTTTCATTAGGCTAAGAAATACAGCTCAACTGTTTTCATCTACGCAGTTTTGAACTTAAGCTCTACAGCAGCTGAGAGCACGTAGAAGATCCCCAAACTAAAACTTCATTTCAACAACAGACTGTGAAGTGATTTGGCAGTTCTTTTTAATATAGAGACCAAATGCAATCCTGCAATCTCAGGGTGATATTTTATCCTCCTGGTTGTTTCTTTCTTTTCTAAAAAGCCTCTTTATTATGTTAGGACAAAACTATTTGGTGAAGTCAGCAATTTACCAATGTGACACTAATATTAATGTCTCGGCAAGTACCAGTGAATACATTATACATGCTAAATGATAGTCTTCTAAATCTTGATGGATTTCCCCCCCTCTCACCGTATTCAGTAACTTCTAACTTAAAACACATTTTCTGCAAAGGATTGGCAATGGAGGAGGGGGAGTTCCATTAGCAAAAAACCTTTCCAAAAGTACCTGCTAAACTCTTGCTAAAAAGAGGCACACTGAGCAACATTTTGGTCTGATGAAAAAGATGTTTCAAAGATTCCTTTCAACTTACAAAGGGAATTCTACATTCTTTCTAGGATGAGAAGTGGATAAAGCTTACTATTTTTCTTGAATTGGAGTATCTTGGGCATAACTTCTTGAAAGGAGGGTAGCTGTTTGTTATAGCTTGTATGGGCTGCATTATAGCAATTACAGTAATCCCTCGTTTTCCACGGCTTCATTTTCCGTGGATTCAGTGCTTCGCGGATTTTTTAAAAATACAAAAAAAATGCATTGGTAGGAGGCAAGCGCCCCCTAGTGGTTGCTTTAAACATGTACACCAATTCAAGTTTCCTAGCGAATCCTACCTCGCGGTTTTCACTTTTCGCGGAAGGTTGCGGTCCTGATTGACCGCGAAAAACGAGGGATTACTGTACTTCCAAGGGAGAAATGAAGGATGCTCTAACTAACTGTACACTAACTCTAGAGCAGGGATCTCCAACCCTGGCAACTTTAAGACTTGTGGACTTCAACTCCCAGAAGTCCACAAGTCTTAAAGTTGCCAAGCTTGGAGAACCCTGCTCTAGAGCCAGTTTGGTCTACTAGTTAAGGCAGGGGTGTCAAACTCACATCATCACGGTGGAGTCACATGATGTATCAGGATTTTTTTCCACCGCTAAACCAGGAGTGGGCATGGCCAGTGTGTGACACCTCCAACCCTCGGGCTGGGAGTTTGACAGCCCTGAGTTAAGGCATCGGATTAGAAACCAGGAGACTGTAAATTCTAGCCCTCCCTGGGGCATGATAGCTAGCTGGGGCTTTCTCGCTCAGCCCAACCCACTTCACAGAGTTGTTGTTATGTGCAAAATAGGAGGAGAAAAGAATATTAGGTATATTCACCATCCCAAGTTATTTATTTAAAAAATAATAAAGGTAGGATAATAAAAAAATAAATACTTATTTTCAGGTGAACTGTTCCTTGTACCAGTGTATTGCTACAAATCAACAAAACAAAATTGTACTTTTTTTTCTCTGTAGGTTTTTGACCTCTTTGAGCAACTTTCAAATGAGACTTCACACAATGTAAAATAAGGTAAAATAGAGTAAACTACTAAGCTATCTAGGACTTACTTGTTGATGTTAAGGCTTGAAACCTTCCCACTCCCTGATCAAAAAACCCAACCAGGGCCAATCTGTAAGTAACAGCCTGTCATTCATCGCCATCATGTGAAATTTACAGTTTGACTTAAGAACACCTGCAGGGTTACCTTCCTGGAGCCTATAATTACAGTGCCGAAGGTGGTGCCGAACTTGTGTTGGCGTGAAACAGCATGGAAGTGTAACCTTTCATTAGCACGAAAAAGAACAGAGCGCAGATTTGTAGCTGGCCCCTTTGAAGAAACAATTTGCTGAGAATGTGAGTGAAAGCCAAAGCAAAGTTTACTTGGCCAGCCTAAAAGGCCACTGATAAATATAGAGCTTAATGAAAAGATGAATATGCTAGAGAGCTGGCTCAGGAATTCTGGGAGTTGAATTCCACAAGTTTTAAAAGGGCCCCAATGGCTTACCCTTTGACTAAAACATACATACTTCATACTTCATCTAGAATAAGAACACCAGGGTTGGGAAGGGACCTTGGGTGTCTTTTTACAGAGGTGGCATAATTAAGGTGACCAGACATTCCGCTTTAGGCAGGACAATCATGCTTTCAAAGAATTAGTCCCGCCTCCCGCGGCCTCTTCAAAATGTCCTGCTTTTTGCCTGGGGCGGCAGCAGGCAGCGGGCACTCTGCACGTGCTCAGACAGAGGCACGGGGCGCGGGCAGGAAGCGGCGGGCTGGCGGGCAGGCGGAAGGGGAGGGCCGGCGAGGGAGGAGCCAGACAGGCAGCAGGCGGCGGAAGAAGAGGAGAGCCAGCTGGAGCCCATGCAGTCCTGAAGTTTGCGCTGCGCCGCCATGCACTGAGAGTGGCCGGCCGGAAGCCTCCTCGCCCAGCTCGTCCCGGGCACCCATGGCAGGAGGGGCAGCGGCGGGGGGCGGGCACACACGCCGGCACGGCACATGCCTGCGCAGAGGGCGTCGGGGCAGGGGCGCGCTCCCACCCGCCCCCGCGGGGCCCTCTTTAAAGGTAACGGTGGCGGCCTGGCCCGGCGGTGGTGAGAGCCGCTGGCTCAGGCAAGAAGGGGGAAGGCAGCCCGAGGCAGCCGCTTTCAGCTCAGCCCATGATAGGCTGACAGCAGCTATCTCGGGCCGCCTTCCCCCTCCTCGCCCCAGCCAGCGGTTCTCAGTGCTGCCGGGCCAGGCCGCTGCCTTTAAAGAGGGCCCCGCGGGGGCGGGTGGGAGCGCGCCCCTGCCCCGATGCCCTCTGCGCAGGCGCATGCCGTGCCGGAGTGTGCACCCACCCGCAGCCACACACACACACACACCCTGTCGACAGAGTCCCGCTTTGGGAGTTTGAAAATCTGCTCACCTTAGGCATAATGGTTAGAGTATAGTATTGCAGGCTACTTCTGCTGACTGCCCGCTGCCTGCAATTTGGCAGTTCAAATCTCACCAGGCTCAACTTTGAGTCAGCCTGACCAGCTTAATGTTAACTTATACTTCCATCCTTCCGAGGTGAATAAAATGAGGACCCAGATTGTTGGGAGCAATAGATTGATTCTGTAAACCACTTAGAGAGGGCTGTAAAGTACTGTTAAGCAGTATGTAAGTCTAAGTGCTGCTGCTATTTAAAAGAATAAAAACAGATCTCCCCATCAAGATATAGTTAAAAGATGAGGAGGGAGGGAACAGGATGCATGGGGGTGGAGGGAGAATGTGGGGCTGCCTCTTAATTCAACAACCACTTCCAATATGGTGTTTCCTTGTTAGGGCCCCTCCAGGCCATAAAATGCAGTCTAAATAAATGGGAAAAGACCATTTCTGTTTCTAACATTTTTTTTCTTAACGTTTTCTCCTTTTTTTCCTTAAGTTTTTTTTGTACTTCACAGATGGAGGTTGTCATGACAACATAACACATGTTTACACTGACGGTGATGTTATTTCATTTTTCCTTTGGGCTGCAGCACAATATAGTCACCCTTTGAGACTTGCTGCAATAGGCATGCCTTTTCTGAACAAGTAGACCATCTTTCCAAAGCAAATGATAATAAATTGGGATTATCAACCTTTTTCTCCCCCCACTTACAATGTGGTCTTGTGGTCCATGGGAAAAGGGTTTTTTTTTCCCCTCACAAAGTTGCAGTGGCCAGTTTTTTTTAAAAAAGTGACTGCAATTGCCATCATTTAAACATTTGAACCAGGAAACTGCAATGAGAAAATACATGCTTTGTATGCAAAACATTCCACATATTTCTGCTTGGGATGTACATAAATAAATATAAATAAATATGTGTAAATATGTAACCTTAACATCCTCAAAACCCCAACGTTAACCTTAAACTGTCTAGCGTTGACCTCACCCCATTCCTAAAAGGACTGTAAGAAGCGTGCATAAGCGCACCAGTGTGCCTACCATCCCTGTCCTACTGTCCCCATTTATTCATACCCATTTCCTGTGTTCTTATTCATGTTTATTCCTATTCCTGTTATTTTGTACATGAGTGACAAACTAACTAACTAAATAAAAATATTAGATCAGAATGAATTCTAAAACTGCAAATATAAACAGGAGGCTTCAAAAATATGTAAAGATATATTTCTCTCCGAGGTGCTATTTTTTAAAGATGGGACCAGAATTTCCATTGCTAAGCAAGGTTATTGTTAAGAGATTCATGCCCAATTTTATGATATATATCGGTATCTATTCATATATCTATATCTATAACTATAATTATCCATATCCACATCCACCCACCCATCCATGGTGGGTTCCTACCAGTTCAGACCAGTTTGGCTGAACCAGTAATGGTATGGCAGCCTGGGTCACTGGAACCAGCAGCAACGCAGGCCTGCCACGCCCCCAAACCGGTTTCCCAGTCACTTCTGCCATCGCTGGCATGTTTCTGCACATACACAGTACAGTTTTCAGTCAAATGTGCATGCACAGCAACACGCAGCGGGTGGGTGGGTGGGTGAAGCAAGCAGCGCATGCGCAAAACGCCCTCTCAGCGAATCAGTAGTAAACTGGTAAGGAACCCACCACTCCATCCATCATCCATCCATCTACCTATCACCACAGTTGTCAAGTGAAACATGCAGTTGTTAAGTGAACTTCCCCCCACTGACTTTGCTTGTCAGAACCCAGGTGGGAAAGTCTCAAATGGCAATCACATGACCCCATTGTAATGCATGCCAGGTTGCTAGGTACTCAAATTTTGAACTTGAGACAATGGAGACACTGTGAAGGTTATAAGTGTGAGAACCAATTGTAAGCCACTTTTTTTCAGAGTCACTGTCACTTTGAATGGTCACTCAACAAATGGTTAGAAATTGAAGATTATTTGTAACGAGCATCAGTTCTATGGTATTGAGAATTGTCTCCACGGGTGTGAGAGTTTTGTTAATGGATAGCAATTCCAAAGACAGTAATTCAGAGACTGTAAACAAGCAACTGCTGCATGTTGTATATCAGAGGTGGGTATTCAGCAGGTTCTGATCAGTTCTGGAGGACCAGTAGTGAAATTTTTGAGTAGTTCAGAGAACCAGTAAATACCACCTCTGACTGGCCCCGTCCCCATCTATTCTCTGCCTCCTGAGTCCCTGCTGATTGGGAGGGAATGGAGATTTTACAGTATCCTTCCCCTGTCAGGCTCACCAAGCCATGCCATGTCCACCAAGCCCCACCCACAGAACCAGTAGTAAAACATTTTGAATCCGACCACTATTGTACATGATTATATAAGTATCCAAAGAGAAATAATGATTTGAGAGGCAGAAACATAGGAAAAGAAGGCATTGGATTTGAACTCAAGGAAGATATGTAGTTAAGAACTTCTTTATCAGTCACAGATTATCAGCAGTTTGTAATTACTACTGTTCTTCAGTTACAGTACATATTTAATCTGGGTTGTATTGTGTCAACTCATCCCTAAGCAAGTTTAACAATAAGTACAAGAACTCCAATTGTGTGTTTTTCCTGTCACTTCTTCTGGCTTTATTTTTGAGGCTAAGTAAAGGGATTCCACTTGGTCTTTATAGCACTAAATATCCCAAACAAAATAGGACCAACATATCTCAGGAGGTCTCTTTTTCGATATGAACTTCCTCAGGAGTTGTCTTGACTATGTCTGCATCCTATCATTCATAGAAATGCATTTGTAGCAGAAGGAAGAAAAGGCCTTGTCACAGTTTTAAATGGTATAGTTTTGAATGGTTTTTTAGCAGGGATTTTAACAAGGTTTTAAGACAGGCTATTTATCATTTAATGTATTTTTAAAGGTTTCTATGTTTTTTACTTGTGATTTTATTGTTGCCTGTACACCGCCCTGAGTCCCGGAAGGAAGAAGGGCGGTATAGAAATTTAATAATAATAATAATAATAAAATTTAATTTGTTGACCGCTCCCTCTCCCCGAAGGGACTCGGAGCGGTGCACAGGGCAAATAAAACAATAAATATACACACATAATAAAAACAGATTAAATGATATCCCTGCGCTAAAAATTCCCAGTTAAAAATTACTAAAATCCCCATCTAAAATTATTAACAACCCCATAGAAGGGAGACTACCCTAGGCCGGCCAAGCAGAACAGATATGTTTTTAGTTTTAGACGGAAGGAGCGGAGGTCCGTGGTTGTTCTAATGTCGGGGGGAAGGTCGTTCCAGAGGGCTGGGCCCGCCACAGAGAGAGCCCTTCCCCTGGGCGTCGCCCGCTGACAAAGTCTAGTGGACGGCACCCGGAGAAGTCCCTCTCTGTGTGAGCGAATAGGCCGTGTGGAAGTATGAGGCAGGATCCGATCCCGCAAATAGCTAGGGATCATTGTTAAACAACAATAACAACAACTACTATTACTACTACTACTACTACTACTACTGTTGTTGTTGTTGTTGTTGTTGTTGTTGTTGCACATACACCCCAGAATACTCTCCTTGTTTTCAAAATACATTTTAAGGAAGTGATTGGATTTTTTGGGGGGGTTAGAGTTGGTTTTTTTAATCAATTGAATATCACACACAAAGAACTATTTTAATATTGTTGAGTTGTGATATGTCAATAGTGATTTTTATTGTTGAAATTATAGAGATGGGCAGCCATATAAATGTAATTAGTAAATAAATAAAGGGATAGTGGCTCAGTGGCTTAATGACTGTGGGGATGGTCTCAGCTCCAGTGATTTGAGCCCAAGCACTGTGTGGCAGGGTGGGGTCCTGTCACTCACCTCAGTTTCTGTCCACCTAATATTCTATGCAAGCAGATATTAGGTACCACTTTGGTAGGGAGATGAGCTGGTGCTCTATGGATGCAGTCAGATTCGTGATGGCTCTGAACCTTCCCAATTGCGATGCCCTTTTGCAAGGCAGTCCTGAAAAGTGGGGGAGGGCTTGGGTGACACTACAGAAAGAGCCGCTCACCTCTACCCATCTCTAGTGGGTAGTCAGTTTGCCCTCCTGTGGCACACTTTGGGAAATGCACAAGTGTGTCCTATAACAGGGCTGGTACCTTGGCAAGCCAAATTATTACTCTGCAATAGCATTGTACTCTCCTGCCTACTGTAACAATGCCACGTACCAATAATAGTAGTAGTAATAACAACAACAATAACAAATAACATAAACTGTCCTTAATTATAAATGAACATCAAGATAAATGAGACTGCTCCGGGTGCCGTCCACTAGACTTTGTCAGCGGGCGACGCCCAGGAGAAGGGCCTTCTCTGTGGCGGGCCCAGCCCTCTGGAACGACCTTCCCCCCGACATTAGAACAACTATGGACCTCCGCTCCTTCCGTCAGAAATTAAAAACTCACTTTTTCTGCTTGGCCGGCCTAGGTTAGTCTCTGCCCAGGGATTAGGGATTGTTAATTTTAAATGGGAATTTTAGTGCAGGGATAGTCAAATTTAATTTGTTTTTATTGTATTTATTGTATTCATGTATATATTTTATGCTGTTTTATTCCTCCCTGTACACCGCTCCGAGTCCCCTAGGGGAGAGGACGCGGTTATACAAATAAATATTCGATATTCGATATTCGATAAAAAAATAAATATGTAACCTTCTCAGATACCATATGAGGTATATACGATTGCAATAAATACCTAGAGCATATATCACTCCTGTCAGAGTTTGTTGCATAAATTCAAACCCAGAAGCACACACAGATAACTGATGCAGCAGGATTCATTAACTTCTTTATAAACATAAGAATAGATGAATACATGTGCAATACCAACAGGTGGTTCCTCCAAGTAAACACAAGGCAGGAGAGGTACAGGCAAAAACAAGCAGTTAGTTTCATTTCAGCAGACAAGCCCAGACAGACTGCTTAAGTTTCTGTTTCAATTCTTTGCACAGACTCAGATCTGCTTATGCTCCCATTAACTGACTTAGTTGCTATGCCTATTCATTAGCTGACCTTGTTCCCATGTCTCTCCCAGTCATGAATATGTTAACAACTCCATAGCAGTATAGTTTGGGACAACAAATGGTTCCCTGAGAGATTCCATCCAACATTATTAGTGAAGCTCTCTGTTAAATAGGACAGGTTGATCCTGGTGTCACAAACAAGAACAGCTCAATAAGAACAATTAAAAACACAACAAAAGAGTAAGTCTAGCTGCTGAAAATACCAACTCACATTATTCTGTTGACAACACAGGCATTAACATTATTTTTAATATTCATAATGAACTAGGGAATGAATATATTGATTTGTTTTTTTCCAAGGTTTTCATTCAATTGTTTTGGTGCCAACATACCGAAATTTTCAAGGTCAACTGAATTTAATTCTGTAGGGTTGGAGAAGGTAGAACAATGTAAAGTGGATGACCTTTGGATCACTGTGGATAAAAGATTAATTATGTGCTTTCCAAATATATATCCTGCACTTTGCTTTAAGCTCTTATATTAAATTATAACTCTTAAGCCAAGGTATCTTACATTGTCTAAATCATTTGGAGAATTCTTCCATTGAGCTAATGAAGTATTACTTCACTGTCAATCTGCCAAATCTTCTAGCAATTAGTTTGATTCATTAGCAGTATAACTGTAAAACCATGACACTTAGAGCTGAGTGAACAGGATGATCTGTTATGACATCTGGATTTATGGCTTTTTTTCTTCTTCTTCAGCTGAACATAGTCTGATCTTTGTCTTTCTCATCATCTCAAGCCTGAAAGATAAAGCATAGATCTTGGGTTGGCTTTACAATTTAATGTGATTCAATGTGATTCATTCAATACCCCGAATGAGATTTATTTTTAACTTGCTAAAAATGCAATACAGCAGGTTATGGTTGCCCTTCTCGTGTGAGGTTCCTTAACCTCAATTCTGGGACTGACATAAGTAAAGCACCATGGATTTTACCATGTCTATGAAAACATTCCTCCCCCATTCAGTTAACACTTTGTTTCGCTTACTAATAATGAATGGATAATGCAACCAGCAATTTCACCAATAGCCGGCCTAGCGTAACCTCTGCAATTGACTATTTTAGACAATTTTAAATTTATGGGGATTTTAATTTGGTTTTAGCACAGGACAGTTATTAAATAAGTTTTTTAAATTTTTTATTGAATTTGTATGTATTTTAAAATTCCTGTGCGCCGCCCTGGGTCCGTTTGGAGAAGGGCGGGGTATAAATTTAATAAAATAAATAAAATAAATAAATAAATAAATAAATAAGAAAAGCAAACTTAAAATTACATTGCACAAAGAATGGAATAAAGAAGATAGTTAATATGAAAGTCGTGTTCTCAGAAATGTTTTCCTTTTAGTATTTTCTCCACTGTTATTAAAGTGACTTTAATAACAATAACAGCAGCAGCAGCAGCAACAACAACAATAATAATAACAATAACAAATGAAGTGTATTTGCATTTGATAATTGGGTGCTAGAATAGAGTCTTGGGGATGTGGTGGCTCAGTGGCTAAGTTGCTGAGCTTGTCGATCAGAAAGGTTGTCAGTTTAAATGGTGGTTTGAATCCCTAGCACCACAAAACAGAGTGAGCTCCCATTACGTTTCCCAGTTTCTGCCAATCTAGCAGTTTGAAAGCATGTAAAAATGCAAGTAGAAAAATAGGGACCACCTTTGGTGGGAAGGTAACAGCGTTCCGTGCACCTTCGGCGGTTAGTCATGTTGGTCACATGACTCTGGAGATGTCACCGCTTCCATTGAAAGGGAGATGAGCACTGCCTCCTAGAGTCAGGAACAACTAGCACATATGTGCTAGGGGAACCTTTACATTTTTATAGAATCTCAGCCAGTGGCAGAACTTCACCAAACCTATCTAGGTTCTGAAGCAAAGCAAGATGGACCTAGGTAATATCTGGATGCAAGACTACTGGGAAATTCCAAGACTATATATTTCACTGAGAAGTAAAGTCATACCCTAAAAGCCAATGGTAAATTGACTCACACACCCTGTCAAAGAAATTGTAAATATGTGGTCATCAAAAGTCAAGCTTCATTCAAGAGCATCTGCACCTTTTCTGCTGCAGATATTTGGGGAAATAAAGCTCTGACAGGAAAATCAATCCCTCTCTTTTAGCTAGCTAGACTCAGTGTTGGTTGCCTAGTTGAGTTTGGTAGCAAATATATACAACTTCTGATATAGGCTGAAAATAAACTCTCCTGCCTTTTCCATTACCTGTCCCTTTTTTTGCCTTTAGTTTCTAAACAAAATAGTAGTAATGGTAGAAAGCTAAGCATTAGCCCTTATGAGGAGAACGTGTCCTGCAGTGATGGGATTCAAATAATTTAACAACCAGTTCTCTGCCCTAATGACCAGCTGAGTAGGCATGGCTCAGTGGTCATGTGACCGTGTGGACATGGCGAACTCAATGTCACTCACATCAATGGGCGCTTCACCTTAGCTGTTCCAATGTAATAAGGGTTAACCAGAGAGGCAGTTTCTGTAAGCAGGGGAAATAAAGATTAGGCTAGAAACAACACCAGAATGTTTCCTTCCTGTCTTTCTTACAGGATTAGCCCTGTAAAGTGGGGGGGGGGGGGATCAAAAGAAGATTTCTTCCAACAACCGGTTCTCCAAACTGCTTAGAAAGTTAACAACCGGTTCTCCCAGATAGGTGCAAACTGGCTGAATCCCACCACTGGTCTGCTATCTTGTTTAGAGAAAATAATTATTGGCTAGACAACGTAAGTCAAACCGTAGCACTCTGTATATCCTGTATCTTCAAAGTCCTTTTTTTTTCATCCTTTGGGTGTAGCAGAGAAAAACATTGTCTGCATGATTCTAATATTTATATGTATGGAGACATCACAGTAGCTAAGCATCTTTTCCAAGGTCTTCATTGCTACCTAATTAAGTGCTAGCCTGCGGCGTATTTCTTGACTGCTCATTTCTCTATTGTTGATGGTCAACTCTAAAGGGCAGAAACTATCCATCACATCAATATCTTCATTGACTGTTCTAAGGTGCATTGATGTACCTATTGTCCTTAGTTTATCATTTCAATCCCATTTTTTTCATTATACCCTTTGACTTTCATTATTTTAGCTTCCAGGTCATTTGCATTTTCAGTCCTTAGTGTCATCAGTTTAGTGCAAGCATCTTAATAATAATAATAGTTTTATTTATAACCCGCTCTCTCTCCCCGAGGGGACTCGAGGCGGGGCACAGGGAATTAAAAAACAGTTAAAAACAGGCAAAATACAAACATAAAAACAATAAATATAAAATTAAAAGGCAGATTAAATAATTATCCCTGCGCTAAAATCCCCCAATTAATTAAAAAGAGACTACCCTAGGCCGGCCAAGCGGAAAAGATGTGTTTTTAATTTTAGACGGAAGGAGCGGAGGTCCGTGGTTGTTCTAATGTCGGGGGGAAGGTCGTTCCAGAGGGCTGGGCCCGCCACAGAGAAGGCCCTTCCCCTGGGTGTCACCCGCTGACAAAGTCTAGTGGACGGCACCCGGAGAAGTCCCTCTCTGTGGGAGCGAATCGGCCGTGAGGATGTATGGGGCAGGATCCGATCCCGCAGATAGCTAGGTCTTCCTTCCACTTGAAACCATACCCATCTTCTTCCAATCTATCTTCCTTCTGCATATATTCAACATATAGTTTGAATAAATAAGGAGGGAGTACATGTTTGTTTATTCAATTTATAGAGCCTCATCTCACTCCCTTGCTGACCTAGAGCTAAGCTTCACTAAGTTTCCTCGACACTATAATGTCAGGTTCTAAAAATCAAGAAAGATGCCCAGGGGTGCTTCTAAGCAGTTTCCCTTATTGTTCCTCACATACAGACAGAAATCTTTCCAAACTAATGCAAGCACTTGCATTATTCAATATATATTCCAAGAACTCCTACAAGTTCTTGGAATATATATTGAATAATGCAAGTACTTGGCAGGAGCACTAGGAAAGAGTTATCTTCATGATTCTCTTTCTCCAACCAAACTATCGAAATCTCACTGTCTCTTGGTCCTCTGGAATACAGCCGCCCCCCTTCCTGCCCTGGTTATAAGTTTCACATGAGGACTACGTTCTATTCTGGGATCTCCACATTCCTAAGGACATCCCATCACCTGACATGGTTGAAAAAGAGGCTTTTATATAATTAGTGAAGCAGCATGCATTAGCAATTACATTTCGAATTCATCAGCCTTTTGTAAATATGAACATCTGGCATCTCCCTTCCCTTATAGGGCTATTAGGTGTGTTAGAGGATAGTAAGAATTATTTTGCTTAGTATGTGAATTTAAAGACATTGTATTAATTAGAGAGCCCTGAGTTTAGCCTTAAGGAAATTGGCATTCTCTCTCAACACAGAGAATAAATGTAATTTGATTTAATTTTCAACCAAATCAAGAGGGTTTTTTTTGTTCTAGTTCCACCTTCTGATGGAAATTTAAGCCCAGGAAATTACTCAAAAGGGGGAAAAAAGAGGTCCTTATTCTTAGAAAAGTGAAGCACCTGATGTAATTGGTGTTATATAGCAGAGGTCAGCAACCTGCAGCTCTGGAGCCACATGTGGCTCTTTCATCCCTCTGCTGCTGCTCCCTGTTACTCAAAATATGTGTCACAACTACCAATGTGTGACACTTGCCAGCATGTGATTTATTGAGCCAACCATGGAAAAATCCAATAAAAGTTCCAGAAGAAAACAGAATGTTTAATTCAACTACATATGCTAGTTTTGTGGCCACTCAGACACCGGAAGGGTTTTGTGGCTCCCGGTATTCTTTTTTGTGGGAAGCGGGTCCAAATGGCCCTTTGAGTGTTTAAGGTAGCTGACCCCTGCTATACAGGAATAGATAAGAGTCCTTCTCCAATACCTCTAAAAGGGACAGTTTACAAAGACATCTTTATTCCTCAAAAGTAGCCACTAGAAATGGGAAATACATACTTCAAATAATTTATCATTGATGTTGGATGACTTTTTCCCCCCTTCCTCAGAGTACCATAATCTTTGGCCATAGCTGTCAAGGTATCTGGATTTATTGGTTTGTGTTGCTTCTATTACTTTAGAAAGAAGACTATAGATAGGAAAAGCTAAGAGATGTTAAGGTATCTCAAATTATATTACGATAGGTAAGCATTATTCTTTGTTCTTTCTCTATTCTTTATTGGCCAAATGGACACAAGAAATTAGTCTCGAGTGCATAAGGTCTCAGTGTAGATACAAGCAACAAAGTGATAAATCATAAATCATAAGATACAACCAAAAGTGATAATCATAAGATACCAATAGAAGTAGGTAATAGGAAAGATGAAAAGGATAGAACAGCCCTGCTACATGGTTAGATATCCTTAGGCATAAGAAAGACTGCAACATCCTTTGGGTAAATGCATGTCAAAATTGGAGAGTTGTTGGAGGAATTGAGATCGACACTCCAACTTTAACATTTGATACACTTACACAGTACATTTGTTTTTCTTATGAGATGCATTTTAGTAGTCTACACAACTGTTTGTGCGAATTTATGCAAACTGAATGGCAAACCCCAGTGTAGTCTAGTTCAGGGGTCCCTAACCCCCGGTCCGCGGACCAGTGCTGGTCCGCAGCTTCATAGGAACCAGGCCGCAGGGCCGGCGAGGAGGAGGGAGCAGCCCCCTGGGCAGAGGATGGGCGAGCGCGCCTCCACCACCTCCTTCCGACGGCCACCGCAGCACACTGAATTTTCCGGGGCTTCCTGGAGGGGCCAGCATGTCGACTGGGGAGGTTATCCCGCAGCGGGCGGGCGAAGGACCCAAGCTGCGTGCCGCCAAAGCCATCCGGGCGCTGCACACCCAGCCCCGGACAGCTTCGGCAGCACGCAGCTTGGGTCCTTCGCCCGCCCGCTGCGGGATAACCTCCCCAGTCGACATGCTAGCCGCTCCAGGAAGCCCTGGAAAGTGCAGTGCGCCGCGGTGGCCGTCGGAAGGAGGCGGTGGAGGCGCGCTCGCCCATCCTCTGCCCAGGGCGCTGCTCCCTCCTCCTCGCCTGCACTAGCCGCAGCTTGGGTCCTCCGTTCGCTCGCTGCGGGATAACCTCCGGAACCGACATGCTGACCCCTCTGCTGCTTCCCCGGGTGGAGGGAGGGAGAGAATGGCAGACGCACAGAGAGGCAGACTTAGAGAGACAGAAAGAGAGAGAGAGGGAAACAGACACACACACAGACACACACACACACAGAGAGAGTGACAGATGGGTGGGGGGGAGGAGAGAGAGAGAGAGAGAGAGACAGACAGACAGACAGACAGACAGACAGACAGACAGACAGACAAAAAAACAGAAAGAGAAAGAAAGAAAAATAGGGGGGAAAAGATGAATGGAGGGCGGGAGGGAGGGAGTGAAGGAAAGAAGGGGGAGGGAGGAGGAAGGGAGGAGTGAAAGAAGGAAGGAAAGAAAGAAAGAAAGAAAGAAAAAGAAAGAGGGATGGAGGGTAGGAGGGAAGAAGGAAAGAAGGGAGGAAGGGGGAGGAAGGCAATGGAAGGAAGGAAAGGAATGGAAAGGAAAGGAAAGGAAAGGAAAAGAAAGGAAAGGAAAGGAAAGGAAAGGAAGAAATCTATTTTCCTATTTCCTTCCACCTCAAGCTACCTGTTTGGTTAACCAGGTTAAAGATCAATTTTTCTCCCAGTGGTTATTTCAAAGGAATCACATCCTCTGAGTCATTTCCTGGATTCAAACCAGCATCCCAAAGAGTCATGGGCTGCCTTTATATATAACGAGTGCCCATAAATCCATTTTTACCATCTTCAGAAGACCAAAGACCAGCCAGAAATGGAAGAAAGAAAGAAAGAAAGAAAGAAAGAAAGAAAGAAAGAAAGAAAGAAAGAAAGAAAGAAAGAAAGAAAGAAAGAAAGAAAGAAAGAAAGAACTTATGACCACAATTGAGCCCAAAATTTTGGTTGCTAAGCAAGACTGTTAAGTGAGTTTCACCACATTTTCCAAGTTGGCCACGGGTCACATGACAACTGAGCCACTCCCACAAAAAAGGCCACACCTTTTGGTTCTCAAAAGAAATTTCAGTAGTGGTACTGTTGATATTTGGCTCTATTGACTAATAAGTTTGCCCACCACTGCCCTAGACGGCCAAGTGAGCCAACTCCCCCCCCCACGTGTGCATGCGGTGCCTGTTCCCCCCTCCCCCCCTCCTCCTCTAGGCCAGCCGGTCCGCAGAATTTTCTTTAAAATGAAACCGGTCCCTGGTGCAAAAAAGGTTGGGGACCCCTGGTCTAGTTGACACATACATTTTGGAAAAAGATAAAAAGTGTCAAAAAGTGAGTTGAACATATATATTTTTTGCCACTTAGTTTTAAGTATGAAACATTATAAATAGATAATATGCCAAGACAAAAACAAGATGTTGAGAGAAACTGGAATGACCTCATCCATTTTTTGTTTTATTTCTTTATATTATCATTTACTGTCAGGCACAAAAAATCAGGAACACTTGCTGAGCTCAAAGCACTGAAGAGTTTATTATTGTTACCTATACATAAGAATCTGGTCAACTAACAGTTAAAGCCAAAATGGTGCTGGATAAGGGTCAATGGAAATCATGGAAGTCTGGACTCAGGTCTTTTGTATGAACATAAAGATTCTAAAGTGATGACTCATTTTACCCTGCCCTCTAGTTTAGCCTGCTCCTCTTCTACATTTACGGTTTTAATGCAGATTTCCAGATTCATTATGGAAAGTCTGGTTCTTTGAATAATCACAATTGTATGTTATAGATATGTCAGAAGAACTGATTATTTTTTTAAAGAAATAATAGTTTTAGATTTTGTTTTGCTTTTACTAGCAGCATGCAAATGCAGAAAAAAATTAATCATGAGATGGCAAAGAAATCTCTGTGTTGAGTTGATGTGTCACATTTAAAAAGTCTCCCTAAAGCAAGATTACATAAGTAAATACTTTTAAACAACAACAAATTTCTGTATTTTTAAATCTACTATCCTCTTCTGTGTTCTGGATGTGTTCTGGTTGTCCTAAAACTTAAAGTAAAAGGAGAACAGCAATGAGGAATTGAAAGCACTTGTGTAATAGCTCAGGATATCTAAAACAATCCATTCAGAAGAAGGTTAGAAGCAGTGGTGGGATTCAAATAATTTAACACAAATGGTTCTCTGCACAAATGATTTCTTCCAACAACCAGTTCACCAAACTGCTCAGAAAGTTAACAAGCGGTTCTCCTAAAGTGGGGCAAACTGGCTGAATCCCACCACTGGTTAGAAGTCATTATATTTCTTAACTTTAGGGATTTTCTCTTCTCTCTTTTTTAAATTCCTCACACTTTTATCTTCTTCTCTTTTCTTTTGATTTGTCTTTTATGAAGAATTCTTAATAAATAAATATAAGTAAGTCAATCAAAACTAATAGGAGTCTCCTATCTGCACTAGGGGTGGGTTGCTTCCAACATTACTGCCGGTTTAGTGTGCGCAAAAAGTTTGCATGCATAGAACCGAAAATCAAGATGGCAGTACCATAGGAGAACCGATTTGGGGGGGGGGGGTTGCAGGCCTGTCTCGCTGCCAGTTTCAGCGACCCAGGCCACCAAATCGCTACCGGTTTGGCCAAACCGGTCTGAACCAGTAGGAATCTGCACCTTGAAGCAAGAGCAATCTTAAAACATGATTCAGTTATATCAAGAAATGTTATGTCATAAATCATGGATGCAGGAGAGAGAAAAGAAACCCCATTGCAGCTCTCAATATGAAGAATTACAACTTTCACAGCTGCTCAAAAACCAACTCCTACTGGAAGTTTTCTTTGAAGCTCAGTAGGTTTTCCTTATCCTTAGTGTATGAAATTGCATACACACAAACACACACAGTGGGAGTTGCAGCTGACAAGGAGAAACTTTAAGCTAAGAATCACAGGACTTTTGAAATGACTTTGGCAGTATCAGAATCTATAAAGAAATTCAAAAAGATTCAGAAACCCATTGCCAATGTAGGGTTTTAGGGTCCTGATTGAGATTTTGCATATAAGCTTGGAAGATCTTGATCTGGCCAGGGAGGGCATTCAGGGAGAACACTGACTCCGGTTATTTTTTTATGATTTTTGTGATATTTATATGCATGTAGTTTATGAAGGGACGCAGTGGCTTAGATGCTGAGCTTGTTGATCAGAAAGGTCTACAGTTCAGCGATTCAAATTCCTAGCGCCACATAATGGAGTGAGCTCCCAGCTTCTGCCAACCTACCAGTTCAAAAGCAGGTAAAAGTGCAAGTAGAAAAAATAGGGACGACCTTTGGTGGGAACGTAATAGCGTTCCATGCACCTTCAGCATTTAGTCATGCCAGCCACATGACCATGGAGACATCTTCAGACAGCGGTGGCTCTTTGGCTTTGAAATGGACATGAGCACTGTCCCCTAGAGTTGGGAATGGCTAGCACACATGTGCAAGGGGAACCTTTACTTTTACCTTGGGTAGTCTCTTTTAAGGTTAGGGGTTTTAGGGGTAGTTTTAGTTTATGGGTTTTTAGCGCAGGATTAATTTAATTCATTTTTAATTTTGTATTCTGTCTGTGGTTTTAATTGTATTTTTAAGTGCCTGTGCCCCGCCTCGAGTCCCTCTGGGGAGAGAGAGCGGGATATAAAATTAAAAATTATTATTATTAAATTATTATTACCTTTAGTTTATAATTGAGGGCTAGTTTGATGTACTGGTTGATCTCTGAGAAATGGCCATCCAATCTCTCTTTAAAGACCTTCACTGAAGGAAAACCTACCATTTTATCTGGCAGCTTGTAGATGAACCACCTTCCTTGTGGTTTTAATCCATTGGTTCTTACACACTGGGGCAACATCTGTGTAACAGCCCTTCAGATATTATGTTTTCCCACAACTGATTTTCGAGTAGACTGATCATCCCAATATTATTAAATATTAAATATGATATGATAATAAATATAAAGGCCAGACAAGGAACATTGGATGGAAACTGATCAAGGAGAGATTCAACCTAGAAATAAGGAGAAATTTTCTGACAGCAAGAGCAATCGACCAATGGAACAGAAGTTGCCTCCAGAAGTTGTGAGAGCTTCATCACTGGAGGCTTTCAAAAAGAGACAGGACTGCCAGTTGTCAGAAATGGTGTAGGGGACTCCTGCTTGGGCGAGGGTGGTGGATTGGACTATCTTTTTAACATTATAAGCTGCCCAGAATTGCCCTGTGGTAATATGGGTGACTAATAATTTAAACAAACAAACAAACAAACAAACAAAAAAGCTATTGAGACCTAAGAATAAATAGTATTTCTGTTATTCTTATTTATCTGCCTCACAAACTCACAAATAGAAAATCATATATAAAATGTTTCCTTTCAACAACTATGAACTCTCAAGAAGATATTGGTCCCAAACCATTACTTTGAAACCAACTTTGACATCTACTACCTCTTAAAACAACTTGAGCCAATCAGGTGAGACTTTACGACAAGCAGAGAGGGTCTAAAGTGAAACAATGTTTTGAACCAAAGCAGGCATGAATAAAAATGTCCAAGGTGAACACCAATTTAATGCACTGGTGTCCGCATCCCCCAATAACAACATTCACAGGAGCTGTCATTCAGAAAAAGCAACCTCGTGTTTAACAGGAAACCAGGAAAACAGCTTCATTCAATATTCAAAGTTAGCATGTCATCAGGGAATTAATTGCCCCAGAGGGTGATTTTCAAGATTTCTAATTGGCACTCACTCGTGATTTTTGTTTTTCTCTGTCTCAGAGCATTATGAAGTGATACAAACTCTGAGCAGAGTTTGAATATGTGTGTGTGTGGGTGTTGGATATGAATATATGTGCATATATCTGAGGGAGGGTGGTATTTTTCTCTTTCTTCCAGATATGAACACTACAAAGATAGGAATGATCATCTGAAGGCCATTCTTTTTTTTTTTTTTTAATGGCAAATACTACAAACTTTGATTTCAAGTGATTCCTCGTGTGGCTAACTTTTCAGTTTGTCAAAATTAACATTCAGTGTTTTTTCTCTCTCTTTTTTTTTCTACTTCTATTGGCTCTCATTCTCTGCAAAGCCATTAAGAATAGCTAATAAAATAAATATACTTCAAAGTCTCATTAAATCATTTAATGCCACATTATTTTCTAATGAGTGTGACATTTCATTATTTCTAACACATCAAATGCTTCCTTTTCGAATCCTGCCTGTCTAAGAGGGAGGTATTAATAATTGCCCCAGCGTGTGATTGCACTAAAGTTGAATGTGGGAAGGTTAGGACAGAAATTAAACATCCCAGGCACAACCAGAAAATGTATCATGGTAAAAAGTTATAATGAAAGGGATCTTACCTATTGGCTTGAAATATAACACTTACACATTAGCATCAAAAGATGACCTAGGTTTTGAGGAAGAATTCCTGGAATGGATGTGTATGGGGTAGAACTGAATGATCAGTTTATACCAAAAAAATAATAATAGTCCATATATCTAACTGAGAGCAACCTTTGGTGTCAAAGCCGTATCTCCTCCACTATGAGGCAGGAAATGTGGACTTGGATAGGAAATTGCAAAAAGTGTATTATTACCATAGAATTCTAGTGTTGGGCATGGCCAACTATTTTATTGAGTCCAGTCCTTTGTGCAGTGCGGGAATCCAAATTAAAATATCCCAAACAGATGGTTGTCTAGCCTTTCCTTACACATAGCTAATAAAAGGGAGCCAGCCATATTTCTGGGTAATTGGCTCCACTGTGAAGCGGCTCTTACTGCCAGGAAGTGATTTCTCCATAAGAATCTGTTTTCCAGCTTGACTCCATTGTTATGGGTCCAATACTCTGCAATAATAGAGACTCGTTTCTGACCTCTTTTTACACCACATCCTTGCAGAAATTTTAAGACATCCCCTCTTTTTCTTCCCAAGGTTAAACCTGGCCAGGATTTTAATTTATCTTTGTAGGGCTTAGCTCCTAGCACCAGGGTGTAGCACTTGGAAATCACTCTCAGTTCCTCTGAATCCTTTGTTGTAGGAAAAATGGTCCTTTAAATAAAAAACAAACAAACAAATGAATAGTTTGGAGATAGTTGCAGAAACTACAGAGATCACTTAGCCCCTTGCTAAAAGAGCTGAAGAGCCCACCCACCCCCTCACCAAAGCAAGACTACAAATGATATACCTGCTGGTTTCTTACACAATAGAAACAAAGATAAAAGGAATGTTTCAAATTACAATATGAGTCTTACCTGGAATGCTTTGGATGAGCTATTAGAATGACCTCTCTGTTATTGTTCACACTACTACCACCACCACCACCACCACCACCACCACCACCACCACCACCACAACCACCACCACCACCACCACTACCACCACTGTGTTTCCATGAAAATAAGACAGGGTCTTATTTTCTTTTGAACTCCCTCCCCCCCCCCAAGAATAAGCTCTTGGCCTTATTTTCAGGGAAGTCTTATTATATTTGAGGTGCAGGAGGTGACAAGCATGGTCACATCATGGCTGCTGCTGTGTTGTGCATTGCTGAGCCTGCTGCTCTTTTTGAGGCAGCCATTAGCTTGACAGAAGGGGTGCTGTGGCTAGGGTTGCGGGAGCAGCCATTGGATAAGGGTGTGTGGGGTGCATGGGGCATGTTCCCCCAGTGGTGGGTTTCTGCAGGCTTGCACCTACTCGCGAGAGCTGGTTGGTGAAATTTAGAGAACCGGTGAGAGGGGGTTCCACCGGCGTACCTGGAAGTAAATCTGGCCCGCCACTGCCAGTGACCCAATGGGAAGGAAAGGAAAGGGAAGGAACAAAGGAAGGAAGGAAGGAAGGAAAGAAAGAAAGAAAGAAAGAAAGAAAGAAAGAAAGAAAGAAAGAAAGAAAGAAAGAAAGAATTTATCATCACAATTGAGTCCAAAATTTTGGTTGCTAAGCAAGAGCATTGTTAAATGAGTTTCACCACATTTTAAAAGGTGGCCACTCCCACCCTGTCACATGACTGCGAAGCCACGCCCACAAAATAGGCCACATCTACAGAGTAGGTTCTAAAAATTTTGAAACCCACCCCTGTGTTTCCCCCTCCCTTTCCCTCCTGGCTTTGCCTCCTCAGCTCATGTTGTTCGTGTGGCAAGCAAGCCAAAGAAATGGTGGAGACCGGCTGTGTATGCATTTATATATTTTCAGGGAGGGCTTATTTTCGGAGGAGGGCATGCGCTCAAAAGCCAGATTGGGCTTATTATCCAGGGAGGTCTTATTTTGGGGAAAACAGGGTGAATGTGGCAGGCCTGAAGATCAAATGCCCAAGATGCCCAGGCTTCCAGGCCTGATAGTTCATGTTCAGAGAGCCAGAAGGGACGCTGGAGGTCCCCCTGTTCAAGCAAGGGACCCTATACCATTTCAGACAAGTGACAGTCCAGTCTTTTCTTAAAAACCTCCAGTGATGAAGTACCCACAACTTCTGAAGTGAAGCTGTTCTACTGGTTAATTTTTCTCACTGTTAGGAAGTTTCTCCTTAGTGTTTCCCAACCTTGGCAAGTTTATGATGGGTGAACTTCAACTCCTAGTATCTCCCGGTCATCAGGTTGGCTGGGGAATTCTGGGGGTTGAACTTCACCCATCATAAACTTGCCAAAATTGAGAACCAATGCACTAGAGATCTCTATTTCAATGTCAATCATGGGGCTTCCCTTGAGGTGCACTCGAAAGCTACAGCTAGTCCAAAACGCAGCCGCGCGGGTGATTATGGGAGCCACCAGATGCTCCCACATAACACCGATCCTGCGCGAGCTGCATTGGCTTCCTGTGGCCTTTCGAGTGCGCTTCAAGGTTTTGACAACTATCTTTAAAGCGCTCCATGGCTCGGGGCCTAGTTATATGCGAGACCGCCTCCTGCCCCATACATCCCTTAGACTGATACGCTCCCACAGAGAGGGCCTTCTCAGGGTGCCGTCGGCCGGACAATGCCGACTGGCGACACCCAGGGGAAGAGCCTTCTCTGTGGCGGGTCCAGCCCTCTGGAATGACCTACCCCCTGAATTACGTACCATCACCGACCTCCGCCTCTTCCGCCAATGTCTTAAGACATATTTGTTTCAACAAGCCGGCCTAGCCTAACCTCCCATGGGGACTTTTAGGTAGTTTTAAATTGGGTTTTTAAAATTTGGTTTTAGCGCAGGATAGGATTATTTAATAGTTTTTTAATTATATTTATTGTATTTTGTATGTCTTTTAAATTTCCTGTGCGCCGCCCTGGGTCCTCTGTGGAGAAGGGCGGGATATAAATTTAAATAAATAAATAAATAAAATAAGATACAATAATTATTAGTATTATTTGTAGATAGCTGTTTTTATTCTGCTTAATACTGACACTAATTGTTTTTCCAATTGACTTTTTTTTTACAGCTGCTTATTTGCTAGTGTTATTATTATCCCAATTTATTAGAAGGCAAGCAAATTTGGCTGCAGGCAGAAGCAGTCAAGGATCCAAGAGACCAAAGCAAACATCTTGTTCTAATTATGTTCAAATTACAATAACAACAGCAGTTCAATTAGCCATTAAATGAAGCAGAAAGGGAAAATATATATTTTTCTCATAATGTAGCCTTTGGTTTGCCTTCTTAATTAGGAGCTGGACTGTTCCCAGAACCAGAAAACAACAGTAGCCGAAGGAAAATAAATAATACAACCTATTTGTCACTATGCACCTTTGTAAGCAGTGGTATAATATGGAGGGGAAAAAGAACCAAACTTGGGAAATAAATAGGAATTCTTTGCAGCCAGAATTTCCTCCCACAAAAATCCTCTTAGTAATGCATAAGCAAGCATAAGCAAGAGGTTTAATAACCCTTAATAATCAGATTGGTTAACCTTTATGTATTTGGCTTCTTTCCAGAAAATAAAATTATTGTGTTAGCCCTGCAGCTGGGAAAGGACAATTCACAAACCTGCAGTTTTGGCTAACTACGCTGGCAGCAAGAAATAAACTCACAATCTGTTGATATTTTGGCAGGAGCATCTTTTTTGCACCATAGAAACCGAGATCTTTGCCAAATAGACAGAGAAGGGGAGAAAGATGGAGGGAAGGTAGCAGCTTTATGCTTCTTTTCTCCTGAAACCTGGCATGGGCATTTATTTATTTTATTTTATCTGTTTTATCAAGCATGTATAAGATAACAGGTATAAGTATAAGCATGATTATGAATACATGAAATGGATACGAACAAATGGGGACATTAGGACAGGGACGGTAGGCACCTTGGTGCGCTTATACACGCCCCTTACAGACCTCTTAGGAATGGGGTGAGGTCAGCAGTAGACAATCTAAGGTTAAAGTTGTCGGGATTTGGGGAAGAAACCACAGAGTCAGGTAGTGCATTCCAGGCATTGACCACTCTGTTGCTGAAGTCGTATTTTCTATAATCAAATTTGGTACGGTTTACCTTAAGTTTGTATCTATTGCAGTGGTGGGTTCTGGGCAGTACTGGCCCGGTGCGGGTGTACCGGTGGCAGCTGGGAGCAGCGGCCACCATACTGGAATGGTGTTTCGGTGGGACCACCCGCCCGCGTACCTTACCTCTTTTTGAGGGAAACGGACCAATTGTGCATGGACGCACACGGTACGGCACTTGCGCGACCTCGCTAAGCAGCTGGGGCATCACAGGGTGGTTGTGTGTGCAAGTGTACACAGCATGTGTGCCCGAGGTTGACGTCCAGCCCCATTACAGCCTACCAGTTGTGATGGGATTTGGAATACACCACTGATCTATTGTGTGCTTGTGTACTGTTGTGGTTGAAGCTGAAGTAGCCATTGACAGGTAGAACATGTCATATATGTAGACATGTTTAAAATGGCCCCAGAACATAGGAATTTTCTATTTATTTATTCAATTTATATCCCGCCCTTCTCCGAATGGACCCAGAGCGGCGCACAGGAAAGTTAAAACAATATACAACAATACAAAAATACCAAAATACAAAATTTAAAAATCTATTAAATATGAAATCCTGCGCTAAAACCAATTAAAACCCCCCTTTTTAAAAACTATCTATACTAGTCCACAGTGGAGGCTATGAAAGGCCGGCTTGGTGAAATAAATGTGTTTTCAAACACTGGCGGAAGAGGCGGAGGTCAGTGATGGTACGAAGTTCAGGGGGTAGGTCGTTCCACAGGGCAGTTCCTGCCACAGAGAAGGCCCTTCCCCTGGGTGTCGCCAGCCGGCATTGTCCGGCCGACGGCACCCTGAGAAGGCCCTCTCTGTGGGAGCGTATCGGTCTGAGGGATGTATGGGGCAGGAGACGGTCTTGCATGTAACTAGGTCCCGAACCATGGAGCGCTTTGAAGATGGTCGTCAAAACCTTGAAGCGCACCCGAAAGGCCACAGGAAGCCAGTGCAGCTCGCGCAGGATTGGTGTTATATGGGAGCATCTAGGAGCTCCCGTAATCACCCACGCGGCTGCATTCTGCACTAACTGTAGCTTTCAAGTGCACCTCAAGGGAAGCCCCATGTAGAGAGCATTACAGTAGTTGAGTCGGGATGTCACGAGGGCCTGAGTGACTGTGTGAAGGGCAGCCCGGTCCAGTAAGGGGCGCAATTGGCGCATCAGGCGAACCTGATGAAACGCCCCCCTGGCCACGGCCGCCACATGGTCTTCCATGGACAGCCGGGAATCCAGGAGGACACCCAAATTGCGCGCCCTCTCCACGGGGGCCGGTGTTTCGCCCCCAATGGCCAGAGTTGGAGTAATCTGGCTGAACCGGGGTGCCGGAAACCACAGCCACTCAGTCTTGGACGGGTTGAGCTTGAGTTTGTTACTGCCCATCCAGAGCCGTACGGCTTCCAAACACCGGGACATCACCTCAACGGCATCGTTGGGGTGGTCTGGGGTGGATATGTACAACTGAGTATCGTCAGCGTACAGATGATATCCCACCCCAAAACCATGGATGATCTCACCCAGCCGCTTCATATATGTGTTGAATAGGAGGGGCGAGAGGACCGACCCCTGAGGGACCCCGCAGACGAGAGGCCTCGAGGCTGACCTCTGCCCCCCTGCCAACACATATTGCGACCGACCAGAGAGGTAGGACGAGAACCACCGCAAAACAGTGCCTCCCAGCCCCAACCCCCCCAATCGGTGCAATAGGATACCATGGTCGATGGTATCAAAAGCCGCTGAGAGGTCTAACAGGACTAGGATAGAGGAATATCCTCTATCCCGCACCCTCCAGAGATCATCAACCAACGCGACCAATGCCGTCTCGGTGCTGTGACCGGGTCGGAAGCCGGACTGGCGCGGGTCTAGATAATCAATTTCCTCCAGGTGTCGCGGAAACTGTTGGGCCACCACACTCTCAACAACCTTCGCTAAAAAGTGAAGGTTGGAGACAGGACGAAAGTTCTCTAATAATGCTGGATCCAGGGACGGCTTCTTGAGGAGGGGCCTTACTACCGCCTCTTTCAAGACGGCAGGCAAGGACCCCTCACTCAAAGATGCGTTGACAATGCCCTGGAGCCAGCCTCGTGTCGTCTCCCAGGATGCCAGTACAAGCCAGGAGGGACACGGGTCCAATAAACATGTGGTAGCTCTAAGTCTCTTTGACAACCTGTCCATATCCTGTCCATATAAGAAGCTGCCCAGAAATCTGTTTCCAGCTGCTTCTGAGGAACAAATTAGGAATTGCTATCCAAACTGCTGCCAGCTATAATAAACAGGTGACCTCTTGCCTAGGAAGTTAGACAACAGTGTTGGGTGATTCAGGGTCTCTGTGTTAAACTTTCTACAATGCCCAGAACAATGTTATATCCAGGGCATACTGGAAAATAAAATAGCTCATCTCAGATTGGACTCTGTGGAAGTCAAGAGTTGTTTTGACTTTGACTTTGTTCAGAGGGTTGCAATCTGTCCACAGATGCCAAGTGTCAACCTGTCCTGATAAGCCATCTGTTAACACTATTTCCACCATCTGCCAAATATGTCAGAGGTATATAGTGGCCGTAATTAGCTGACATGGTTAATCCTCATCATCCTTTTAGCCATTGTCTATTGACTACAGGATGAAGGCCTCTTCTGCATGTTTCCAACCAATATGGTCTGGAGCTTTCTTTTCCCAATTTTATCTGTAATACCTGATAATATTGTTGACCCATCTTGTTTCAGGTCTCTTTTGTGGACACTTTTTATCAAGCAGGATCCATTCTATGACCCCCTTGGTCTAGGTAAAGTTAAGGTAAAGGTTCCTCTTGCACATATGTTAGTCATTCCCAACTCTATGGGGCAGTGCTCATCTCCGTTTCAAAGCTGAAGAGCCAGCGCTGTCTGATGATGTCTCCAAGGTCATGTGGCCAGCATGACTAAATACCAAAGGCGCACAGAACACTGTTACCTTCCAAACGTGGTTTCTATTTTTTCTACTTGCATTTTTACATGCTTTCGAACTGCTAGGTTAGCAGACGCTGGGGCAAGTAACAGGAGCTCACACCGTTACGTGGCACTAGGGATTTGAACTGCTGAACTGCCAACCTTTCCCATCGACAAGCTCAGCATCTTAGCCACTGAGCCACCTTGGTCTACCTGCCATCAGTTGTCTTGCTATGTGATGAGCCCATTTCCATTTCAATTCTTTTATTCACTTGATGATATCATATATTTTTGTTTGTACTCTAATCCACGTGCAGGTCTTTCTATCTTCCGTGAAATGCCGGACATGTATCTTTCCATGGCTCTTTGTGCCATTCCTAGCTTTTGTATCAATTGTGAGGTTAGTGTCCATGTTTTACTAGCATATGTTAGAGCAGGTACCACACACTGATCAAAACATTCTCTCTTTGGACATAGAGGGAGGCTATTCTTGAAAATTATGTTTGGCTTGCCAAATGCCTGCCAGCCACATATCAACACACCATTCAATTTCCTTTCTTCCATTGAGATCCATTGGCCAAGATACATGTAGTGGTCTACTACGTCTATCACGACATGGTTAATAAAGATGTGCAAAGGTTTAATTTGGAGATTTGACTGGAAGCTAATTCAACCAAGTCTCTGAATAAAGCCAGCTCTACAAATCAAATAAAAAAGCCAAAACAAATTATTGAGCCAAATGCATTTGAATTAGTTTGGCAATCTGGATAACCTTTGTGGATGTTGTAATTTATACATTTAAACCAGGAAGCAGCTAAGAAGCAGCAAACTAGAAAACAGCTGTAGAAATTTCTACACCCTTCAGTCAGTACTTTATAACCTTTCATTTTCAAGAAACAGTGGTGGGATCCTGCCGGTTTAACAACCAGTTCGGTGATCGCAAAACTTACTTTCCATGTTACTTCTGGGGAGTAACACAGCTAAGGTGCGGCAATCTGCTCTCCTGCACAAATCAGCTGAGAGGAGATAGGTAAGTAAAGTGGAGGGGCGGGGCCCCCAGCTGATGGTTGGAACTACCAGTTCGTCCGAACCGGCTGAATCCCACCCCTGAACATACCTCTAAACCAGTATTTTTCAAACTTGGCAACTTTAAGATATGTGGACTTCAACTTCAGAATTCTTCAGCCAGCAGTGAAAAACACTGCTCTAAATCAAGCATAATGAAGTGCTTAGAGGAATAAATACAAGGTTTTGGAATAGCTTTCATAGTTCTCCACATCTGAACATTATTGAAAATCAGTAAGAAGAGCTCAGCCATGAAATACCTGCAGAAAGGCCCAGGAATACTCTTGAGCTAATATACTTCAGGGAAGGTTTGGTAAAAAATTAAAAGCAAGAACAGAAATATTCTTAGCTGCTTACAGGAAACTTTCAAAAGCTTATTTTTTGCCAAAGGGGATATTATGAAATGCTGAATGTATTTCTTTTTGTTTTATTAGCACTTAGCAAATGGGGATACTGTGGCTCAGTGGGTAAGATGCCGAGCTTGTTGATCGAAAGGTCGGCAGTTTGGCGGTTCAAGTCCCTAACGTCATGTAATGTAGTAAGCTTCCGTTACCTGTCCCAGCTTCTGCCAACCTAGCAGTTTGAAAGCAAGTAAAAATGAAAGTAGAAAAATAGGGGCCACCTTTGGTGGGAAGGTAACAGCATTTCGTGCGCCTTCGGTGTTTAGTCATGGCCACGGAGACATCTTCGGACAGTGCTGGCTCTTTGGCTTTAAAACAGAGATGACCACTCCCCCCTAGAGTTGGGAATGACTAGTACATCTGTACGAGGGGAACTTTTACCTTTAAACATCCACATAAATCCTAAGAATGCATTCAAATTTGCAGAAAGTTAGAAGTCTGTGTTTACTTCTGTTGACTTAAAATTAAAATATTCATTTTGATCAAGGAGGCTTAAACTCAAAGAAGAAAGAGCACCACAGCTCCTCTTAGTCTCTACTGCTATCTAAATGTGCTTTGCTTCAACTGAATCCTGTTTCTTCGATTCTGATATTTAGACTCTTAATCTTTATATCTCAACAGTACCTGAGATATAAAGTGCCTGAAGCTGTGCTTCTGAAGTTAGCTGTCCAAGTTTTCAACTCACTTGAAATTCAATATTTTCAAAAGCATCTCTTAATGCTTTGCTATCCAAACTTCACTGAAAGAGAGAAGATGGAGAGAACGTCTCCTCAGAGGAGAAAGAAGGACATGAAATGAGCATGAATACATTTCAACATTATATTGCTGCTTTCAATTCTCTTCATCCTGATTCAACTGATGCAGAGGAATTAGTTAAAGAAAAATGTTTCAACCTTTCCCATCCATACTTATTTATTTTATTTATTTATTTTATTTTATTCACATTTATATCCCGCCCTTCTCCACAAAGGACCCAGGGCGGCGCACAGGAATTTAAAAACATACAAAACGATAAATACAAAATTTAAAAACATATTAAATTACAATCCTATGCTAAAATCCAAATTAAAATCCCCAGTTTAAAAACTATCTAAAATAGCCCCGACGGGAGGTTAGGCTAGGCCGGCTTGCTGAAAGAGATGTGTCTTTAGACACTGGCGGAAGAGGTGGAGGTCCGAGATGGTACGCAATTCAGGGGGAAGGTCGTTCCAAAGGACATGGCCCGCCACAGAGAAGGCTCTTCCTCTGGGTGTCGCCAGACGGCATTGCCCGGCCGACGGCACCCTGAGAAGGCCCTCTCTGTGGGAGCGAATCAGCCGAAGGGATGTATGGGGCAGGAGACGGTCTCGCATATAACTAGGCCCCAAGCCATGGAGCGCTTTAAATACTTCCAAATAAAAGTGGATTGTGAAACCAATTTCAGCATATTTCTTTTAATTATAGAAAGTATGGCTGATTTCTAATATCCAGATGATGTCGATATGGTCAGGAAGTCATTTGGGTGTGTTCTTCAATTTGCCCCAGCTTCTAGACCCATGATAGCAAACCTATGGCACACGTGCCCAAAGTGGGCACACATGTCCTTCCCTGTTTGTCTTCTGGGTTTCTGTTGTGTGCGAAGATCACCTGTCCTTCATGTGTGCAGCAGTGCCAGAAACTGGCATGTGCACCAGCCAGCTGACCGTCGGGCGCATATGCATGCTAGAACCCAGAAGTTTTGTTTTTTCAGAGCATGATCCCTTTGTGCATGCAGCAGTGCCGAAAGCCACACCGGTCAGCTGATGGTCAGGTTGGCATGCATGTGATCCACAGTACTTCTTCCACAGGAATGAAAAGAGGAGAGCCATAATATTGTTACTTAACTACTGCTCACGGAGGTAATGATCCTGCAAGAAATCATTAGGACACATTGTCATTAAAGTAGAAGTTTATAAGCATGCTGCTAAATAATTAAATGACCCAGCTGCTGCAAAATAACGATTGCGCGCAAATATACCATTCTGCTTAACAATTTCGTATCAAAGCAGTCAGGGAACGGAGCCATGAGAAAGTCGTATAATTTTTTTCATTAGCTGGCTTTTGGTATCTGGGGGCCTACAATAATGAGAAGGGGAAGTGCCAGGAGCCTTCATTTAAAATACTGGAAAGTGATTTACTTTTTCCTGGAAGCAGACCACAAGGGATCATATTGCGATATTCCTAGGTATTTGAAAACAACTACAAAATTAGCATTTGCCCAAATGGCATTTCGGCGGAGAGGTTTTGCTTTTCAGGCCAATGAAATGTAAATTAGGGGGTTGCATTTTTAATTTTCCCCTTCTTGCCCTCACGGCATTTACTGGTAAGGAGGATCGCACAAGGCCAAAACTGTGCTTCAGATAAAGGCCATATTTTATTTATTTCTGATGCTCCTATGCAAGTTCACTGGAGATTTTAAGAAGAAGAGGGGAAAGGAATATCACAGAGTGTATAGATTATGCAATAATTGCCATAGATGGAAGCAAAACGTTCGTCACAGCTTGGTTCAAAGAGCAGCCACAGAATCACAAGGAAAAAGCCAGTTCTGGGATTTCTGCTTTTATGCAGACATATCTTGACTAAATGTTGCCTACTTACTGTAGTTCCCTTCTTTGGATTCTCTCATTTCTACTATGAATGCAAGTCACAGCTTAATAGAGTGATTCTTGATTTACAACCAGTGGTGGGTTTCAAATTTTTTAGAACCTACTCTGTAGGTGTGGCCTATTTTGTAGGTGTGGCTTGGCAGTCATGTGACAGGGTGGGAGTGGCCACCTTTTAAAATGTGGTGAAACTCATTTAACAACGCTCTTGCTTAGCAACCAAAATTTTGGACTCAATTGTGATGATAAATTATTTCTTTCTTTCTTTCTTTCTTTCTTTCTTTCTTTCTTTCTTTCTTTCTTTCTTTCTTTCTTTCTTCCCTTCCCTTCCCTTCTCTTCCCTTCCCATTGGGTCACTGGCAGCAGCGGGCCAGATTTACTTCCAGGTACGCCGGTGGAACCCCCTCTCACCGGTTCTCTAAATTTCACCAACCGGCTCTCGCGAGTAGGTGCGAGCCTGCAGAAACCCACCACTGTTTACAACCATACATCCAGTGAATGTTTGAAGTTACAATGGCACCAGTGGTGGGATACGACCGGTACATCCCAGTACCGGCGTACCAGTGCCTGCTGGGAGCACCAGGTACTATTCTAGTACGGCACTCTGGAGGGTCTGCTCGCCCACCTGTCCTCCTTACCAGTATTTGAGCCGATCGGGACTTCCATGCAGGGAGTGTATGGTGCCTGCGCGACACTACGCCGAGCAGCTGGAACATCGCGGGCAGTAAGTACACATTCACGTGATGCGCATGTGCATGTGGTGGACGCCCGGCCCCATTGTACTGTACCGGTTGCACGGGGATCCAGAACCCACCACTGAATAGCACTGACAAAAGTGACTTATGACCATTTTTCACATGATCATTGCAGCAGCCCCATCAGTGGTGGGATTCAACATTTTTTACTACTGGTTCTGTGGGTGTGACAGGGAAGGATACTGCAGAATCCTCATTCCCTCCCCACTCTCAAAATTTCTGCCACCGGTTCTACAGAACCTGTCGGAACTGGCTGAATACCACCTCTGATCCCCATGGTCATGTGATCAAAATTCAGAACCTTGGCAAGTGGCATGTATTTTTTTAATACGTTTTTATTGGGTTATGAAGTATTATAAAATACAAAATGCAAAAGCAAGTAAGAGCATAGGGAGAGGGAAGGGGAAAGGGCAAAGAAAAGGAAGGGTAGGAAAAGAAAAAGAAGCATTGACTTCCATCTCTGTCTGTTACAGTCAGTGGTGGGATTCAAAAATTTTTGATTACCCGTTCTGTGGGTGTGGCTTGGTGGGCGTGGCTTGGGCATGGCAGGGGAACGATACTGCAAAATCCCCATTCCCTTCCCACTCCTGGGGGAAGAATACTGTAAAATTTCCATTTCCACCCCACTCTAGGGAAAGGATACTGCAAAATCCTCGTTCCCTCCCCATCCCACTAACCTGTTTTCCAGCTCCATTCTCCTGTACATGGCAACAAAACAAGATCCAGCTGATCAACTGGGACTCTGATCAGCTGGGACTCAGGAGGCAGAGATAGATCAGGGGCGGGGCCAGTCAGAGATCGTATTTGCCAGTTCTCTGAACTACTCAAAATTTTTGCTACTGATTCGCCAGAACCGGTCAGAACCGGCTAAATACCATCTCTTGTTACAGTAGACTAAGGCATTAACAACAAATCACAACTTTTTGTTTTACCATATTAGTATGAACCAGTCATTTCTACAACCAGTCATTTCTGCAAAAATCTATCAGCCTAATCTGTAAAACTCAGAATCAAAGTTTCATTCTTTTCCACATCAAGCACAAAGTTCAGAAGCGGTTTCCATGTAGAAACAAAAGTATGTATGTTCTTGTCTTTAAGCAGAGAATTGGCATGTATTTATGACGGTTGCAATGTCGCACGGTATATGATCACTTTTTGCAACCTTTTGGCAATCAAAGTCAATGGAGAAGCCAGATTCAATTAACAACCACATTATTAACTTAACAGCTGCTGTTCACTTAACAACTGTGGCAAGAAAGGTCGCAAAATAGGACAAAATTCAATAAGCTTTGATCATGCTCTTGGTTAATGCTTATGTATTTGGTGTCAGGCCTGAAGCCATATTTTCTGCTGGATCTTAGGCCTGCCACACTATTATTCTACTATACATTTTCTATTGTGGGAAAATGGAAGCGGGGGATTGTACGGAGTTAGATGGTATGTAGTCATAACAAAATTATTTCTAGAATGCCAAGGTCATCCTTTGTCTCTGCAACTCTGCACCTGATCAGAACTAGATGGGTGGAAGCTGACAGCATGGCAGTGGGAGACTGGATCATGTGATGGAATTGTGGGGACAAAATCTGGAACTTTCAGCTGGGTGGGAAAACTGGGAAGCCTTCAGATTCAGGTTTTCCCAGATATGCCAACATGGCTCTCTTAATAAATTGGAACTTTGAGGAATACTTTGCCTTGGACTCTGATTTACTTTTGGATGCTATTTGGAACCCTGACATTTGGTTTATTTCCAGAAAATAAAATCATTGCGAACAACTGCCATTTAGTGTTACAAAGAGAATATATCCTGCATGTTTTAGCCAGATATCATTAAGTTTGATTGAAAGAGAATTTGCTTTCAAAATTTCTTTGTAAGGAAAAATGTGAAAACGGTATGGTAGGATGTCACTTGTACTAGTTATTTAGTTTTAGCACTCTACCCAGACCTCACATTTTCTTCTGAATTTCAAGGGAAGACTTTGAAATTATACTCGCTGGCTTTTTTTCAGGTTGAAAAGCTTGAGCAACTAGGGAAGCTAATGTGCTTTTCAAATGGCATTTAGAACATTCACACACCACTCTTCAAATGATAAAGCTCCAAAATATCACACACGCACCCAAAAATATCTGAAAGAAATTCTCAATCTTTAAAATAACATTCAAAGCATAAGGTTCAAAAAGGCACAAAAAATAAATAAACAAATAAATTGAGGGGGGGGGGGAAAGCTCAGAAACAGCAAGACAGATTTTAGCATTGCATTGTACAATTTGCATAAAACCCAGAGTAGAGGCCAAGCAGGGGTGGGTTTCTGCAGGTTCGCACCTACTCGCGAGAACCGGTTGGTGAAATTTAGAGAACCGGTGAGAGGAGGTTCCACCGGCGTACCTGGAAGTAAATCTGGCCCACCGCTGCCAGTGACCCAACAGGAAGGAAAGGAAAGGAAGGAAAAATGGAAGGAAGAAAGGAAAGAAGAAAGAAAGAAAGAAAGAAAGAAAGAAAGAAAGAAAGAAAGAAAGAAAGAAAGAAAGAAAGAAAGAAAGAAAGAAAGAAAGAAAGAAAGAAAGAAAGAAAGAAAGAAAGAAAGAAAGAATTTATCATCACAATTGAGTCCAAAATTTTGGTTGCTAAGCAAGAGCGTTGTTAAATGAGTTTCACCACATTTTAAAAGGTGGCCACTCCCACCTGTCACATGACTGCCAAGCCACGCCCACAAAATAGGCCACACCTACAGAGTAGGTTCTAAAAAATTTGAAACCCACCCCTGAGGCCAAAGTAACATAAAGGTTCCTCTCACACATATGTGCTAGTTGTTCCCAACTCTAGGGGGTGGCGTTCATCTCTATTTCAAAGCCTAAGAGCCAGCGCTGTCCAAAGACATCTCCGTGGTCGTGTGGCCAGCATGACTAAATGCCAAAGGCGCACAGAACCCTGTTACTTCCCACCAAAGGTGGCTCCCATTTTTCAACTTGCATTTTTACATGCTTTTGAACTACTATGTTTGCAGAAGCTGGGACAAGTAACAGGAGCTCACTCCATTATGCAGCACTAAGGATTTGAACCATCGAACTGCCAACCTTTCTGATCAACAGATCAGTGGCACCTTAGCCACTGAGCCACCGCATCCCTGAAACTCAGAGTACATGTCATTATTTCCATTTTGAAAGGTGTCAGAGAAGACATTCTTCTTCAAACCCTCCATCCTCTTCAGCTCAACTTCTCCATCCTACAGTGTGGGGGTGGTGGGAGTTTGATTTCTGTACTTGGCCATGTGGAGAAATTAAAGTTGATGGTTTCAGCTCTTGGAAGGATCTCTTAATGGAGACTTATGAGCCTTATGGATGATATTTTAAGTACACTTTTTTTCAAATATGAGCAAGAATGAGAAGCGATGGGATGTTCTTTGTCATTCACTTGAAGAGTTCATTATCTCCTCCATGGCAGAGGAACTTAACTTATTTCCTGGTTAGCCTTTATACTTGACAACTAATGCTGGATGTGTTTATTTTTAGTTCAATAGAGACAGCTAGAAAGTTCCTTGGGGACAAAAAGAATATATCTTTCAGAGATTATGCTAAACTATCCATCTCAAACTTTTGTGAAGGTGGCAGACAGAATTTTGGAAAAGTTCATACTAACTATAAGCTGGTTGCTGGAAAGAAAAAGCAATCAATACTGGAAAAAATTATAGTTCACATCTTGGTTTTCACCAGGACAACAGGTTTAGTCCTCCGAGCATTCAGATTCATGCTGGAGCCCATCATCAGGGAACTTTTCTCTCCTGGAATATTTGGGCTATTCTGTGAGTCGTATTTATGTGGTGCCTTCCTATTGGTAGATTGGTGTGTTGATGGATGGCAATTGGCTGTTGTTTCCTCGGCTCCTAAGTACTTGATAAACTGATGGTAAATCAGCACTCCTGTTGACTGACTCCTGTTGATTAGCCTTCCTAGGCTTCAATCGTTTCCCTGGCATGGCCAACAATCTTAGTAGCTGTAAAATTGAATGTATTCAATGTCATGGATTAATTCAAAATCATAGAGGTGAAGGTTTTCAGAAAAATGCTACATTGCACTATGTTAGTCTACTCGAAGTACGTTCCACTGGGTTTAATGAGATTAATCACTGAATAAAGGTGTACATCAGAGCAGCCTCAGCTCAGCTTCAGAGACAGCTCTGAAGAAAAAACGTAGCACTTATTACAAAAACATTAAATGGAAGGAGTGAAAGGGGTGAGAAAGAAACTCAAAACTGAACTGCCTTGATTCTTTTATGTATAAGGGAGGAAAAAAGAGGAACTGTTAGGTTTTCAAAATGTTGTTGTAATTTGTAATTTTATTAAATTTATACCCCGCCCTTCTCCTTGTTAGGACCCAGGGCGGCGCACAGGCATTATATAAAACCATAAATACAATATACATCAATTAAAAATATATTAAATTAATTCACCCGTGCTAAAACCCGTTATTAAAACCGTAACCAAATTATAATTTATATTTAAAAGTCAGACGCGGGGGGCTATCCTAGGCCGGCTTGTTGGAATAAGTACGTCTTAAGACGTTGGCGGAAGAGGCGGAGGTCCGAGGTAGTGCGAAGGTCGGGGGGTAGGTCGTTCCAGAGGGCCGGGCCCACCACAGAGAAGGCTCTTCCCCTGGGTGTCGCCAGCCGACATTGCCCGGCCGACGGCACCCGGAGTAGGCCCGCTCTGTTATATTAGTTATTATCAATAAAATAGAATTCTAGTATTTATTATGGTATTTGTTTTCAGGCCTGTAGTCTTTTCTCAAAGGACTATATTCATACAATGCATTAGCCAGGTTATTTAAAGACCTAGCACCTTCATTTGTTCAGCATAGTAAGCTTAGTTCATTTTATACAATCAGTCTTTTGGTGGGTCAACCCAACCTCTGGTTCAATTATTGCACAAATTTAGAGATTAAGTTAATTTAGTCACATCCAAGGTGGGTTGCTACCAGTTCGGGTGAACCGGTAGTGGAAATTGCGACTGAGTCACCAAACTGGTAGGGATGGCAGGCTGGCCACGCCCCGAACCAGTTCACTGATTGCCACTGTGGCTTGGTTTTTAATTATTTTTTAATGCTCTGCGCATGTGCAGAACAATTTACACTCAACTGTGCTCATGCATGCAATGAAACAGCAGCAACGCGGCAGCAACCCACTCCTGAGTCACATGTTAGACATGTAGTATGAACCACTAGTTTTTAAACAGAAGTATGATGTAGCTGGTTATAGTTGGAGAAATTCTGCATGTTGTTTTTTTTAATTAATCTAATGCAATTCTCAGTAAAAGCTGCAAAAGTCACAAAAGGTTATACTTGATTTTTTTTTATTGTTGTTGTTGTTTCTTACAAGATAGTAAGTTTGATTTGGTACAGCAACCAAGCAGGACAGGTATAGACTCCAACCTAGTTAGGTCTGCAGAAAAAACAACTGCAATCAGCCTGCTTTTCATAGAAGATCTGTATATTGCACAGGGTCAGAAGGAGGGCTGAGAAAATAACTACAGACTCCTCACATCCTGGACATAAACTGTTTCAATCCCTCCCTTCAGGATGCCGCTGTAGGACATTACATGCCAAAACAACTAGACACAGGGACAGTTTTTTCCCTCATGCCACCACTCTGCTGAACATCTAATTCTCACAGTACCATCTAATGCAGGGGTGTCCAAACTTGGGAATTTTAAGACTTGTGGACTTCAACTCCCAGAATTCCCCAGCCAGCATAGCCAACTTCCAATTCTGGGAGTTGAAGTCCGCAAGTCTTAAAATTCCCAAGTTTGGACACCCATGATCTAATGTCTAGGTACATTTGCTCTTGTTATATAGCTGTAGAATTATTATTAACCTTATCTTCTTTACTACCCACTCTTATTGGGATGATGACGATAATGATGACGACAATGATTACTCTGTTGCATGTACATTGAGAGCTTTCCCACCCAAGACAAATTAATACAATACAATACAATAGCAGAGTTGGAAGGGACCTTGGAGGTCTTCTAGTCCAACCCCCTGCATGGGCAGGAACCTTATACCATTTCAGACAAATGGCTATCTAACATCTTTTTAAAGACTTCCAGGGTTGGGGCATTCACAACTTCTGGAGGCAAGCTGTTCCAGAGGTTAATTGTTCTAACTGTCAGGAAATTTCTCCATAGTTCTAAGTTGCTTCTCTCCTTGATTAGTTTCCACCCATTGCTTCTTGTCCTGCCCCTAGGTGCCTTGGAGAATAGTTTGTCTCCCTCTTCTCTGTAGCACCCTCTGAGATATCGGAACACTGCTATCATGTCTCCCCTGGTCCTTCTCTTCATCAAACTAGACATACCCAGCTCCTGCAACCGTTCTTCATATGTTTTAGTCTCCAGTCCGCTAATCATCTTGGTTGCTCTTCTCTGCACTCTTTCCAGAGTCTCCACATCTTTTCTACATCGTGGTGACCAAAACTGTATGCAGTATTCCAAGTGTGGCCTTATCAATTCCTTATGTGTTAATCACATTTGCCAAATAAAATATTCCATTCCATTCTGCTCTGCTCTGCTCTGCTCTGCTCTATTCTATTCTATTCTATTCGTGTTAGTAAGTTTTTAAAGAAAAGTATCATAAAATGCCAAATAAAAAGACCATTGTTTTTCTATCGTTCTTTTAAAGAGAATTTAGTGGGTGGTTTTTTTCCCCCCAAGAAGATATTTTTCATGTACCGTTTGGATTGAATATGATGTACTTATATTTATAAAGGGACAAGGTGACCATGGATGTGCATGACATTTAAACCTTTATTGTGCAATCATCTTCTCACTGTTCTGTGCCCCCACTCACTTCCCTTCTCACAGTTTGATTCGACCTGAAATGAAGACATCATGAAGAACTTCCAGGAGACTTTTTCAGTAATAGTATTATTGTCACCAGTTATTGTCTGCTCTGTAAAAAATCAGAGTGATTATCCATCCAAATTATCTCTACAAAATTAGATGGAGGAATTCAAAAGGCCCTTTGTGCCCAGGCATGGATATTGTAGGAAAGTACAATTTTACAATGCTGCAAAATTTAATCTTTATAAGTAACTGGAGGGTGAGGGTGGTTTGAAAAGATGTCATTATATTTTTACAATGAATTCATTAAATTAGAATATAGAATAATAGGGTTGGAAAGGACTTTGGGGGCAAGGGTGAAATGCTACCGGTTTGGACCAGTTCACCGGAACCGGTAGTAAGAATGCTTCTGTTTCGCCTGAACCAGTAGTAAAGTAAATGAAACCAGTTTGGGTGAACTGGTTTTTTCTGACAATCAGCTGTGATGCATGATTTATGTTTTATTAGGATTTCCTGCATTCTAGCTAATGTAAATTGCATGGCACAGTGGATTTGCTGTTCGTTTACCTTTGCAGGCGCGCTCAGTAGCAAGGTCTGCCCATCCACTCTGCACATGCACATGCACTCACATTGCTACCGGACTGGTAGCAAAGGTAAATGGATTTCATCCCTGCTTGGAGGCCTTCTAGCCCAATCCCCTATACCCGTGATAGCGAACCTATGGCATGGGTGCCACAGGTGGCACACAGAACCATTTCTTAGGGCACACAAGGCATTGCCCTGTCAGCTCCAGCATGCATGTGTGCGCTGGCCAGCTGATTTAGGCCTTCTTTTGAGGCCGTTTTTTGCCCTCTGGAGGCTTCAGGGAAGCTCCTGAAGCCTCTGGAGTGGGGTGAGGCTGCTTTCACCCTCCCCAGGATCCTAGAAATCCTCTGAAGCTTGGAGAGAGCAAAAAAAGCATGCCAAAAGCAGGGGGTCACGCACATAACATTATGGGTGGGCACGCCCACACATGACCCTCCTGTGCTCCCCCCACTTTTGGCACGCGAGCCAAAAAAGTTTAGCCATCACTGCCCTAGACCAGGGGTCTGCAAAGTCGGCTCTTTTAAGACTGGTGGACTTCAACTCCCAGAATTCCCCAGCCAGCTATGCTGGCTGGGGAACTGGGAGTTGAAGTCCACCAGTCTTAAAAGAGCCGACTTTGCAGACCCCTGCCCTAGACCATTCAGGATAAATGGCTGTCCAGTCTCTTCTTGAAAACGTCCACTAATGGAGCACCCACAATTTCCGGAGGCAAGCCATTTCACTGATTAATTGTTCTTACTATCATGAAATTTTTACTTATCTGGATTGCAAATCTTCCATCTGAAAGTATAAAGCTAGTTTTTGAGTATTCTGGATCCTAGGAGGATATGCAAGGAGACCTCAAAGGGTTTGCATTTGACTGGAGTGGCGGTTTACCAATGGGTTTGAGATGTAAAGTATATAGATATTGTTCCTTACTCCATAGCAGTAGTGAAATTCAATTTTTTTACTACCGGTTCTGTGGGTGTGGCTTGGTGGGCATGGCAGGGGAAGGATACTGCAAAATCTCCCTTCCCACCCCACTCTGGGGGCCAGCCAGAAGTGGTATTTGCCAGTTCTCCAAACTTCTCAAAATTTCCGCTACCGGTTCTCCAGAACCTGTCAGAACCTGCTGAATTTCACCCCTGCTCCTTAGTAATGACTGAACATATAAAAATAAACCAGTTATTAGACAGATACAACAGACATTCGGTGATTCCTTCTCCAACATAAGTATTTTTTACATGGCTTTTCTGAGTTCTCAGAATGACAAATCTAAGTGCTATATTGCTATTTGAACTAAGACACCACTTCCGGTTTTTCTTCCTTTTTATTAGCACAACAAAGCCACACAAGCCTTTAATTGTGATTCTAGGCAGTGCAACATTTATTGCTCTCCACTGTCCCACCTTCTGTAGTGTTAACAGCCATAATAAAGCAACTGGCAGTCATTTGAAACAATTTCTCAAGCATTTTAAAGTGTGGTCTTTCTTTCTATTGGCCAAGAAAAACTTCCATTTTTACAATACTTTTTAGTTAAAATTATATTATACAGCTATAAAAAATATTCCTGTGTCTAGGAAAATCTGCTTTGTTACATGTATAGTCTAGAGTGTTGGCTGAATATTAGCATTGTTATACTTTTGTTCCATTCAGACTGAGAGGTAAATGCAATTACTCTGTCTGGTGCTCATTCTCTCTGTTGTAGGAAAACGCACATTTAAATAAGGAACCAAAGTGTTTGGCAATGAAGGTAGCACAAACCGTCCCACCAAAGGAGGTTCCTGTTTTTCTACTTGTGTTTTTACGTGCTTTCGAACTGCTGGGTTGGCAGAAGCTGGGACGGGTAATGGGAGCTCACTCCATTATGTGGCACTAGGGATTCAAACCGCGGAATCGCCAGCCTTTCTCATCAACAAACTCAGTGTCTTAGCCACTGAGCCACCACATCCAATAAAATAGAACTACTATGCCGCAAGAGACGCCTAGAGAATAGGTGGAGATCTTCTCGATCCGAAGCTGACCGAACACTAGTGAGAGACCATATTAGGACTTACTTAGTGGCGCTAAGAGTGGCCAAACGTGAGTATTGTGCCACCCTTATCGCGTCCGCGGAAAACCGCCCTGCCGCCCTGTTTGGGGTGACCCTCTCCCTCCTTCATCTGAGGCCGCGGGAAGCCCCTTTGCAGGGTCGAGCAGAGGAATTTGGAGTTTTCCTGCAGGACAAAATCACTCAGATTCGGAACGAGCTGCCCTCCACTAGTGGTCTGGTCGAGGTGCCCGGTGCTGGTCTTGAGATAACACCTTGGGAGGAGTTCGACTTTGTTACTACCAAGGATATGGACAGGTTGCGGAGGAACCTTAGAGCCACCACATGTTTATTGGACCCGTGCCCCTCCTGGCTTGTACTGGCATCCTGGGAGGTGACACGAGGCTGGCTCCAGGGTATTGTGAATTCATCTCTGAGTGAGGGGTTCTTGCCTACCGTCTTGAAAGAGGCGGTGGTGAGGCCCCTCCTCAAGAAGCCATCCCTGGACCCGGCTTTATTAGAGAACTATCATCCCGTCTCCAACCTTCACTTTTTAGTGAAGGTTGTGGAGAGTGTGGTGGCTCAACAGTTCCCTCGACATCTGGAGGAAGTTGATTATCTAGACCGGCGCCAGTCCGGCTTCCGGCCCGGTCACAGTACCGAGACAGCATTGGTCGCATTGGTGGATGATCTCTGGAGGGCTCGGGATAGAGGTTGCTCCTCTATCCTGGTCCTGTTAGACCTCTCAGCGGCTTTCGATACCATCGACCATGGTATCTTATTGCACCGATTGGGGGGGTTGGGGCTGAGAGGCACCGTTTTATGGTGGTTCTCATCCTACCTCTCTAATCGGTCGCAATGGGTGTTGGCAGGAGGGCAGAGGTCGGCCCCGAGGCCCCTCACATGTGGGGTTCCTCAGGGGTTGGTCCTCTCGCCACTTCTGTTCAACACCTACATGAAGCCACTGGGCGAGATCATCCGTGGTTTTGGGGTGGAGTACCATCTGTACGCTGATGATACTCAGCTGTACATATCCACCCCAAACCACCCCAACGATGCCGTCGAGGTGCTGTCCCGGTGTCTGGAGGCCGTACGGGTCTGGATGGGTAGTAACAAACTCAAACTCAACCCGTCCAAGACCGAGTGGCTGTGGTTTCCGGCACCCCGGTTTAGCCAGATAAATCCAACACTGGCCATTGGGGGCGAACATCTTGCCCCCGTGGAGAGGGCGCGCAACTTTGGCGTCCTTCTGGATTCCCGGCTGTCCATGGAGGACCATGTGGCAGCCGTGGCCAGGGGAGCGTTCTATCAGGTTCGCCGGATACGCCAGTTGCGCCCCTTACTAGACCGGGGGGCCCTTCGCACAGTCACTCAAGCGCTCGTGACATCTCGGCTGGATTACTGTAACGCTCTCTACATGGGGCTCCCCTTGAGGTGCACTCGAAAGCTGCAGTTAGTGCAGAATGCGGCCACGTGGGTGGTTATGGGTGCCTCAAGGCAAGCCCACGTAACACCTCTCCTGCGCGAGCTGCACTGGCTGCCTGTGGCCTTTTGAGTGTGCTTCAAGGTGTTGACCACCATCTTTAAATCGCTCCATGGCTCGGGGCCTAGCTATATACGAGACCGCCTCCTGCCCCTTATATCCCTTCGTCCGGTCCGCTCCCACAGAGCGGGCCTACTCCGGGTGCCGTCGGCCGGGCAATGCCGGCTGGCGACACCCAGGGGAAGAGCCTTCTCTGTGGTGGGCCCGGCCCTCTGGAACGACCTACCCCCCGACCTTCGCACTACCTCGGACCTCCGCCTCTTCCGCCAACGTCTTAAGACGTACTTATTCCAACAAGCCGGCCTAGGATAGCCCCCCGTGTCTGACTTTTAAATATAAATTATAATTTGGTTACGGTTTTAATAACGGGTTTTAGCACGGGTGAATTAATTTAATATATTTTTAATTGATGTATATTGTATTTATGGTTTTATATAATGCCTGTGCGCCGCCCTGGGTACTAACAAGGAGAAGGGCGGGGTATAAATTTAATAAAATAAATAAATAAATAAATAAATAAATGCATTCGTCAAAGGAAGGGAGAATGCAGAAAAATCCCAAAGACCATAAGGCTACAGGCTATACACCCATTGAAATGATGCATAGGAATTATAAAAGCAGCATAAATCATAACATGGCCTTTACACCATGAATGTGCAATTTGATAACCCCATGGGGTGGCCTCACTATTGGGGTCACCTAGCACATCTGTATTCAGCCTCTTTGAAAAAGGGTCCAAGCTCATCCTTTATACCAGGGGTCCCCAACCTTTGCAACTTTAAGTCTGAAGGACTTCAGCTCCCAGAATTCTCCAGCCAGCTGGCTGGAGAATTCTGGGAGCTGAAGTCCTTCAGACTTAAAGTTGCAAAGATTGGGGACCCCTGCTTTATACTGATAGCAGCACCTTCTCACATAAATAACACCCTTCATTTTAGGCATAAACCTTTTACCTTCACATCAAGGTAAAGACAGCAAGCTAGAGTTATTTGTCTCCTTCCCTTCGAGGGTCATCAAACATTTTCAGTTTGCTTCCCCTGCCTAAAAGCACTTCAAAGTCATCTAGGATTTGCCTCCCACATTATTTAGTTACTTATTTTATTTGGCCATACATCGCCCTGCAATTTATATTAACAATTCACCTAGATTAGTAAAATGTAATAAAGTATAAATGTTAAAAACATCTATGTTCAAATACCAATGTCTAGGTCATCTAAACATTGAAGCTCAGCATCATTTATATTTTCAAAAAAAATCAAATTCTGGACTGGTATATGCTCCCAGCTTACAGCCACTTGCAATATGATCTACAGCAGGAGTGTCAAACTGGATTTTTTTGAGGGCCAGATCAGTATTGTAGTTCTCCTTCATGGACTGGGCAGGAGGCAGGGGCAGGAGATGGGACGGGCACCTCCTGCAGCATCCTGCCAACCAAAACAGGACATGGGGGGTACATGAGATCCCCCAGGGCACATTTTCAGCCTGGATGACCTCCTGCAGCAGCCTGCATTCCAAAACAGGGCCCATACAGCCCCACACCTGTTTTGGCTGCCAGAGGCACCATGGGCCAGGTTTAAGCACCCACAGGTCAGATCTGGCCTGCGAGCCTTGAGTTTGACACCACTGATCTACAGTTTGATGTAGGACCCTGCAATCACACTGAGGGGAGGATACTGTGCCCCATTTTTTACAGAGAGTCCTGGCAGATGCCATGTGAGGTACAAATCCTATTCAGGTTTGTCTATTGTTGACATGGTAGTTCAAAGCCTGGCATCTTTTTGATTGGAACATTTATATGTCTATCTATTCCTGGGGGTTCAGTGACCCATTTGGCTTTCCATTGGGAATTGATGTTAAAGTTGTGGGACAGATGTTGTGCCAGTGCCAGTGGGGGCTTCCTTTATTTGAGTCTTCTGGTTGATAAATGAGGACGGTTGGCATGCAATGGTAGGAGTGAGAATGTCCCCCATATTCTGAAGCTAACTCCTTTCTTTAGATGCTTCCATGAAAGCTCTCTGTGAAGGGTCAATTTTCTCTCCCAGTGATCTTCTTCCTTTGGTGGAACTTCTTGTGCTCTTCCTCATGACTTCTTTCTCCAACCCATCCTTGAAATAACAGCAAAGCTTCAAAGACAATACTGTCTGAATCAATGTTTCTCAACCTTGGCAACTTTAAGATGAGTGGACAGAAGTCTAGAAGCTGAAGTCGACATATTTTGAAGTTCTCAAGGTTGAGAAATGCAATCTCAATCTATCTTGCATTGTCAGCCATTCCATTACCCACTTATCCCCCTTCTCTTGGGCCCTACTTTTCTCCTTCTTTTTGCCACCTGAGTGGTAGCCCCTGCCTTTTGATGAGAAAATATTTCCTATAAGAAAGTTCAGAGAATTGTTGATTTATGTCCTATACTCAGCTTCTCCTTAGCAAAAGAAAAGAACACATTGAAAAAGAGTAACATGTTGGACTGGATGTGCATAGGACAGGATGCTGGAGAGCCAAATGCAACATAGGCTGTCACAATATTGTTTTGAAAGCCCTGAAATTTTAATACATTTCATAGGCTGTGGCTATTTCTCCTGCTACTGTCACACATAAACACACATTTATTAACATAGAGACAGCATAATTTGCATTGATTTCTAGACATCACAATTGCTAGGCTTCCGGAAAAACAGCATCCTTTTGACTTGACTATCCAATTCAGAAAAACTCTTAGAGCCAATGGATCAACTCCGTATTTCTTGATCTAATGGGGTGGGGGTGGGGGGTTATGCACATACAAGAGCCAGGTCATAAATCTAGAGGCTGAAATCCAGTACATCAGCAGGAAACACTACTGCAAACCACATTAAGGGTAATAGATGGCAAGCAGGGAAGGGGAAAAAAACCCCAGTTTACTGAATTGGATGTGTGAATAATTCTCAAATAATTCTGAACAGCAATATCAGGTTTGGCCTTATATTATGTAACAGGGCCATACAAACCTTTGAAGCAGTGCTTTGATTCTACAAAGCTTCAGTTCAATCGCTCCTGATTCAAAGCTGCAAATTACATTTTGAAGCACTTTTTAAAAAAAATGTACTGTCCATTTCTGAAGTATTTTGTAGATTAGTTGGGCTTTTTGTTCTACAGCACTTCTGTAAATGAATAGAGGGGGCAGCCTAAGTAGAGTGGCATAAATAGCTTCCAATCATTTCATCATGTGCTTAAGCTCAGAACCTGACACAATGTTTTTGGAGTGACAAGACCAACCTCATTGGTCTTGTCACTCACCTTAGATTTCACCTTAGATTGTCATCCTCAAACCTTAATTTTATTCCATGGAATGCAGTGGTAGGATTCAAATTTTTTTACTACCATTTATGTGGGCATGGCTTGGTGGGCGTGGCAGGGGAAGGATACTGTAAAATCTTCATTCCCTCCCCACTCCAGGGGAAGGTTACGGCAAAATCTTCATTCCCTCCCAATCAGCTAGGACTCGGGAGGCAGAGAATAAATGAGGGTTGGGGCCAGTCAGAGATGGTATTTACTGGTTCTCTGAACTACTCAAAATTTTCACTACTGGTTCTCCAGAACAGGTCAGAACCTGCTGAATGCCACCTCTGGTGGAATGGTAGAAAGGCCAATTCAACTCCCATCTTTAAGAGTATTTATTGATCTATTTGCTCGCTGCATTGGATTTTTTAAGGCTGCCCAATCAATAGAGCAAATGGAACATATTGAAACTTCCATGTTACAGTAGAAGCCAAATCAAACAAACATTCAAGGAATGCAAAAACTTTAAAAATCTTCTTTGCAAGGGCCACATAGGATAGACTTTATGATCCTTGCAATATGGGTTTTGTAATAATGTCACCCTAGCTTACGTGGGTTTCCTCCTTGTATTTTAAATTTGCCTTTTTCAGATGTATTGATAATAATGTGCCATAAGCCTTAACCAGTGGTGGGTTTCTGCAGGCTCGCACCTACTCGCGAGAGCCGGTTGGTGAAATTTAGAGAACCGGTGAGAGGGGGTTCCACTGGTGTACCTGGAAGTAAATCTGGCCCGCTGCTGCCAGTGACCCAACGGGAAGGAAAGGAAAGGAAGGAAGGAAAGAAAGAAAGAAAGAAAGAAAGAAAGAAAGAAAGAAAGAAAGAAAGAAAGAAAGAAAGAAAGAAAGAAAGAAAGAAAGAAAGAAAGAAAGAAAGAATTAATTTATCATCACAATTGAGTCCAAAATTTTGGTTGCTAAGCAAGAGCGTTGTTAAATGAGTTTCATCACATTTTAAAAGGTGGCCACTCCCAGCCTGTCACATGACTGCCAAGCCACGCCCACAAAATAGGCCACACCTACAGAGTAGGTTCTAAAAAATTTGAAACCCACCACTGGCCTTAACCTTCAAAAATAATGTAAAAAGCCTTTTAGAAACCAGGATTGGTGGGGGGAAAAAACTATAAAATAGTTTTGTTTTCAACTAACAATCAAAGCAAATATTCAAGCCCAGCATCGGGAAGCACTAAGGATGTATCTTATCCATGCCCGTTCCAATGTTTTTCCCCTTGCTAGAGTTTCTTTGACTCTTATTCAGAATACAATGCTCTTTTCTATGACTATGCTCACTAAAAGTTAAACCTTCCAAAAAATAAAGGAAAAAGGAAAAAGCAGGAGGAGAGAAAAGGCTAAAACTACCTGCTCCTAAGTGAACCAATCTGTCTGTGGCTTCCAGATCAGAGACTGTCTTTACAGTGGAAAGAAAGTGTAGCTAAAGAAAGAAGGGAAAAAAGCTTTGTCTCCATTTGTGTTGCTGCTAAATGTTTCTCACATAATAACCTCAATTGCTAGACTCCCTGAGGAGTTCCAGAAAAAAAAAATCTTTCTTTGCCTTTCATTCCAAAGATTGAGCATGTCTAGACAGTAGTAACCCATTATTTGAAGGGCTGTCAAGAGAAGAGGGGAATCAACCTATTCTCCAAAGCACCTGAGGACAGGAGAAGAAGCAACGGATGGAAACCTATCAAGGAGAGATCCAATCTAGAACTAAGAAGAAATGTCCTGACAGGAAGAACAATTAATCAGTGGAATGACTTGCCTCCAGAACTTGTGGATGCTCCGTCCCTGAAAGTTTTAAAGAAGACATTGGACAGCCATTTGTCTGGAACAGCATAAGGCCTCCTGCTCGAGCAGGAGGGGTTGGACTAGAAGACCTCTAAGATCCCTTCCAACTCTGTTATTCTGTATTAGCATGGCTTGTAATTCATAACCAGCCTGTGCCTTTATGATGCAGTAAATAAAGTGGAAACTTGGGTCTTACACTGCCTATGTCTAGCTTCTATTAAGGTCACAGTATGATAATCTAATGAAGGCATTTTGTGTACTGAGCACTAAAGGTTGATCTAATTCAGAATCATATGGAATTAATGGAAAACAAATCTTTCAAAAAGAGACCTTGTATCCAGAATATTTTTTTCCTGAATGTTTTTATTCTAAAAAAAAAAAGTATTTTCAGTTGGAGTGCATAAATAAGCAAATGGATATTTCCTTTCACTGGTCTATCACACTATTTTGTGTATTGCTTCTGAATACCTTTGAGCTGATTTGGCCTTTTCTTATACAGTAAGAAGCAGTTTTAACCTTTACCATCTTGCTATCCGCTCCTGTTTTGTGGGCATTTTTAAAAGCTCTACATTAGTTTCTTGTTTGCTTTCAATCATATACGAGGGCTTTAAGCAATTCACGATTAGCAATGCATTTATGAATTTAAGAGAAGTTGGGTTTTTATCATTTTAAAATATCTCAGGATTGGTAGGAGCAACTCCAACATCAGATCCTCTGTTTTATAACGCTTGCTGAAAAAAAGTTTGATGAAAGGGAGATAAATTCTTTCTTTGATGATGTTCTCAATGACATCAACTCACTCACGTCATCCATTTTCCAACTGTTTGTACAAAATTAGATGGAAACATTCAAAAGTGAACTGTAGATCAAGCAACTGCTCTGAGAAACAAGAAGCTTGCTATTTTGCTGAATTCCCCGTTATCTTGCCTCAAAAGAAATAGGAATATTCCAAAAATGTTGTTGCTGTGAAACCTTTAAATAGCCATCTGCCACTTGGCAGACTGATGCTCTCTGAAAGAATCCAATATTACAGCACGCACAACAGATGGACATCCAGTCTCTTCAGACACCTACACAGAGTCTTCCTCTTTCCAAGACATTTTATTTTATTATTGAACAAATTTTACCAGGAGAAGTTTTTTTGTGATGCCCCCCCTCCAAGAAAAAATTCATTTCCCTGTAATTTGAATCTTTTTTTGTGTGTGTCTTCTGAAAATAGCCATTCAGAAACAAAACAAAAAACATAATTAAGATAGATTAGCAAAGGTAAGGGAATAAGAAATGAACCCAAATTATATTTGTGTTTGTGGAAATACCATCCCAAAAAAACATAAAACTAAAGAGACACCGACAACAATAGAAAAAGAAAGGGGGAGAGGAGGAGAGAATGAGAGGAAGAGGGGAAGAGGGGAGAAAGAAGAAAGCAGTAAGGAGAGGAGGATGGAAAGGAGAGAGAAAGAAGGAGAGAGGGTAGGAAGGGAAAGAGGAAGAGTAGGAGTAGGGGAGAGGTAAGGGAAGGAGGAAGGGAAAGGAGGAGAGGAAGGAAGGAAGTAGAGAAGGGAGGGAGGGAGAAAAGAAAGGGAAAATAAGGTGGTGTTACAACAGGTGGAAGGGATGGTAAATAAAGCAACCCAAACTGTATATTATAACCTATTAAATGAAATAACAATTGTGTAAGAATGACAAATGTAAAGGAGAATAAAAATTATGTTAATGTATACTTAAATGGTATGTAAGAGAATAAAAAATAAAAATGTTTGGGGGGAAATAGGAGCATTCAGAAACACCTCCACAATAATACTTTTCTTGTATCTTTTCATTGATTTTCTCAGGCAAATGCTCTCAGCTGATTCTCATCTCCACTTCTCCTCATCCTCATCTCTCTACTTAGATCTCAATTACTGTGTGCAAGTCATACTTTCAGGTAACAGCTATGGCGAACTAATGCATCAAGTGGGAACCTTCCTGCGTTAGTCATATTTGGTGACGTTGTCTATGACTTAGTTGCAGATGATATAGTCAACACCCTAGAAGACAAGCTCAGGATCCAAAAAGATCTTGACAGACTTGAACAATGGGCCTTACAAAACAAAATGAAATTTAATGTGGACATGTAGGAAGTTAAAACCCATCCCTCTCCTAGAAAAATGAAATATCCTGGGAATATTGAAAAGGCAGAATATTATATTTTCCCTGGATAAGAAATGGAGAAACATGTTTTTAAACTCAAAGTAGCTCCCTGCAGCTTCCTGCCTCCCACCCACCCCAACCTTTGTCAATGGGCCATTAAAGGCCTGGGCCAGTCTATTCTACTCAAAAAGGTAGGATTAGCCTTTTACCAATCTCACCACAAGGCACCTGGGAAGAAGCAAAGATCAACTAAACTTGGACTCAAAGCATAGCCTACAGAGTTGTTCCTGCATGGCCCCATGGGAGACTGACAACCAATCAGAATACAAGCTCAAGTTCAAAACCCAGAAAGGGCATAAAACCAGGGACTTTCAGCATCTCTCTCTCTTCTTCTTCACCCAACATCTGGCAGCATGTTGACTCCCTTTTCTGTTCAGGAGCTAAAGCCATGTGATCCTATCCACCATTAAACCATCTTTCCAAGCAGCCTCCATGTTTCCAGTGACTTTTTCCCCACTTGGAACTGAACCCATCAGGACTTTTCTTCCAACAGACAAAAGCAAGGTTTTACACCTGAGCAGGAAAAACCAAAGATACAAGTACAGATTAGGCGGAATCTGGCTCAAAAACAGTAGCTGTGAGAGAGACCTTGAAGTCTTAGTGGATAATCACTTAAACATGAGTATGAGGCAGCAGCCAAAAAAGCTAACACAATCCTTGGTTGGATAAACAGAGGCATAGAGTCAAAATCAAGTGAAGTATTAGTATTGCTTTACAGAGCCTTGGTGAGACCACACCTGGAATACTGCATCCAGTTTTGGTCACCACATTACAAAAACATGTTGAGACTTTGGAAAGAGTGCAGAGAAGAGCAACTAAGATGATTAAAGGCCTGGAGACTAAAACGTATGATGGAGAGATGCAGGATTTGGGTTTGGCTAGTTTAGAGAAAAGAAGGACTAGTGGGAACATGATAGAAGTATTTCAATATTTGAGAGGCTACCACAAAGAGCATGGGGTCAACTTATTTTCCAAAACAGCAGAGGGCAGGCCAAGAAACAATGGATGGAACCTAATCATCGAGAGAAGCAACCTGGAATTGAGAAGAAACTTCCTAACAGTGAGGACAATTAACCAGTGGAACAGCTTGCCTTAAGACATTGTGAGTGCTTCATTATTGGAGGTTTTTAAGAAGAGACTGGACAGTCACTTGTCTGAAATGGTAGAGGATCTCCTACTTGATCAGGGGGCTGGACGGGAAGACTTCAAAGGTCTCTTCCAGCTCTATTCTGATCTTGATTACCACAAAATACTTTAAAAAGAACTTTCTTGAAACCTGCAACTGGATGCAAAATGCTGAGGCCAGCTGCTAAGGAGTGTAAGAGACAGGGAACATATAAATTATCTGTAGCAGGCACAATTAAGGTTCAGTCCAGAGGTGGTATTCAGCAGGTTTGGGCGGACCAGTCCAAACCTGCTGAATACCACCTCTGGACTGAACCTTAATTGTGCCTGCTACAGATAATTTATATGTTCCCTGTCTCTTACACTCCTTAGCGGAAATTGTGGGTGGGCCTGCCCACCTGCCCAGGCTCTATGCCGTCCTATTTAGGCACGTTTTTGAGGATGGGTGCATGCCCAGAAGGCACACATGCAAGCAAAGCATACGCGCAGAAGGCCGGGCACATGCGTAGAAGGGGCGTAAAGTGAGCATGCACGTGGGGTGAACTGGTGGTAACAAAATGTGAAACCCTCCACTGGTTCAGTCCCCTGCCTGAGGGACTGTCGCTGTAGCCAGGAATTTTCATCTTTTGAAACTTCTAAACCGCTACCTAGCATACAGCAGAGACTATTCATTTTTGTTCCTGTATATACTCCCCAAGAAGGTGCATTTTACCTGCAGTCTCCCAGTTTTAGGAGAAAATGCATCTGGGTCCCAAACCTTTGAATAAACTATTGTAATGATATTTAGCCTCCAGTCCCCTAATCATCTTGGTTGCTCTTCTCTGCACTCTTTCCAGAGTCTCCACGTCTTTTCTACATCGTGGCGACCAAAACTGAATGCAGTATTCCAGGTGTGGCCTTACCAAGGCACTATACAGTGGCATTAACACTTCACGTGATCTAGATTCTATCCCTCTGTTTATGCAGCCTAGAACTGTGTTGGCTTTTTTGGCAGCTGCTGCACACTGCTGGCTCATATTTAAATGGTTGTCCACTAGGATTCCAAGATCCCTCTCACAGTTGCTACTATTGAGCAAGGTACCACCTATACTGTACCTGTGCATTTTGTTTTTCTTGCCTAAATGTAGGACCTTACTTTGTTCACAATTGAATTTCATTTTATTACATAGTGCCCAATGTTCAAGTTCGTCAAGATCCTTCTGTATCTTAAGCCTATCTTCTGGAGTGTTGGCTATTCCTGCCAGCTTGGTGTCGTCTGCAAATTTGATGAGTTCCCCATTAATCTCCTCATCCAAATCATTGATGAAGATGTTGAAGAGTACTGGGCCTAAAACAGAGCCTTGGGGTACTCCACTGCATACTTCTCTGATACTGATTTTATTTTATTTTCAAGTGTATTGATTTTATGGATACGCTTTTCTGTTTTTGCTTTTGCCACCTCAGTTGTATTTTTAGTCACCTCAAATACAAAGACAAGGTGCAAATTCAATAATAAATCATCATAAGTAAGATGCTTGTTTCAATTTATGGGCAGCCAGATTAAAAGAGACAAAAACACTTTGCTAAGTTACACATGGCTCAGACAGAGATGAATTTGTTGAACTTTCTTCCTCATTGCTCTGTCACTGTGACATTATATTGTTGACAGATAAGATTTTAGGTGATTACACTGGCAAGAGACAGACACATTGGCACAGATGGTACGAGACGTTTTGATTTCTCCAGTGAATTGAGACCTAAGCATATTAAAGCTGAAGCTGTACGTATTACTTCAGGTACATTTTTCAGCATGTTTTCTACCTTCCAGCTTCAGAAAAGCAAGACAAGTGGTTAATGAGATGGAATGTACGGTTAGAGGGGTCATCCTTTCGGAACACAATAGAAATAATAATTTCTGTTAATATAATTAAGGTTTCTTTAATGATGTTAATTGATGGATGCTATCAGTTGCATTGTTTATCCTGATTTCCAATGTTTTTAAAGCCCAGTGAATTCACTGCAATTTCTAGGTATGAAATTAGCATTGAGTAGATCCCATCTGCATTGCTTCAACAAAGAATGTGATTTCATATGTCCCTTTTTGCCCATTATTTTGTCCAATACTTCTCAAAATGCCATAGACAGTCAAGAAAATAATACATAGATCATTGAAATAAATCAATTTAAGAGTTCTCACTGGAAGCATAAACAACCTCAAATTATCACACTTTCAAATAAATTAGACAAAGACCTAGTCTTCTAGGGCAGGGATCGCCAACCTTTGCAACTTTAAGTCTGAAGGACTTCAGCTCCCAGAATTCTTAAAGTTGCAAAGGTTGGAGACCCCTGTTCTAGAGGAAGCTCAAATGTTGGAAAGGAGGAAAGAAACAGAAGGAGAGGATGGCCAGGACCAAAGTGGATATACTCAGTTACAGTGTCAATGGAGGCATTGTTGGAACAGTTGAAGGACCTGGTTATGGATAAATCTTCATGGAGAAAATCTAGGTGGTTGCTAAGAGTCAGTATTTAATCAATCAATCTGCCCAATCACACTTGTTTTTCATCTGATCCACTACTATCTATTTGTTTTAGATCTCAAATCAAAGTTGTCCAAACATTGGCCATGGGGTCACCATGGGTCGGACATGACTTGGCAACTAACGACAACAAAAATACAAAATAATTATGGGAAATGTCTTTGCTTTCAAATGTAGAATTTATGTCTAGCCTGTTCAAAATGGTTGGATCCAATCTTTCCTTTGTGTAATTTTGTGTAATGGGGAGAATTCCCCTTGGAAATAAATCCATCTTACAAGAGTTAAAAAAATCAAACTTATTTTTTCTTCTTTTAAAAAATTCAAAGGTATCAAACTAGATTCAGAGAAAATATATGTAGAGTTATTGGTGAACCACAAGATGGAGTTGGTCCACTATGATTAGTGAGCTCGATGAGGATCGTTGCTTCCAAATTAGATTTCAACTCACAAGAAATGAATAAGAAAAACTTATATCTTCTAGAAAATAGTCTGAAAATTTCACGGAATGTCCTACCTTTATGAAGAAATAGGAACAAATGCCAATAGGCATAATTAGAAGCAAAGCAGGGATAAAAATAGTGACTAGCTTCTAGCTAAAACTATTTCTCACATATAATTTGAATTTTGAAGCCAAATCCTTTCTTTCTTTTTCCTAGTTTTCTCTCAAGTGCGTAAGGTAATTATCTGAGTTGTTGTGGAGATGGTTCACCTCAATTTTTTGCTCCAACTTAAGTACATCACGTTCTTGCTCTAAATCACTAGTTGGCCATCTTTATCTCTAAAAAGGACCAAAAATATTTATTTATGAGAAGGGTTTCAGCAATCTCCTGAGCACGCATGTGAAAGTCTACATTTGACAGATAGAATCTGGGATTTAGATCGCTATAGAGAATGCAGCGTTGGGCATGCAAATAGCTATTCACAGTGCTTGGTGCTTTGCTTTTCCTAGTCTCAACACCTCTTCCCAAGTTTAGAAAAAAATGAAAATACTTTATAAACAATACCACGTTTCCCCAAAAATGAGACAAGGTCTTATTTTCTTTTGACCCCCCTGAAATAAGCGCTTGGCCTTATTTTGGGGGAGGTCTTATTATTTTTGAGGTGCAGGAGACTGCGAGCATGGTCACCTCATGGCTGCTGCTGTGTTGCAATATTTTCAGGGAGGGCTTATTTTTGGGGGAGGACTTATTTTAGCACATGCGCTCAAAAGCCTGATTGAGCTTATTATCCGGGGAGGTCTTGTTTTTTGGGAAACGGGGTACATTCCACATATTTAGCTTTTGAATCACTAAATACAATAGTTTCCAAAAGCAAAAGGTTCTACTAGACTACGGTTGAGTTGTATAATATAATCTGGTGAACATGAATTTTCTTTTTTGATTTCAGGCCTGCCACACTTTCTACTGTGGGAAAATGGGAGTTGGATGATGTGTAGCCATAATAACATTCTTTCTCAGAAAGTCAAAGTCGCTTTTGTCTCTGCACCTGGGCAGATGTGGATGGGAGGAATCTGTCTTCATGGCAGTGAAGGATTGGACCATGTGATGGACTTGTGGGCATTGGGGCAGGGTCTTGAACTTTCTATTGGGTGGGGAAACCTGGAAGCTTTCAGATTCGGGTTTTGCCAGGTGTGCCAACATGACATCTCTAATAAACTGGAACTTTGATTTAACACAAGTCTCGGAGTTTTATTTCATTGGGGGTGTTTTTTTGGAAACCTGACATTTTCTACATTTGTGAAATTATTAATTATTCCAGATTAAAGACAAGTATATTGGACAGTCTTTATCATATCATATAAATTTGATATTGAACATACGCTAACACATCCTATGTTACTATTACTATAATAATTAACCAATTTCTATTCAGATGGAATAATCACAATATAATAAGGCTACAGACATTTCTGAACATCCTTTCATCAATTAGCCATAGTTTCCTGTCCCATTGTTTAAACCATTAACTCTAAAAAAATCCTTGGAAAAACTAGACTTTTCAGGTATTATAAATGTTTTAGAAAAGATTTAAACTTCTGTTTATCTCTACAGTTCCAAGCCATGAATCAAAATACACCCAAAGAGTATATTTATATTTATGTATAACCCTCAGGGACCTGGTGGCTCAGTGGCTAAGACGCTGAGCTTGTTGATCAGAAAGGTCAGCAGTTCAGTGGTTCAAATCTCTAGCACCATGTAACAGAGTGAGCTCCTGTTACTTATCCCAGCTCCTGCCAACCTAACAGTTCGAAAGCATGTAAATAAAGTAGATACATTCGGAACCACCTTTGATGGGAAGGTAACAGCGTTCTCGCATTTAGTCATGCCAGCCACATGGCCATGGAGACGTCTTTGGACAGTGCTGGTTCTTCAGCTTTGAAACGGAGATGAGCATCACCTCCTAGAGTCGGGAACGACTAGCACATATGCGCGAGCAGAACCTTTACCTTTACCTTCTCCTTGCTTTGTAGCTTCTGAAAAAGCAATCTGAAAAGAGCACCCTTCTAATTATAGATCTGGGATTCCATCACAGTTTGTCATTTGCATTTTAAAACCATTTTAAAAGACAGGTGAAAGGTTCTGAAAGGAACATCTTCAGGGAAATCAAAAGTAGCCACGTCTTCAATAGCAACAGCCCTTGGAATTGTCATTCAAAAGACAACCAACAAGTGACTAGGAAGCAGATTGGAGATTAAAGCTACACTTTGCTTCCTAGCTGGCCAACCGTGGGCTACTTGAAGTTGAAACTAATGTTCTATGGTTGGTGCGATTTAGGCAGTAAGCTGCCTAAATTTGCCTACATTTGTGTGATTGTGTGGTGTAGAAAAGTAAACAAATAAGCAAAGGAAAGTATGTTTTTTGTAGGGAGGATTTTGTCAAATTGCCAACGTTGATGTTTCTCATTTGAGCTGGAGCCAAAACAATGAAACAAGCAGAAAACCAGGGAATGGAAAAGCCTATCAGATCTAGGCTGCACAAATCAAAATTAAACCAAGGGAAAGCAATGACGGTACATTTTCAGTTTGGTATCCAACTTTTGGCATCCCAGATCTGATGGCTCTTATGGAGGAGGAGAAAAAAATCCAAATCTTAGATTTGGAATTTGTTTTGCTTGATGTTTGAATACCATGGGTTACATTAAAGAATCCCGTTTTGATGTTTGAAATTCATGACTCCACATTTCCTGAACTGGCTTACAAATAGGAAATGTTATCCAATAGGGTTTACATTTTTCAATTCTTCAAACATATTTCACAAAAAAAAAACTTTACAGCCATTTCAAATACCTATCTTGAGAATATATATATATATAAGGAAAGCAGTATGCTTCCTCTCTCAATTGGGGCATACCAGGGTGTTGTGACACAAGCATATACTTATTTCCCCTGTCTCAGCTGAACAGGAGGAGAACCTGGTGGATATAGTGGCTAAAACATCTGCCTAACATGTAATACAGCCCCGGTTCAAATCCCAGTAAGGGTATGGCTAGCTGATGAGAGCTAAAAAGCTCGAAATAGATCTATCCTAGTCTTATTTATTTATTTATTTATTTATTTATTTATTTATTTATTTATTTATTTATTTATTTATTTATCCGCTCAAAAACCTAACACACATGTAAAAACAAAAAGACACAACGAAACTAATAGCTTTCTGTCTAGATGGTCTCTGGTGATGGGCCAAAAGGCAGGAAAGGAAAGCAGTATGCTTCCTCCCTTAATTGGGGCTTACCAGGTTGTTGTGACACAAGCATATACTTATTTCCCCTGTCTCAGCTGAACAGGAGAACCTGGTGGCTTAGTGGCTAAAACATCTGCCTAACATGTAATACAGCCCCGGTTCAAATCCCAGTAAGGGTATGGCTAGCTGATGAGAGCTAAAAAGCTCGAAATAGATCTATCCTAGTCTCCCTTATTTATTTATTTATTTATCAGCTCAAAAACGTAACACACACACACATATATACTTGTGTCAAAAACGTAACACACACACACACACACACACACACATGTTACATTTTTGAGCTGATCAATAAATAAGTCAGGGAGACTAGGATTGATCAGCTCAAAAACGTAACACACATATAAAAAAATTACACTATATATATATATATATATTTGTTTTCGTAGATTTTCATGGGTGTCGGTATGCTGGTCTTGTTGTATTCGGGTGTTTTCCAGTGTAAGCATGAGATTGTTTTTGCAACGTTTCGGCAAGATCTCACTTGCCATCTTCAGGCTTCGGTCTAATAGCTTTCTGTCTAGATGGTGCACATGCACCATCGCCCCAGGTCAGATCTCCATGGTGTTTCTTTCGTGAGCTTCTGTTTCCTTGCAAATGATGAAACAGAAGCTCACAAAAGAAAAAGATCTTACCTCTTGCCGTGCTGCCTCCCACCGGCCAGCTGTTTTTTGAGCAGAAGAAAGATGCTGCCGGTTCAGCCCAGATCAGCTGAACCAGTAGTAGCGGTAGCGGGAGGCTCCACCCACCCACCCGGACACTTCTGTGAAGGCACACCAGAACTGGTAGTAAAGAAATTGGCAACCCACCTCTGTCTTTGAGTCTCTGCTGTGCACACACGCATGTCTGCACATGTGCACATTCATGCATGTCCATCCCTTTCAGTTTGGGCTCATGCATGTGTGCAGTTTGGGCAATCGGTATCTAAAAGATTCACCATCACTCTCATAAAGCATCTGAAAACTTGAAAGTGGAAGAAAGGGAAATATAAAAATTTAAAGGAAGTTGAAGTCCAGCACTATTATTGTTCTGAAATACACTTTTTAATAAAAAGATTTGCTTACCAAATTCCCCTCTAAGTGAGAATTTTAATAATACATCATAAATCATTTTGAAACACAGCTAAGATATCACAGAGAGAGAGAAAAGAGAGATTGTTGTATATGTGTAAGAAATTCTATTCAGATTTATCGTGACTGGAGTAAAGTTGGAAAAGGAAGTATTATTGTCAGACAGCCTTTTTCTTAAGCAACAAATATTTCATATAAATATATATTTTAAATAAAATCTCAATTTTATGATTTCTTGGTTGTTTATTTTATTAAATTTGGATATTAGAATTGGATATAAACCACCCAAGAGAAATCTGGGTGGCTTACACAATAAACAATAAAATTGGGGCGGGAGAATGATAAAACACGGAAAATTATAACATGCCAAATAAACCTCTCAACCTTCAAAAGACCCTCTATATCCAGGCCAGGGTTCAAAGCCAGGTGTCCAAAGATTTCCAGAACAACTGGAGCATGGGAGCAATATGGATTTCTGGGGCAATGTTGTTCCAGAAGGCAAGTGTCATATAGGGCACATTTTCTGAGTCCCAATAGATGACATTGTCTGAGACATCCTGGATTATGTCTATTCTGCCCAATCTTAATGGATGGGAGAAAGCTATTTGAGTAGATAGTTCCTCAAATAACCTGATCATATGAAGTGCTCTGTACCAGCGCCAAAAGGTAATCTGGCATTTGCAAAGCACTATGATGCATGAGCATATTGTGGATTGCCCATTGATAACCATAAGACTATTATTACAATTCCTTCATAGTTAGAACAATAGTTAGCCGAGGTCGGAATGGAATAACCAATGATAATGATACAATTCTTTGCATACTTTTGTTGCTATTTGATTGTTCAATCATTTTTATTTAGCCAGGATTATTTGTCAGTAATTCCTTTTGTGAGTTCTTGGAAGTTCATGATTCTATGTTTCATAATAGTATTTAGTCCTATAGGACAAGAAGTGGCAGAATCTTGGGGCAGTGTTAAAAGAAGGAATCAGCCTAGAATTCCTACATACCTACAAATGAACATAATCCAGCTTCCCTTGAATTCATTTGACCTTTATCTAACTCCAAGTAGCTGCTAATCATTAGTTGAAAAGATTCCTAAGTATAGGCTTGATTAGCAATAAAACAGTCCATTTCAAGTTTAGTTTAGTTTAGTTTAGTTTAGTTTAGTTTAGTTTAGTTTAGTTTAGTTTAGTTTAGTTTAGTTTAGTTTAGTTTAGTTTAGTTTAGTTTAGTTTAGTTTAGTTTAGTTTAGTTTAGTTATATTTTTATACCACCCTATTCCCGAAGGACTCAGGGTGGTGTACAGCCAAAATAAAACACAGATATACAAAAGTGATCTTTTGCAACTGACAAATATATCTTATTTTCTCTTTTTTATGGCATATAACTTTTAAAGAATCAGAATCTTGGCAACAACTCTTATATTTACATTATACTGTAGGTCCAAAATATTTAAGCTTTAGCTTTATTATCAAGGCCTCCACTGAACAGTCTAGACTGAAACTAATGGTGTCAATTAGAAACCCATAGCCTTGATTATAAATATCACTGATATCAGTTTGATGTCTCCACACATTAATATTCTGTCTAGATTTGTCGTAATCTTTCTCCCAAGGTCTATTTCATAGCTACAGTTACCAGCCCTGTGAAATGTTAAGCCTAGGAAGAAAAAAGTCATTTTACTTACATATTCACTTGCAAACTTATCTGGAAGAAAATCCCATTTATCAGCCTTCATGGTTGGGATTACATATTGAGCTATGCCTTTGTTTGTTTGTTTTGGATATAATCTGTGAAACAAATCCAATGTAGGGGGTTCAGATTACATTTGGATTACATTTTAAGTGTCAGGGAAGCCATTTTTTGCATTGGGCCTTCAGGCCTGCCACATTTTTTATTTTGGGTAAACAATTTGTATTGGTTTTACAGTATTAGTGGGGAAAGGGTTGTAGGGTTAAAATAACATTTTAGAGGCTTCCATGCCGGAGGTGGTGGTCCTCCCAATACATATACAATATTTTTTAAAGAAAGCAAAGGGCAAGCATACATATATGTTACATTGTATAATTTGTACATTCAATCATGTTTTTCATCGCCATCTAATACAACTATCACAGTAAAATTTCAATTAAAATCATTTTTGAAATCTGAGTCTTTTTGCTATTGATTCTTCTTCTCCCTTCCCATCGACTTGATGGACTGGAGGGGGGGACGGCTGAGATGAAGGGAGAGATAAAAAATTCTCAAAGAGAAATTGTGGATTTAGCTGGTCATATGTCTAGGATGGATTTTGAAAGGATGTCTTACTTTTTAAGGTTTCAAAATGTTCCTGAATTAAGCTCTGAGAATTTAAAAGATTTAATGTGTACGATGTTAGCAGATTATACTAAAAGGAGCAAAGAAGATATTTGGGGGGACATCGATCTGATTTATAGAATTAACTCAGCATATGCCAGAATAAATGAAGTACCCAGAGAGATACATATTAAATTTGTAAGAAGGTCAATGAGGGATGGGATCCTGAGAGCACAGAGAGACGGTCCCTTGATATATCAACAGACTGAGATTGCCATTTTGAAACAGATCCTGAAAAAGATTAGAGAAATAAGACGGAAATATTCCTTCTTATCAAAAAGATTATATAAAAAGGGGGTGTGGTTCAAGTGGTTGATGCCCGAGGGAATGTTAGTGTTCTGGGAGAGGGGGAGAGTAAGAATTAAAACAATTGCAGAGGCGGAAGCCTTTCTTAAAAAACACTCCCCAATCCTGGAGGATGAAAATGGGGGAACGGGAGGGGCCACAGCTCCGCCCACTGGAGGTCAGGGAGAGGAAGATACAATTGCTAAAAGACTCAGATCTCACAAATGACTTTTTTATATATAGTGTAACCTTTATCTGGATGTTTATAGAAACAATGATTGATTGCATGAATATATAAAATGATATATCTGTATCTCTTTCCACTGTAGGGAAATGAAAAATGTATTGAATTAACTTTTTTTTTGTATGAAGCCTCGGAGGGGGCCAACACCTCCGACATAGATGTCCTCAAAATATCTCTTTAATACCTTATACCTTTTTCCTATTTTAAAATTTTGTAAAAACCAATAAAACTTTTTTCTCATAAGGAAGGGGAAAAAAATATCTCATCCCTTGTGGACCTCCTTAAAAATTTAATATGGACTTCCCTTGGTACATCATTTATTCTAGCGTATGCTGAGTTAATTCTATAAACCAGGTCCATATCCCACCAGAGTTATTCTTTATTCCTTTTAATATAATCTGCTAAAATTGTACTCATAAGATCTTTAAGATCTTCTCCTTCTATCTCTGGTACATTCTGGAACCTGAGAAAAAAAGACATTCTTTCAAGTTCAATCTTGGTCATATGACCTCCCAATTCTGCGCTTTCCTTCCAAATTTCCTTTACCTCTCCCCTCATCTCAGCTGACCCCCCTCCAACACCTCAATTTTTTGTTTATTATCCATTGTATTTCTTTGTGTCTCCAACAGCTCTAGTTTTAAATTTGTCAAGCCATTTCGGATTTCATGTACATTTTTCATAATGTCCTGAAGCATCTCCTTTGTTGTCAATTCCTGAGTGCTCTCGCCAGTCCCTTCTTTTTGTAACAATGCGGTGATCTTTGTCTGCTGCATAACTGGGCTGGAGCAGGCTGATGATGGAGCAGAAGAGGACTTTGCAATAGGTGGTTTTTTAAAAGCCATTGTTCCGATTATAAATTCCAATTTGTAGGAAAAAAATGGCATCAGAAAAGCAAGCAGCCGATGAAGTCCGAGGTGTCGGGACAACCCGAATAAAAGTTCAGTCCGGGTATCACATAAAAGCAAGAAAGCCAAAGAAACCAAGAAGAAGAAATTGTATTATCAAAATCAATCTGGATGTCCACGTATTGGGAGAGATACCAAAGGTTTCCGAGGAGAAATTTAGCTGGATAGTTTAAGATCTTGCAATTTCAAATGCCGAAGGAAAAGTTCATAGACAAAGAGAAAGTTTCTCACAGGGAACAAAGAGGAGCCATCTTCCCCGCCTCTCACAGGAAGAAGAGTGAAAGTTTCATTTTCCTGTTGCAAAAAGCTTCGATACAATGTTGCAACTGCGATAATATAGATACAATTTTTTAAAACTGCTTCTATTTCAGGTGGCAGACTAATTCTCTCATTCTCCCCATTCCTGGGGAGAACTTTTTCAGACGCCACTTTATTCCAAGGGGGGGGGGGTCAAAACAGATTAACTCTCCCCTCCATTCTCCGTTTAAAGTTGATTGAAGGTAAAACTCACAGTATTCGCTTGTCCCTCAATTGCAGACCTGAAGATTAGGAAAGATCCTCCATCCCCGGCACTCCAGCCAGCTTCCGAATCCTTCCATTAATTCCGGAGTCCATCAGCAAAAGGGCAAAGCCCCCCCTTTCTGCCTCCCGGCTCCTGGGGTGAGGCTGGAAAGATGCCCCACCAGCTGCCGCCTGGTTGGGGGTCTCCAGCGAGCCACCCATATGGCAGGGGCTTCCTACAAAACCCCCTGTGCCCCCCCGGGGGGGGGGGCACCAGGACAGCAAACACGTCCATTGCCCAGGGAAACCGGAAGTCCAATCGGCCACATTTAAGGCTGTGGAAAATTGGGAGGAGGAATTATATGGAGCGTGAGAGATATGGTCAAAATAATAATATATAATAATATATTTAATTTCTAGACCGCTCCCTCTCCCCAAGGGGACTCGGAGCGGTGCACAGGGAAAATTAAGACAATAAATATATACAAAACAGTTAAAAACAGATTAAACATAAGACCCTGAGCTAAAATTCCTCAAAACCAATCACTAAAACCCTAAACCCTATAATACTGTAATAAGAGGCTACCCTAGGCCGGCCAAGCAGAAAAAGTGCGTCTTCAATTTCAGACGGAAGGAATGGAGGTCCGTGGTAATTCTAATATCGGGGGGGAGGTCGTTCCAGAGGGCAGGGCCCGCCACAGAGAGAGCCCTTCCCCTGGGCGTCGCCCGCTGACAAAGTCTAGTGGACGGCACCCGGAGAAGTCCCTCTCTGTGGGAGCGAATCGGCCGTGAGGAAGTATGGGGCAGAATCCGATCCCGCAGATAGCTAGGTCCCGAGCCATGGAGCATTTTAAAGATGATGACTAACACCTTGAAGCGCACCCGAAAGACGACAGGTAGCCAGTGCAGCTCGCGCAAGAGCGGTGTTACATGGGTGTACCTTGTGGTACCCATTATTGCTCGCGCGGCTGCATTCTGGACCAACTGCAGCCTCCGGGTGCACCTCAAGGGGAGCCCCATGTAGAGAGAGTTACAATAGTCCAGTCGGGATGTCACGAGAGCATGAGTGACTGTGCAAAGGGCATCCCGGTCCAATAGGGGACGCAACTGGCGAACCAGGCGAACCTGGTAGAACGCCCTCCTGGCCACGGCTGTCACTTGATCTTCCATGGACAGCCGGGAATCCAGGAGGACACCCAAGTTGCGCGCCCCATCCACAGGGGCAAGATGTTCGCCCCCTATGGCCAGCGATAGAGACAGCTGGTTGAACCGGGCAGCCGGAAACCACAGCCACTTGGTCTTGGTCGGGTTGAGCTTGAGTCCGTTACTTCCCATCCAGACCCGCACGGCTTCCAGGCACTGGCACATCACCGCTATGGCATCGTTGGGGTGGTTTGGGGTAGATATATACAGCTGAGTATCATCAGCGTAGAGATGGTACTCTACCCCAAAACCACGGATGATCTCACCCAGCGGCTTCATATATGTGTTGAATAGGAGGGGCGAGAGGACCGACCCCTGAGGCACCCCACATGTGAGGGGTCTCGAGGTCGACCTCTGCCCCCCTGTCAACACAAATTGCGACCGACCAGAGAGGTAGGAGGAGAACCACCGGAAAGTCGAGCCGGAGAACATTCCTTTCTCAGAGACTCAACGACGTCTTGCCCTGCACCTGGATTGGTATGACTGGGAGTCTGATTGGACCATGTGATGGACATGTGGGTACTGGGCAGGGAATTGAATTTTCATTTGGGTGGAGAAAACCTGGAAGCTTCCAGATTCGGGTTTTCCCATGTGTGCCAATATGACATCTCTAATAAAATGCAACTTTGAGGAACTTGAAGCCTAGGAGTGTTACTTGGAACCCTAACATTAAGCCACAATTAGACAAACCACAAAATGTGAGCCCAACCAATGGACCTGATGCCTGGACTGATATATATAGAGATAATCTTTCTAATTACTGTGCTTAAAACTATAGAAAAGAGATATGTTGAATAAACTGTTGTTTCATAGGCTGGGTGAAGGTTTCTTAATTTGTATTAAATTTAGTAGGTACCATAGAAAATAACATATGATTTTGAAGAGTCACGTTTGGTCTAGTACCTGGCTAGAAGGTGGGAGACAGTGAGTTCTAGTCCTGTCTTAGCCATGAAAGCCAGATGAGTGATCTTGGATCAATTACTCTCTCTTAGCCCAACTCACCTCACAGGGTTGTTGTTGTGAGGAAAATAAGAAGACTGTGTTGGATGTTTACCACCTTGAGTTATTTGTAAAAAGAATCAAGCGGTGTACAAATAAATTCATTCCTGAAGTAGATAGACCATATGTTACATACAGGTCCAATCAGGGGTGAAATCCAGCAGGTTTTGACAGGTTCTGGAGAACCGGTAGCGGAAATTTTGAGTAGTTTGGAGAACCGGCAAATGCTACCTCTGGCTGGTCCCAGAGAGGGGTGGGAATGAGGATTTTGCAGTATCTTTCCCCTGCCATGCCCACCAAGCCACGCCCACAGAATTGGTAGTAAAATAAATTGCATTTCACCACTGGGTCCAATCAACATACATAGAAACTCATGCTGCTGGATCCACCTCTACAGATGTTTAAACTGATGCAAGGAGAAGCATCTATTCATGCAGATTGTTCATGCATAGACAACGTTCACCTTATCTGAATGCTATCAAAATTAATTCATGATGGAAGCTAGGGCTGAATCAATCCTCAGCATCCTGGCACTCGATGTTATTGCTGTGAATTATTTCATGATGGATTTGTTTTGACATTCCCAGTGCTAAACCTCACTGCAAAATCACAAGAATGGGGTTGAAGAACCCTCAGAAAGTATGAAGAAAATGTCCCGGGAGAAACCATGGCCCACCACGAAACATTGTCCAGCCAGCTGTAGAACCTTGAATTTAGGTAGAAGTAGCAAGGGAAAGAATGCATGGCATTGTTGATGAGCCTATAATTAAAGGCACAGTTTAACTGCTTGCTTGTCTGATTTTGAAAATGGCAGCCCATTTTCTTTTTTAGTTGCAGAAGCTGTAATTACATTTCACCATGAATTGTACATGAGATAATATTCTGTTGTTCATATTATGACTGACTATAATGCTTAACATTCTTCGGAGAATAATAAAGAAAGGACAGGAAGGGGCAGAAACAATGCACAGCCTCACCGTCCTCCAAAACTCTTCATTTAGCTGTCTGTGTAAACAGGCCAAGTTGCTATAGTAACCACCACATCAGTGGTGTATGAGGTTTCTTGCTTTTTTTTTAAGGTACCTCTGAGACAGTGAACCCTTCTTCTGCCAAAAAGATTAATGCGAAACACCAACATTTTTTATAATTGAAGAACTTGTAGGCTCTTGAAACTATACCTTGTAGTAAGAAATGCCAGACTGTGTCTGAAACTACAGAATGAAAAGCTGAAAAAATAGTTTACACAAAAAATGCAACCTGGAGGAAAAAACAGTAACAGAAATCATGGAAGAACTAAAACAGTGTGTAACAGAGGTGGGTTGCTACTGATTTGGCCTGGAACGGCCAAACTGGTAGTAACAACGGTGGGAGGCTCCGCCCACCCGCCTAGACGCTTCTGCACATGTGCAGAAATATTGTGCACGCGTGCGAGTGCGCAGAGGAGCACGGCCAAACTGGTAGTAACAAAATTGGCAATCCATCATTGGCGTGTAAGAGCAACAACAAAGAAAATCAAAAGATACAAAGGACAAATAAAATGATATAGTGAAAATGTCCAGTTCAGAAGCAACCACTGTTTCTTCTACTGGTCACTTGATGAAAATCTAGTCCAAACTAATGTTCACCAATGCAAAGAAAAAACTTTGAACTTTTAGAAACAACGGTGGGAAAACCCAGTGAAACACAGCAAAACTGACTCCTGGATCAAAGATATTCAAAAACAAGCAACACAAAATAAAATGGAGAACATTGTATTAACAACTGATAGTTTGCAAAACAAGTAAAGAAGGTCAAGAACTGGAGTGCACCTATTGCTGTTGTTATTGTTGTTATTACTATTATAAACCTTTATTCATTAAACATGAAACTCAGTCAACTGATCATTTAAAAATGTATCACAAATATTATTGACTGGGCTGATGGTTGATACGGGTTGCTGCCAGCATCCTAGGTATCAACCAAGTACCTTCATTATTATTAATTATAATACCTTAATAGTACCATTATTATATACTTTATTCATTAAATATGGAACTCAGCCAACTGAAAATTCAAAAATGCATCACAAATACCATTGACTACTGCTAATGATTGATACAGTTTGCTGCCTAGGTATCTTTCTTAAAATGTACGATGTTCTGAGTAGCACAGTTTTCTGAAGTTGGTGTTATTGCAGGAAGCTGCAATTTCTCTACGTATTTTATAAAATTCTTAGATGTGATACCAAGTGCCCCAATGACAATGGGTATCACTGTTATATGTTTTATCCATTATTGTGTAGTTTTGATGGCCAGATTGTGATATTTCATGATTTTTTCCTAGTTCTTTTTCTTCGACTCTGACATCTCCTGGTACATCAATATCAATAAATTGTATTTTTCAGTTTTTGACAACAGTGATATCTGGCATGTTGTTTTCCAAATGACAATCCGTCTGTATTCAAAAGTCCCACAAGATCTTCACCTTCTCATTTTCAGTAACTTTTTCCACTTTGTGCTCCCATGACTTTTTGGATACAGGTAAGTCATATTTTTTACATAATGACCAGTGGATTAATTTAGCAATTCATTCATGTCTAGCTTTATAATCAGTTTGTGAAATTTTGCTGCATTCACATCTTAAATGTGAAACAGTTTCAATTTTGTTGTTGTAAAGTCGGCAATTTGGATTGTCAGTGGATTTTTGTATCTTTGCTTTCATGGCATTAGTTTGTAGTGCTTGTCCTTGAGCAGTAAGTATTAAACCTTCCTTTTCTTTCTTGATGGTTCCCATCTTAAGCCATGTCCATATAAAGTTGTCATCACATTTTCCTTCAACATTTTTCAAGTGCTGTCCATGCAAAGCTTTGATTTTCCTTCTATTTAATCTATCATCCAGCTGTTTTTCCTTATATTCTGCCTTTGTTTCTGTTGTTTTTATACTGTTCTCCATTTTCACAGCCTGTAACAATTTTTCTGTACTTTGATTCATATAATCATTCAAACTTCGTTTTTCTTCTTCTACAGTTTGATGGATTCGCAATAGCCCCCTGCAGCCTATTTTTCATGGCAGGTACAACCTGTCGATGTCACTTCATGGATATAAAGCGTAATACATATTCAAAAGTTTGCTATTTTTATTTCAATCGGCCCCTGTAAGATTGGAAAAGAAATTCTTTAATGAAATGAATAGAGCCATCTCAAAATTTATTTGGCAAGGTAAAAAACCTAGAATTAAACTGAAAATGATGCAGGAACCTAGAATTAGAGGGGGATTTGGTCTCCCCAATTGGCAGCTTTATTATCAGGCGGCTTTATTAATTTGGATTAAAGAATGGATGACCCTGAGAAGAACACGGCTCCTGACTATTGAAGGCTGGGGCCTACAGTATGGTTGGCACTATTATATTTGGCCCGGTTCAGAGCGACCCAAACACTTCAATGACCACTTGGTGCGTAGGACCTTGAGCTATTCTTGGGAGAAGTTGAGGAGGAAGTTATACTTGAAGGTGCCATGTGGGATCTCTACTCAGGAAGCCCTTGTTTATCCAACACGATATAGAGGGGAGAAGATCTTGACATATGAAGAGATCTTAGATTCACAGGGGAATTTGAAGACCAGGGAATCATTAGCTTCGCAAGGGTACCATATCGACTGGTGGCCATATTCCCAGATACTCTCAAGGTACAAAAAAGATCAGAAGACTGAAGGTATATATCCCTATAAACAAGAACTGGACAAGGTTCTTTTTGGAACAGAGAAAGGGATGCTCTCCAAGTGTTACGGACATCTATTGTTATTAGACGTAGGGGAAGAAGTGGTCAAAGACTGCATGATTGCCTGGGGACGGAATATAGGACGCACATTGGACTTTCAAAATTGGGAAGAAATTTGGTTCAAAAATATGAAATTGACTATGGCAGCCTCGTATAAGGAAAATACATATAAAATGATATATCGGTGGCATCTACCCCCGGCAAGACTTGCCAGAATGTTCCCTGGGACCATGCCTAATTGCTGGAAATGTGGTCACAGAGAGGGGACCTATTTCCATCAGTGGTGGACCTGCCCAATGGCGATTAAATACTGGAAAAAAATCAGGCAGTGGTTAATAGAAATCACCCAACATCAATTAGATTTGAAACCTGAAACCTTCCTGTTAGGACTCAAACCCCCAGATATCAACATGGAGATATGGTTTTTGGTGTTGCACATAATTATTGCGGCAAGATTGGCATTTGCCCAGGAATGGAAGAGTGATCAAATACCAATGGATAGGGCAGTAATAAATAAAATTAATGAATGCGCAGAATCGGATAGATTAACAAAATTAGTTAAAGGGAAAAAGGACTCAGAATTCTACAACTCGTGGAAGAGGTGGTATAATTGGGTACGGGTACGACCGAATAATAATAACTGAAGCAATAATATATGTTTAAATCAGATATTGGTAAATAATATTAATCAGAAATTAAAGGACGAATAAGAATTGATGAAGTAGGTACGTTGACTAGATGGGCTGTATATAGGGTAAATGTTGGTGTTAAATATTAGGCCTATTATTATGACGGTAATGTTAAGTTTGGTTATTTAAATGTTATGCCTTCTCGCGCTGTGACGGCAATAGGTTTAAAATTATGTTTGTATGATTTTATTTTTTTTATAAGAATAAATAAAAAATTTATATATAAAAAAAAAAGTTTGCGTGTTTTCCAGTCCAGGTTTTCCAGTTCAGCCAAAGTCCAGTTGATGATTCCAGCTGAGTAGAGTATCACTGGAACTGCCCATGTATAATGACTTTAATTATGCTTCCAGCATTCAGCTTTGATTTTATTATTTTGCAGTCCCTCCTGATGTATTCCTTTTGCATTGATTCTTTGACTTTTCCATTCAAGATATTATCTGCTTCCAATATGCAGGGGTATCTATAACTGTCATCCTTTGCTAATGCTTTCACTATGCTTCTGTTTCCCAGTTCTATTCCTTCTGTTTTTTCCATTTTTCCTTGCTGCATGGGTAATATAGCACATTTTTCAAGTCCGAAGTTGATTTTGATGTCACTGCTGAACAGTTGAACTGTGTTCAGTATTGATTTAAGTTCAGTAGGGCTTTTTGCATATATTTTTAAGTCATCCATGTATAGTAGATGCTTTATGTTGTTGTTGTTCATTTACACCCATTGGGTTCTTTGTCTCTTCCAAATTTCTTTCTTTCTTTTTAAAATTCATTTAATAAATGTGATTACAAGCAAAGTTGTATTGTTAAGTTTCATCTTTATTTCCACTGCCTTTGGGCCTAAAACACGGTTCTATATATGCAGAATTTTCTGCTTTTCAAGGATTTTCAGGTACATGCAACCTTCTTTCTCTCGCCCTGCTGCGTATTCAGATAATGTCCAAATGGCATTGTTACACATAGCAGAGTATTTGATTAGTTGACCTGGAAAAGAGTTCCCTCTGATGCACTGGAAAGTCCACCAGTGGTCTGATACAGTAACTCAGTTAACATATTACACTAAGTAACTTTGTTGGTTGGTTTAGTATTATTGTGCAATCACACACAGCTTTTGGATTTTGCAAAGTCTGATCTGTGGATTATTTAGATTTTAGATTTAGATTTTATTATATTTATATCCTGCACCTATCTCCTACAAAAGGACCCAGGGTGGCGCACAGGAATTTAAAACACAATATACAATACAAAATACATAACATCCTAAAACCCTATAGATAGAATGCCTAAAATGGCTACCTTTCATAACAAACCTTTAAATTTTCATTAGAGAAAAGTAATAAGGCCATCATTTCTCCCCCTGCTCATTCCATCCAACTGTTTCTGTTTGCTAAAACAGGCACACTGTATTTGGCAAACAAATGGTGGAGAAGATTTAATTTAGTATGCGGGTTTTGTTATGTTTTATGAGACTGTAGTATTTTCCTGTACAGTCCTGATAAGGTTAATGTGTAGCAGAGTATTGATGAAAGAAGAGGTATGATGAGGAAACCTCAACCTGAGACAAGGGAGAAGAGCAAGATTTTGTTGTCAGGGTGACAGACAAGCAGCATTAATACCAGACACAAACCTCTCACCCAATTTTAGCATCTAATTTTGATATGTGAGAATAGTTGTTACCTTCACATCTGTTTTTACTTCTCCAGTAATAAGGCTACCTGAAGCAAATGCCTCATGTTTCAAAGAATAGTTAGAGAATACTGACCTTTTATTCTCCAATAATGTACGTTTTTATGCACAATGTTCCTACGCGATGTAGTAATTTCAAGGAATGATCCCGTTTTGAATGATAAATCTGATAAATCCTTGAAAAAGAAGTGGCAACTGCTTTATAAGGCTATTTATTAGCATTTCTTTCACTGTTTATTCAGATGGGAAAATCACTTTCCTCCTTGGGGGAAAATGTAGCAAAAGGTTTGGAAGGATTCAAACAAGTAATTATGTCAAAATTACGACAGAGCTTACATCAAGAAAGATTTACTCATTTCTTGTAATACTGGGACTTTAGTGATTGGGAAGAGCCTGCAACCTCATGTTTTCTACCTCTTACTTTATTGCCAATTAATGAGCCCTATAGAGATTACAGGGTCATAAAAAGGAGTCCTTTTAATGAGTCCTATAAAGGCTGATGAAATCAAACTTCTGAAAGCAAAACATAATAATAGAGTTGGAAGGAACCTTGGAGGTCTTCTAGTACAACCCCTCACTTAAGCAAAAGACCATATGCCATTTCTCACAAATGGCTGTCCAGTCTTCCTTTGTAAGCCTCCAGTGATGTAACACCCAAAATTCTGAAAGCATGCAGTTCCAATGGTTTATTGTGCTCATTATCAGGAAATGTCTCCTTGGTTTTAGGTTTCTTTTGTCCCTGGGAGATTTCCATCCATTGCTTCTTGTCTTCCATTCTGATGCTTTGGAAAATAGGTTGGCTCCCTCTTCTTTGTGGCAGCCCCTCAAATATTAGAACACTGCTATCATGTTGCTGCTAGATCTTCTTTTCACTAGACTAGACATACCCAATTCCTGCAACTGTTCTTCATGTTTTAGCCCCAGCCTCCTAATCATCTTTTTGCTCTTCTCTGAACTCTTTCCAGGGTCTCAAACTTTTTATATATTGCTGCAAGGGTGAAATTCAGCAGGTTCTGACAGGTTCTGGAGAACCGGTAGTGGAAATTTTGAATAGTTTGGAGAACTGGCAAATACCACCTCTGGCTGGCCCCAGAGTGGGGACGGAATGGAGATTTTGCAGTATCCTTCCCCTATCACACCCACCAAGCCACAACACGGAGCTGGTAGTAAAAAAAATTGAATTTCACCACTGTATTGTGGTGACCAAAACTGGATGCACTTCAAGCCAGATATAATAAAACATTGAGAAGAAGTTTAACTCTTTTAAAAATTGAATTTTAGGACTTTTCTAAAAGTCAATCAAACAATCAGACCCAATGGAAAATGTATGCCAGATAACGAGTCCCTTCGGGGAGAGGGAGCGGTCTATAAATTAAATAAATAAATAAACTAGTAGGGCTATGTAGTGAGAATGTGAATCTGAGACCTATAGGAGTTTGCAGTAATTGTAAATGAACCTTTTCAACTGATCTTAGTTAGTGGAAAGAATCATATTCCAGGAGGCATTTTCTCAAGCAGCCTAGTGATGTTCATCCATCATGTTTGAAGAGGACCTTGACATTTAACAGGTTGTCTGCTGTCCACAATGTGTCTGCAGGTGGCTAAGGCTTACATGGGTATGAAATGTTCTGCCACATGTCGGGCAGACATGTGTGGGCACCATTGTTGCAGCATTTGCAGCTGCGGCTTTGCGGAGTGCTCACTTCTCTTATGCTGTGGTTATTCTTCTGTCCTCAGATCTCTGGCAACCTTGGTGGATCATCATGCACCATGTCAATCGATCTTGTGCCAGGGTTTTCCAGCAGGTGGTGTCGATTTCCAGGGACTTGAAGGAGGCTTTCAACGTGTCTTTGCATCGCTTCCTTTGTCCCCCATGCAATCGCTTTCCTTGAGACAGCTCACCCTAGAGAAGCTGTTTGGGGATGCGATGCTCTGGCATCCTTGCAACATGGCCTGCCCAACTTGTCTTGGCTTTCATCAGCAGGGTGTGAACTGATGGCAGGCCTGCTCTGGAGAGGACTTCTGTGCCTGGCACTTTGTCCTGCCACCGGATCCTCAGTATTCCTTGGAAGCAGGTCATGTAGAAGTGGTCCAATTGCCTAGCGTGCCTCCCATATACAGTCCAAGTCTCACTGGCAAACATCAGGGTAGTTAGCACTACTGCTCGGTAGACTTTGAGCTTTGTAGCAAGGCTTCTTCCACAGCGGTCAGTAATCTGCCAAATGCAGAGCTTGCCTTGTTGATTCTGCAGTTGTCCCCAATGTCATTTATCACTGCATGGGAGAGGGTGCTGCCAAGGTATGTAAATTAGTCCACTGCTGGCAGCTTTTGCCCCTTCATTGTGATGGTGGGCTCTTGGTGTTGGGCTTTCGGAGCTGGCTGATGCATCACTTCGATCTTTTTTATGTTGACAAGAAGCCTGAAGTTATCACATGCTGCTGCCAATTTATCCACCCTGGCTTGCATTTCCTGCTCTGATCCAGCATTCAGGGCACAGTCATCAGCAAAGAATAGACCTAAGCCTAAGCAAGCAGCAACACTTTGTATTTATTCTGACAGGAAGCTAAAACATATAAAGAACGGTTGCAGGAATTAGGTACATCTAGTCTAATGAAAAGAAGGACTAAGGGTTACATGATAGCAGTGTTCCAATATTTAAGGGGTTGCCAGAAAGAAGAAGAGGTTAACCTTTCTCCAGAACACCTCAAGGCAGATACAATGGAAACTAATCAGGGAGAGAACCAACCTACAAATAAGGAGAAATTTCCTGACAGAACAATTAATCAGTAGAACAGCTTGTCTTGAGAAATAGTGGGTGCTCTATCCCTGGAGGTTTTAAGAATAGTTTGACCTGAAATGGTATAGGACAGGAGTGTCAAACTCAAGGCCTGTGGGCCGAATCCGCCCTGCAGGGGGCTTAAATCTGGCCTACAGGGCCGGGCCGGAAATAGAACAGGACCTGCCTTCAGTGCCTCTGGCAGCCAAAACAGGGCATGGAGGGCATGCACCTCCCCATATCCCATTCTGGCCTGGACAGCCTCCTTGCGAGCCCCTCTGTGCCCCATTTTGGTTGGCAAAGTGCTGCAGGAGGCCGTGCAGGCCAAAAATTGGACATGGGGGGGGGGATGCACGAGGCCACCCCATGCCCCATTTGGCCGGCAGGGTGCTGCAAGAAATGTCCATCCCATGTCCCCCTTGCTTCCCCCCCCCCCCCGGCCCACAGAAGAGAACTACAATGCTGATCCAGACCTTGAAGAAATCCAGTTTGACACCCCTGGTATAGGGGAACCTGCTTGAGCAGTGGGTTGGACTAGAAGACCTACAAGATGTTTTCCAACTCTGTTATTCTGTAGTCCAGATCAACCTGCCTGTCTTCCGCACACATATAATTTGATCTTGGTGTCTATGGAGATTCTCAGTCATGCAGATCATGGTTGTCCCAAAGGTGCTTTTCCAAGAGGCAACTGGACTTTCCTGTTTTTCTTTGAAGACATTTCACTTCTCATCCATGAAGCTTCTTTAGCTCTTTAATCTTAGTGATTCCTCCTAGAGTTCTGTACCAACTGAAGTTTTGAGATTAGATGCAAAGAGAGCCTTATCTAGACCACATTTGCAGTAGGCAGTTTTTCAGACTGTCCAGCTCAGATGAATAGATTCATATTCTGAAGCGCTCCCAAATTGCAGCCATTCCCTGTGAAGGAGTGTGTCAAAACAGGGAGATCATCTGTTTGGAAATGTGACTCTTCACCCAGAGCGCTTTTTATCTTGTAGGATTTGTGTTTTGATTTATTGTCCTTCATCCAAACCATTATCAACTGAAGAGAATTCCAATTCATGTTGGGAGGCAGGAAACCTCATAGAATATAGAACAGTGATGGTGAACTTATGGCACGTGAGGCCTTGCCCTGTTAGCTGGCCAGTGCGCATGTGCACGCTGGCAAAGCTTATTTAGCCATTCTAAAAGCCATTTTTCGCCCTCCCCAGGCTTTATAGGAGCTTCCAGTTTGCTCGTAGCATCGTTTTTAGTCCTCTGAAGGCTTCAGGGAAGCTCTTGAAGCCTCCAGGGGGGTGGGGTGGGCTGTTTATGCCCTCCACGGGCTCCTATAAAGCCTCTGGAGCCTGGGGAGGGTGAAAAAAGCATGTAAAAAATGGAGGCGGAGCGCCTATCATGCATGCATGCGCACTAGGGAGCGCATTGCATTATGGGTGCGGCATGCCGGTACACGGCCCCCGTGTGCTCCCCCCCCTTATGGCACATGAGCCTAAAAAGGTTCCTAATCACTGATATAGAGCATCAAAGATGGAAGGGACCTAGTCCAGGGGTGTCCAAACTTGAGAACTTTAAGACTTGTGGACTTCAACTCCCAGAATTCCCCAGCCAGCATAGCTGGCTGGGGAATTCTGGGAGTTGAAGTCCACAAGTCTTAAAGTTCCCAAGTTTGGACACCCCTGACCTAGTCCAATGTTCTGCTCAAGCAGGAAGCAATGTATCATTTCAGACAAATGGTTGTCCAATCTCTTCTTAAGAACTTCCAGGGATGGAGTAGCCACAACTTCCGAAGGCAAACTTTTCCACTGGTTGATTTCCATCCATTGCTGCCTGTCTTGTGCTTTGGGAAATAAGTTGGTCCCTTCTTCTTTGTGGCAGCCTCTCAAATATTTGGATATAGTCTACAAATGAACATCTTAATCCTAATTTATTCTAATTTCTATCAGGATACATGCTAGGTCTCCCCATAACCTTCTACAAGCACATGGGGCCAATCTGCAGAAGTTTCTTGCCCACTAACCATTTCCCAAAAACTTTCCTACGTGCCTTCATCTGTGCCACAGTGTCCTCTCATTGAGACAGCTGGAGGATGGCTTAAGATGCTATGCTTTGAAAATGGTATTTCCCCAATATTTCCTTTCTGAGTACATAACAAGTGTTATATTCCCTAGGCCACAGCTCCTTCAATGTTATTTTCAAGATGTGGTGTTCTTCTTGTTGTTAAATCAATATTTAATTGAGTCAGGATTGGAAAGGAAAGAGAGAGAAATCAGAGAGAGAGAGAGAGAGAGAGAGAGACATTTATTATGCATCAGAACAGAAAGAGTTTCCTTGTGTCTCCTTTCAGACTTCGCTCTCAGGTCTTCCTATTCAGAAAGGCTGATTCACAAAAGCTTTTCTTTGCCCAGATGATTCTTGCATCCTTAACCACCACCCGCTTTCTAATTCATCATAGCAGCATCTGAAGATCTAAAAGAAGTGCAGAATGTGAAGCAGCAAGGTACAATTTACGTTTCTGATCAGGCAGCTTGCTGAGAACAAGTGATTTCCAAACACGGTTAACATTTGAAAACATGGAAAACATGGTAGTAGGATGGCATTCTATGGCAATCCCTTTGAAGCTGGCCTGGAACACTCCGACAGTTTGCCATTATTCAAGGAGTGCAGTGGTGAAATTCAAATGTTTTTACTACCAGTTCTGTGGGCATGGCTTGGTTGGCATGGCAGGGGAAGGATACTGTGAAATCACCCCACTCTGGGGCCAGCCAGAGGTGGCATTTGCTGGTTCTCCGAACTACTCAAAATTTCCACTACCGGTTCTCCAAACTACTCAACATTTCCACTACCGGTTCTCCATACTCAAAATTTCCACTATCGGTTCTCCAAACTAGTCAAAATTTCCACTACTGGTTCTCCAAACTACTCAAAATTTCCACTACCGGTTCTCCATACTCAAAATTTCCACTATCGATTCTCCAAACTAGTCAAAATTTCCACTACTGGTTCTCCAAACTACTCAAAATTTCCACTACCAGTTCTCCAAACTACTCAAAATTTCCACTACCGGTTCTCCATACTCAAAATTTCCACTACTGGTTCTCCAAACTACTCAAAATTTCCACTACCAGTTCTCCAAACTACTCAAAATTTCCACTACCGGTTCTCCATACTCAAAATTTCCACTACTGGTTCTCCAAACTACTCAAAATTTCCACTACCGTTTCTCCAAACTACTCAAAACTTCCACTACCGGTTCTCCAGAACCTGTCAGAACCTGCTGGATTTCACCCCTAAAGGAGTGGTACTCTCTTAGTTGCTCATATATATTTTTTCCCAGGAAACTTCTATTGTCTCCCACCCTGTGGGAAGGACTGCCAAGAGGCACATAATTGGTTCAAAGAAGCCAGGGCCTTTATTGATTTTCCTTCACACCAGTAAAGAAAAAAAGTCACAGCACTCTATGGATTCCACATGCTTGGAAAGATACATAATTTCAATATTCGGCACCAACATTCCATCTCTCTTTCTCTCTCTTTGCCACTGTCTTTCTTGTTCCTTGTTTTGTCCTTGTTGAAGAGAGAACTGTTCAGCTATAAAGCCCCACAGAGGTACTGGATTTTCCTCTATCTCAGCCAAATCTACAATACTTATACAACTGTTATGAAACTAGAATACAATTCTGTGGTCCAAGATAGATATGACTCTAGCCACATCCATTGGGCTTGTATAAGTATATATCCAAGTCTTTATATAGCCAAGTAAATATGGAGTCAAACTACAGTGGTACCTCGGTTCACGAACAACTCGGTTCACGAACAACTCGGTTCACGAACAACTCGGTTCACAAACAGAAAAGTTCATCAAAATATGCTCTGGTTCACGAACTCCGCTTCGGTTCACGAACAGGAGCCGCGGCCATTTTAATGTTTCCTGGCTGTCACATGGTTGTGACTTCCTGTAGGAAGATCGTGGAGAGAAGGAGACACAGAAAAAAGTACACTGTGAGTACTTTCAGTGAGTTTTTTTTATTTTTGTTATGCTTTTATACATTACTATACTGTACTAATGTGTATTGTAATTTGTTTCATATTTTTTGTGCTTCAAAAACCAAAAAAAAGATCAGAACAGATTAACCGGATTTACATTAAACCCTATGGGAAACTGTGCCTCGGTTCACGACCAATTCGGTTCGCGACCAGAGTCAGTTCACGAATTAAGTTCGTGAACCGAATTACCACTGTATTCTCCAAAGCACCTGAAATAAGGACAAACAGAAATGGATACAAACTAACGAAGGAGAGAAGCAACCTAGAACTAAGGAGAAATTTCCTGACAGTTAGAGCAATTAATGAGTGGAACAACTTGCCTCCAGAAGTTGTGAATACTCCAACACTGGAGGTTTTTAAGAAGAGATTGGGCCACCATTTGTCTGAAATGGTATAGGGTTTTCTGTCTGAGAAGGGGATTGGACTAGAAGACCTCCAAGGTCCCTTCCAGTTCTCTCATATTTGACATTTCTGGTGCAAGATTTGTTTCTTTTCTCCTTCATAGTTCTTCAAAGTTTTCTCCCCAAGTTATTATTCTCCCCTCTGGGAAGGAAAATGAACGCTTTTGGGTTTTTTCACCTGCCTGGGGGATGTATGTAAAACTCAGTTTAAGTTTTTTAGATGTTTAGTTAGAAGTAAATTGTCACGTTCAATGCTGGTGACATGGAAACCTTCCAGGCACCAAACTACAGCTCCCAGAATTCCTATTTACAGGCTATTCAGGGTGTTACTTATGAGGATTGTGGCTCCAACATCTGGAAGCCAAAGAGTTGTATCTTTGGCTTAATATTCCATCCCAAGGAATTTAAGTGCTTGCAAGCAACCATTTTATTATATGTTAGGGTTGAATCCACCTATTCATCAAAAAAATATGCAGTCTATTTATTTAAAACATTAAGATAAATGAGTGCTGGAGGATAAACTAAATTAATGGCATGAAATGAAAATAAATGGACTGTAATATGCAAATACCAATATGATTATAATTCATATTGTATTCACCTTAAAGAGTTGCTCTCTCCAAAATACTGATGGGGTAGAAGCAAATATTACAAATTTCCTTCTATAAAGTATCCATATTCACAGTGTGAGTATAATATAAAGCCAGTTTGGTGCAGTGCTTAAGGCACCAGACTAGACACCAGAAGACCATGAGTTCTAGACCCACTTTGGGAATGAAGCCAGGTTAGTGACCTTGGGCCAGTCACTCCTTTCAGCCCTGGGAAGGAGACAATAGCAAACTACACCTGAAATCCAGCCAAGATAACCGCAGGGACATGTCCTGGCAGTTGCTATGAGTCAAGGGTGATTTAAAGGCACCTTCTCCCCTTCCCGAAAAGAAAGTTTTGTTGCAAATACTTATAAAAATGCCATGCTTGTGCTTTCAGATATTCAGATACTATTGAGTCTAAAGCAGGGGTCCCCAACCCCTGGTCCGCGGACCGGTGCCGGTCCGTGGCTTGATAGGAACCGGGCCGCAGGGCCGGAGAGGAGGAGGAGGGGGCTTTATTAAAAACAAACTGTTGTGACCTGCCAGCGGCCAGCAGAGCTGGTGGCAGACTCCGACAATGAGGAGGTTGAGAAGGTGCATGGAATCTGGGGAAGGCTCTGATGAGTGCTCTGCATCGGAGGCAGAAATAGGGCCAGGGCCATCTGACAGTTATCAGTTGCCTTCAGAGTCGGGGAGAAGAACAGCTGGAGCTTGTTCCTGAGGTGCATATGCACAGAGCTGCCAGGAGAAGGGAGCAGTTAAGGAACAAGGGTCAACTCAGGAGTAAAGGCACAGTTGGGCTGTGAATGGACCCTCCCAGAGGGAATAAAGAGGAGCAAAAGGGGAGGGGAGTTTGGAGGAAACAATTAGTTCAATTCATTAGAGTGAAGATCCGTTCCTGACTTCTTGCCAAGTAATTGCCGCTACAGTGTGGCGTTTAGAAGATATCAGCCTGGCAACTCTCCATGCCTGATAAAGGTCTGTATCAGTTGTGAAATCTCATAAAAGACTATTTGCCAGGAATTCCCTTTAACCTAAATAAAAGAGGTTTTATCGGGATGAGGAGTCGGCTTCATGATCTTGAGAAGCCTAGATCAGAATTAACTGTTGAACTTTGTTAATACAGACAATGGCCCTTTCCTGTTGAAAGATATTCAAGTTTTTAAAACCCTTTTTTTGTTTCAGCACTTTGTTGCTCATTAGCCAAGGCTGAATCCAAAGAACAAACAGGTATTTCATGGTTCTCCGACCTTGTTCAATCTCCCTAGTGCCAACCCTTTCTTGAAAACTAAAAGAGAGGGGTAAATGATGCTAGAAATATTCAGACAATTGTTCAAACTGCTTTCTTTCTAAAAGGTCCTGGGGGAGGCATCCTATTTGCTTTAAGAAACAAGGTGGTTTGCTTATCTGTAAAACAGTATAGCATAAATCAGTGGTGGGTTCCAGATTCTGTTCCAACCCGGCGGCATTCACGTGGGCATGCATAGTGCGCGCATGCGTCTTGGTGCTTCCACAAGGCTCCGTGACACTCCAGCTGCTCAGCGAAGTGTCATGCAGGCACTGAACGCGATGTGCATGTGTGCAGAAGCGCTGAAGACATAAAAGCAGTGGTGGGTTTCTGCAGGCTCGCACCTACTCACGAGAGCCAGTTGGTGAAATTTAGAGAACGGGTGAGAGGGGGTTCCACCAGCGTACCTGGAAGTAAATCTGGCCCACCACTGCCAGTGACCCAACGGGAAGGAAAGGAAAGGAAGGAAGGAAGGAAGGAAGGAAGGAAGGAAGGAAGGAAGGAAGGAAGGAAGGAAAGAAAGAAGGAAAGAGAGAGAGAAAGAAAGAGAGAGAGAGAAAGAAAGAAAGAAAGAAAGAAAGAAAGAAAGAAAGAAAGAAAGAAAGAAAGAAAGAAAGAAAGAAAGAAAGAAAGAAAGAAAGAAAGAATTTATCATCACAATTGAGTCCAAAATTTTGGTTGCTAAGCAAGAGCGTTGTTAAATGAGTTTCACCACATTTTAAAAGGTGGCCACTCCCACTCTGTCACATGACTGCCAAGCCACGCCCACAAAATAGGCCACATCTACAGAGTATGTTCTAAAAATTTTTGAAACCCACCACTGCATAAAAGGATGGTAAGAAGCAAGGACGGGTGGGTGGGCCCTCCAGAGCACCATACCGGAACAGTATCCGGTGCTCCGGGCAAGCTCTGGTATGCCCGTACCAGGGCATACCACCTGCAACCCACCACTAGTATAAATCTTTATTATGGTCAAAGATCAGCAATACACATTGCTTTTTACAATATATTTAAAAAGTATTGACATTAAAATATATTTTAAAAGTATTGACATTAAAAGTGGATAATAACCGCTCCACCCCTGCTTATCTGTAAAACAGAATTCCTAAGGTATGCCAGGAAAGGTTTTTCTACAGCCCTAGCTTCTGCCTGTTTACTGTGCCCTGCTTGAATTTTAGAAAAGAAGGGAAAGGTATTCACATTATTGTTCCTATTTTGACTAAAACATCCAGTTGTTCATCAGCATGTTATTAGTTCTGTACTAACTAAAAACTGCATTTGTTATTTGTTCTTTCATTATCTCCAAATTAAGTGTAGCTGTTAAACCTTGTTAAAATGCATTTGTAAATAAAGAAAAATAGCATACATTTTTCATCCTACATTATGGAGAACCGTAATGGATCAGCTAGTCTCTACGCAAGCTCATATTCCCATAATTTGATCTTCTCTCTGTTATTATTTTTCATTTAATTAGCATGTTTTCATATCTGAAAATACAGTGGTACCTTGGTACTCAACTGCTTTGAAACTCATCCAAGTTGGTACTCAACACATTCTGGTATGAAAATGTTGTCCCGGTATTCATCATTTGTTTGATACTTGACACACAAGCTAGAACTTGTTAGGGTTGGATACCTTGTGACATATTACATTATTCCTTATGGAAAAAAATATTTGGTACTCATCATTTTTGGTACTCATCGCACCTCTCAGAACCAATTAACGATGAGTACCAAGATACAATTGTACAGAAAACTTTTAATGGCACTTCTCATATCCTGAAATAATAATATCAATACAGCTTAGATTTTCAGACAAAATGCACTGTTGAAAGGTGTGACTATTTTACCTTCTCTTCCCAGGATATTGTTTTCTGTCTCATTCCCCACTAAGCTGCCCAAGAACACCATACTCCATTCTTTTGTAAACACTTTGAAAGTAAATTATGTTTTTTAACCTAACACTAATTTTAGCAATATATAGAGATCCACATTGCCTTTACAAATGTTTTGTAAAAATGTATGCAGAGAGATGGCATCACAGGGCTTATATATCTGTTTATTTATGCACAGGTGGGGAGAAGCCCACCAGCTGTGCTTTGCCAATTGTCATATTGAGAGCTTCTTCCCAGGTACCTTGAATGATTGCAGCCTCTGGAAGGACAGTAGCAGCTGGGTCGGTTGAGGACAGCTTGGAATATCCTCAGAAACCTCAGACCCCATAAGGGAAGCTTTATGAAATAAAGTTCCTTGTGTGACTTGAGTTCTTTTGGGTTAAATGCAATCATTTCCTTAAGAACACACAGAACTATTACACATGCAGAGCTACATAATAATAATCTGTATTGTCATTGTAATAAAATAAAATAAAATTACAATGATAATTGTACATTATCAAGTGATACATTTTCACCTCTTCAGTGTTTGCAGAGAATGGTACATGGTTCAAGAACAAGCAACACCTTCAATTCTCACTTCAAGGGTGCTGCGTTACAGGTTGGGAAACTGCTGGCTCCAATTCAGAAAGTCCAGTTTAGTAGCTTTTGAAGAATGCTTCATCTACTACTGGGTATAAAGTTTAGATGTTTTAGCAAAATAATATTTTAGAATAGAATAGAATAGAATAGAATAGAATAGAATAGAACAGTTGGAAGGGACCTTGGAGGTCTTCTAATCCAACCCCCTGCTTAGGCAGGAAACCCTACACCACTCCAGACAAATGGTTATCCAACATCTTCTTAAAAATATCCAGTATTGGAGCATTCACAATTTCTGGAGGGAAGGTTATTTAATTATTATTTATTCAATTTATACCCCGCCCTTCTCCAAACGGACCCAGGGTGTTCTACTGATTAATTGTTCTAAGTGTCAGAACTTTCTCCTTAGCTCTAATTTGTTTCTCTCCTTGACCAGCCTCCACCCATCGCTTCTTGTCCTACCTTCAGGTGCTTTGGAGAATAGCTTGACTCCCTGTTCTTTGTGGCAGCCCCTGAGATAACAGAAGACTGCTATCATGTCTCTCCTAGTCCTTCTTTTCATTAAACTAGACATACCCAGTTCCTGCAACCATTCTTCATATGTTTCTTCATATGTTTCTTCATATGTTTCTTCAGTCCCCTGATCATCTTTGTTGCTCTCCTCTGCAGTCTTTCCAGAGTTCCAACATCTTTTTTTACATTGTGGCAACCAAAACTGGATGCAGTATTCCAAGTGTGGCCTTACCAAGGCAATATAAAGTGGTATTAATACTTCATGTGATCTTGATTCTATCTCTCCCTAGAACTGTTTTGGCTTTTTTAGCAGCTGCTGCACACTGCTGGCTCATATTTAAATGGTTGTCCACCAGGACTCCAAGATCCCTCTGACAGTTACTACTATTGAGCAAGATACCTGTGCATTTTGTTTTTCAGCCAGTGGATGGTATAGAGAGCAGTGATGTCAAACTTGATTTCATTGAGGGTCACATCATGTGTTTGACCTCGGAGGGCTGGAGGGACATGGCAACTCAATGCAAACTGGCAGTAATGCCGTCAGCAACCCATCCCTGAACAGGAGGAGTCACACATATCACTGAAAATTTTTAAGAAGGTTAGCAAAATAAAGGCTTAAACTTTTACCACCACCACCCTGCTGATTTACATTCCACCTGGGAATCATTTAAATACATTGACCATATATATGGCATAAAAGAATCTCATAAATCTTATTTCACTGGTTTACTACTGGGATCCAAGGTTTACTTTTTTAAAATGAATTTGAGAAAAATTCCTGGACATTGCATCATTTGTTACACTAGACATTTCACAGTTGTCCAGGCATTAAGGTTGTACAATGAGCTATCAAAAACTTTAAAAAGTACACAGAACATCATTTTTATAGAGTACATGCAGTTCCCATCTATCTTTGTTAATTAAAAATAAATTCAGAAAGTAAACACAAGTTTACTTTCTTTACTGCTTAGACATGCTATTGTTATCACCAAATTTCAAATGTGGTCAATACCCTGATGTAGACAAAAGGTTTTTTTAAAGTTACTTTCCTACTTATTTAATTTATGGAAGATACGATATTTGAATTAGCTGAGAAAATGAATATCAGTGATGTCCACCTATCTTTGGCCATTGTAGCACTTATAGACCTTAGACTTATATCCTGCTTCATAGTGCTTTTCAGCCCTTCCTTAAGCAGTTTTATTGCCCCCAAAAATCAGGGTCTTCGTTTTACTTACCTGGGAAGGAGGGAAGGCTGAATCAACCTTGAGCTGCTCAGGATCGAACTTTTGGCAGTGAGCAGTGAATTAGCCTGCAATACTGCACTCTAACCACTGTACCACCATGGTTTTTTTGTTCTTGAAGATCTAGATCAGGGGTTCCCAAACTTGGCAACTTGAAGACTTCAACTCCCAGAATTCTCCAGCCAGCAGAGCTGGCTGGAGAATTCTGGAAGTTGAAGTCCACAAGTCTTCAAGTTGCCAAGTTTGGGAACCCCTGATCTAGATATATGCAGACCATCAGTTGTCTTCTTGAAACACTGAAACAAAGTTTCCCTTTGCCATTCTCTTAAGAGGTGTGCACCAGTGTGAGGACTATACCATATGCACCTGGTAGAACATGGGTGTCAAACTCAATTTCATTGAGGGCTGCATCAGGGTTGTGTTTGACCTAGGGGGTGGGCAGGTATGGGGCATGGCCAGGATGGGCATGGCCAGCTCAGTGTCACTCGTATCAGGGGTACCTATGGAGGCCCGAACGCTTTGCCAGAAAAACAGGCTGCCAAGCTCCAATTTCGGCTACAATGCCCTCCTGCAACCCTCTACCAGTGGCCCTCCGGAGCTCAGTTTTAGTTGGCAGAGTCCCTGCAGGCTGGTCCTTCACTGTTTCCAGGGCTGCCCCATGGGCTGGATCTAAGTACCCTGTGGGACGGATCTGGCCTCCAGGCCTTGGGTTTCACACCCCTGTGGTAGAACACAATTCACATTATTTCTTCAATGAACTTATGATATGTACAATGCCACTTCTGCTCTTCTGTCACTATGAAGTTGAATTTACAGGCTGTTAAAACATTGGGCTAAGCAATTGCTTGTATAACATTAAGTGATAAAAATTATTACAAACTATAAAAATAATTGCAAACTATAGCTAGATTTATATTTCATATTAAGCCAGAAGCAGACAAACTGCATAGCAGCTTAATGTGATATATGAATCCAGGCACTGAAATCTTTAGCTCTTAAGAATTACAAAATAGGAGAGGATTTTTGAGACACTATTTCAACCACTCCTAAATTCATGATTTTTTTTTTTTACTTTTAAGGCTGTCTTGGGATATTTCATATATGTATATTGTTATAAACTATCCAGATACTCCTGTGTCTTGATATTTTAATAGCAATATTTCAATACATCTTACCTTTCATTCTTTTTCCATGTTTTACCGCCATCAATTTTTCACACCTTTTTATTATTCTTTTTAGTATGGATGAAAAGAACTACAAAACCAATTCCATAAGGGATGGGGCTACTAAAAGAATACACACTCTGCAGGACCATAGCCCACTGCCAGATGCTATTGTAACTCACCATTCTCTCTCTTTTCCCCCACTTAATTTTACGACATAAATATGTTCAAGTAAAATGTTTTCACAGTAGGTAAAGCTTGAAAAAATTATAACTTTCCCCCAGGTAACAACAGTTGAGTATCAGAACAGAAACTGAGTATCAGAGCTGTTTCCTCGTGGAGCCCAAAGATGCCTGGATAACAATGCAGAAGTCACTAGGGAAATACCATTGACAATCACTCTGGAGAGTTAGGCTGAGAAAAGAACTTGTTTCAATATTTCTTCAAGCAACTGTTGGATGGTGCTCTCTGCTAGAAGAGAACTGAAGAAAATATACCGTATTTCCCCAAAAATAAGACAAGGTCTTATTTTCACCCCCAAAATAAGCACTTGGCCTTATTTTTGGGGAGGTCTTATTATTTTTGAGGTGCAGGAGGCAACAAGTATGGTCACCTCATGGCTGCTGCTGTGTTGCAATATTTTTGGGGAGGGCTTATTTTAGTTCATGTGCTCAAAAGCCTGATTAGGCTTATTATCCAGGGAGGTCCTATTTTTGGGGAAACAGGGTAGATGACATATTCCCCACAATATCATCTGAATAGAGTAATAATAATAATAATAATAATAATAATAATAATAATAATAATAATAATAATAATAATAATAATAATAATAATAAGAATAAGAATAAGAATAAGAATAAGAATAAGAATAGTCATTGTAATAATATTGTAATAAAATTACAATGAAATTGGTTTGAGCGCCGTGCCAACACCTGCACCAGGTAAATACAGACAGCAGTGACAGCCACAACAGGAATCTCTCCAGGCAAACAAAAAGGCTGACAAATGACAGTTGAAACAAAATGGCCGACAAATGACACTTGAAAAGGATCAATTGTACTTTGTTTTTTATTATCCATTTCTTCAAATCTGTTTGGCATTTTAGGAGTTGGTGGAAGAGGAGCACGTCTCTTTTTCTTTTTTATTTCTTGTGGCTTCATTGACATTCCTCAATGAACTTTGAGGAATCGCACTTGGCATTTTTTCTTCTCTCTCAGCTTTCCCAACAGAAAAGGATGGAATTACTGGTAGGGGTGGTGCTCTCCGCTTCTTCATTTCAATTCTTGCAGTTGTCCCTTGTATATTCCCAAGAGATAATGATGGTGCCACCATTACAGAACATAAACTTCGTGAAGAATCTGCGATCATTGTTTCATAGCAACTAGCTACACTGCTTTATACTTGCTTAATAATATATAGCTAGTCTTTGTGTCATGGTTGGCCCGCTATGTGACACCACTCACAACTAGACATCAGCAATGGGAGGGGGGAGGGAAGGCATTGGAATGGAGTCAAGTATCAGGGTGGGCAAAGGAATACAAGAATGCTGACTTGAAGCCCGAGACAATCCAGCATCCAAAGGTCATCAGATGGGAAAGTCCGAGGCAAAGAGACTCCTCCCAAAGCAAAGTGAGTATAACTGACTGGCTAGCCCAGGGTTTCCAAACTTGGGAACTTTAAGACTTGTGGACTTCAACTCCCAGAATTCCCCAGCCAGCATGGCTGGCTGGGGAATTCTGGGAGTTGAAGTCCACAAGTCTTAAAGTTCCCAAGTTTGGACAACCCTGGGCTAGATGTATGGACAGTGGGCCGACAAGGGAGAAAGGAAACGTTTTTCTGTGCTGTTTGCGCACGAAACATTAGAATTGGCTTTTCTACTTCTGCACCTATATGGAATCTTCAAATTATACTCTTGATAAAATAAAGTTGTCCCAGGAGTTTCCTTTGCTAGTTTAGCCAATGGGACAGTTGAGACTTTGACTTACAACCATTAATTTGCACCTATGGCTATACAAGTACAAAATGTGATGAACCTCCAACTTGGTATCACTTTTCAGTTTTATATCTACAGTTTTTAAGGCTGTAAGATGCCCTATTTCTAGAAAAATATCATTGTTATTGGTTCAAGAGATTTATTAGCTGTCTTTCAAAGGTCAAAATGTCCTTTAGGTCAGTATTGATTCTGGTGGCTTCATTGACATCTATATGCAGGCAAAAATACAGAATTGTTTCAACTTCTTCATCTAGCCAACAGGCCTGTGGGGCAGGATAGGGAAGCTAAATATAGTCTGTCATGCTGCCACAAGACATACAAACTGTAGTCTTGTACAAACACGGGCCCTTTTTTGCTCACTTTTGGCCCCCCGGAGCAGTCTATAAGCCTCCTAAAGGCTATGCATGCCCTTTTTTAAAAAACAAATGGGCCTGTTTTTGCGAAAAACAGGCCATTTTTGGGAGGTCTGCAGAGTGTAAAAACTTTTTTTTTAAATTTGCCTCTTCTAAATCTTGGTGTGTCTTATATTCCGGTGCATCTTATACTCTGAAAAATATGGTAGTTAGAAGGCAAAGGGGAAGAATCATGGGTCTGTTTGAATATTAAATGGCATATAAATGTTAAATGACTTCAACTTCAATAGTTATCTGGTAGGAAGAGAAACAGATACTTTTCTATCCTTGGTAGAACTAAAGGAAACAGGTGATGTGGTTCACAAGGTCAATTGCATGTTGTGTTTTCTCTTGAACATGTAACAGAATAACACAGATAGAAGGGACCTTGGAGGTCTTCTAGTCCAATCCCCTGCTCAAGCAGGAAAAGCTATAGCATGGCAGACAAATGGTTTTCCAGTCTTTTCATAAAACCTCCAGTATTGGCATATCCACAACTTCTGGAGGAATATGATCAATCTTGAGATACTGTGACACCCAAAACTGCCACATGTTGCAGCAGCTGGAACTTCTGAATACTCTTCAAGTATTGAATACACTCTCTCTTGAAGCCTAAAGGTAAAGGTTCCCCTTGCACATATGTGCTAGTTGTTCTCTACTCTAGGGGGTGGTGCTCATCTCTGTTTCAAAGCTGAAAAGAGCCAGCCCTGTCCAAAGATGTCTCGTATTCAGCATGACTAAATGCCGAGGGCACACGGAACGCTATTACCTTCCCACCAGAAGTGGTTCCTATTTTTCTACTTGCATTTTTACATGCTTTCGAACTGCTAGGATGGCAGAAGCTAGGACAAGTAATGGGAGCTCACTCCGTTATGCAATGCTAGGGATTCAAACTGCCAAACTGTCGACCTTTCTGATCAACAAGTTCAGCGTCTTAGCCACTGAGCCACTGCAGCCCTACTCTTGAAGCCTACTTGCTTGCTAAATATTTGCTACTACAGTTTATATTCTTACAATGCTCAGGAACTCCATATAAAACCATTTATTAATATTTAAGTTCCTTAAGTTTGTCTACAGTCCTTAGGCTTTTGGGAGGTCCCTCACCTCATGCACACAAGCACACTGAAAACAGCTGAAAATGTTAGACCTGCTCACTATTTTGGGAAGGTGAAAAACTGCTCGAATACGTTACCCCAGGCAGTGCATGAGTCTGCCTTTACGGTAGAATTGGCATTATTTACTGTCTTTTTCCAGCTGTGCAAACTGCAGACAGATATACAAAGCTCTTAATGGTACCTTTGAAAGGTGGCTTTTTACATTCAAACACTTTGGGGAGAATTAGTAGTCAGGGGGCAAATAATAGATAAGTACTTAAAATGTGGATGTCTTCAGAATTTGCCCTTTTCCTTATTTGTCTTGAAGAATCGTTCATTTCCGCTGTGATTCAAAATTAAAAATGGCTTAGTCAAGAACAGACTTCAGATCATTCCAAAATGTCCACACAGATCTTTGTTATCTGCTTATTTTTAGCCAAATCCCTTGGCTTTAATGGCAGAGTAATAATAATTAAAAGAAAGAGGGCGAGTTTGCTTTCTTCTATTAAAAGGGGAGGGGGACCACTTCATGCAGGGAACCTATCACCTCCTGAAAGACTAAAACCATAGCCCTACAATTAAAAAAAAGCAATGATTGTCCAAAGAGGAAAAGAAAATGCATAATTTCCTTTATTATAGGGTGGGCAAGCTTTGGATGATAAAGGACGATGCAGAGGTTTTTAAGGAGGGGACAAAACTTCATTGAGCAGGTTGGTGACAAAGTAGAGAATATGCTTCCTGCTTATATCCCGGGATTTATATATATATATTTTATTTAAATTATTTATATGGCCACCTATCTCACAGCAACATATACGGGTTAATGTTATACTGTTTAGACTTTTGAGAGTCTTTGCAATGAGTAAATATTGAAGAAAGTTAGCACTAGTGGTGGGTTTTGGATCCCGTTGCAACCGGTACGGTGCAATGGGGCCGTCCGTCCATCATGTGTATGTGCACTGTGCACACCTGCGCAACACCACCCAGTGATGCTCCAGCTGCTCGGCAGAACATCACACAGAACAGTACACTGCGTGCGCATGCGCAAATGCCCCGGTTGGCTCAAATAGAGGTAAGGAGAGTGGGCAGATGGGTGGGCCCTCCACAGCACCGTACCGGAATGGTGCCTGCGGCTCCCAGCAGCCACCGGTACACCGGGCGTACCTGTCAGAACCCACCACTGGTTAGCACCCACCTCTCTTCTCTTAGAAGAATGAAATATTTCAGGAAATATTAAAAAGGCAGAATATTATATTTCCCTGGATGAGAAAAGGAGAAACATGTATTTAAAGACAAAAAGCAGCTCCCTCCCCACAGCAGATATTTGGTGCAAATTAAGACTGGGCCAGCCTATCTACAAGACAGAAGACCTTCAGCTCCAGGATGATGGGATTAAGACAGGACCCTTCCAGGGCATAATAGGATTATCTATCAGCAGAGCTCATCATATGGCACAACTAAGCCCCTTCATTACATCACCCAGTAAGGTTCTACCAAACTTGATTCAAACAATCATGACTCCACATGGGAGCCTGACTACAACCAATAGAATGCATGCCCTTGCCACAGGAACAGGAAGCTCAAAATCAAAACCCAAGAGAGAGTATAAATACATCTCTCTCTCTCAAACCAATGTGGTCAGCTTGGTGGTTCTGCTTCACCATTAAACCATTCTTTCAAGCAGCCTCCATGGTTCCAGTGTCTTTCTCCCTACTTCGAACTGAATCCAGATGGACATTTCTTCCAACAATATATAGCAACCACTCTGGGCTCATCGTATATGTTTCTGTTCTCAATCATATTATTTTTCAATCTCTTCTATTACTAAATCAAAACACTCTGGGGCAAATGGAAAGAGATCTTACCTGTGGAAATCCAATGTTAACATGAATTTTAGATTTAATATCAGATCCTTTCCCAATCAGTGTGCTCCTACTGTTAGGACACCTTTTACAATGTACTATTGCAACAATACTACCAACTTCCTTAGCTTAATTTATGTAATGCAGCTTAAAGCTAAAAGAGGAAAGGGAAAGAAAACAGCAACACTGGAACAAAAACAAAATATAACTTATTTGGCTCAATATAATTTGATTAAAATCTTAATCTGGGTGCTCTAAAACAAAACCATCTCTGTTCTGTTCCAAATGCTGTTTTTAAAATACTTTATGCACTTAGAATTACAAATTTCCAATTATTTGCTTTTTTTTATGCATCTCTAATGAAGATTTTGACTGAAGCAATTCTGGTATAATAAATCATATTTTTTTTATTTTGCTGTTGGAGGCAAAATTAGACTCGCATCAACTTGGCTGTTGGATCTTTCTGTGCTCATGATGGAACTGTATCTCCTGCATCAGGCTCGACTGGGGGATTCAATAGGCCACAGAGCACATAAAAAACCATCTGTTCATATAAATGTTGCAACCAGTTGCATGTATTACATGATCAGAACAACTTGGGCGTACATACTGCTAGCTGGAGGACATCTTCTCTGTGATCTATCAGGACCTGTACACAGTGGCTCATTTGTGATTCATCTGTACCAGGAGAAGTTCAAATTAATTGTCAGTAAACATTGCTACCAATAGCTTAGTGATGGTTAACCTTTTTGGCACCGAGTGCCAAAACTGGAGAGTACGCTGGAGCAGCAGAACCCAGAAGAAAGCAGCTGGTGGCCCGCTGCTCTTCCAGTTTCCATTGTGCGCAGGGGCATTAGCCAGCCGCTCTCTTCCGGGTCCTGACGCATGCATACACTCCGGCCAACTGGTTTTCATATAAAGACAAGCTGGCTGGCTGGCATGCATGCATGTGCCAGAACCCAGAAGAGAGCACCTAGTCACCGCGCATGCGCGGGCCAGAACCCAGAACAGAGAACTGTCTGGTACACATGCATGCAACAGAACCCAGAAGAGCAGCTGGTGATGGTGCATGTGCCCACAGAATGGGCTCTGCATGCCACCTCTGACATGTGTGCCATAGGTTGCTATCACTATAATAGCCCATTGGGATGGCTCAAGGCTGGGGAAAGAATTGATGTCTCCAAAAGACCAACAAGTAAAATGGGGAAAAATTATTTTCTTAATCAGTTGAAGGCTGAGACATGCGGAAACCTACTTACTTAGCAGGGGTGGGTTGCTGCCGGAATTATTGCCAGTTCATTGCGCGCAAAGGTTTTGTGCGCTTGCATGTGCACGCCAGACACACACTCCCTTCGCACAGTCACTCATGTGCTCGTGACATCCCGTATAGACTACTGCAACGCTCTCTACATGGGGCTTCCCTTGAGATGCACCCGAAGACTGCAGTTAGTCCAGAACGCAGCCGCGCGGGCAATTATGGGAGCTCCTAGATGCTCCTATGTAACACTGCTCTTGCGCGAGCTGCACTGGCTGCCTGTGGTCTTTCGGGTACGCTTCAAGGTGCTGACTATCATCTTCAAAGCGCTCCATGGCACGGGACCTAGCTATCTTCGGGATTGCATCCTGCCCCATACATCCCTTCAGCCGATTCGCTCCCACAGAGAGGGACTTCTCCTGGTGCCGACCACTAGGCAATGCCAGCGGGCGACGCCCAGGGGAAGGGTCTTCTCTGTGGAGGGCCCAACTCTCTGGACCGACTTACCCCCCGAACTGAGAATGATCACGGATCTCCGCTCCTTCCTCCAGAACCTTAAAACTTATATTTTCCAACAGGGCGGCCTGGCCTAACTTACATCACCTAGCCCACAGTCTGCAGTTAAAATGTTTTAAATTGGTTTTAGGGATATTGTTTTAATATATTTAAATTTTTAGCACAGGGATATTAATTTAATTTGGTTTTATATTTTGTATATTGTTGTTTATATATGTTTTTAAATTGTCTGTGCACCGCCCCGAGTCCCTTTTGGGAAAGGGCGCGGTATATAAATTTAATAAACCATAAACCATAAACTCCACGTGTGTGCACATTTGCACATAAATAGGTCTGCGCAGGCACAAAATGTTGGAAAAAAAAAAAGGTGTGCAAGGAAAATTGTTTTGCGCATGCACAGAACTGAAAACCAAGATGGTGGCGGCATAGGAGAACCAGTTTGGGGATGTGAGAGGCCTGGGTCGCTGCCTGTTTGTCTCTAAGAAAGTCACAAAAGGTCATCAAATGACCTTGGGACACTGCAATGAGATTGTGTCTTTTCCCGGAAAGGTGTCTTTTCTTTTGCAAAGCCCTAATATCTGATTCCAAATATAAATCTATTTTCTTTCATTTCCAACTTAGTCTCTGATGTTTGAAAGAACCTTTCACAAAAATCTACGTTGTTGTTTTTTTAAATAGCTATTTTTAATATAGCTCTTCTTTGCTCTTAATTTACACATTTGTAAGCATTTCAATCCCAACATGTTCAGTGCATCATTATATGTGATTTTTTTTTTAGTTAAAAGCTGCCTTCCAAAACAGATGAACTTTGAAATCTGTATTACAATTGACCCAGTAACCTGAAAATTATAGACCATTTTAATTTTCACTGGAATCTTCAAAGAGTTTCTTACTCGGGCAGCTAATTTTATTATTCCGTAATTTTGTGGAATAGAATTACAAGAGATGCCAGTTTTCTTCAGATCCTTCCATACCTATTGTTTTTGAATCTTAATGATAAACATTAAACTGGCAGAAATTTTATTTTTTACTAAGTCAGTCAGACAGATTAAGTAGTTGTTCTTTCTATAATTTCCTTTTAAATAATTTCCCTGCCTAATTTCATTTCAAAGATAACAGATTCAGATGAGGCTTAATTAAACTGATAATAACCATAATATGCCATAATAATTGTTCACTGTGTTTTTTTGTCTGTTACATACTTCTTAATTGCCAACTTAGGGGGAAAAATGCTTCCATTGTGTTTTCATTTCCTGCTAGCCTTTTACAGTACACACCAAAAAGATAATGGAAATCAGATTTAATGAATTCATTATTATTCTAGGGCTCCTTCTAACTCCCTCCAAAAGAAAGGACTTCAACTTGCTACAAAAGGAAGAACTTTAGCATTGGAGACGAGACCCGCTCAATGACCTAAGTAGTGCAGGCTGAAGATATATCAATATAGACTCAATCATACACAAAGGAATCCCCGTCTTTTAAGTACAGGAACTAAATTTAACGAATTGCACACCAATTCACAAAATCTAGAAGTGAAGAGTATCAAAGTATATTTCTCCCTCTTAGACTCAGTATTGATCTTCCAATTGCCCTTCTTCATAACTGGCTTTTCAAAAATAAATCATTCAACTTCAAATGGTTAGATTAGAAATGGTCAGCCTCTATCAGAAGATTTTTCTGAAGTGTTTCTTTCTTTGACTAACCTTTCCATCATCTCATGGCCCTCCTGGAGTTTCTGGCCTTATGCATTTTTGTCTACAGGTCAGATAAACTGTTACAGGAGGGGGGGGGGAGGAAGAGGAAGAGGAAGAGGAAAAGGAAGAAGAAGAAGAAGAAGAAGAAGAAGAAGAAGAAGAAGAAGAAGAAGAAGAAGAAGAAGAAGAAGAAGAAGAAGAAGAAGAAGAAGAAGAAGAAGAAGAAGAAGACCACCTCTACCAGCAAGATGGATGAGCTCAGTTAGAAGAGGAAAAAGAAGATGATGATTTATGATCATGTGTATTAGAGAATGGCATTTAGAGAAAAGAAGGAAGAATGGATATTGGACTTTCTAAGTTATCATTCCTTTCATAGTAATTTGGTATGGAACCAGAAATGCCTTGCTTTGGTTTGAAAACATATACACGGAAAATGAAAAAGAGTTACTGTGGATAATAATTAACATCTGTTTATAATACTATGAGAGCCAGTTTGATATTGTGGTTAAGACAGTACGCTAGAAACCAGGAAACTGTAAGTTCTAGTTCTGGTGTTGCAAATTACCCAGAGTCACTTCAATGAGATAGGTGGTGTAGAAATTTAATAAACAAATAAAAATAAACTAAAGGTATGATCTTAATCATAAAGCCAGCTAGGTAAATTTGGACTAAGAACCCTCCCTCAGTCCTAAGAATGGAAACCTTCTTATGAAATTTTGTCAAAGAAATTGTACAGATTTATCAGAACAGTTGCCAGGGTCAGAAGTGGCCTTCACATAATTTAACAAGTTCGCCTAGTGCAGAACCAAAAATGTGAGCGTGTGGCTTCAAAACATACAGCAATTTCCTGTGTGCGGCTTCCATCACACCTTCTCGGGCAGCCACAGTGAGTAGAGCGGACAAAATGCAGAAATCAGCAGGGCTGCATGGGCAGGGTGACCAAGCCAGAGAATGAGATATATAGGATGGGATAGGATATATTAAAATATATTGCTCACTTAGCTTTCATTAGCCACTGCTAACATTATCAGAGTGTATAAAGGCAGATATCTCTTTAATGGTGTTTACACTCTGACAATGTTAGAAGTGGCTAACGAAAGCTAAGCGAGGACTATATTTTAAGTTCCCGAGATGGCAATGTCTGTTTCTTCTTTAATAACTACACCTGGAACTCATATTTTTAGGATAATTTGCTGTATGTGTGTCTGTGTGTCTGTGTGTCTATGTGTCTGTGTGTGTGTGTGTGTGTGTACAAATTACAGGATTGATGGATGTTAGAAGAACCAGATTAGGGACTGATTGTTGTGTGGAAAATCTATCTATATGGTCATTAAGAGTTAACACTAACTTGATGGCACATAATCAGTTAATGCCTATTGCAAATTATGGTGATCACCATTTTAGCCCTGAAAATGAATCAAATGTTACTGATCAATAAAAAGAAAAGAAATCAGCTGTCTCTGACTTTCAGCATAATTTTCTAATAACAGTAGAAAGAATCCCACTAAGTAGGAACGTCCTGACCATTACAGCTGCTCTGACATTTAATCAAAAGAAATGTCCTTTCATACAGAGACACAAAATCCAACACTTCTGTGCTAAAAGTCTTCAGATGTGTGAATGTTTTAAATAATCGGAAAATATGTAATAAATGGGCTTCAGAAATCATGCCAATTCAAGATTATGCATTGTTGTCCTGGGCATGTAGTGTTCTGCCCACAGTGAAGTACAAAATAGGATATTTTTCATACTTTGCCTCTCCCCTCTGTCAAAATAATTCTATTTAACAAGGTTGAGTGTTGCCCTACCAACTTGATATAAATACAATTTTAAAAGATGTACTCTTCCCTTGCTTAGTAACCAAGCAAATGTCTCGAAAAGGGCATGAGAATCTGTTTTTAAAGAAAAACGAACAAAGGATGATTATCTGAAGCAATATATGAACTTAATCTAGGAATGAGCTATCTGTGGCATTTCAGGTCTACATTTGCACAATACTTTTAAGCCACCTTCTGGTTTCACTTAATGGATTGAATGACACACTGACCAAATGGGTGGAAACTAGTCAAGGAGAGAAGCAACTTAGAACTGAGGAGAAATTTCCTGACAGTTAGGACAATTAATCAGTGGAACAGAAGTTGTGAATGCTCCAACACTGGAAATCTTTAAGAAGATGTTGGATAGCCATTTGTCTGAAATGGTATAGGGCAGAGGTCTGCAAAGTCGGCTCTTTTAAGACTGGTGGACTTCAACTCCCAGAATTCCCCAGCCAGCTATGCTGGCTGGGGAACTCTGGGAGTTGAAGTCCACCAGTCTTAAAAGAGCCGACTTTGCAGACCCCTGGTATAGGGCTTCCTGCCTAGGCAGGGAGTTGGACTAGATGACCTCCAAGGTCCCTTCCAACTCTGCTATTGTATTGTATTATTATATAAATAGCTGAGTTCATAAACCCAACAAATTAAAGTAAACACTCATATCCCACTTTGCAATCATAATCCATAGCTCTTTAGTTGATTAAATATATTATGTGACCATATCTTAGAGACTGTTGTATTTCATATCTTAGAAAGCATAACCGGTAGTGAGTCTACTCCAAATCTTGGAAAGCATAGCCAAGAATGAAGTTGGATAGGAGTTTATTAAGTTCAGCACCAAGTAGAGGGCCAGTAGTTGCTCCTTGTAAATTGAATCCATAAGGAGACATTGCATATTTGTTGATTTCTATGCTAGAATAGCAAAAGCATTTAGACTTACAGACTGCTTCAGTGTTTTACAACCCTCTCTAAGCGGTTTAGAGAGTCAGCCTATTGCCCCCAACAATCTGGGTTCTCATTTTATTCCCCTTGGAAGGATGGAAGGCTGAGTCCACCTTGAGCCTGGTGAGATTTGAACGGCCAAATTGCAGGCAGGCAGCCAGCAGTCAGCAGAAGTAGCCTGCAGTACTGCACTCTAACCACTGTGCCACTATAAATGTTTAAAAGAAAAGGTGGTAATAGGATATTCAACTACTCCATCCACAGATGAAGCTCCACCACACATATTTCAACAAGGCTCCCGCATCTTTTGTGTACACTTATTTTCATACTAGCCGTTCCTGGCCACGTGTTGCTGTGGCCTAGTCTGGTTAAATGGCCAACCAATCTGTGTGTAGATCTACACCTGCACACACCTGCACACACATACACACAACCACCGTATAACCCCCAACCTACCTACTGTATTTTTCCCTCTCTCCCTCTACCTACCTACTGTATTTCTCCCTCTCTCTATGCCTCTACCTACCTACTGTATTTCTCCCTCCCTCTCTCTATCCCTATAGCTGCCTACCTACCTACCTACTGTATTTCTCCTTGAATCTTATGGACAGAGTATTTTATGTCGTAAAGGATGACATAATACCTGTGGCCCTCTGCTCTCTCTGTATCCATCTACCTACCTTTTTTTACCATTTTTTACATTTCCGTTACGTGCACCTGAGACAGGTGTGACATCTACACAATCTATATATATCATTGGTGCCGTATTTGGAAGGAACGTTGTGTGAAAATTTGGAAGCGATCAGTTCAGTACTTTCAGAGATTACCGGTTTTGAACAAACTCTTGTTACATTTTTATTTATATAGATTTCAATCTGTCAGTTCAGCAGATTGAATCAACAGTTGTCCATGTACAGTAAGGCAACAGAAATCTCAAAATTGGCACATGACATACTCACACCTTTCATTTATGATAATGATTTTCTAGGAGAGGTAGATGTGTCAGCTTTTTCCAGATTCCCAGTATGGTTCCCTCTATCTTAGCACCCAAACATATTCAGTATCTGATGTCCCTCTCATACAATGGGAACCCTAAGTTAAAGAGATCTCAGAGGGTTACGTATGCATCAGGCACCTTCCATTATCAGAATGTAATCACCAGAATCAACAACTATCAGTACTGTAGAAAGTTAGCAACCATCCCTCTCCTACAAGACTGAAATATTTTGTGAAATATTAAAAAAGACAGAATATTATATTTGCATGGATGAGAAATGGAGAAACGTGGTTTTTTTAAGAGGCAGGAAGCAGACTCACTCTTATTAGCCCCCACCTTTCTTAATAGCCCATAGCAGATGTCAGCACAAGAGATAAAGAGATACACAGCAATATTCATAAGCAAATTCCCTGCAGCATGGTCTGAACAAAGGTAGGATTAGCCTTCAGCCACAATAGGAATTGCTTAGCAAGCCCCTTCATTGCATCACCCTCCAAATGTCAACCAAACTTAGCTCAGATAACCTACAGAGCCAGCTACATGGCACCATAGGAGTCTGACAACTGCCAATAAAATACACGTTCTTGCATAGGAACAGGAAGCTCAATTTCAAAGCCCAAGAGAAGGTATGAAAACCCTTCACTCTCAACTCTATGTGGTTAGCTACCCAGAATCACATGTGTTTGGTGGTCCTGCTTCATCAATAAATGGAACCTCTTCCCAATTAGCCTCCAGCCTCCATTTTGTCTCCAGTGCCTTTCTCCCAGGTTGGAACTGGTAGTGGATAATTTCTTCCAACATACCATCTTAGCCATAAGCTCTTTTTACCTCATCAGTCTTTTTATTTCTTGAAAACAAGTCTACTTCCTCGTCACATCTTTGCAATTGCCATCTGCTTCATATTGACAGCATATTCATTTGCATTTCCTGGGTAACTGAGTGTATTTCACGTGATAAGAAAGTCCTGGAATGATGTGAGTTAATGCTGTTGAATAGTGAGTTTCCAGATTTCAGATCTATATTAGCAGAAGGCCAGAATTGTGATCCTGTGAAAAAGGTTCCAAATATGGCCCCCAAAACCCCCATTACGTTTCAGACATGATTTAGATGTCTAAATCAGGTGGATTTTTCATGTTTTTCTGGGCCCATCCATGCCATCTGGGGACAACAGGAATCTGGATCATAATGATAATTGACATGGGATAATTTTAGCATTGTAAAAAAAAAAGCCTATCATAGTTTTCTTTCTAAGGGCAATTCCAGAATTTGCCAAGGCTGAATCTATCATCTGAGTACAACAGGGGTGGGCAAACTTTGCACCTTTAAGTCTGAAGGACTTCAGCTCCCAGAATTCTCCAGCCAGCTTTGCTGGCTGGAGAATTCTGGGAGCTGAAGTCCTTCAGACTTAAAGGTGCAAAGTTTGCCCACCCCTGGAGTACAAAATAAAGAACAAACAAATGCCTACATTAAGCTGTACACAAAAGAAAGGTATAAGGAAAAAATATGTACACACAGTCTGTATGTTAAGAATGTTAGGTGCAACATGGGAAATACGATAAGATTAATTAAAGCTTGAAAAAAATTGAAATAGTACAGTGATGGTGAACCTATGGCACGCGTGCCACAGGTGGCACGCAGAGCCATTTGGCAGCGCACGCGAGGCGTTGCCCTGTCAGCTGGCAATCTTATTTAGCCATTTTTAAAGCCCTTTTTCACCCTCCACAGGCTTTATAGGAGCTTCCAGTTTGCTCGCAGCATCATTTTTAGTCCTCCGGAGGCTTCAGGAAAGCTCTTGAAGCCTCGGGGGGGCAGGGGGCTGTTTACGCCCTCCACAGGCTCCTATGAAGCCTCTGGAGCCTGGGGAGGGCAAAAAAAGCATGTAAAAAATGGGGGGAGGGCCTGTCATGCATGCAATGCACCCTATGGGTGCAGCATGCCAGCGCACGACCCCCCTGCACTCCCCCCCTTATGGCATGCGAGCCTAAAAAGGTTCGCTATCGCTGATATAGTAGAACAAGCGTTGGAGTCGGATCAAAAAACCCCATGTCTCTTTTGGCCATGTCAAAGTGCCAGCCTGCAGGTCGGATGCGTCACACACAGGCCACACCCACCCCAGCTCCGCAAAGAGGAAAAACATTGCTATACGTCATGTGATGGCCACGTGACACCGCGGGTTTGACACACGCGCCATAGATTGAGCACCTCTGGTCAACCTACCGTACAGGATTGTTGTGGGAGAAAATTGGAAGAGAGATTATTTATTATTTATTGTTGAATGCCACAAAAGGCAGGAATTAAAACTAATGAATGAATAAATGATTTATGGAAATGGATCAGGTAAACTGCATTTGCCTAGTTGGTGTACTTAGCAGTATCTTAACTTGGCACTATCTGGCTGGTGCATTGGGTGTGCAATTTTCAGATTTTAGAGAAAGTTTTAGGGTTGTAATTTAACACATCAGGAGGACACTCAGTTGGGGGAGATTGCAATTGATTTTTCCAAAGGAGAGGATTTTCACTGAATCTCTTATTAGATGATCCCTGACTGTATCTGTTTCTAAACTGTGAAGTTTAAATCCACCCTCAAACATTGGGTTTTAACTGCTTATACTAGTGAAAAAAGTTTTCATTATAAGATAAAAATATATAAAAAAGCAAAAGTTGGAAAAATAAGACATAAGAAAAATAAAAAATGGTGCTCTCTGAGCTTTGTTGTTTTCTTACAGACATCTCACTACCCAACTAGGTAGCATCATCTGTGCTAGAAGAGAGTGGGGTTTGTTCTCTGTCTATATACAAGTGACTTACTCTGTCAGTGTTGGTGGAAGTGTTCATGATGATTGCTTAGGCTGTTGTTTACACTTTGATTGTTGGTTTGGGTTAGTAGTTCCTTGATCAAGCTTGTTTCTTGATTATTAGTCTAGGGTTGATTTTAAGATTAAGATTAAGATTTATTGCATTTATATACCGCCCTATCTTCCTTTCAGGACTCAGGGCGGTGTACAGCCAACAATATTTATTTATTTATTTATTTATTTTATTAAATTTATACCCCGCCCTTCTCCTTGTTAGGACCCAAAAAATGAGTAATATAAAAGTTAAGATCAGATGTTAAAATATAATTAAATAAATTGGCCTGCCAAATTAAAAACCCCTACTAAAAACAATTTAAAAACTACGACAGGCCGGCAGCACGAAATAAATGGGTCTTCAGGGCCCGACGGAAAAGGCGTAGGTCGGTGATCGTCCGTAGGTCAGGGGTCAGGTCATTCCAGAGGGCAGGGGCTGCCACAGAGAAGGCTCTCCCTCTGGGGGTCGCCAGTCGACATTGTTTAGCTGACGGCACCCTGAGGAGGCCCTCTCTGTGGGAGCGAACTGGTCGGTGGGAGGTATTTGGTAGCAGGAGGCGGTCTTGATGCGTTTGGGGATGTAAGCTAAAGGGGTTTACTATGTCTGGTTTGCACATTTTGCTCCACGAGGCTAAAGTAATGTAGTTTGCACTTCAGCCTGTGGTAAGAATCCACCCATTATCTTGGCACACAAGCAATTGCATTAAACCATAACGTCATTCATTTGGTCAAGTATAGCAGGTGCATTTTGTTACCACAGGATTACTTTAACTACATTGCCTGAATCCAGCCCATAGATCTTGTTGAAATTAATGAAACGAGTTACAAGGTAGTCCAATATATATCAAAGCTTTTCAAGAGCCGTTCAGCTCCCCGAGGTTTGTTTCTGGGGAACAGGATTGGAATTTCAATCATGGCTGAAGCCAATTTGCTGGAGAGAATGACAAGCAGTTCGGTCAGCTTGTGTCTAGTTAGGCCATGACTCTGGAAAATGTGCTTACTTCACCGGTGGGGAAGTTGGGTTTGGAGCCCTGCAAAAGCAGATGAAATGGAGTGAAGTTGACCCATTGAATCAACATATGGGCATGGCCAGTATTTTCTTGAAATTGTGTAGGAGGTTATCACCCACCCCTCTCCTAGAAAAACGAAATATCCTGAGAAATATTGAAAAGGCAGAATATTATATTTCCCTGGATCAGAAATGGAGAAACATGTTTTTAGGCAGGAAACAGACTCACTCTTAACAGCCCCCCACCTTTCTCAATGGGCCATTAGGGCCCCTGAGCGAGTTTACTCTACATAACAAAGATAGGATTAGCCTTCTGCAGAAACTCACCACAGGGCATCTGGGAACTCAATCAAACTTAGACTCAAAACACAGCCTAGAGAGTTGCCCCTACATGGCCCCATGGAAGTCTGACAACCAATCAGAATACATTTCTTATACAGGAACAAGACACCAGGAGGTGGGGCCAAACAGAGAATATAAAGCCAGGAATTTTCAGCATCTTGCTCTTTTTTTCTTCTTCACCCAATCTGGAAGCATGTGATCCCCCTTTTCTGTTCAGGAGCTTAAGCCACGTGATCCTGTCCACCATTAAACCATCTTTCCAAGCAGCCTCCAGGTTTCCAGTGTCTTTTCCCCCACTTGGAATTGAATCCAGGAGGACATTTCTTCCAACAATTGGAGATAGAAGTTTATCTTTTGTCGTAAAGAAAACCTATTTTAAGATTTTCGTTAGTTTTAGGGCTTTCCACCACAACAGGAGTGTCAAACCCTAGTGTCAAAGCTAGAGACAATTATGCATTATAATCACATGTGAAGGGAGGCCTGACACTTCCCAAGAAAACATTCTTGGGTAGAGCATACAGGTCCTGTTGGACCTTGAACTTAATTTAATATATTGTTTAAATGTACTGAGTGCACCCTCAGAGGCAGTGGTGGGTTTCTGCAGGCTCGCACCTACTCGCGAGAGCCGGATGGTGAAATTTAGAGAACTGGTGAGAGGGGGTTCCACTGGAGTACCTGGAAGTAAATCTGGCCCGCCGCTGCCAGTGACCCAACGGGAAGGAAAGGAAAGGAAAGGAAGGAAGAAAGGAAAGAAAGAAAGAAAGAAAGAAAGAAAGAAAGAAAGAAAGAAAGAAAGAAAGAAAGAAACAAACAAACAAACAAACAAACAAAACAAACAAACAAACAAACAAAACAAACAAAACAAACAAACAAACAAACAATTTATCATCACAATTGAGTCCAAAAATTTGGTTGCTAAGCAAGAGCATTGTTAAATGAGCTTCACCACATTTTAAAAGGTGGCCACTCCCACCCTGTCACATGACTGCCAAGCCACACCCACAAAATAGGCCACACCTACAGAGTAGGTTCTAAAAAATTTGAAACCCACCACTGCTCAGAGGCCATCAGCAGGAACTCCTCCTTGAAGAGGCCAAATCTGGGACTCACAGATTTCCTGAATCCCCTAGTGCAGGTGTGTTGAGCTCACATCATCCTGGCAGCGTCATGTGACATATCGGGATTTCTCCCCCCCCCCTTTCATTAAACTGGGTATGGCCATGGCCAGTGCGTGACGCATCCAGCCCGCAGGCCGCGAGTTTCACATCCCTGCACGACAACGTGGCAGAAAATTGTTCCCGTTTCCTAGCAATTGTAGTTGGCAGGTATTATCTGGGCTCAGTAGTGCCAAGACTATGAAGACAAGGGAGGCAGATGCCTGGGGTCCAGTGGTGGGATTCAAAAAATGTTACTACTGGTTCTGTGGGCGTTGCTTGGTGGGGCGAGGCATGGCTTCGTGGGTGTGGCAGGCGAAGGATACTGTAAAATCCTCATTTCTTCCTCATCCTGACTCGGGAGGCAGATAATAGATGGGGGCGGGGCCAACCAGAGGTGGTTTAGTTTAGTTTTAGTTTTATTCAAATTTATACCCGGCACCTTCTCCAAAAAAGGACCCAGGGCAGCGCACAGGAAATTTAAAAGACATAACAAATATAAACAAGTACAAAATTTTAAAAAGCTATTAAATCGATACCCTGTGCTAAAATAGTATAAAATCCCCCAAATTAAAACTATCTAAAAACAGTCAAAATGGGAGGTTATGCTAGGCCGGCTTGTTGGAAAAGGTGCGTCTTAAGATGCTGGCGGAAGAGGCGGAGGTCTGAGATGGTACGTAGTTCGGGGGGTAAGTCGTTCCAGAGGGTAGGGCCTGCCACAGAGAAGGCCCTTCCCCTGGGTGTTGCCAACCGGCATTGCCCGGCCGACGGCACCCTGAGAAGGCCCTCTCTGTGGGAGCGGATCGGACGAAGGGATGTATGGGGCAGAAGACGGTCTCGCATATACTAGTATTTACCAGTTCTCCCAACTACACAAAATTTCCACTACCAGTTCTCCAGAACTGCTCAGAACCTGCTGGGGCCTCATAGGCATGAAGATCTTTTTAGATGTCAGCCCCACCAGGTAGACCTCAGATAAGCCAAAATTACTTGTATTGACATGGGCTATAACAGAATCTTATCAGATTGGGCTGTACCTCCTCACCCTTCTTATATTTTAGTAACTTGGGGAGGTCTGCCTCGGCTGCTTTGAATGCTGTTTATTTGATGTAGACTTAATATACATTTACTCCACATTGCTTTGCTGGGTACCTACAAGATCGCCTTCTGCCACTGAGAGCCTCCCACCAGCCAGTACGCTCCCATAGAGAGGGTCTCCTCATGGTGCCGTCAGCTAAACAATGTCGACTGGCGACACCCAGGGAGAGAGCCTTCTCCGTGGGAGCACCTGTCCTCTGGAACAAATTGCCCCTGGAGTTAAGAACTATCCCTGACCTACGCACCTTCCGCCGTGCTCTCAAAACCTTTCTTTTCCAACAAGCCGGACTGGCATAAATATGATTTTTTTTAATATGATTTTTTATTAATTTTAATCGGGGTTTGTTAGTTTTTAATCTTATGAGAGGCCAAATTATTTAATATGTTTTTTAAATTGTTTTTAACTTTTATATAGCTGTTTTACTTTGGCTGTACACCGCCCTGAGTCCTTCGGGAGTAGGGCGGTATAAAAAACAAATAAATAAATAGATAAATAAATAAAATAATGGAACTCATGTATCTCCATCAAGACCATCTTCCTTACTCTCTACATCAGGTTCCCCCTTGCTAGCCTTTCCCTTGCCCACATTTTCATCCTGCAAGACAGGACTATCATATCTGAACTGCAAGCATTCAGATGTCCACTAGAGGACAGTAAGATATGCATGCACAGAGAAAGTATATGTGTCTATGCACAATTCTCTTAAGACATCTCCTTCTTACTTGTGAAAGAACAAAGGGAGAGGCAATAGGCACTCTGTGTCTAATCTGCAAAATTGGAACTTTAACAGACTAACAGAGTTGGAAGGGACTTTAGGATCAAACTGTCATTAGATAGTAGCAAAGATATCCCAAAACTTTTTGCTGCCATCTAGATGGCTATAGTCCACATTCAATATGTCTAGAATAGGAAGATTTTCTGAATAGGAAGTCAGTTATTGTGAGTATCGCATAAAAGTAAGCCGCATTCTGAATGGGAGAGGACAAGAAATAGGAGAATGGTAGGACTCAGACTCCTCCAGAGCAAGAAAGAAATCCCATAAGCCTCTTCTTCCCTTTTTCCTGCCCATTCACAGTTGCTTCAACCTGAAGCTCAATGCTAAAATGTTCTCGCCACGTGAAGAGATAGAGAAATTTTTGCTTAAGCCCTGCCAAAAATCACAGAACAGAAATTCTGCAAACAATTAACACTTCCTTCCGATTCTCACAAACCCCATAATGGTATTTTATAATAGGTTAAATCAACATTGAATAACCATTGTCGCAAGTTATCCAGAAGCCAGCAATGAGTAGTCATTGTACGATGTCATCCAGAAGCTCCCAACAAGTAATCACTGGATTGAAGGAGACATATCTGGTATTGTAAATGCTTATTAATCTAAAGATGTGGCAGAGTATAGTTCAGAGTCACAGGAGGAGGAGGGGGGGGGCTGTCTTTCCCAAGGAGCAAAGAGTCAATATAGCTTGGAATCCTTAGTCTGCAGAAAAAAAGGCAAATTAGGACCCCCTAACAATTTGCAGGGTATATCTAATAATTATGCAGAATGCTTTTACCCAGCAAGATTCTGTCAACTGATGAACACAATGAAACACTACTCTGAAGTAACTCATGTCATTCCTAGTTCTTTGATCTGGCAAAAGATTCTTAATATCCAAAAAGCAATTAAGAAGCAACTTCCAAAAGTGGTTAGAAAAGGGAGTATGTGAAGCTGGGGTCTTTAAAGGCTCCAACTATGGGTTGAGGGAATGACATTCCCTCATCTCCCAGAGCTCTAATCCAGCCAGAGATTGCTGTCATGTGGCCTCCTCCCAAGGAGCAACTTCTTGGAGCACTTGGAATGGTGAGCCATCCCAAACCCTCTCCTTGACCAGAAAGCAATTCCAAAAAGCCAGCCTGCTTGCTGACTCTTCATCCCCTTACAGTCATTGACTCCACTTCATCATTTCTTCTCTGGAAGTCCCTTGCGCTTTAAGATCTGTCTTCCTTCCAGTTGACCTAGTCTTGGGGTGGGCAATTGATTTTTCCAAGAGACCTGTTGGAAGAAATGTCCATCTGGGTCCAGTTCCAAATGGAGGAAAAGACACTGAATTCGTGGAAGTTGCTTGGAAAGAAGGTCTATTGATAAACAGGATCACATGGCTTGAGATCCTGAGCAAAAAGGGCAGAGATGCTGAGAGTGCCTGGGTTTTATGCCCTCTGCTGGGCTTTGAATTTGAGCCTGTGTTCTGATTGGTTCTCAAACTCCCATGGGGCCATGCAAGGATAACTCTGTAGGTTGTCTTTTGAGTCCTGGGCTTGGTTGACTCTTGCTGGGTGATGATGTAATGAAAGAGTTTTGGGCAATTCCTACTATGGCTCTGCCTGACAGAGGTAGATCTTTGTTATGTAGAACAGACTGGCCTTAATGTCTCATTGACAAAGGTGGGAGTGGCTGAGTTTCTGCCTCCCTTTTAGGGAAAATATTCTGCCCTTTTAATATTTCCTAAAGTATCTCATTTTCCTAGGAGAGCGGTAGGTGCTAACTTCCTACAGGCCATATGAGAAACTGGGACTGTTGCGGAGGGCCACACCAATAGGTTGAAATTACTTCTGTTCAATGTTTATTTTATGTATTTGTTTTATTTTTTATTAAAAGCAGTAAATTGTATGGTTTTGATTAGCTGCATCAAATTTACATTTGATTTCTAATTTTTGATGAATCTCATGTGGGTTAAATAGGGACAGCCAGACATGGTCAGCGGACCATAAAACGCCCAGGTCTGGTCCAGAGTCTATCACTCTCCATTCTTCTATCGCTCATTTGTATCTCAGTGTGAATGATGTGTCTGGAACTGACTCTCCAATCTCTGGCTTATTAATTCTTTTTGCAGCATTGCGTTTTTCTCATAAATGGAAAACATGCCTAATTTGCTCTAATTGCTAGTCCACTGTGGAGCGCACTCATTCTGGATCAGAGTGCAAAATATAATGAAGCCAGTCCAATGGATCTGATTTTCAACCCCACTTTTCTTTTCTCACAAAGAAGTGAAAATTGTTTCCTCGTTGTGTAATATTTAATACACTTTCACTTATTAGATTGACAAATATCTGCGGGATCTGCGGGATCGGATCCTGCCCCATACTTCCTCACGGCCGATTCGCTCCCACAGAGAGGGACTTCTCCGGGTGCCGTCCACTAGACTTTGTCAGCGGGCAACGCCCAGGGGAAGGGCTCTCTCTGTGGCGGGCCCTGCCCTCTGGAACGACCTCCCCCCCGATATTAGAACAACCACGGACCTCCGTTCCTTCCGTCTGAAATTGAAAACGCACTTTTTCTGCTTGGCCGGCCTAGGGTAGCCTCTCTACTATAGTATTATAGGGTTATAGGATTTTAGTGAATTGGTATTGGGGAATTTTAGCGCAGGGTTTACTGTTTAATTTGTTTTTATTTAATTGTTTGTATTTTCATGTGTATTTATTGTTTTAACTTCCCTGTGCACCGCTCCGAGTCCCCTTGGGGAGAGGGAGCGGTCTAGAAATTAAATTATTATTATTATTATTATTATTATTATTATTATTATTATTATTATTATTATTATTATTATTATTATTAAATAATTTATGACAACCTGATCACAAAAGTTCAAAAATAGTAGATGTATATCGTTGCTTTTATGAGCTTTCTGAAACTTTTCTGGTTTTCTTTAGCCAGTATTCACTGACAATAAAATGCAGACCAAGTCTGGAAGATTTAAAACAAGAGTCAGTATAAAATAGTTGCTGGAGATTAGTAGTAAAAGATGGTAAGACAAGAAAGGAACAAAACAAGTGTGATTTATGATATTTATTCGTTTACATTTATAGCAAAGAGGGATGCAGTGGCTCAGTGGCTAAGACGCTGAGCTTGTCGATCAGAAAAGACGGCAGTTCAGCGGTTCAAATCCCTGGTGCCACATAACGGAGTGAGCAGCCGTGACTTGTCCCAGCTTCTGCCAAACTAGCAGTTCAAAAGCATGTAAAAACGCAAGTAGAAAAATAGGGACCACCTTTGTCTGTGTGCCTTTGGCATTTAGTCATGCTGGCCACATCACCATGGAGACGTCTTCGGACAGGGCTGGCTCTTCAGCTTTGAAACAGAGATGAGCACCGCCCCCTAGAGTCGGGAATGACTAGCACACATGTGCAAGGGGAACCTTTACCTTTACTTATAGCAAAGGTAAAGTTTGAATTTATACAATAGCCCAGGGTTATTGTATCTGGGCTGCAAACTTCCAGATGACCATTAGGTGTCAATCAAGTTTTATCTCTTAGCTGCCATCTTGGCCATTTATCCTTTTTGTGGAATAGATCCCTTTGCACGTTTGGTGTGTGTGTGTGTGTGTGTGTGTGTGTAATTGCACAAAAGAAACCAATTATTCTCAAACCATTATCAAAACACTTTAAAAATAAATATACTATATATTCTTCATGAATCTACTCAATAAATTTTTAAAGATAGGAAAGTTAAGAAAAAGAGGAAGAGAAGGAAGTCAGACTTAATGACGGGTAAACACACTGATCATATGTTTCTACAATTCTAGGTTTAATTTATGGATATTCAGGTACAAAGGGACCCTTAAAATCCAAAATCTATTGGTTATTATTGATTACATGTTTTCAGTGAAAAAGATACTTCACACAACAAACTCTAATCTGCTTTCACTTTTCCCAAACCTTTTTGGAGTTCAAAGGCCATCAGTTACTTTATTGTTTACATTCTTGATTGAATGAAAAGCAAAGACTTAATTGGAGCAGGATTGCTGGCTTAGGAATTCTGGGAATTGAAGTCCACGCATTTTAAAATTGCCAAACACTGAGTTAATGGTTAGTGAAAAATAAGTTTCAATTACTTCTTCCCCATCCAAGTTCCCAGAACACTGCGCCTCTTAAATCTATCCACCGGGGGATTCAGGGAATCTATTAATCCCAGGATTTGGCGTTTCCAAGGAGGAATGCCTATAAGTGTGTACTCAGTACATTTAAACAACATGTTAAATAAAGTTCAAGAAGTCCAACAGGACCCTGCTGTACCCAAAAATGTTTTCTTGAGAAGTCAAACCTGCTTTCAGAAATCAGCGAGATATTTATAACACATAATTGTCTCTAGCTTTTGGAGGACAATAACTCTAGCACATTGCAATTCTCTTCCCATAGCAGTTCTGGAGGGCTGATACGAAAAAAAGTCCCATATTTTGCCCTTGTGGACAGAGACCATTGAAACCACAATGTTATATTGCACCACTATAAGTATTCACTGACTCATTACTTAAATATTATTAATTTGTATCCTACCTTTATTGTCTTTACAAATAACTCAAAGCAGCAAACCTACCCAAAACACTTTCCGTCTTCTATTTTCCCCAACACAATAACAATCCTGTAAGGTGGATTGAGCTGATTGATAGTGACTACTCAAGGCTGCCCACTTCAACTCTCTACAGCAGTGATTCCTAACCTGTAGTCTGCAGACCCCTATCGTGGGGGGTGGGAAGCAGACACAATGTTGTCACAGGAAGTGCACAAAGGCTTGATGCAGTCTAGTGCTCTAAATATTGAGTTAAATCTTGGTGGTCTGTGGTCATGGTCCATGGCCACAAAAGGTATTTAAAAGGGGTCTGGTGAAGAAAAGATTGAGGATTGTGCTCTAAGGCAGGAGTGTCAAACTCGCGGCCCGGATGTGTCACACACTGGCCACACCCACTCCTAGTTTAGCAAATGGGGAAAAAGCCACAATATGTCATGTGATGACAATGTGATGACATGAGTTTGACACCCCTACTCTAGAGCATCTCATCCAGCACTTCATCCATGATCTAATGGCAATGTTTTAAGGTATGGAAGATAATTAGAAATCCTTGTGAATCCCATAAAGTATCCAGAAATGAGCAGAAACCATCCAAAAGGTTAGGGAAATCTAATCTCAATGTATATGGAAGATCATATAAGGTAGAAACAGCTTTTCTGCTGGTCTGTGACCATAATGAAGATTTTATTTGATAGAAGTGGACTCGCTTTGAGCACCAGATAAATATAATTCTGAATCAATTATTGCCAGAAAACATCCAGCTTTTTAAACTGGAGTGGCAGACTGCTTCAGCCAGGCAAGTTATGACTTATTGGATTCTGTCCAGTAACAATGATGGGTGAGTCTACTTATCATCAAAGGATGCAGAAATTGTTTGATTATTTTTTATTCTCTGATCTCCTGGGGAAACAAACTAAATAAATAGCTCCTTCATCTTTGATGGATTTGGAAACAAAGCCATATTTTATTCATCGCTTGTTAAACAGCCAAGGATCTTATTGTCATTTTTATATTTTAACATTACCTTTTCATCTCCCCATGGTGGCTCATACGTTGTTAATGTTTTCACAGAAAGAGAGAATGAAACATGGAAATATTTCTTTAGTACAGTAAAGGAGAACTTTTATTTTGAAAGAAATATTGTTATTTGGTATAGTCCAGGGATTTTGCATTGAGGGTTTTCTTTAAAAGACAACGAGTATGAAAGATTCAGTGACTGACTATTAAATGAAGATGTCCAAAATTCTTAGTTCTAAGCATTGATGTACTTGAGTTACATCACTGAAAAAACAAAGGAGAACAGACATTCAATTTCTTCAATTTCTTCCATAATTATAATATTACATTCAAAAATATTGTCTTTTTTTTTTAAACTTACCCTATTCATTTCTCCCCACAATTAGGAAATTAGAAGTGCGCAAATACTGGTAGACCTCTCTCCAAACTACCACTCCAATAAAACATTACAAATGACCACTCTCAAACTCAGCTGAATCCATCATAAAGTATGTGGGATAGATTTAGAGATATGTGGGATAGATTTAGAATCCTTATCTGATCTTCATGGAGAAATGGGGGTGATTGAGGTGCTTGCAAATAAGGTTGTATTGTGGACAAGATGAGGAGGAGTAAAAATGGCACTGCAGCAGTGAATGTTGAAGTTTTTCTGGATAGAAGAGAGAGCAAGAGTTCCCCCACTTAGGGCCCAGACTGAGGGGTGGGCTGCTACGGGTTTGCCCAGGTTCAGAAGAACCCATAGTTAACCTTATGGCCAGTTCGGAGAACCTTCAAATCCCTGGCTGGCCCCACCCACCCACCCTGCTCTTCCCACCCTGCCCCTCCCCTCCCAGAAGTCTCCACACGGCCCCTTTTAGGTGCAAGGTAAGTGTAGGCCCCATGTGGAAGCTGGGGGGGGGGGAGAAACAGACCTCCTGGCGGGGAAGGCAGTTTTCACCCTTCCAGAGGCTCAAGGAAAACCTTCGGTGCCTTGGGGAAGGAGAAAATGTCCTCCCCACCATGGTTCAGGAGGCCGACTAGGCCACGCCCACCATGGCCACGCCGACTCAGTAACCGGGCAGAGAACCCGTTGCTGAAATTTTTGTAGCCCACCCCTGCCCAGACTGACGGTTCTTGTGTCAAGACCGTAGGATAGAAGTGGTTTTCGTGTGAGTAGAGTGCAGAAGATCAATGGAGAAATAGCTTGCTCATATACATAAGCACAGCCAGTTCAACCAAACTCACTTTCTTAATCACTTTTTACTTCTTTGTCTGAGATGGTACAAGTTAACAGTAAACAACAGGCTAATCAAGGAACAACCAAGAACGCTCCCGCCAACAATAGCAGGGCAAGCCACTAGTATATAAAATTAGAGGAAACTGAACTCTCTTCAACCATTGATGATATTACCTAGTTGTGTAACGAAACATCTGCAAGAAACCAACCAAACACAGAGAGCACCAAGGACCCCACAGAGCAGGAGCGGTTGTCCATGAGTTTGAAAGTGAAGAAGTGAAGCTAGGACTAATCCACAGTGAAGGCATTAGTGAAACCAACTTATTTAGGAGAAGAACATCCAAAATCAACTCTGGAAGAAAGCTGTGGAAAATAACGTCTATATTGTTGCAAAAACAATGGAACGGGTATGGCTATAACATTAGCCAAATTTGAGTACCAGATTATTAAACCCCTACATTGAAAAGCATGCTTCTTGCTATTGAAAATACCCAAATTTACACAAATAGACTGGGAGATGAGATGGGATCTATATTAGAAGCGTACACACAGTTACTACAAACATAATAGGGAAAGATACGGAGGGATGTTAAATGCAGCATCTAGAAAGGACATGTACTACAACTAATTGGTGATTATAATGCAAAAAAATTGGAAGAATCTGCAATTACAAGAAGATATGTACTAGGTAAACAAAAAACACAGGAGGTAAATTAATAGAGTTTAGCGAAGTGAATCCTTGTTCACTGCTAACACTTATTTCAAGCAATATAATAATAATAATAATAAATAATAATAATAAATTTTTATTTCTAACCCGCTCTCTCTCCCAAGAGGGACTCGAGGCGGGGCACAGGAGAATTAAAAAACAATAAACACAGAGTACAAAATTTAAAAACACAATTAAACATATCCTGAGCTAAAAACATCTATAAAAACTAAAAACTGTCCCTAAAACCCCTTAACACCATAACTAATTAAAATTACCCTAGGCCAGCCAAACGGAAGAAATGAGTTTTTAAAAGCTGTCGGAAGGAGCGAAGGTCAGTGGTCGTTCTGATTTCGGGGGGAAGGTCGTTCCAGAGGGTCGGGCCCGCCACAGAGAAGGCCCTTCCCCTGGACGTCGCCCGCTGGCACAGCCTAGTGGACGGCACCCGGAGAAGTCCCTCTCTGTGGGAGCGAATCGGTCTCTATAAACAGAGACTACACCTGAACATCAATGAACAAATAAGATGAAGCAGAAGTTGGAGAATTTAAACCATGCAGTAAGCCAAGACCCTTCTAGGTCCAGATTATGAAACTGATCATGAATTATAGATTAAGTTGTACAAATTTAGAGAATTAAACAGAGAAGGCATTTCATCAGGATTTGAGAATATAAGATAAATGTGAGGTATTGATTCAGTACACGTAATTTACACAAAAGAGTATCTCTTATGCTACAGGGAGAGGTTAAAAATACTAAAATATCAAAAAAAAAATTCTTAAAATGTAAAAAAGATTTGAGAGCCTTTCAGAACAAGTTACCACGAAGGGGGAAAAAGATGAAAGTCTTGGCATAAGAAAGATGAACACAGACCTCCAACATCAAGCATAAAAAACAAGGAAAAAATCTCAAAAATATCAAGAAGTAGAAGAAAATAATAAGAAAATGATAATGAAAAGATGTTTCTTAGACAGAGAAAAATACAAGAATATTTGCAGCTAAAATATGACTAATTAAGAATAACCATAGAAGAGGTCTAATAGAGGCAAATAAGAGCAAAGCCAGATGAAACAGGAATTGACAGACTGCAGTACGAGAGAAACATTTTTAAACCAAGGATATATTCAGGAACCAATTCCACTAGGAAATGATATAAAAGAGCAATAGATCTATTGTCAAATAGTAAAACATCAGGCAGAGATTAAAATCTCAATAAACTATTTGAAACTGTAGAGGAGGCAATTAATGCTTAGAGCCATATGTAAACAAAAATATAATGAATTGCACAGCCTAGAAATTAGAAAACCTCTTTAACTGTTCCTCCCCCCCCCCCCTCAAAGTAATGTCAACAGCCTACTCAACACAGAGTTAAGGGCAAAGAAGAGAAAATGCTAGATACTTGTTTTATTAAGGGGAAGGATAAATCAATTTGGAAAGTATGCTGGAAATTAATCCCAGGGAGAGAGGCAATTTCAAAAGTTAGGCAAGATCATGAAAGATTCATAAAGACTTCAAACTTCAAGATTTCTGAGACAAAAGGGAGGTAGATAAAATGGGGTAAATCTATAAGTAATTACACACACCTTACTTGCAGTCAGTAGATCTCAAGGTATTGAAGAAACAATGCTGGTGGATTCACTTCAGTTCAAATCGTATTTGTCTTCCTGAATTAGGACATCTAGTTTCCCTATTTATTTATCTATCTATATAAAAATGGCTGTGTGTATATATATATATGTGTGTGTGTGTGTTCCAGCATAACTCTGTAATGTCTTGAGCAATTTTAATCAAACTTGGTACACAGATTACTTACCCTCTGGAAACAAATACTGTGGAGGTAAGGCACACCTAACACCCCTGAGGTTGGGGGGGTTCTGCCGTAAAACGGCTTCTACCGTACTGCTTTAAAATGACTGCTACTGTACAGCGCTGTGGAGTCACCATGGTAACGGCTTCACAGTACTCCACAAGGGGGCTCCCTCTGATAAGGGGGGAAATCCAACATTAGAAATTGTGGCAACATTCATGGAAGGAGGGTTGGGATAAATAAATACCCAGACAGTGCCAGGTTATCAACTCATTTTGTATATTCTCTGATGTGGCATATAAATATCAGAAGATTTGGATGGCACCAGATTTGGTTATGGTGTCTTGGGAAACTACATCCTGACCTCCTAATTCCCACTTTGTGATCTGCTTTCTTGGACCCAGTCCAAATGAGACCCATGAAGCACCTATCAAATACTCCCAGTTCCTTAACCTTCCTGCCCACAGGTTCATAGTTTTCTGTGGTTCTTGTAAGACCTGTTCTAGAAGTGGGATTGTTCCCTCATCAAGACGAAAGAACAGTTATCAGCAGGTTTGAATAGACTTGTTAATCTCTCTACCCCATGCTCAATACAAACGTTGGAAGATTATACACTTCTTGCAATATCTTCCAACAGTATGCCATGCCTCTTCTTCCTCAAGATAACTCAAGATAAGTGTTTTGTTGCAAGATTTATTCAGGATGATCCACTGAAGGAAAAGCTTGATATCAGTTTCAGCTGATATGCTTTGGGCACTCGGCACCAAAAAGGTTAACCATCACTGACCTATTCAGAACAACTAAAACAACGTGTTGAGACTTAACATTTTTGTTGGACAAATTGGGCTGCAATTTATCAGTTTCTGGAGTTGGGGATGGATACCATGGATTGCAAAAACAAACAGCTGATTAATCCTGGACAAAATGCACACTCACTAGATTCTATATATGACAATGATCAAGTAGAAGTGTATATACTTTGGCCAAGTAATATGATTAGATACAGACTAAAAAGGTCTACTATGCTTGACATGGTGTCAGTGGGGGGAAGATTAGAAAAAGGAACATCTTGAGATAGTGAACATTTATCAATACACCATATTTTTCGGAGTATAAGACGCACCTTTTTCCCTCAAAAAAGGGGCTGAAAATCTGGGTGCATCTTATACACTAAATACAGCATTTTTGGCCTCCCGAAACTCCATCCCTTCACCAAAATGGCTGTGTAGGAAGGTTTTAAAGAGCTCCTGGTGGCTGGGGAGGGCAGAAATGAGCAAAAAACAGCCCACTTTTAGAGTGCTCCTGCCCCCCCCCCTAGGAGCAATCTATAAGCTTCCTAAAGGCTATCTGTGCCTTTTTTTAAAAGAAAAATGGACCAGTTTTTGCTCATTTTTGCCCTTTCCCCCCCCCCGAGCAGTCTGCATGCCCCCTAAGGGCTATTTGCATGCCCCCGCCTTTGGGGGGGGGAGGAAACAGGCCTGTTTTCGTGAAAAATGAGCCATTTTGGGGAGGTTTGCAGAATGCAAAAACTTTTTTTTTTATTTGCCTCTTCAAAACCTTGGTGCGTCTTATACTCCAAATAAGGGGGTCTGGTCTGCGCTTGCGCGAAGATGGCGGGGTAGCTCGGAAGCTCCGTGTGGGTCGCGGAGGTCGTTGGCATTCTGAGTGCCCCCTGCCCTGCCCTCGTTGGTGATCTTGGAGGGCATGGGAGGATGAGGGACCCACCCGGACATCTTAGGGGGGGGTTCGCAACATTGGGGGAAGAGCGGACGGAGCGCCGGCGACTGGAACGCTCGGCGGTGTGAGCGCCGGGCGGGAACTGCCGCAACGGAGGTCGGTGCAGAGGCCGCCGCCCGGACGTTTCTAATAGGGCGGAAAGAGGCCAGCTGCACTGAAAAGAGCTCCGAAGAGCTCCGAAGAGCTAAAAGCTGAAAGCTGGAAACTGAACTTGGTGGCGTGCCGTGGGTGAAGCGGTGGTGAGAGCACCGGTGGCCAGCGGAAATGGTGAGAGAGGCGTGGAGGAAGATGGCGGAGGCGGCGGAGATGCTGGTTTGTTGGAGTGAAGAAGGTGGAGAGAGAGAGAGAGAGTGGAGAGTGTGGAGGGGAGAGGTTGCCGCTGGAGGCCTAGTCGACGGCGGTGTGAGCGCCGGAAGGCGAGGGACGAAGGCGGCGACAGAGGAGTTGTGGGGAAAGGCGGAAGGTGGTGGCTGTGAGAGAGCCATGTGGAGGCTGAGAGCGGAGAGGCGGCTGCCGGAGGCCTGGGCTGACGGCGGTGGGAGCGCCGAGAGGCCTTTGGCGAAGGCGGTGACGCGGGGACTGCGGCGGTGGGAGCGCCGAGGTGGATGTGGACGGCCGCTGACCACTGTAATTTTCATTCTCCCCATGGTCACTCTCCCAAGTCCGGGAGAATTACACCACCAAGGCCTTAAGAGGCATGGAAGAACTGACTGTCTTGAAGAAGAACATCTGACAGCAACCAGTTTTGATCACCCCAATGGTCATTATTGCGAACTATTTAATTAATTTAATTACATCTATTTACCGATTGATTTATTGTGGTTTACCCATCCTGCACTTTATTTCACCTGATTCTTTTTACCATCTAATGAATTGACTCGTGTGAATCGTTTTTAATCAATTGCCAACGACTTTTAACATCTTTTAACATCTGTACTTTTTAACATCTGTATTGTGCCTATACCCACCCGAGTTTTTATATATGTAATTATTGAATTTTAATTATTTATTTAAAAATATTTAAAAAAATGTATTCCAGAGCAAGCCTGCTATCGCTGCGAGAGTCCCCGCTCTCGCAGGTATGGCCCCTTGAATTATCTAGGGCACATCTCGATGATGGTATTGTAAATCCGAAGAGATGGGCGAAGCGCGGCCTTAGGGGGTTTTTAGTGTCTAATTTATGTAAATTATCTTTTTTAGGGGGTTCAAGGGAGGGGGTTAGATATAGACAGATGGAGATGGAAACAGCAATTAGTAGTAAGGGCCAGGATAGCAGTCGACGGCGGGAAGCGGAAGGCGAAAGGCAGGGGGATACCCGAGTCGTTCCTCAGGAGGGCATACCAATTCAGAGGGTCGTGGGGAGGGGCAGGACCGAGGGGAGACAATTCTCATCCTCCCGGTTGGTGGCACGCAGCCGTTGGTTAAAAACGGTCGGGTGCCACAACCCTCGCAGGCTAGGTGGCCAGGGAATACAGAGCCAGGGTCTGCGGCTGATGTTTTGCAACGCCAGGTCCGTTGTCAACAAAGCCCCCCTCATTATTGACCTTGTGTCAGAGGGGGAGCCGGACCTGGTAGGAATTGCGGAGACCTGGTTGGGCCACGAGGGAGGTCATCCCCTCGTTGAAATGTGCCCACCAGGCTACCGCGCATTTCATCAGCCGCGGGCCCTAGGCAGGGGTGGTGGGGTAGCGGTCATTATCAAGGAAGGCCTGGAGCCGAGAGAGACCATTGTGCCGCAGACCTCCGGCTGTGAGTCCCTTTGCATGAAGTGGGGCCTAGGGAGGCAGTTGGGCTTGCTGGCTGTATACCTGGCTCCCCGCTATGTAGCAGCAGCCCTGCCCGAGCTCCTGGAGGTGATCGCCACGGTGGCAGTGGAGACCCCCAGACTTATAGTTATGGGGGACTTTAATCTGCCATCGTTGGGCGAATCATCCGCGGTAGCTCGGGAGTTCATGGCTTCCATGACGGCCATGGACCTGACCCAAGTAATTCAAGGCCCCACTCATGAGGGTGGACATACGCCGGACCTCATCTTCGTCTCGGGCCAATGGAAGAGTGATCTGGGTACAGGGGACATAGACATCATACCCTTGTCATGGTCAGACCACTCACTTCTCCGACTCGACTTTCCGACCGCTGCTCCCCTCCGCGGGGAGGCGGAACCAGAGTTACCAATCTGGTACCGCCCCAGGCGCTTGATGGACCCGGATGGGTTCCAGACAGCGCTTGGGCCATTTCCTGTATCCCTGACCCACGCCCCGATAGAGGACCTCACGGCCGCATGGAATAGTGCGGCCGTGGGAGCCTTGGATCGGGTCGCGCCCTTGCGGCCTCTCTCGCGGCGGCGAACCACCCTGGCTCCTTGGTTTACTGAGGGGCTGCGGGTGATGAAACGCCGCAAGAGATGCCTAGAGAGAAGATGGAGGGCTAGCCGCTCTGAATCTGACCGGACACAAGTGAGAGCCCATTTACGGACTTACATTGTGGCGCTGAGGGTGGCCAAACGTCATCATTGCGCCACCCTCATAGCATCCGCAGAAAACCGCCCTGCCGCCCTGTTTAGGGTGACCCGTTCCCTCCTTCAACAGAGGGAGCGGGAAGCCCCGTTACAGGGTAGGGCAGAGGAATTTGTGATTTTTCTGCAGGAGAAAACCGCCCAGATACAGAGTGAGCTAGCCACCATTCATGGCCCAGTGGGATGCCACGAGGGAGATCTTGTTTGGGAGGAGTTTGACCCCGTTACTTCCGAGGATATGGACAGGTTACGTGGGCGACTGCGAGCCACCACATGTTCATTGGACCCGTGCCCCTCCTGGCTTGTACTGGCATCCTGGGAGGTGACACGAGGCTGGCTCCAAGAGGTTATCAACGCATCCTTGAGCGAGGGTTCCTTGCCTGCCTCCCTAAAAGAGGCTATGGTGAGGCCCCTCCTCAAGAAGCCCTCTTTGGACCCAGCTCTTTTGAACAACTACCGTCCAGTCTCCAACCTTCCCTTCTTGGCGAAGGTTGTTGAGAGTGTGGTGGCACAACAGTTTCCCCGTCACCTGGAGGAAGTTGACTATCTAGATCCGCGCCAGTCCGGCTTTCGGCCCGGGCATAGCACCGAGACGGCATTGGTCGCGTTGGTAGATGATCTCTGGAGGGCCAGAGATGGGGGATGTTCCTCCATCCTGGTCCTATTAGACCTCTCAGCGGCTTTCGATACCATCGACCATGGTATCCTATTGCATCGGCTGGGGGGGTTGGGGGTGGGAGGCACCGTGTTGCGGTGGTTCTCCTCCTACCTCTCTGGCCGATCGCAATTTGTGCGGGCAGGAGAGCAGAGGTCGACACCGAGACCACTCACATGTGGAGTGCCTCAGGGGTCGGTCCTCTCGCCTCTCCTGTTTAACGCATATATGAAGCCGCTGGGTGAGATCATCCGTGGTTTTGGGGTAGAGTACCACCTGTACGCTGATGACACCCAGCTGTACATATCTACCCCAAACCACCCCAACGATGCCGTAGCGGTGATGTGCCAGTGCCTGGAAGCCGTGCGGATCTGGATGGGAAGTAACGGACTTAGGCTCAACCCGACCAAGACCGAGTGGCTGTGGTTTCCGGCTGCCCGATTCAACCAGCTTTCTCCAACGCTGGCCATAGGGGGCGAACATCTTGCCCCTGTGGATGGGGCGCGCAATTTGGGTGTCCTCCTGGATACCCGGCTGTCTATGGAAGAGCAAGTGACAGCCGTGGCCAGGAGGGCGTTTTACCAGGTTTGCCTGGTCCGCCAATTGCGCCCCCTATTGGATCGGGACGCCCTTCGCACAGTCACTCATGCCCTCGTGACATCCCGACTGGACTATTGTAACTCTCTCTACATGGGGCTCCCCTTGAGGTGCACCCGGAGGCTTCAGTTAGTTCAGAATGCAGCCGCGCGAGCAATTATGGGCACCTCTAGGTTTGCCCATGTAACACCGCTCTTGCGCGAGCTGCACTGGCTACCTGTCGTCTTCCGGGTGCGCTTCAAGGTGTTAGTTATCATCTTCAAAGCGCTCCATGGCTCGGGACCTAGCTATTTGCGAGATCGGATCCTGCCCCACACATCCTCACGACCGATTCGCTCCCACAGAGAGGGGCTTCTCCGGGTGCCGTCCACTAGACTTTGTCAGCGGGCGACGCCCAGGGGAAGGGCGCTCTCTGTGGCGGGCCCGGCCCTCTGGAACGACCTTCCCCCTGATATTAGAACGACCACCGACCTCCGCTCCTTCCGTGTAAAGTTAAAGACCCATCTCTTTCGACTGGCCGGCCTTGAATAGTTCTCTCTGTCTTTTAACGATAAATTTTAATGGGTTTTTTAATTGTATTTTTAGCACGGGTAATTTATTTAATTTTATTTTAGTAATGTCTGTATTATTATATATTGTTTTAATTATGCCTGTGCACCGCCCCGGGTCCCTGTGGGGAGAGGGTGCGGTTAATAAATTCCAATTTATTATTATTATTATTATTAATACACATAGTCACTAAAAATTGGGCCTAATTCAAGGGCACAGGGAAAAGTGCCACAAGAAAGAAAGAAAGAAAGAAAGAAAGAAAGAAAGAAAGAAAGAAAGAAAGAAAGAAAGAAAGAAAGAAAGAAAGAAAGAAAGAAGGCACTTTTCTGACATTAACCTGAGAATAATATTAATATGTTAATTATATCTAATCTACAGTACCTATAATAATTATGCTCATGCTCACTCCAAAGATAACTCCTATTTTTAATCACTCACATGGAGCAATTATATTCTTTCTTCTAGAGCAGTCAGATTATAAAATGGATTGTGGAAGATAATCATGTATTTCAAAGAAACCTGTAAGGAAGAATAAAATCCAGAAAATAATGGATACATTCAATATAGCAGACACAAACATCCATTTATGAATTCCTATTTGGTAAATTCCTGTCTAGCAAATAAAAACCATCACTCTTTTTAATTTCACTCAGTTCAGAAAACCTTAACTTTTCTTAAATTCCAAGGCTCAATAGCACTGGTAGTCAACCTGGTCCCTACCGCCCACTAGTGGGCATTCCAGCTTTCATGGTGGGCGGTAGGGGTTTTGTCCGATACTGAAGCACTTTCCTTTTTTAAATTTAATTGACTTCACTACTTTATAAATCACCATTACTGTGGAACCAGTGGGCGGTTAGAAAATTTTACTACTAACAGAGGTACAAAAGTGAGTGGTAGGTATAAAAAGGTTGACTACCTCAGCTCTATAGTATCAAGGAAGGTTGGCGGTTCAGCAGTTCGAATCCCTAGTGCCACGTAACAGAGTGAGTTCCTGTTACTTGTCCCAGCTTCTGCCAACCTAGCAGTTTGAAAGCAAGTAAAAATGCAAGTAGAAAAATAGGAACCACCTTTGGTGGGAAGGTAACAGCGCTCTGTGCGCCTTTGGTGTTTAGTCATGCCACCACATGACCATGGAGACATCTTCAGGCAGCGCTGTCTCTTCACTTAGAAACAGAGATGAGCACCGCCTCTAGAGCAGGAAATGATTAGCCCGCTTTTGCAGGGGAACCTTTACTTTAGAGCTTTCTGGTTTGATACCAGCCGCTTAAAATGATCTTGAAAACCTACTGGAAGCAAATGAAGCACCCGGAACATAGTTGTTATATTGTTTCATCAGCTTTTACCCATCAGTATGTGGGCTTCTGCTAGTTCTAGATACTCTTCAAGGACAACCCCAGGTAGGAGACACTGCAGAAATCCAACCTAGAGATAGGGATTAAGTGTTACCAAAGCTTCCTGCTCCATATCCAGGAATGTGGAAGATTTCATGGTCCAGTAGAAAAATGTTATTCCGTTTTCCATCTTGCTGTTCCACATGTACTCATTTAGAACTAACTATATTTTTTATTATTAATTATTAGTCTGAAACAGTATGGTTTTTTTTTGTGGAAAAAGCCAGGAACAGTGTAATGTTTCATTATTGGATCTTGAGGTTTTGCACACAGCAAATCTAACAATAATATTTCTCTGAAATAAATCCTTTCTATCAATTCAATTGATGTTATGTCTAGTTTGTTGAATAATTCTTGATGAAAAATCTCTATAACCATTAAAATTCAACACTTTTGCATTAAGCTGAAAATCATTTTCCTATGAGTTTGTGAAGTACTTAAGGCTTAGAAATTGATGATCTGAGATACTATATTATTAAGGCTGGAAGCTATTAAAAACAGTAATGATTTCCTAACTTTTGATTAATATAGTTTTCTATTAGTCCAGAGTTATTCTTTCTTACTCTGGCATTCAAAAGAATAATATCTTCACACTCCCATGCTGATTTATCCCAGGCTGACTCAAATTGAATAAATGGACTATTCAATTACTAATCTAATCTGCAAGTTCTTGTAGCAACTGAAAGTCTCCTTCAAATTCATAAAATACTCTAAATATAACATCTGTGAAAAATCATAATTAATACTGAACTGACCAGACATAGAACAACTTCCTACATATTTATATCCATAGATTTACAGCTATAAAATTTAATAATTTGAAAAAACTTAGAATTCTATTTTCAGGAATGCAAATTTATCCAACTGTCTTCCCTCCATAAAATTATTTCAAGCATAATCTTCCACTATATTAATGAGCTGCAAAATTCACTGTAACATTTAGTCAAATGTTCCAGAAGGGGTTTGGTTTTTCTTTTTTCCATAATGAGAAAGTAACAGAAAATACTCTTTGGATTGAATTAATGATGCATGTATTCCTGGAAATAAAAATTAGATTTTTCCTAAACAATGTACATTTAAAACGGAAAGGTCTTCTTTGATTATAAAAATATGTAATGGAATTTTATTTATTACATTTATTTATTAAATTTGTATAACCGCGCCTCTCTCCCCAAAGGGACTCAGGGCGGTGCACAGGAAATTAAAATAGAAATATAAAACGACAATAATAAATACTAAAAAACCAATTAAATACCATACCCTGTGCTAAAATTCCCTAAAACTCTTACCCATTAAAATCCAATTAAAAACAATTTAGCGTTCAGTCTATAAACGCTAAATAAACTTTTTATATGTGAATCTTATTTTATATATGTGAATCTTATTTTACTTTTCAAATATTGTGAAGAATAAAAGAAATAATGAGCTGAAATGCTGAATAGAGCCTATTAGTACTAAGCAATAGCACTTAGACTTATATACCACTTCACAGTGCTTTACAGCTCTCTCTAAATGTCAAGCCTATGGCCCCCAACAACCTGAGTCCTCATTTTACTGACCTCAGAAGGATGGAAGGCTGAGTCAACCTTGAGCCTGGTGAGACTTGAACTGCCAAATTGCTGGTAGTCAACAGAAGTAGCCTCCAGTACTGCACTCTAACCATTGCGCCACCATGGCTCTATTGTTCAGCATCCAATATTACAAGGCCTGAGCTTCACTCAACCACCATATCCTGAATTCTCCAATATTTTTAGAGGTGGCCAGATGGAATGCCCACAGTACAGCAGTTGGAGCTACACCATAATCCAGAAAATTCTTACAATACAGAGAAAAGTTGTTTCATCCCTTGCTTAATTTTAGCCATATACTATCCTACCCTGGATCATTCTGGAGGATAAGCTATGAAACCATATGATAATTACACAGAGATATGATAATTTATGTAGGAGAAGAGCAGGCAAAGTGGATAGGGATGGTGGTGATGATGGTGTTAAATGAGTCATCAACCTAGAATCCTTATGTTCCCACAAATGGTCTAAGTCCAATTCTTCTTGAATTGTATTGATTCTTATCTAGCACCAACTTAGTATTAAACATTAGATGACTAGATTATAGTCTGAAAGTACAGGTTAGAGCAGTAAATCTTCTTCTGAACTGAAACCCGGAGTGGGTTCTGGCTACTTTTACTGCCGGTTCGCTCAGGGATGCACTTCGGGCATGCGCGTGCTTTGGACGCACATGCACAGAAGTTTAAAAAAAAACTTTTACGTATGCGCAAAAGCAAAAAACAATCAGGAGGTTGTGAGTTCGATCCTAGGTAGAGGCAGATGTAGGGTCTCCTGCTTGGGCATGGGGTTGGAGTAGATGACCTGCAAAGTCCCTTCCAACTCTGTTAATCTGTTAGAATAAAATGCTACTTTGGGGGAGGGAAGGATTGGATCACCAAGAATATTAACAGCATGCTTTAAATAAATGGTGCCAATTCTGTACGAAAGAAACAACTTGTAAGTTGGTGGTTGCTGTGTGGCAACAGCTTGCCTTCTCGAAGGTGGAGCAGTAGATGCCAAGTTAGCTAACACATACCCAGTGAAGCAAGACAAAATAGTACCCTCTCAGGATTTGAAGTTGGTGGAGTTGTTTTCCAAAGATGGTGAAAATCTAAACAAATCAACAGATCGGACAGCCTCCTTCTCTATTAGCCCTTGTAAGACACCAGCTGCAGCAGACCTTGGCCTGAATGGTTTCATCACAGCCTTGTGAAACAAACTGCTTCCCATTAGTGAGCAGCTGTGGGGGTCCTGCTGCCCTGTTGGGCAAGGCGAAAGGAAGCAGTTGACATACATCCAAATTAATATTACATTTGCCAAAGTGAAACAATAATTAACAGACTATTCACTTGAAAGGAATCAAGGGACAGCGAAAGTCAGCACAAATCCTACAGGAAAGTGTTAGGAGTGAAGGATCAGTGTCGTACGTTCCAGTCAGAGGTGGGTTCCTACCGGTACGGTATGGTTCCGCCAAATAGGTAGTAACTCCGGTGGACATGTGACTGTACCGGATCATGGGTAGTGGGAATTGAGTGTTCAGCAGTGATGGCACAGGAGAAAAACTTTCTTTCTGTCTGGTTGTTTTGGCATGCAATGCTCTACAGCGGCATATGTTAGCACAGGGGTCTGCAAAGTCGGCTCTTTTAAGACTGGTGGACTTCAACTCCCAGAATCCCCATGGCTGGGGAATTCTGGGAGTTGAAGTCCACCAGTCTTAAAAGAGCCGACTTTGCAGACCCCTGTGTTAGCATATAGTGATGTTCAGAGGTGGGTTCTGGCTGCTGCTAGTACTGGTTCATTCAGGAATGCGTTGACACGCATGCACAGTATTAAAAAACAAGATGGCGCTGCCTATGATGCCGCCAAGAGAACCAGTTTGGAGGCGTGGCAGGCCAAACCGGTCCAAAGCTGCTTGGCCAAACCAGTCCAAACCTGTAGGAACCACCTCTGGTGATGTTCCATTTAGCCAGGAGACTACAGATTAGTACAACATATTTATTTGGCTTCCAAAGAATGCTAGTCCATTTAGTTCAAGCTCACACGCTATCTGGGATACAGCACAGGAGGCGAACTAGCTTTGCATCAGGACTCGTTGACATTATTTTTAAAAGAACAACCAGCACATAGAAAAGCTGGTCAGCTGAAAGCTTTCTTGACAGAACATCAAGCATGAAAGGACCAATTCCCTTTTCTCTGCCCCAATGAATCAGTCAAAACGGTGTTTTCCATAGGAAAGTACTCTTGTAAAGATGCTGAAGAGTTTAGAGTGAGTCAAATCCAACCGAAGCTCTTTGAGACATTGTAATAAGTTATAAAGCAATAGATCACAATCAAGGCGACCATTGTTGCCTTTTCGCTGGACCTGTGTGAAACATTCTGTTACCAAGCAACTGTTCGCAAGTAAGTTTTACAAAATGCTTCTTTCTTGAGTGACCTAGCATTGCCTCTAACAATTCTTAGTTTCCAAACATGTTCAGAAGCATCTTTGTTGTGGAACCATTGCCATTCATTCAAAAGGCTAAGTCAAGTTATCCAAGCTCCATTTGATTCAGGAAACTCAGATGCAAAGTAGATGATGCTCTAGATTTGGTTTGCACACCTTTCTTTTGTGGGCCAGTCAAACCCACTGTATGAATTATATGAGGTGAGCTGCAGACTTTTAGTAAAATGTGTGAAAAGGTGCCACTAGACTCCTCCTGACTCTTTACAGGCAAAACTACCTTACTCTTCAGAGAGTTGGTTCTTTGCTTAGATAACTAGTAAACTTCTTGGTGCACTTAATTAAACTCTATCTTCCTGTTCTATCTTAAACTTTTGAACAGAGCTAAAGGAAAGGATTTGAATATTCCAGGTTCCTGCCAGTTTTGAAATTGAACAGGAATGTCCTGTGGATTATCAATCTCAGCCCCTATAATGAGGGCACTATTCACATCAAAATGCTATTTTTTCTCTAAGCAGAGCTTTTAGAAAGCGTATGAAGAAAAAGAAGAATTCAAAATTGCATAGGTGAAGGTAAAGGTTCCCCTCGCATGTATGTGCTAATCGGTCCCAATTCTAGAGGGTGGTGTTGATCTCTGTTTCAAAGCCGAAGAGCCAGCGCTGTCCAAAGATGTTCTCCATGGTCACGTGGCCGGTATGACTAAATGCCAAAGATGCATAGAACGCTGTTACCTTCCCACCAAAAGTGGTCCCTATTTTTCTACTTGCATTTTTACATGCTTTCTAACTGCTAAGTTGGCAGAAGCTGGGACAAGGAATGGGACCTCACTCGGTTACGCAGCACTAGGGATTCGAACCGCTGAACTGCTGACCTTTCTGCTCGACAAGCTGAGTGTCTTAGCCACTGAGCCACCATGTCCCTATTATTTAAATACATAGTATTAAATATGGGTTTATGCAATGGGCATGATAGACGACTGAAACATTTTTTACTTATGAGCAGCATACCTCAACCTCATACTTTAATTGAATGATTATATGCCAGGAAATAATTGTCAGCTCTTAGCAATGACATCAATATATTTTGTTCGTGACAATCATTTGTCTCTAACCTGGTCTTTCAGGTCTTCCAATGATGAGCATAATGCAGTCCATCCATCTTCCTGTTGGTCATCCTGTTCTTCTCTTTCCTTCTACCTTTCCCAACCTTAGACCCTTCTCTGAGAGCCAGGTCTTCATATAATGACACATTATTACTCTATGGAAATGTCAGAGAAATTACTATTAAGCTGCCCAGAGTCGATAATAAATTTAAAATAATAATACCTGCACTTCTCTGCATGCATTCCTGTTTTGTTGCGTAAACTAGTATGTCCTTTTGAAATAAATATTGATGAATTATCGTATCCCCAAACCAGGCCTTGCAAATATCAGTGAATCATTCAAAATCTGTTAGTAAAGAGGAAAATATTTTTTTCTAATTTGACAGAAGTACATTAAGTGTCCTACAAACACCACTGTAGACCTGAAACACTGAACCTGGTTTGTTGTTTCTGCATGTCCTGACCTAGGCTTCCCAAGAGCATGAAGCAGACTCCTCATCCCGATCAAACCTTTTATTTATGTTAAAGGGAATTCCTTTCCAGCACAGTCCCAGCAAACAATCTTTCATGAGATTTCACAACTACAGACCTTTATCAGGCTTGGAGAGTTGCCAGGCCGATATCTTCCAAACGCCACGCTGTAGCAGCAATTACTTGGCAAGAAGTCAGGAATGGATCTTCACCATAATGAATTGAACTAATTGTCTCCTGCAAACTCCCCTCCCCCTTTGCTCCTCTTTATTCCCTATGGGAGGGGCCATTTATCGTCCACCTGTGGCTTTACTCCTGAGTCGGCCCTTCTTCCTTAGCTGTTCCCTTCTCCTGGCAGCTGTGTGCATGTGCACATCAGGAACAAGCTCCAGTTCTTCTCCCCACTGATATCCGACTCCGAAGGCAGCTGATAACTATCAGACGGCCCTGGCCACCTCTCTGCCTTTGATATACATTGAGACACAGAGGGAGAAAAAGTCCTACTTTCATTTGTTATTCTAAAACAGACATTTTTAACTCAAAAGGCGTTTCAGTTGGGGGTGGGGGAATACATTTATTCTTCTTTGATTAGAAATCATCTACACCCTTCCTGTTTCTCTCAATTGGAACTAGAACATTTAAATCAAAGATAAATCCATTTTATTTTAGCTTTATACTTAATGGATGGAGATTAGTAGATAATTAGAAGATAAATCTTGAAACATAATTCTTGACATGACACTTCAAAAGATGGTGATGAATTAATCAGATTGTTTAACAATTCTTTATGCGGCTTTTGAGAGCTATAAAAATGGACTTCTAGTTTTTTAGAAATTGACTCCTTTTCCCTACCTTTTGATTTTGTTGTAACTTCAGTAAGACTCGGTTCATTTATCTTCCGCACAAAGAAGATTTTCTTGATGAGTTTAACTGATTAAAACACCCATAATCTGAGTGCTCATTTGTCTCCTATTACAACGTCACATTGGTCCACAATATATTTCAAAACTTTATGTACTGTAATAATGCATTTCTTTTTATCATTTAATATATTATGCATCTCAGTCTGACTCCTGAGATCATATATTGTATTAGATCAACACACATTTGACATTAGGCATGATTTATATGTACCCATATAAATCTATATACCCATAGGCATAGGTTATATGTGCCCATTTCTTTTTTTATAAAGCTTTTTTTTCATTTTCATAACATATAATCTCATGTATATATTCCATAGCCAACATCATAATATATTATTAAATGTTTGCATCAATTGAGTGCAGAGAAGAGCAACCAAGATGATTAGGGGACTGGAGACTAAAACATATGAAGAACGGTTGCAGGAGCTGGGTATGTCTAGTTTGATGAAGAGAAGGACCAGGGGAGACATGATAGCAGTGTTCCGATATCTCAGAGGGTGCCACAAAGAAGAGGGAGTCAAACTATTCTCCAAGGCACCTGGGGGCAGGACAAGAAGCAATGGGTGGAAACTAATCAAGGAGAGAAGCAACTTAGAACTAAGGAGAAATTTCCTGACAGTCAGAACAATTAACCTCTGGAACAGCTTGCCTCCAGAAGTTGTGAATGCCCCAACCCTGGAAGTCTTTAAAAAGATGTTAGATAGCCATTTGTCTGAAATGGTATAAGGTTCCTGCCCACGCAGGGGGTTGGACTAGAAGACCTACCAGGTACCTTCCAACTCTGCTATTGTATTGTAATTCATCTTACCATCAACTCCCAAAAACAATTATTGGCTCTTCTGCTCTTCATACACCTTATTTGTACCTTATCCATCACTTTCTTCTCCCTGTCTCCTCCCCCTCCCTACCTCCTTTCTTCCCTCTGTCATCCTTCTCTTCTCTACTTCCCCTTCCTCTCTCCTTCTCCTCTCTCCCCTTTCCACTCCTCATTTCTCTCCTCCTCTCCCCCCCCTTGCCCTCTCTCCTCTCCCTCTCTTCTTCCCTTATCTCTCTCCTCTACTTCCCACTCTTCATCTCATTCACTTGGTGTATTTCAGCTTCTGAGCTAAAATCTACCCATCTCAATAGGGGTTTTTACATGGAATAAGTTACTGAGGTTGCTTTGATCATCATGTTGTGAACTTCGTTCTTTGATCACAGTAAACCATATTGGAAAGTAGACGGGTGGAACAACCAAATGGAAAACTAGAGGGGGAATGGGGGGGGAGGGATGGAAGTGCTGACCAAATATCTGAATGGGGAAGAACAGACTCAATTCCCTCCAATATGGGTGGATTCTGATTTTGTGTGAATCACAATTTCAGAGTAAATCCAACTTTGTTTCTGAATAGGATTGTACTTCTCAGTGCAATGATGGTCCAAAGTTGTCCTAGTCAACACCCAGATGGATTACTATAATAGACTCTACCTGGGCTTCCCTTGAAGAATATCTATAAGCTATAGGTAATACAGAATTCAGCAGCCTAGGCAGTGATGGGCATACCCTAATATTCTCTGCTTTGGGACTTTCATTGGTTGCCAATGGGCTTCAGTGTGCCATTCAAGGTGCTAGTTGTCACATTTAAGGCCGAGAATGGCTCTGGCCTTGAGTATTTGACAGACTATCTCTTCTGATACACATCTATCCATCCAAGCTAGATCTCAAGGGTCAATGATCATCAGGTCTCATCCCTGCTGGAGGCAGACCTTTTACATCATTACCTCCATTCTTTGGAACTGCCTCTTTAGAGAGTTAGCCTTTGGGTTTCTGGCACGTGCATGTGAGCCAGCCAGCTGGTCTTCCTGCATACTGGAGCACTGGAAACCCGAAGATCAGCTTGCTGGCGGGTGCATGCCTGTTTTGCGGGGCTATTTTTAAGGGCTGTTTTTGGCCTGAAAAATAGCCTGAAAACAGCCTGTTTTTTAGTCGTTTTTCAGGCTTTTTCAGGCCATTTTCCCATGCTCCAGTGCCCACAAAGACCAGCTGCCTGGTGCACCAGAAGCCAGAAGAGCAGCTGGCGATGGCATGCATGCCCACAGACAGGGCTCTGCCTGCCACCTCTGGCACACATGCCATAGGTTTGCCATCACAGACATAGGTAATTCATAACAGTGCATGGCAAGCTTTATTGGTCCTCTGTGCCAGTGGTTCCCAACTTTTCCAGCTTTGTGGACCAGTGGCAGTGTTGGTAGTGGGGGGGGGGGGAGAGAGGGGATGATTCCAGACAAGCAGCAAGTGAGGTCGCTTACCCCTGCAGCTCTATTTGCGCAAGTAGAGTTGCGCGCAATCGCTGGCTTGCCTTCTGCAGGTGCAGACCGATTCCAAACAGTACCAGGCCACAGCCAAAGGCTTTAGGGATCCCTGCTCTATGTAATTGAACAACTGCATAAAAGAGTTAGAAGAGCTTTCATTCAGAGCTTTGGAACAGAGTAGTAGCATGGATAAAGTGAACTCCACTGTAGCGCAGATGGCAGCAAAGCAACTTGACAACTCTTCCGACTGTTGATCAGCTAGAAATTCTACGTTGGAAAATTGATCAAATCTCAGAATATGCTGCTTGACACCATTGCATTTCAATATTTCATTAAAGACTACGGTCCATCTAAATCAGGGGTTCCCAAACTTGGCAACTTGAAGACTTGTGGACTTCAACTCCCAGAATTCTCCAGCCAGCTCTGCTGAAGTCCACAAGTCTTCAAGTTGCCAAGTTTGGGAACCCCTGATCTAAATTAACGGTCCATAGGAGAAGTAGCGAAAAGCATGTAGTAGGACAGACTAACAGAATAGACCCGAGCATTTACAAAGAAAAAAAAGGAGGTACACCACCCATAATACAACAACTGTATATTTTCTGCTTGTTTATGTCCTTCAATGATTTTCCTCAAGAAGAAAATTCATAGAATGGAATAACATAAAAGTCCACATGCCCCTGACTAGATTTTTGCTATTTTGTGTATTCCTTAACAGGATATTTTTAATGGCACACAAGGAAAAAGTTTAACTAGATACCAAATGAGTCGTGAGAGTTCTATTGATTCCATCATCACTATTATTTGAGCAGGAGTTGATAACCTGGTAGACAGTGGCAGCGAAAACAAGGCTCTTAATAAGGTTGCCAGAATGCCCGTAGGACTTTTTTTTTCTGTCAGTCTTCCCAACTTGGTCAATCAGAAAGAAAGATTCTCACAGACATAGCAATAAAAATATATTTTACTGAGGCCAAATGGTTATAGAGTAGCCAAGCCAAATCTAGTTGTTCATGAAACCCAAACCATGATACCCCCTGGGATTCATCCCTCTCCCCTCTTATCATTGAGTGACCAATCACTTTCAAGTAAACTGTTTTGGTAACAGTCCCCAGCTGCATGAAAGTGTGACATTCCGTTGGGTGACCTTGGAACAGGTTTCAACTTCCACGGGAACAGTACATAAACTTTCATTTTCCTTTCCTCATTTCTTCCACAAACACCATTTCCTCACCACATTGCTCTCCCACCTCCCATTATTTATGACAGCCTAGCATCTTACTATAGCAATAGCACTCAGACTTATATACCACTTCACGGTGCTTTACAGCCCTCCCTAAATGGTTTACAGAGTCAGCCTATTGTCCCTAATAATCTGGGCCCTCATTTTACCCACCTCAGAAGGATGGAAGTCAACCATGAGCCTGGTGAGATTCGAACTGCCAAATTGCAAGCAGCTGGCAGTCAGCAGAAGTAGCCTGCAGTACTGCACTCAAACCACTGCACCACCATGGCTCTTGATCTGCGAGATGGCTGATCTGACAGTTTATTTATATCCCACCTTACTATTTTTATAACCAGTTCAAAGAGCTAAGGTGGCACAGTGGTTAGAGTGCAGTACTGCAGGCTACTTCAGCTGACTGCTAGCTGCAGTTCAGCAGTTCAAATCCCACCATGCTCAAGGTTGACTCAGCCTTCCATCCTTCCAAGGTGGGCAAAATGAAGACCCAGGTTGTTGGGGGCAATATGCTGACTGTAAACCACTTAGAGAGGGCTGTAAAGCACAATAAAGCGGTATATAAGTCTAAGTGCTATTGCTATTGCTATATCCAACATGTTTTCCTCCTATTTTCTCAAAATAACAACTCTGAAAGGTGAGTTGGACTGAAAGAGAGTGACTGTCTCAAAGTCATCCAACTGGCTTAGGCAGGGACTAGAACTCACCATCTCCCAGTTTCTAGCCTGTGCCTTAACCACTAGTCCAGACTGGTTCTCTGGCTTAATGTTCGGTGGTAGAGCTCTTTGCCTCACAAGCAGGAGGTTGTGAGTTCGATCCTAGGTAGAGGCACATGTAGGGTCTCCTGCTTGGGCAGGGGGCTGGACTTGATGACCTGCAAGGTCCCTTCCAACTCTGTTACTCTGTTAAAGGTTAGAGTTTCTTAGATGTTCTATTTCTTAATACTGTTAGTTTGCTACAGAGTTTCTCATACACTTCTTAATATTTCTTTAGTTTTACAACAGGTAATTTCATCTGTGGTGTGGCTCTATGTGGACATAGCATAAGGACCCGCCCTGGGTCCTTTTTTAGGAGAAGGGCAGGGTATAAATTTAATAAAATAAAATAAATAAAAGATGCCTTGTGCCAGGTCAGACCATTAATTCATTTTAGCCCTGTACTGTTGACACAGTCATTGGCATTGCAAAATTTCAAGCACTTTCTCATCGCAGACACAAGACTGAATCTGGGACACACTGAGTGAACAAATATAATTTTCATATCTTTTTTGTATTCAGACCATTTTTTTCTCAAGGAAGGCATGATGTGAACACAGATATCCTAGGCCAGTGAACTTATGATCCCACTATTCCCTACTGATAGGATTGAAAGATCCCTGAAATTTGTCTGGATTTCTGCTTGGGGTTTTCAGCTATTTCGTAAAACATGGGGGCATTTTTCAGAAAGCAAATTCAATATCTTGAATTTCATTACGTAAACTGATTAATTAAATTGAAAAGCAGCAGGGAGCCGTGGAATCATTCTGTGAATAATATAGCATATGTTGCTTCCAGTAAACAAGCATTCGTTTTGCCAACAGTCGGGGGGAAATAATTTTGATTTCAACAGAGGTGCCTTTTGTGGTTGAACTTGGATTATAGCGTAACTATGCAATACGAGTTTGCTTATTCACTATATACTTTTCTAATACAGCACTTCATACAATTATAAATAATGTAAAGCGAAAGGCATACTTATTGAATCAGCTTTAATTATTCCTACCCAGCCAGAATCCATTGAGTTTAAGATATTTATGAAATCAGTATATAGTTTAATTATAATTGCTCTTATGGAAATTGAGTAGCAATACTTAAGCCTTTGTATTTTGCAAGCTTGAATGTAGAAATTGTACAGCTGTTCCAAAATAGAGGCATACAATTATTATGAACAATTTATGATATATTTCTTGGATGAGCTACATGATCCTTGCTACTGTTGGTTTGCAAAAATACAAAGGCTGTGGCTTACACTTTTAAAATATGAATGATAAAATCATACAATTCTGGAGATATAATGAATCACAAAGATCAAGCTTAACCCTCCTCAGTGTGCAGGAAAATCAATTAAACCATTCATGAGAGGTGATTGCCCAGTCTCTTCTTAAGAACTTCCAAAAATGGAAAATCCACAAACCTCATAAGTATGCTGTTCTGTTGCAATACATATCTTACCACCAGAAAGTTTTGCCTTATATAGGTTTTTTCTTATGTTTTTGCTGACATGATATCTGCTGCTGTGGCCTAGAGGTGAAGCTCTCGCCTCCCAATCAGGAGGTTGTGAGTTCAATCCTAGATAGAGGCAGATATAGGGTCTCCTGCTTGGGCAGGAGGTTGGGCTAGAATCTGTTAATATATGATTTTACATCCAGTAGTACTTTCCCAAAACTCAAGCATGGAAGTCAATGTCTTCTTTACTTTCCCAATTATGCTTCACCAAATGCAGGAGTGTGAGAATCTGCCAAACCTACTGAATTCAATAGAGCTTATTTCAACTTTTAAGTCCAGATCATCCCTTTAGTTTCACCTAGAAATTCTTTTCAGAATTTGTGTGTTCAGGGAATATGTACCATGCAGTGGTGGGTTGCTACCGGTTCGGATTGGTTCAGCTGAAACGGAAGTGGTATGGCGGCTTAGGTTGCTGGAACCGGCAGCAACGCAGGCCTGCCACGCCCCCAAACTAGTTCCCTGTTCTCTTCTGCCATTGTTATCATATCTCCCCTAATCCTTCTTTTCATTAAACTAGACATACCCAGTTCCTGCTGCCGTTCTTTATATGTTTTAGCCTCTAGTCCCCTAATCATCTTTATTGCTCTTCTCTGCACTCTTTCCAAAGTCTCATCATCTTTTTTACATCATGGTGACCAAAACTGAATGCAGTATTCCAAGTGTGGCCTTACCAAGGCATTATAAAGTGGTATTAACACTTCATGTGATCTTGATTCTATCCGTTTATGAACTGTGTTGGCTGAAATAATTTTTCTGTTCTGGGTTCTAGCCAGCTAGATTTACTTCCTGGATACTCCATTCCATTCCACCCAAGTATTTGTTCACCTTCTGAATTTTATGAGTAATAACTATGCTCAGTCAACAGGGTGGTTTCTGCTCTTTTGGTTTCCTCGCAGCACTTGGAGATTTTTTTTCCCTTGGTAAACCTTAAAATGCTCCAAGCCAGAAGATCTCTCTCTTATGCCAGGAAAGGTTTTGTGAATTTGGAGAATGAGACTGTTCGCAGAATATGAAGTTGGGAATTGCAATAAAATATAGTTTGTTGTATTCTCTTGTTCAGATAACCAATGTTTCCACTTTTCGCAAAATTCCATTCCTATACTCTGCCAACCAGTTTAAAATTCCCTTCCCAATCCTCTAAATATCATTAAATATTCCATGTAATATTAGTGTGAGAGATTTTGTTCTAGCCTCTTCTATAGAAGAGGTTCCACAAATCTACAGTGCCATTTAGAACTGGTTCCAGCTTCCTTCCCCCACCCGTCTGCACATCATCAAGATGAAGAGTGAGAGGAGGAATTCTGGGAGTTGAACTCCACAAGTCTTAAAGCTGTCCAGTTTGAACACCCCTGGGGGTTTTTTTCTAAAGGGTTAGGGGTGCAATGTTCTTGTACCTTGACAGCTTTAAGACTTGCATGCTTTAAATGCCAGAGTTTCTGTGCCAACATTTTTTGGTTGCTAAGCAAGAGCGTTGTTGAGTTTCACCACATTTACAAATTGGCCACGCCCACCCAGTCACATGACTGCCAAGCCACTCCCACCTGGTCACGTGGCTGTCAAGCCACTCCCACAAAGCAGGCCACACCTACAGAAGAGGTTCTAAAAAAATTCAAAACCCACCACTGGGCTACAAAACTTGGGTGGGCTTCAAAAACTTAAGTAAGTGGTTCTCTGCCCGGTTGCTGGATGGGCGTGGCCATGGTGGGTGTCGCCTAGTTGGCCTCCTGCACCATGGAGGGGAATTGTGTTTTTGCCATCCCCGGGCTCCAGAGGCATTTCTTGATCCTCCAGGAGGGCAAAAATGGCCTCCCCAGCCTCTGGACGCCCTCTGGAGGTCACAAACGGGCCCATTTCCAGCCTTCCTGAACTTCTGCTAGGCCCGTTTTTCATCTTCCCCACGCCTCCGTGCAGCCCTGCACTTACCTGCATTTAAAACAGATCGCACGAGGACTCTTGGGATGGGTGGGGTGGGCGGGGCCAGCCAGGAGTGGGATTTGGGGGTTCTCCTAACTGCATAGAATCTTAGCTAGAGGTTCTCCCGAACCCCTGCAAACCCCCAGCAGCCCCACCCCTGGATGTGATCAAAGAAGCTTGAAATCCAATTTCTAATCATTCACTTAAAGGACTTTGCAGTCTGTTACTGTATTAATAGTTTCCTTGTCTAGTTCTAACATGAAACAATGAGAAAGAGAGAGAGAGAGAGCTATCCTCCATTCATGTTTTATTTTAGTTAGAGTCCTTTAAACACTTACTATGTGTATGGATTCATAATGATATGGTTTTGCTCTGCATGCTAACTCAACTGAGGTTTACAAGTAGCCAACACTTGGCTCGCATATCATACTTAATCAAGCCAAGCAAACCTTGTACATCATAGCATGATATGGAAATCCACTCATATATTAATATTGCTTAAACATCTGTTCTTTCAGCTTCGGTTATCTCCAGGTAAGACAAAGGAATAAATAGGGGCATACTTTTATAACTTTTAAAAAATTATTGACACAGACATGATCAAAAATTCTCAACAGAGTGGTCAATGCCTGGAATGCACTACCCGACTCTGTGGTTTCTTCCCCTAAGCCCCAAAACTTTAACCTTAGACTCTCTACTGTCAACCTCATCCCATTCCTAAGAGGTCTGTAAGGGGCATGCATAAGCGCACTAACATGCCTACTGTCCCTGTCCTAATGTTCCTTTTTTATTTGAATCCATTTCATGGATTCAAATCACGTTTATACTTATATATGTTATCTAATACATGCTTGACAAAATAAATGAAATAAATAAATAAAAATAAATAAATAAATAAATAAACATTAGCAGGAATGAAGTAAGAGATGTGTCTATGTCACATCGTTTGTGTGTGTAATTGTTGTCTGAAAGCAATTTCCTTCCAGTGTATTAGGATAATTATCCTGATGTTGGGTTGACAATATATATAAGCCAGGATTATTAAAGGCTATATGTATCTTTAAAGACTATGCGGAATGTGATTGGTTATGCTTCTCAGCTCAAACATAAAAGGCAGCTGGAAACACAGTTCATCCCTTTTTGCTTTCCTTGCTTCTTGATTGCCACTGAGGAAGGAGCTGAAACTGAAGATGGAAGAAGAATCATGGTTTTGACCAGGGGTGGGTTTCTGCAGGTTCGCACCTACTCGCGAGAACCGGTTGGTGAAATTTAGAGAACTGGTGAGAGGGGGTTCCACTGGCGTACCTGGAAGTAAATCTGGCCCACCGCTGCCAGTGACCCAATGGGAAGGAAAGGAAAGGAAGGAAAAAAGGAAGGAAGAAAGGAAAGAAGAAAGAAAGAAAGAAAGAAAGAATTTATCATCACAATTGAGTCCAAAATTTTGGTTGCTAAGCAAGAGCGTTGTTAAATGAGTTTCACCACATTTTAAAAGGTGGCCACTCCCACCTGTCATTTGACTGCCAAGCCACGCCCACAAAATAGGCCACACCTACAGAGTAGGTTCTAAAAAATTTGAAACCCACCCCTGGTTTTGACTGACTGTAAGATAACTGTGTTTTGGTGAAGGACTGTTTATTGTTGGAGGAGTTAGTATCACTGTTTGGAAGAAGTATTTTAGTTACATCAAGAGTAAATACTATTTATTTTTCTACTATCAATGTTTGAGAGTTATTGTGTGGTGTAAGCAATGTATCTCTTGCTGTCCGGGGTATTGCACTATTCCGCCTGTTTTTTTTCCCCAATGGGGGTGTTTTACCCCTAACACAGTGGAATATGATCTTTAATATATATGTTGTTTATTAAGATTACTTCCCTAGTATAAGAAGGCTTGGGATTTTTTTAGCAATTTGGTCCTTGTGCTGATCCTTTCCTATCCTGCCAGAACAAACAGCTGTTCATAGCATCTATACTAAAAGCATCTACTTGTTACTATTATTAGTGTTGTGTTTTTAAAAGACCCACTCAATCAATCAATCAATCAATCAATCAATCAGAATAGAGCTGGAAGAGACCTTGGAGGTCTTCTAGTCCAGCCCCCTCTTCAAGCAGGAGACCCTACTATTTCAAACAAATGACTACCCAGTCTCTTCTTAAAAACCTCCAGTGATGAAGCACTCACAACTTCTGAAGGCAAGCTGTTCCGTTGGTTGGTTGCTCTCCCTGTTAGGAAGTTCCTCCTTAATTCCAGGTTGCTTCTCTCCTTGATTAGTTTTCATCCATTGTTTCTTGTCTTGCTTTCCAGTGCTTTGGAAAATATTGTAGGTTAACCTCGCTCCTCTTTGTGGCAGCCTCTCAAATACTCTTTGCTCAACACACATCTTGAAGAAAAACTACCTTTTCCAACTTTTTCCTAATTCTAGTTTGAAAAAACAGAAGAAATTTGTTTCAAAGAGACTCCCAGTGGCATTTTAGCATTTTTTGTGGTTGGTTGGCATCCTGACTGATGGTTGCAATGGGCTTACACGGCAACAAAAGTAAAGCATTCAAGTCATAACATTGTTTTGCCACGCAAATGAAATCTGTGAAACCAGCCACTTTATAGTTTTCACCTAGTTAATACTAAAGACACCCTTGATGTGAAATGACAATTGCTTTTTTTTTTTTAAACCATCCAATATTTATTCTGTATGAATGTGCTTTAATGTACTAATGTTGCCAGAGTGGAATCATCTATAATGATTGATAATAGCTGAATAAACATATTCTCTAGCAAATCCTCCGAGGAGGTAAAATGTGCCTTTGTCATATCCCCGATGTTGTGTTCTGCATCATCATAGCTTCAAATAATTGCTACTCGGTATATTTTAAAATGTAGCCCACTCTCATTAAAATTAATGCAATATGCAGTTTCTCTGTTGCCATACCGTGTCACAGTCACCCATACTGAAGGCACAGATGTCAAGAAACACCGATTAGCATAGTGTTAAAATAGGGGTGGAAGGAAGCGATACAGCCCTCCTTCGTCTTCCATAGGTTTGCTGATGTAACAAAGAGTGCAAACCACAACAGGCAGACCAAGGACAAAAACTGAGTTCTTCTCTTGTGTTGTTGGAGCCGGCTCAGGAAATCCAGTGACCTTTTTACTGTTTGCAAAATAATAAAGAGCACAACAGGCATTTTAAGACTAAGTCAGGGGTCTCCAACCTTTGCAACTTTAAGTCTGAAGGACTTCAGCTCCCAGACTTCTCCAGCCAGCGGACTAAGTCATTCATTAATTGTGTGTCCCGTCCCCCACCTTAAAAGCTAAGCATGTCCAAAAATGTCAGTCCCATCCATTCTGATGATGTAACAATCCTAGTAGTCTTTCATTCTGTAGCCCCCATATACAGAGCTATAGTTAAAAAATAGCCTTAGCACTGATGATGTTACCTAGTTTGGTAAAGAAATGTCTGTAAGAAAACAACCCAACTCAGAGAATAGAAAGAAAGATTGCCCACAGATGACTTTTCTTACCATGGGGTAGGGAGACTGAAAGGTCATACAACTCCCCCAACATAGTGGGCTTTGAGACTGAATTAGCTTTTGAATATTATAAATTATTTTTTTTTATATTGAAAAAGTTTTATTGGTTTTACATTTTTTAACAGGGTAGGGTAATGGTTACAAAGAAATTTTGAGAGCATTCACGTTAGAGTCGTCGGACCTTCCGAGACCTCAAAATACACAATAAAAAAGTTAACATAGAAAGCATTTTCCATACCACTACAAGATGAAAGCAAGTATTATAAATTATTGTAGAACTATTATATTTGCCTGTCTTATCTAAGATTGTTTTGTTTGGTGCTTCAACTGATTTCAGTCACCTCCGAAAATGGGTGATGAATAGATGGATAGTTTCTGGTGCTCTCTGAGCTTGGTTGTTTGTTTGCACATTTTTCATTATTTTTCTTTATTTATTTATTTATCAAATTTAGTTGCCACCCATTTCATGGTCCAGGTAACTCATTACCCAAGTAGGTGTCAGGCCTGCAGCCATCTTTACTTTTGGATCTCTGGCCTGCCACACTTTCTAATATTCTACTATGCATTTCCTATTGTGAGAAAATGGGGAGGGGGATTGCAAGGAGTGAGATACTACGTAGGCATAACAAAATTCTTTCTAAAAAGCAAAGGTCATCCTTTGTCTTTGCATCTCTGCACCTGACTGGAACTGAATGGGTGGAACTGCCAGCATGGCAGTGGGAGATTGGACCATGGGATGAACTTGGGAGTGGAGGGGCAGGATCTTGAACTTTCAATTAGGTTGGGAAAACAGGGAAGCTTTCAGATTCGGGTTTTCCCAGATGTGCCAACATGGCTCTCTTAATAAATTGCAACTTTGAAGAACTTATTGCCTTGGGGTTTGATTTGTTTAAGGATGCTATTTGGAACCCTGACACTGGGAGGGGGGGGGAGGTGAGAAGGAGGGAGAGAGGGGGAGAGAGAGATTGATTGATATAGCAATAGAAATATCTCTATATCAATCAATCAGATAGACAGACAGACAGACAGACAGATAAATAGTGATAGATGGATGGATGGATGGATGGATGGATGGATGGATGGATGGATGGATGGATGATGGATGGATGGATGGATGGATGGATGGATGGATAGATAGATAGATAGATAGATAGATAGATAGATAGAGATAGATAGATAGATAGATAGATAGATAGATAGATAGATAGATAGATAGATAGATAGATAGATAGATGAGAGAGAGAGGGAGAGCTATGACAGATAACTAGATAGACAGATATTTTGATTCAAAATCTTAAAGGCTGTGTCTTCAGCATATTCAATGTAAATTCATAAGTGATAAATTTAGGACCTCAGAAACTAAAGCCCTAGATAGATCTGATCAACAGTGGAGACAAAGAGCACACAGCATCATCTCTCTAGCTTAGCTTTGACATTCTCAATCTCCATGAGATTGCTTTCTCATTGGTAGAAGAGAGCAGGGCTTTTCCTCATCCATCGGATGCTCTGTTAAGATGCACATTATATCAGACCTGTCCACATACATCTTGATTTCATCCAGTAAAGTTTAGCAGTTGGAGAGCTTCAACAAATCACAATAGCCTGGTTGCCCAGTAACAAGGCTTATGGAATATTAAGACTTGTGTTTTATTTCACTGCATTTCAGGATTCTGTTTAAAAGGAATGGAAGAAGGAGGTCAGATCGAAAAATGGCATTAAGCCTAGGTTTACAGCCGTATCCACCCCAAGAAAGTGGAAGGGCTACTGCTCATTTGCACAATCATTCATTTAAAGCCTATCAATTTAAAATAGTACATAAAAGTTACATATTAAAAAAATAGTTGCTGAAAATAGCAGTTCCATTTTTGAGCATCTCCTATTTCATTTTTGTAATAGCTTTTGTCTCAATACAAACCAGGAGCAAATTTTCCAATACTCTGTGCATCATTATGAAGATGTCAAAAATATTGGGTCAATGGTGTCAACTCAATAACTAGCAGCTGTGGAGAAAAAGTCATATTCAATCCGAAGAAACTGAAATTTAAAAAAAACAACCAATCTTGATGGGTTAGATTAAATAGATTGGAAAAACAATGAAGTAAAAAAAAATCACATAAAGGTAAAGATCTTGAAATAATAGTTGATTGCAAATTGAAGGCAAGTCAGCAATTGCAGTTTTAGACTTTATCAGCAGAAATGTAGTTTCCAAATTACAGGGAATAATAGCTCCACTTATTGTGCAATAGGAAAACTCCACCTTGAATTTTGTATTCAGTTCTGACAACTGCCTAATAAGAAGGTTCAACATGATCTGTCCCCTTCCCTATACACGGGGAAAATAAATTTTGAAAACTGACCCAATCCACAACTGAGGGAAAGCATAGACTGTCATTCACCAGCTTCTCTCTCCTCCAAATGACATGTGTGTGTGTGTGTGTGTGCGCGTTTGTGTGTATATTTAGGTCAATTGTTTCACACAGGAACCAAGTGTGCAGATCATGAAGGCTAAAATTTCTTTCAAATCACCACAGTATCTGCTCTTTCCAAAACTGTATTTTGAGGGAAGGAGGAAGGAAGGATCTTGAAAGGCACAAAATTTGCCATTGTATCTAACATTATCTTAATTTCTAATATAATTCGTCTGTTAAACATTACATGTCATAGAGAACTTGATGTGCCATCAATGATTGCAGCATTCAAGTGACAGTTTCAGAATGCATAATGAAGGAAGGAAGGATAATTTCAAAGAAAGAAAAGAAAAGCCAAACTTTCCTTCATTTCTCAGGATTTTTAACTCATTATAGCTATCCAACTTTTTAAAAACAAATGGCCATCCAATTTTTAAAATAAACATAAGTCAAACCTGCCTAATTTCTCATGGTGCTTCCTAATGCATTATGGACAGAGGTATTCTACCAGTTTGCATCGGATCGTAGCGGAAATAGTGGCTGGCCACGCCCACCCACCCTGGCTCTATGGCATCCCATTTAGGCCCTTTTTTAGCCAAAAGTGCATGCGCAGAGGCTTAGCACATGTGCAGGGGTGGTCCGCGCAAGCTCACATTTGCGAACTGGTAGGGAAGGTAAGTAAATACTACCCCTGATTATGGATTTGACTTTTTGTTATTGTTTTTTGATGGGCACATTGCCTCTGAAGTAGTGTTTGTAAGCCATTAGGTAGGGTAGAGGGTAAACAGAATGGTGTTGTGAAGAGAAACAGTCACTAACAAGGAAATGGTCAAGATAAAAGGAGCTTGAGCCCAGGCAAAAAAAGGTAATATGAATAAATGCCTCAGAGAAGCCCCTCCCTAGTTCACACAAAGATAAAAGGAGGGAGGAAGTCCATTCAGATTTTCTTCTGTTATTAAGGCTTTAAAATAGAAATAGTAATATTTAGGATGTTGTAAATGAAATCAAAATCCTGTACTTTCACAAATAGCCTAAAGATCTTCCCCATGCTTTTCGTTTCTCAAAGAGGGCCTTTTGTATGAAGAAGATATACTTGATATTTATTATATCTGTAGAGAGAGACATGTACCTTCCTCATTAAAACGTTAAATATTGAATCACTCTTAAATAGTTAATCCGTGAAAGGAATTAAACAAGTTTGCTAAAGATTTTTAATAGGTTTGACAATAGATGCCAAAAGAAAAAGGAATGAGTAATTATCATTCATCCAATATAATTAAATCTAGTAATTATCCACAGAATTCAAATACCTTTGGTCACCGGGACCAAAGATTTAATCTTCCGAGCTTTCAGACTCATGCTGGAGTCCATCCTCAGGAAAACTTTCTCAGTGATTTGGGCTGTGCTATGTGTGGTGTTTATAGGTTGCCTGTTGTATATGGGGGCTTTGGGATGTTGATTGGAGTGTTGATAGCTGGCTATTAAGTCATTGGCTGTTGTTTCCTTGTGTTGCCAAGCCCTTTATGCACACTTTATAAAGCAGGGGTGTCAAACTCAATTTCATTGAGGGCCGCATTAGGGTTGTGTGGGCATGGGCAGGATGGGTGTGGCCAGCTCGACGTCACTCGTGTCAGGGACACCTGTGACGGCCCCAGTGCTCTGCCAGTGAAAATGGGCTCGCAGGCTCCGTTTTCGGCTGCGATGATCTCCTACAACCCTCTGCCAGCAAAAACAGAGTTTGGGAGGGCTGCCCAAAGCCCTCCCAAGCTCCATTGTCCTTGGCAGAGGCACTGTGGACCGGTCCTTCACTGTTTCCAGGGTGGCTCCCCTGGGCCATATCTAAGCACCCCATGGGCCGGATCTGGCCCACAGGCCTTGAGTTTGATATCCCTGTTGTAGAGTATTTCACACAAATTATTACAAGAACCCTGCACAAATAATTGACGCTCATTCTAACAATTTTTATTTCTTTTCTTTGTATATCTCCCTGGAACGATCACAAGGAATACTGATCAGTAGAACTCAGCATCCATCCAATACAGAAAGCTTGTTACACACATATAGGCCCACCGTCTATGCTAATGCAAGCTTTGAATGCAGGCAGGACGTGTTACATTTTTTAAATACTGCACGCTTCCCCCCATTTAATCAGCAAGTACATGTACGTTAGGGAGCTTAGTGGGTGATTTTCTCTAGCACCAAACTGTACATTGCTTCTTCATTTCTTTCATCAGATCATTTCAGTGTAGAATTTGTACTGAGTGCCCTCTACTGAAATATAAGATAAAATTGTTAATTATTTACTATGAAAAAAAAAGAATCCTTACAAAATGTATTAAAGTAGACATTTTCTTCTAACTGCTATATTTTTCATGGATTATTTCAGTGCTTCCCTCTCCTCAAAAATGCAGTTTTTCCTGTAACTCTACACTACAACATTACACTTGTGAGGAGAAAAGCTTTAGTTTATGCTATAGTGAAGACATCGGGAAATCAAAAATGGTGTAAGACTTTTTCCTATCTGAATACCATAGAAAGGAATATATTTCAAGGCCAGTGAATTACTGTACTAAAATTATATTGGGGAAACAACTTTGTGGAGCTTTGGATATCTACATTAGTAGATGATGACCAATGGTGCCACGGCAGCTCTATTGAGATTAGACAGATAGATGAAGTGGGGGGGGGGGCAGACTATGTGTCTGTATGTGTGTGTGTCAGGGATGGGTTTCTCCCAGCATTACTGCCAGTTCGGTGCAAGCACGTGCGCATTTGCACAAAAATAGATCTGTGCATGTGCAAAACATTTTTAAAAATTAAATTTGTGCAATTACAATTGTTCTGTGCATGCACAGAACGGAAAATCAAGATGGCAGCCCTGTAAGAGAACCAGTTTGGGGATGTGGCAGGCCTGGGTCACTGCTGGTTCCAGTGACTCAGTCCACCAAGCCACCACCGGTTCAACCAAAGTGGTCCGAACTGGTAGGAAACCACGTCTGGTGTTTGTGTGAAATAGAAGGGCGAGGGAGGGAGAGAAAGAGAGAGGGGGAAGGAGGGAGAGAGGAATAGATTCATGAATTTGAATAACCTTCCCCTGCATTCATATGCTTTTCCTTTTTAAGACAGGGCTGAAGTGGATGAATCCAGAATTTCTAAATTCATTCATCAATTTCTCCAGAAAGGAATATTGGCAATGAGAGGCCTAAACTACTACAACATCTGCTGAAAAATTGATTCAGGGTCAAATAGATTTCTTTTTTATATTGAAAAAGTTTTATTGTTTTATTGGTTTTACATTTTTTAACAGGATAGGGTAATGGTTACAAAGAAATTTTGAGAGCATTCACGTTAGAGTCGTCGGACCTTCCGAGACCTCAAAATACACAATAAAAAAGTTAACATAGAAAACATTTTCCATACCACTACAAGATGAAAGCAAGTACATTTACCTAAATTCTCCGTTCCATGCTGTCAGACATTTACAAAAAGTCCAGATAGAAATATTATGCAAAATTGTTCAAGAAAAATCAAGGCAAAGTTATTTTTTTGATCTAAGTCTTTTGGCTATTGTATCTTCTTTCTCTCCTCCCTGGCCCCCCGTAGGCGGGGCCGTGGCCCCCTCCGTCCCCCCTGGATCTTCCCCCAGGACAGAGGAATGTTTTTTAAGAAAGGCTTCCGCCTCAGCAACTGTTTTAATCCTCACTCTTCCTCCTTCCCAGAACACCAGCATCCCTTCAGGCGTCATCCACTTGAACCAAATCCCGTGATCAAACAAGGTTTTAGACAAGAAGGAAAAATTCCTTCTTGCATCTCTAATTTTTCTAGGGATCTGCTTCAAGATAGTGACCGTTTTTTGTTGGTGAGTTAGAGGTTTCTCTCTCTGTGCTTTCAGGATTTCCTCTCTGGTTGACCTTCTAACAAATTTCACATGTATCTCTCTAGGCACTTCATTTATCCTGGCATATGCAGAATTAATTCTATAGGCTAGGTCAATGTCCCCCCTGATCTCATCCTTGGGTTTATGTAAATAGTCTGCTAAAATTGTACTCATAAGATCAGGCAGGCATTCACCAGATTCCTCAAGAACATTCTGAAATCTCAAAAAATATGTCATTCTTTCCATATCTATCCTAGACACATGCCCATTTATTTCCCCCACCTCATTAGAAACATTTTTAATCTCTCCCTTAGCCCCCTCCAACCCCCCTTCCAGTTCTTCATTCTTCTGTGTGTTCTCCAACACTTGCTTCCGGGTATCCAGTAGCTCCTTCTTGAAGGTAATATTTTCAGCCCTTTGGGCCTTTATTTCTGATATCAAAGTTTGCATAGAGGTTTCAAGAGAAGCCATCCTTTGTTCCAAATTTACAAGTGCTGCTTCTTGTGCCATGGTTAAAAGTTAGAGTCACTGCCACCAAGATGGCGTTTTCCGGGTGGGGCTGGTGGGGCAAATCAGGAGCTCAGTTCAGTTCAGGGCTGTGAAGTTGCAAACAATTCAGAAACCAAAAGAGACACAGTTTCCCAGGTCAGCAAATAGTAATAACGAAGGTATTCCAGAGAAGAAATCACAAATCCATCAAAAGAATTTTTTTTTCTTCCAAAAATCCAGAGAGTGTCCTGCTTTCAAAGAGACGCTGGAAATTTTCCTTAGTTGAAATAGTCAGGCAGGGACAAAGAAAAGCCACTTCCACCGCCCATCTCAGAGCCAGAGGGAGAGAGTAGCAAAATAAGATTTTTTTAACCAGCCAGACCTAGAAACAATGTTGCAAAGAATCGCATTCCACTTTCCCTTGTTAAAGACCGTCCGGAGCGAAAGTTTCCACTTTCTCTTTGCAGAGAAGCCATTTTAACGTGCCGCTTAAATCCGAGGGTTTTTTTTTTAGAAATAAACACCCCCCTCCCAGTCCGTTCAGCCTGGCTGGCAGCAAGGAAAAAAAAAGGTGTTCTTTTAAACTCACTCTCCCTCGCAGCTGAAGCCTCGGTGATCCGCCCGGTCTCTCCGTTCAGCCCTCTCCATTAAAGTGAATGGCGCCGACAGCCGTTGGCGAAGGAAAAAACCCCCGCAGCATGTTCCTCTCCACCTAGGTCGCAGAGAGGAACGCTCTCCCCACCGCCGTGATGAGGAACGCTCCCTCTGAGCCGACCCTACGGGAAACCTCCGGTAACCGGAGAGTTTCGCCCCCGTGGGGGGGCAGAAAAGGCAACAAAGCGGCGAGCGAGCCCTAGGCTCGCCCGTCGCCGCTGGAGCCGGATACCGGAAGTCAGGGTCAAATAGATTTCTGATCTCTCTTTCTGACAATTTCATTGTTAAAAAGGAAGAGGAAGAGGAAGAGGAAGAGGAAGAAGAGGAGGGAGAGGGAGAAGAGGAAGAAGAAGAAGAAGAAGAAGAAGAAGAAGAAGAAGAAGAAGAAGAAGAAGAAGAAGAAGAAGAAGAAGAAGAAGAAGAAGAAGAAGAAGAAGAAGAAAGGGCAACTACCTGACCAGCAAAAAGCAGATGGTTGATGGATTGAGGGTGTCAACACTTTGGAGTACATCAAGATGGACCTAGCTACCTGCGGGATCGGATCCTGCCTCACACATCCTCACGGCTGATTCGCTCCCACAGAGAGGGACTGCTCCGGGTGCCGTCCACTAGACTTTGTCAGCGGGCAACGCCCAGGGGAAGGGCTCTCTCTGTGGCGGGCCCGGCCCTCTGGAACGACCTTCCCCCCGATATTAGAACGACCACGGACCTCCGCTCCTTCCACCTGAAACTAAAGACACATCTTTTCCGCCTGGCCGGCCTAGGGTAGTCTCTCTCTCTATGGGTTTTTTAATTGTTTATTTATATTTAGTGGGGATTTTTAGTTAATGGGATTTTAGCACAGGAATTTGTTTAATCTGTTTTAAATTGTATGTATTTTGTATATTTATTGTTTTTATTCTCCCTGTGCACCGCCCCGAGTCCCTGTGGGGAGAGGGAGCGGTTAATAAATTCAACTTTATTATTATTATTATTATAAATATAATTGGAGGAGGGAAAGCTGAAGGAAGTATTTCATGTGAAATTTCAGGAAGGCAGATTTTAAGTGAAAGGTGTACAGCATAGCATGGCTTCAAATCCTAAAGGTAAAACACATCAAAAAGGGATAGGAGCACCTGAAATATGTGGAACTGAAAGCATAGATACAAATTGAGTTTCGTGAGATGGAAACTGGGGAAAGCTTTAAAACTCATTTGGGTAAATATCAAGCTCACTGACAGGCTCAGAAGCATAACGGAGATGTATAGGAAATAGAAGAATGAATTGATAAGGTATCCAAACAGATAGCTTCAGCTTGTGGCGTAAGGAAGGCTAATGCTCAGAAGGAGATAAGACTCACAAATACTGTGAAATACAATAGGGAGAGAGAGGGTAAATGAATTTAAAAGAGTTGTGGGGTTGCTTTGTTGCATGGTGTTGGAAGAAATATCCAGGTCCAGATCCAAGCCAGAAGAGAGGCGCTGGAAACAAAATGGAGGCTGACTGGAAAAAAGTTTAATGACGAAGCAGAACCAGGGGTGGGATTCAGGGGTGGGCTGCTGCCGGTTTTACTACTGGTTCCCAATCCACATGCAATGTGCATGCACTGTTCAATGTAAATTGTTCTTCATGCATGTGCAGAATAATTTACAATGAACTGCGCGCACACAGACACTAAAAACCAAAATGGAGGCAGCCCAGTTGCAATGATGGAACCGGTTTGAGGGTGTGGCGGGTCTGGGTCACTGCTGGTTCGGCAACCCAGGCCTGAATTCCACTACTGGTTCAGCGCAACCAGGCCGAACTGGGAGCAACCCATCTCTGGTTGGATTCTACCAGTTCGAACTGGTTCAGGCAAACCTGTAGCTCTGAAGATGAGCTGGTGGGCCTGCAAGCCTGTCCCTGTATTTTACCTACCTTTATTTTCTCAGCGGAGGCGCGTGGCAGAGTGGATTGCCGCACTTCAGCCATTTTCCTTCCCAAGCAGCAATCCAAAATGTAAGTATTCTGTAAACTGTGCACACACACTCCCAGCGAACCAGTTGTTAAACTGGTAGCAACGCACCCTTGAGCAGAACCATCAACAACATCAACAACAACAGCCGGCCATCAACAACAACAGCCGGCCTAGGATAGTCTCTCTTCGATGGGGCTGCTAGAAATTTTAGATGGGGATTTTAGTTTTTAATTGGATTTTTAGCGCAGGGAAATATTTAATTTGTTTTTTAACTATATGTATGTATTTATTGTTTTATTAGCCCTGTGCACCGCTCCGAGTCCCTTCGGGGAGAGGGAGCGGTCAACAAGTTTAATAAATTATTATTATTATTATTATTAACATGTGATTCTGGGCCGGCTGACAAAATGGACTTTAGAGTGGGTGCCTTTTTATATCTTCTGGATTCCTGTGGGGTTTATGTAGAGCAGGGGTCTCCAACCTTTGCAACTTTAAGTCTGAAGGACTTCAGCTCCCAGAAGTCCAGCAAGCTGGCTGGAGAAGTCTGGGAGCTGAAGTCCTTCAGACTTAAAGTTGCAAGCTGGCTGGAGAAGTCTGGGAGCTAAAGTCCTTCAGACTTAAAATTGCAAAGGTTGGAGACCCCTGATGTAGAGTTCATAGCTGGCTCTATAGGCAAAAGTGGACATGCAAATCCCAGGTGTTTGTCTGAGCTAGTTTTGTCAACCTTTTGTCTGTTGCTTATCTGGGTTTCTGTCTTGACCCAGTCTTTCTGAATGGATCACCAAATCTGCATTTCTAAAAAATGAACCCCTCAGTTTCTGCTTGGGGCAGGGAAACTGGGGCTGGTTTCTGCCTCCCTTAAGTTTGCTTTTTTTTTTTTACAGTATTTCTCTATAGGGGAAATATTTTATCCTGCCTTTTTTTAATATTTCCCAAAATATTTCATTCTTTGTGGGGGGAGGCTTCCCACAATGGATAAGGGGGGAAAGTAATAATAGGTAACAGAAAAAACAAACCTCTGTTTTCTCTCAGAAGAGCTTTTGGTAATGCATAGTGTTCCCTCCCCCTCAATTTATTACACACAGAGAGACACCTCTAAATGCACAAATGCAGAGCCATTAAGCAAATTCAGACTAATGATAGTGTTTCTCCATGTATTGAAAGACCTAGGACTGTGATGGCAAACCTATGGCACATGTGGCACGCAGAGCCCTCTCTGTGGGCATGCGCACCATTGCCAGCTGCTGTTCTGGTTTCTGGAGTGCACATGTGTGCCAGCCAGCTGGTGTTCACCAGCGCCAGAGCTCCAGAAAACAGCCCAAAAAACAGCCCCAAAAATGCCCCAAACCCAGACCATTTTCAGACCATTTTTGGGGCCTAAATGACCTAAAAACCGCCAAAAAACAGGCATGTGCATGCTGGAAATCTGAAGACCAGCTGGCTGGCATATGCGCATGCACATGTGTTCTGGTTTAGGCACTTGGTACTGAAAAGGTTCGCCATCACTGGCCTAGGAAAAGTGATCTCAAAACAAGAGAACTTGCTAAGGTGCCAGAAGATTGAAGAAGACAAACATGAAGAACTCTTAGATTCAAACGAGGAAAAGGACCCAGGCAACTAGTACTAAATTGGCTAAAGTACTAATTTTATTACTACATTTACTAAAACAGCTTGTCAAATGGCACGTCTATAAGCAAGCCAGAAACAAATGCTTCCATCAGTAGGCACCAGCAGGAGGTTGTCAAAAAACAGATCATATCAGATTATTATGCTACATTAAAGTGATTAACTTGGTAGAACAAGAGAATGCTATAAATGTAGGCATTGCAGGAAAAGCAAAAAGCACCTTTTTCAAATAACGCATCTTATTAAAAGGCATAACCTTCTGTGAGGTATGGTTCACTTCAACAGTTGCTTGATTCTAATCAGCAATAGGCTGAGGGGAAAGAAGGGGTGATATTTTGCTTATGTAGATATGAGCCCAGGTGGTGCAGTGGTTAGAGTGCAGTACTGCAGGCTATTTCAGCAGACTGCTAGCTGCAGTTTGGCAGTTCAAATCTCACCGGCTCAAGGTTGACTCAGTCTTCCATCCTTCCAAGGTGGGTAAAATGAGGACCCAGATTGCTGGAGGCAATACGCTGACTCTGTAAACTGCTTAGAGAGGGCTGTAGAAGCACTATGAAGTGGTATATAAGTCTAAGCGCCAAGTGCTAAATATAGGTTACACCATGTGATTCAGATTACAAGTACCTTAGCAATTAAATGTGGATGATAGGATCCTATTAAGATCATTCCAAGGCATTAAAAAAATCCAATAGTAGGAGTTGGGAAAGTAAAACATTTTTTTTCTTATTGGGTTTATTGAAATTCCAAACTTGTAGCGAAATTTTATTAACCAACCAAATAACTGAGTTTTAATGGCAAGTGGTTATTATGTGGGATAGGAACAATTTACCCATCCAAAGGACTCAGGGCGGTGTACAGCCAAAATAAAACAGTTATATAAAAGTTAAAAACAATTTTAAAACATATTAAATAATTTGGCCCCTAATAAGATTAAAAACCATCAAACCCCAATTAAAATTAATAAAATTAGTATTTACGTCAGCCTGGCTTGTTGGAAAAGAAAAGTTTTGAGAGCATGGCGGAAAGTACATAGGTCAGGGATAATTCATAACTCCGGGGGCAATTTGTTCCAGAGGACAGGTGCTCCCACGGAGAAGGCTCTCCCCCTGGGTGTCTCCAGTCGACATTTTTTAGCCGATGGCACCATGAGGAGACCCTCTCTATGGGAGTGTACTGGCTCTCAGTGGCAGAAGGTGATCTCGTAAGTCATGTAATGATCTCACTTTGCTCAATCTGAATCTAATCACTTATGAAGAGGGCAGAGAAAGAAAAAATATGCTAAGAGAGGCCATCGAGGCATGAAATCAAGAGGAAACCAATGACCCATCTCACTGCAAACAGAAGTGGGGCCATATAAGTCTAATAAAGTGTCAACCTGGCTGAGACTTAAATAGTCAAAATCTTCGGAGCAATTATAATTAATTGTTGGGAACTGAAAACAACAAGAGAACGCTGCTGAATTCTGCAACTTAAGAAAATCTTGTGCAGTTATTCTATCCAGTGCAAAAAGAAAAGGCCACCTTGGTGTTTATTGTAATTATTGCGCAGAAAATTAGCCTAGTTTGCCAACACAACCCATAAAGCCTGCATGTTAACAGCTGTTGAAATCATTATTCATGTATTCATGCATAGCACCAAGCTAATCGCATTAAACCATAAAACTTTCTCATTTGCACTGCAATTGCAAAGGGTGTGCCTATAAATGCCAGCGCTTGTGTCACATTTCTCCTGCCCCTGTCGTGCTGTGCTGGGGAAAAGGCCGTGCACAGTATTGTGTGTTAGAAAAGTGACTCCAGTTTCTTCCTACCTGCTGTTAGGTAGGAAAAAAATATGATCGGAAGAAGGCTGAAATGTACCTTTAGCTAACATCATGTTTAAGTCTGGAATTAAGTATTCCTGGTGTTTTCCTTCACTTTTAGGGTTAGGGTTAGGGTGAGGGTGAGGGTGAGGAAAGCCTCCGGATCTTGGGGAGGGAAAAAACAGGTCCAATGGGCCAACCGGAAGTTCAGAAATGATCCGTTTCTGGCTTCCAGTGGGCCTCTGGGGGGCTGGGAGATGCCATTTTTGACCTCCCCGGGCTTCAGGAAAATCTCCGGAGCCTGGGGAGAGCAATAACTCCCCCTATGGGGGGGGGGGGCACACATGCATGTGCAGGGTGGGGGTCATGCATATATGTGCACGTGGGCGGGGCACATTGAATTGTAGTATAGAGCGTGCACACAATTTTGGCACACCTGTACAAAAAGGTTCACCTTTGCAAAAAGCACTTCACACACTGAAGAGAGAGGCTATCAAAATAATAGGAACCATCATTCGCCACCCGCACTGCAGCTGCCATCCAAAGGTTTTAGCAAATATGCTCTTAAGTAAAGAAGAGATTTTCTTCACCTCTGAGATTTTAAACCATGGAGAACGCAAGCCTTCATTCTCAGACTTTTATTTTCCATTCACACTTTAGAGCTTCCCCCCCTTTATTTGTCTGAAGGGGGAAAATTGAACTCTGCATGGGAGGGAGGAAGTACTTAGGGGAACCATTTAATCTAGAGAAATTGTGAGAAGAGAAATTAACGCTTGCTCTGCTATCATTTCTCTTCCAAAGACTTGGCCCTTATCGAAATCATCTTCTGTCCTCGCAAGAATCCATTTCTAAAATCTGGAGAGAATCTCAGTTACTCTGCATCACAAATATCCTCTGTCAATGTAATTCTGAATTACACATGAGTAAGTCGAGCAGAGGACTCCACACATGTATTTCAAACTGTCACTAAATGAGAAATTGCAAAGTTACCAAAATTCAGTTTTAAAACCAAGGGTACAATAGCCAGTTGTCTATCTGCACCAAAATGCAGGAAAATTGTTTGTTGGAACAAAGCTATATCTTCCTGAAACAATATGCAGGGGGCCTGGCTTTGTAACAGTAGAGATAATTAAGAAATAATGTCAGTGGACAGCAAGATCATGCCCTTCCACAGCTCCATAAATTTTGAAGTGGAATTCATTTATCAGGAATAAATGTCAAGTGGATAAATGGATTTGAAAGTTCGGCTTGGGGGGTTGTTGTCGTCTTAATACCCAGCATTTTTCATGCATAACTCTGCAATGGCAAAACTAAAAGGATTGCTAATCTTTTAATGGTTTTTTTTTAAATTACACAGGAGGTGGTCAGTTTTAAGCATCTTGTTCCAAATGTGAGCCACCTAATTTCAGCTAGTAATTGTTAAACAATGATTAGGGTAATTGAGTACATAGGTAGCCGATCCCAAGTTAAGAGTTTAACTGTAAATATTATATGTGTATTTAACATATTTTTTTAAACTTGATTATTGGCACTAAACTTCATCATAAGGAGTCCTTGTGTTTGGTGATCACATTTTCTGTAGGAGAATTGTAGGCAGATCTGGAAGGCAGAGTTAAGTATGTGATCAGTTTAGAGTCATTGTGTTTCCACAAGTGCTACAGGTCAATCCTCCTGAATTCTGTTGACACTTATCTGGCATCAATTTAGTGCTGAACTTTAGTTTGCCAGATTCTTGGATATAGACTGGAATAAATCTTCTATGCTGCAAACTTATAAATGGCCCAGATACTTTGCGCCTGACATTTTCATACTTTTATGCACCAATGTATCTTGTCATGGTATACACTAATAGCTGTCTCATTTCTCAAAGTAGTGGTCCATCTGTCATCATAATAGCATAATAGTCATACATGAGGGGAAATATGAGTGGGTAATGAAGTGTCTTTCGCCAGAAAACTTTTATTTATTTATTTTCTTCATTATACTTATGGTAAACAACTGAGAATATATTTATTTAACATAGCATTCTGGCTGTTACGGGAAAGAATGACATAACAGCTTGCCTCCAGAAGTTGTGAATACCCCAACACTGGAAGTCTTTAAGAAGATGTTGGATAGCCATTTGTCTGAAACAGTATAAGGTTCCTGCCTAGGCGGGGGGTTGGACTAGAAGACCTCCAAGGTCCCTTCCAACTGTGCTATTGTATAAAGTACTGTATAAAGCAGACTGTAATAAAATGCCTGCAATCCTGAATACAGACTGCTAACATTTTGTTGAAATTCCCATTTTTAGAATGGAATCTCTGTATATTACAGGATGTATGGTGCATGTCAGTGGTGAGTTTCTGCAGGCTCGCACCTACTCGCAAGAGCTGGATGGTGAAATTTAGAGAACTGATGAGAGTGGGTTCCACCGGTGAAACCAGAAGTAAGTCTGGCCTGCCGCTGCCAGTAATCCAATGGGAAGGGAAGGAAAGGAAGGCAGAAAGTAAGAAAGGAAGGAAAGGAAGGAAGGAAGGAAGGAAGGAAGGAAGGAAGGAAGGAAGGAGAGAAAGAAAGAAAGAAAGAAAGAAAGAAAGAAAGAAAGAAAGAAAGAAAGAAAGAAAGAAAGAAAGAAAGAATTTATCATCACAATTGAGCCCAAAATTTTGGTTGCTAAGCAAGAGCATTGTTAAATGAGTTTCACCACATTTTTACAAGTTGGCCACTCCCACCCTGTCACATGACTGCCAAGCTACGCCCACAAAATAGGCCACACCTAGAGAGTAGGTTCTAAAAAAATTTGAAACCCACCACTGATGCATGTACAGAAGGAGAAATTGAAGTTGTCTTCCATAGTCTTGCATATACAGGCAATCCTCAGTTAGCCACAGGATGCCAGCCAGATCTCCAGCAAGGGGTTTGAGTTTGCTGCATGCTTGCTATCAGCTGCCATAGTAACCGGGAGGGGGGTCATGGCATTTGGGTTGGGGAAGTGAGCTGGTGTGGTGAAGTCTCATGTGAACTGAAAGGGAGGTTTGCTCTCAAGAATTATTGCACTACCGAGTGGTGGTGTTTACGCCCTGTCAAGGCCATCCACCCTAACACTCCAGATGGGTGAAATACCTGAAGATGAGCTTCAAACAACGTCATACTGGATGTTGATTGGACCCTCAGTGCTGGAACTTGAGGGGGGCGGAGAGATTTGGGGAAACTTTCAATCTGTAACTTTTACACATTTTAAATCAGATCTTACCTTGCTTTCGCTGCTATCATTTCAAACTCAGTAAAATTGCCTCTTCTCTTTTCTCAATGGAGTTAGGGGTTTTCTTTCTTAGGTTTTGAAGGGAGGCAGGCCTGACACAGCAATTGGGACCAGAATGTCTATCACTAAGCAATACGGTCATAAACTGTGATAACATACGGCTGCACCACTTAGTGAAAGCAGTTCCAGCACTTCTAGTTGTCATTTTTAAGCAGGCCCTGTGCCACTGTTTCACCATTTGTGACCTCCTGCTGGCTTCCCTATTGAATTTGATTATCAGAAGTTTGCAATGAAGGTTGCCAATGGCTATCAGGTGATCATGAAATATTGCGATGTCATAATTTTGAGTTAGGCTCCATGTGCCCAGATGACTACTGAGTATTATTGATTGTTGTTACTGTTTTAAAAAGTGCTGCTTTTTATCAATGATTTATTTTTATTTTTTTTACTGTGGATGCCTTAACAGTATTCTTATTCCTTGTGTTATTGGTCTGTTGTTTACTGCCAAGAATCCACTTTCATTCCATCGATATAGAAATAAATCTTCAAATGCAACAATTGTAATAAGTTATACTAGAGTGAAATGCCATTAATATGTTGATGACAGTTATAAAAGAACCTTTAGTTACACAGCCACTAAAGCAATATTTCTCAACCGCAGTAACTTTAAGATATGTGGACTTCAACTCCCAGAAGAGAGAGCCACAATATGTTAACAAGAAACCCACAAGTGTTTCATAAACTAATCTCTTTAATGTTGCTTAACTTGAATAGTTGCTCTTGAGTTCCAATAGCAAGGGGGAAGTTTACTGAAAGTTTTTATTACTTGAATTTGCTTGGAAGCATAAACTGGCAGAGAGAAAGAATGTAACCCTAATCTAAGCCATGGGGTGAAAGGATCCATATCAGAATATAAATTAATTAGGTGCAGAGAATATTTAGAATGTCCCGAGGGCTTAATTTTTGGTGCATGATCTCAAAGTAAATGATTTCCTCCAGTACTACTTTTGTCTGAGGTGTAACTTCCATCTTGGCTGGTTCCATCCTTCTGGCAACTTAGCAGTTCAAAAGCAGGCAAATGCAAGTAGATAAATAGGTACCAGATCAATGGGAAAGTAACAGTGTTCCATCTGCTTCACCATATAATCATACTGACCACCTGATCACGGAAAGGGTCTTCGGTCTTCGGACAACACTGGCTCCCTCAGCCAAGAAACTGAGATAAGCAAAAATGACCGGACGGGGAAACATTTTTTTATCCATTGCTTATATGTTTATATATGTTATAGGTTTATAACTTACTATCTTAAAGCCTAATCCTTTTCTCTAAGCCTAACATCCTTCAAAGTTTATGTTTCTAATAAGCGAAAAAAAACTATTTTAAACTGGTTTTAGTCTTCGGCCCTATAATGGAGTAGAGTAGACCCTAAATCTCTTCAGATTGACTGGCCAATACAGGCAGTCCTTGACTTATGACCACAATCGAGCCCCAAATTTCTGTTGCTAAGCAAAACATTTGTTAAGTGGGTTTTGTCCCATTTTCCCATCCCTCTTGCCAAATCAAATCCAAATCAAAGCAAATCGTTATTGTCAATGCACAACATGTGTATAATGAAATTGAATGAGCCTCCCTTGGTGTAGCTTCCCCCCCCAAAAAACCCCCACAGAATACATTTCAATAATGCAATAAGTGAAAGAAAAAGAAATCCCAAATAAGCAATAACTAGCACACATTCCCACATACATATATGTATATAACATTATGAAGCAAATGGGGAGCCACTGTGTGAGACAGAATGCTGGACTGGATGGGCTGTGGCCTGTTCCAGCAAGGCTGTTCTTATGTTCTTGTGTTCTTATGTTCTTATTTTATTACACTTTAATAAGCCTGTTGCAATTTACGCTGGTCCTGTGAGTATCATATTAAACCTGATTGTGGTGTTATGTTATGTTGCATTTCATCCCTGAGGATTTTTCTCACGCTGCTGAGGCGATTTCATCCAGTGGGGTCAGGGGGCAGCCCATGATTTTTGTCCTGTGGTCATCACCCTCTGTAATGCCTTTCTGTCCGCAGCTGTCAAGCCAGCATACCATACCATAGCACAATATGTGAGGACGCTTTCCACTGCAGTTGTTAAGTTAGTAACATGGTTGTTAAATGAACCTGGTTTCTCCATAGACTTTGCTTGTCTGAAGCTGGTCAGTGGTGGGATGCTCCCGGTTCGGCCCAGTTCGGCCGAACTGGTAATAGCAATGGCAGGAGGCTCCCCCACCTGCCTTGACCCTTCTGCGCATGCGCAGAAGCTGTGCACATGTGTGCATGCAGAAGCGCGCCCGAACCGGTAGTGAAAAATGTACCAACCCACCACTGCCCAAAGCACTGAAACCATCATAACTATGAGTCAGTTGCCAAGCATTTGAATTTAGATTCACGTGACCACACAGATGCTACAATGATCGTAAGTGTGTAAACCGTTCATAAGTCACTTTTTTCAGTTCCATTACAACTTCAGATGGTCACTAAATGTACTGTTGTAAGTCGAGAACTGCCTATACTGGATTTAAACTGCTCTAGTATTCACAGTTAACAGGAAATTGTTCACCTTGACAAAGTAGAAGAAAACAAGATGGCGACAATAAATAATTCTGAAATCAAACTATTGCTTTGCCCCTGATTTGTTGGACCAGATTGCTTGTAAGAGAGCATTGCAATATCTAGTGATATTTCTTCTTGTCCCTTTCTCAGATGATTGCTTGTTCATGTAATACGCTTGAAAAGAGTAATCAAACTGAAAGTCAGTCAAGATAGTCAACAAGATACAGTCGTTCATATTGGAAAGATAGAAATGTCGTTTATGATTGAGTTACCTTCCCCTGTGGCAAAAGGGAGGCATAGATTGGGAAGATTATTTTTAAAAAAATTTATACCGCCCTACTCCCAAAGGACTCAGGGCGGTGTACAGCCAAAATAAAACACGTTTGCTGGTTCTAGGTTAGATCCTGACTAGTCACTTTGAGATGGGGACTCTAACTACGGTTAAATAAATTGTGGTTTAGAAGAGATGAACCCAGATATTCAGTCAAGATGTTATATTTAATATGTATATTTTTCTGCTTTTTAAGATTTAATACCAAACACCTTTTGATAGCTTGTAAGTTGTTGATTGCCTCAGAATGGTCTTTTCCATACTTGTTACAAAATTACAAAATCAATAATTGGACGAGGTGTGTTAGAATGTGATCTCTCTGAGCCTGAAATTGACTATATAAATGTCGGTTTAGGGCAGCGATGGCTAATCTTTTTGTTGTTGGATGCCAAAAATGCGAGCGCGCACACACAATAGGTGCTGGCACCCATAATGCAAAGTGCATCCCCACATGCAAATGCACGCAGAAACCCCCCCCCCCATGCTAACCCCTCCATGCGCACCATACTGCTCACCTCCAAGCTGAGTTTAGTATTTCCTCCGGGGGAGTGGGGGGAGGCCATTTTCACCCTGCCCAGGCTTCAAGAAAGCCTCCAGAACCTGGGGAGGGCAAAAAAATAGACCCAACGGGCCTAGCAAACAAACTTCTGGTAGACCCTTTGGGCCCGTTTTTCACCCTCCCTAGGTTCCGGAGGCTTTCCTGGAGCCAGGGGAGAGGGAAAATGGCCTCTCCCAGCCCTCCAGAAGGCCGAAAATCAGCTGCCAGCATGTGCTTGCACACTGGAGCTGACAGCTCACGTGCCAGCAGATATAGCTCCATGTGCCACCTGTGTAGTGGTGGGATACGACCAGTATGCCCCGGTATGGGCATACTGGTGCCTACTGGGAGTACCAGGTACCGTTCCGATACGGTGCTCCGGAGGGCCCGCCTGCCCGCCCACTCTCACCGCTATTTGGGCCGATCGGGGCTTTCACGCACATGCACGGAGCGTACGCCGCCTGCCCGATGCTCCGCTAAGCAGCTCTAGCGTCACGGGTGGTGATTATGCATGCATGCGTGTGTTCACATGGTTGATGCCAGGCCCTGTTACAGCATACTGGTTGCAACAGGATCTGGAACCCACCACTGCACCTGTGGCACATGTGCCATAGGTTTGCCATCACTGGTTTAGGGAGTCTGCCTTTTGTAACAATCGACAAAGAACTTTTTTGTATCCTTCTCTGCTTAGCGTTAATGATTCTTAGCATTTTGTAACCATCTTTTGATTTTAAAACTATTCTCTGAGTGCATTGTGGAAGGGAGAGATACTACAGCCCTTGATCTTCAGATGCTCAGTATAAAATATTAACTCTGTGCTAGTAACTCTGAACACCTGATTGGGTCTCTTGATTGTAGAGTCCCGGAGAGGAAACACCTAAATAAATGAAGTTATACAGATGCAAACAGCTTTTCCCAGTTGTCTATGTATCTAGAGGACTGAAAGATAATATAGGCTGACGTTCACATTTGCTGCTCAGTTCAGTGAAATGCAGATCTCAATTTTGTTATTTATTTACTGTGTACCTGCCCTGCTCATCAAAAGAGCCCTCAGGCCTGTAAATCCTCAATGGTACAAACACTTTCACACATGAAAAAATAGTTTGAAAGTAACTACTTTTCATCATCATGATTTATTAATGGCATTGTCTGTATTTTAGTTCTGTAGTTGTCTTTGTCCTCAGAATTTTTCCTCTGGAAATGAGGGCAGGTGAGACATGAACATATTTTATCAATAAATAAAGTGAATTAGTGTTAATGCAGACTTGTTCAACACTATAGGAAAATCACTTTGGAATCAAAAGAAATCCAAGCTAAACTCTTTTTCTTTGTAAAAACTTTGACTCTTTTCTAAAATGTTCCTTTTTGTGCCTTTTATTACCTTTTTTAGCATAAACTCTAAATTTACCCGTGAATAACTAGGTTGCTCCATTGTTAAAAATAAAGCAGCCTAGGACACAAGAAATATAGGATTGCACTTCCAAGTAAGCCTTAATACGTTTTGCATTTGTTTAATTTGTTCTGCAGGCCTAGTTACCGTGCTATAGTTTATAGTCATTCCATGTGAACCAACCAACTATTTCATTTGTTCAACAATCCCCCTAATAATATACAGTGGTACCTCGGTTCACAAACTTAATTCGTGAACTGACTCTGGTCGTGAACCGAATTGTTCGTGAACCGAGGCACAGTTTTCCATATGCTAAAAGCATAACAAAAATTAAAAAAAAGTCACTGAAAGTACTCACAGTGTGCGTGCTGGGGCTTTTTTCTGGTTTTCTTCTCTACGATCTTCCTACAGGAAGTCACAACCATGTGACAGCCAGGAATACATTAAAAATGACTGCGGTTCCTGTTTGTGAACCGAAGCAGAGTTCATGAACCGAAGCACATTTTGAGGAAAATTTCTGTTCGTAAACCGAATTGGTCGTGAACAGAGGCGTTCGTGAACCGAGGTACCACTGTACTGTAACACATTTACTGCAGTGGTGGGTTGCTAAACCGTTTACTATCGGGGATTCGCTCGTTCTCACGTGTGCAGTCACACGCAGAATGGTTCTGCGCATGTTCAGCCTCCCACCGCCACCACTACCGGTTCGGCTGAACCAGACCAAACCAAACTTCTGATTTACTGGTATATAATTTGTGTGATGATAATTCACAGATACTGCCATGAACTGTCTTATTAGGACCCAGCAGTTTAAAAAAATGAGAACAGCCTACAGAAGCAGAAGAATCTGGAAAAACATTCATTCTCTTTTAAAAAAAACAATAACCCTAAAACGGAAGAGTAGACACAACAGAGAATATACTGCACACAAAATTGGAAGGAAGCCAACGGATTAGAGAAAAGACTTAGTGCCAGACAAGATGGTTTACACACAAAGTGTCTCATGGAGATTTAGGTAAGAATCCAAAAGCATGCTGCAAATCAGCTCATATAATCCCCTTGCTAAAATTTAGATAATTATTTCATCTCCTTGAAAAATTAAGGGCAAGGCAACATGGCGAAGAATATGGAGGAAAAAAATCTATTTAGCCTGGCCTGGTTATGTCTGAAGTGGTAAAAGAATTAATGCAGACCAGGGCTTGGTTCTGACAGGTACTACTGCCAGTTCGCTCATGTGTGTGCTTCGTGTGTATGTGCCTGATGCGTGCTGCACACGCATGCACAGTGCAATTAAAATTGTTCTGCGCATGCGCAGAACTGAAAAACAAGATGGTGGCGCCAATGGCGCCCCCCCCCTGGGAACCGGCTCAGGGGCGTGGCAAGTCTGGGTCACTGCCTGTTCCAGCAACCCAGGCCCCCAAACCACTACCAGTTCAAGCCCCATGAAAGGCTGCAGCTTGATCCTGAAAAGGGGAAGTTAGGATAGAAGAGCACTTGAGGAAGACCATAGAGCAGGGGTGTCAAACTGGCAGGATGCATCATGCGCAGGCAATGCCCACCCCAGCTCCGCAAAGCGAAAAAACATCGCAAGTTTGACACCTGTGCCCTAGAGCAGTGTTTCTCAACCTTGCAGTTTGAAGATGTGTGGACTTCAACTCCCAGAATTCCCTCAGCCAACTATGAATTCTGAAAATTGAAGTCCACACGTCTTCAAACTGCCAAGATTGAGAAACACTGCCCTAGAGAAAGTAGGCTCACACACTGTTACCTGGCTAGTAGCATAAATCACTCATGCCTTTTGTCAGTTAACTTGGCTCCAGAAGAATTTCAGAAAAGGGACAGGTGTCTTCTTTTTGAGGAAACAGTAAATACAGATTTTGGAAGCCTACTGCCCTTTCCTGTCATGTGCAGCTGGAGAGTTAACAAGCTCAGGGGTCTCCAACCTTTGCAACTTTAAGTCTGAAGGACTTCAGCTCCCAGAATTCTCCAGCCAGCAAAGCTGGCTGGAGAAGTCTGGGAGCTGAAGTCCTTCAGACTTAAAGTTGCAAAGGTTGGAGACCCCTGAACAAGCTCATCATGAAACTTTTGGAAGGCTGTAAAACTCACTTTTTAACAAATTGATAACACACCTTTGAAGAATTTAGTTGAAATCCTGAGAAGATGGAACTAGTCAGAGATTCCTTCAAAATGAGGAATTACAGCTGTCTAATATTGAATCCTGGCAACCCATGTTAGCATAACCAATGGTGAAATATGTTAAGTGTTATAATTAAACAACATCTGAAGAGCTACTGTAACAGTAACCTAGGTAAACCAATTTGGAATCTGACCCAGTACAATGTAGCATTATATAGTCTTTCCTAATCTAATCTAATCCATCCTATGACATTTATTTATTACAAAGCAAGTTCTGCAACTTGCCAAAAGCTCCATGATCCCTTGATTTTCTGGCCACAGAAGACAGGCACCAATGGGGCACCAAAATCTTTATTTCCTGGTTCCAGTAGTTTGCAGGTATATATTCTAAATCTCAGTCACATTGCAATTAAAACTGGTTTTACAACCCAACATTGAAAGTCTCCAGTGCATTGCAACCTAATGATAATTTTTATTATCACTGTAATATTTAATATGTTTAATATCACTGTAGGGGAATACAACTATACTGTAAATGCAACTCAACTGTTTTTCCTTGAGGAAGACATTTTGCTTCTCATTCAAGAAGCTTTAGCAGTTCTGACAGGATGTGAGGAGGCAAAACCGATGAAGCTTCTTGAATGAGAAGCAAAATGTCTTCCTCAAGGAAAAAAAATAGTCCCGTTGCCTTTTGAAAAAGCACCTTTGAGACAACTACCCTGTTTCCCTGAAAATAAGACCTCCCCAGATAATAGCCCAATCACACTTTTGAGCGCATGCACTAAAAATAAAGCCTCCCCTGAAAATAAGCCATCTCTGAAAATACTACAACACAGAAGCAGCCATGAGGTGACCACGCTCGCTGCCTCCTACACCTCAAAAATAATAATACCTCCCCAAAAATAAGGCCAAGCGCTTATTTTGGGGGTCAAAAGAAAATAAGACTCTGTCTTATTTTCGGGGAAACACGGTATGACCTGGATGACTGAAAATCTCTACAGATACAATCGTATTTACTTTCATTTAATATAATTTTTCATACTGTTTATATCCTCCAATCACAGTTTGGTCCATAAGTCAAAAGTATTGCTTGTCTTTACATGAAATATTTTTAATAGTAGGACTCAGACAACCTTGTGAAATGATCTGAAGAGTTGCTGCAAACAGTGGTCAGCTAGGCTTTTTTCCTTTACCAGGCCCTGCCTTCTCCACATGGTATTTTTAGTGTCACTGAATGCATAACCTCACATCTTTTTGTGCTCTCTGGTATTTTTGGAATGTTTCCATTCCAGCAGCTCCAAATCCTCTCTTCAGCAGGGATGCAAATTACTAGTAAGTAAAAGAAATTGACAAATGATCTCGGTGGTATACCATTATGCGTAAGAATCCCCCTAGAGATATTTGTCATGATTCACTTGATAAATTGCTGTTTTATGTCGTGTTAAACACCGGGATAGTCCACAAAATTAAAAAGTGAGGACACAGTTCAAGTGTGTTCAAAACCATCCAAGTTCACACATCATACTAAGCTGCAAGTCTTCTCTTCTCCAAGCTGTAGATCTCACATTTCTCCTGTTTGTCCCCATGGGATATGTCTTCCACAGGGGTGGGTTTCTGCAGGTTCGCACCTACTCGCGAGAACCGGTTGGTGAAATTTAGAGAACCGGTGAGAGGGGGTTCCACCGGCCACTCCCACCTGTCACATGACTGCCAAGCCACACCCACAAAATAGGCCACACCTACAGAGTAGGTTCTAAAAAAATTGAAACCCACCCCTGGTCTTCCAGGATCTCTTTGGGCAAAAAGCCAATTTATCAATAAAAAAATATTAATAATCTATAATCTTGCCACTTGCAATGCACTGAGTACATGATAGTTCAACAGTTATGCAATATATGTGAATCAGGGCTTAGTATTTCACTCTGTATTTCAGGGGGTGACAGTAATAAACCCCTTTTCTAATGATCACATTGTAATGAATTATATACTTAATTACATAGTCCCTAAGCAAAACCACCAGCTTCATCACAATAAAATGACAAAGCAATAACTAGCAAGCACATTCTAAACAGAAGTCTGAACTTAATTGCAGCCATGCTTTCTTTACAAATCTTATGAAACCTTAGTGCTAAGGAAAGTTAATTTAGAATATCCTGCAAAATGTATGAGCTAGTTTGGTGCAATGGTTAAGCTACCAGGGTAGGGACTGAAAAAAGGTGAGTCCTGCTTCAGCCTTTGACAGAAAGTCAGCTGGGTGACTTGGGCCAGTCCTTGTCCCTTAGCCCTAGAAAGGAAGCAATGGAAAACCACTTGTAAAATCTTTTTTTTTTTTAAACCTGCGGAGAATTGCCCAAGCAGTTGCTAAGTCTAAAAAATGATTCAAAGGCATATATACATACATCCTGCCTCATACATCCTCACGGCCGATTCGCTCCCACAGAGAGGGACTTCTCCGGGTGCCGTCCGCTAGACTCTGTCAACGGGCGACGCCCAGGGGAAGGGCTCTCTCTGTGGCGGGCCCAGCCCTCTGGAACAACCTTCCCCCCGACATTAGAACGACCACGGACTTCCGCTCCTTCCGTCTAAAACTAAAAACACATCTTTTCTGCTTGGCCGGCCTAGGGTAGTCTCTCTCTATGGGGTTTTAGTTGTTTTAACTGGGAATTTTAGTATTTCAATGGGGTATTTTAGCACAGGTATATGTTTAATTTGTTTTTTAATGTGTTTGTATATTTATTGTTTTAGTTTTCCCTGTGCACCGCTCCGAGTCCCTATGCGGAGAGGAGCGGTCAACAAATTAAAATTATTGATTATTATTGATATATGTGTGTTCATAGTCAATCATTGCCTGGATTCATACATTATATCAGGCAGTGGTGAAATTCAATTTTTTTACTACCAGTTCTGTGGGCGTGGCTTAATGGGTGTGGTGTGGCTTGGTGGGTGTGGCTTAGTGGGCGTGGCAGGGGAAGGATACTGCAAAATATCCAGTCCCACTCCACTGCAAAATCTCCATTCCCAGAGGTGGCATTTGCCGGTTGTCAAAACTACTCAAAATTTCTGCTACCTGTTCTCCAGAACCTGTCAGAACCTGCCGGATTTCACCCTTAATATCAGGCCATAACATATAATTTCTTACGTTTAGTCAAGCTTTTCCGTCTTCTAGATTTCCCTCAGATGGGTGAACTTCTATGTCAAGAATTCTCAACAATTTTGTGTCTATGGCACTCTGAACACTGAAGCCCACCCATCTGACTGACAACCCAGGTTGGGGAAGACAAGTATCCATGGTGCCTTTCAACTCATGATTTAATGGTAAAATTAGCCCAGGCAACTGAGACTTGTTCAAAAATATAATGAAACCATGGGTTAAATGCATAGGTGGTATTCAGTAGGTTCTGACCTTCTGGAGAACCAGTAGTGGAAATTTTGAGTAGTTCAGAGAACCGGCAAACACCACCTCTGACAGGCCCCGCCCCCATCTATTCTCTGCCTCCTGAGTCCCAGCTGATCAGGAGGAAATGGAGATTATGCAGTAACCTTCCCATGGAGTACGGTGGAAGTGGATATTTTACAGTATCCTTCCCCTGCCATGCCCACCAAGCCATGCCCACAGAACCAGTAGTAATTTTTTTTGAATCCCACCACTGGTTAAATGGCATTAATTCAGAGGACAGGGTGGGCCTAGCCATGTTTGAAATATGATTTAAAGTGATTTATTAACTAAACCACTGGATGCAGTTGGAGACCATTCAGTGAAGCTGTTAGTGCAAGGAAGACAAAGAAGACAATTGATAATTCACAGTGCAACTTGGAAAGCCTACATTCACAGCAAGTATGAAATTTAAAAGAAGTAGGAGCAAACAATAAGGCAGAGGATTATTACATCCATGTCCTGCTCACAGGTATCTGACTATGAAACCTGTGCTGTATTTTGCTTTATTTTACTGCCTCCTAGACTTTGGTCCACACATCACATTCAGCTGTGGTTTTCTTAACCATGTTGTTCAATAAGCCAATGTGGCAGGATTCATACTTAAATCACCCAAAAATCATACCTGTGATTATGAAAATGCATATGCATATTCTTTCCTTTGGAAATATTTAAAAATTCATAAATTTAGCCAAAGTGGTCACAAACTCAACCTGGGAGTGCTCTTATCACACAGCTGTTCAATCAGTTCATAAGAATGGAATGGAATGGAAGGGAAGGGAAGGGAAGGGAAGGGAAGGGAAGGGAAGGGAAGGGAAGGGAAGGGAAGAGAAGAGAAGAGAAGAGAAGAGAAGAGAAGAGAAGAGAAGAGAAGAGAAGAGAAGAGAAGAGAAGAGAAGAGAAGAGAAGAGAAGAGAAGAGAAGAGAAGAGAATTCTTTATTGGCCAAGTGTGATTGGACACACAAGGAATCTGTCTCTGGTGCAGAAACTCTCAGTGCACATAAAAAGACAAGATACATTCGTCAAGAATCATAAGGTACAACATTTAATGATAGTCATAGGGTACAAATAAGCAATCAAATCATACTAGGAAACAATCAATATAAATCGTAGGGATACAAGAAGAATCAGCTTGTGAATTATCCATGTTGTGAATTATCCATGTTCATCTAGTCTTCTCTAACAACGTCTCTGAGATACATGAATTTCAGTTCCTATCATCCCACCCAGGACAGTTTTTTTTTTAAAGGACTGTCTTTTGAGAGCAACACCTATATATAAAACTGGTTTTATCCAACCCAAATGTCCTTATAAAACCCTATCAAGTCAAGGTTGGGTTTGCATGATGTCCTTCAGAGATTTTGGACTAAAGTACAATTAATTACAAGGGACTCTGGAGATTATATTCCAAGATATTTAATGACATTTCAGAGTGTTTATTTTTGTAGTTTATATCTTTATTCAACAGTTTTAGTATTCTGGCAGGGGAAAGGGGGGAAACAGTGAGTTCTATCTATATATCTCTATCACTGTCTGTCTGTCGGTCTGTCTGTGGAGAGAAAGAGAGAGAGAGATGCTAGATAAAGATAAAAGCTGACTAGCACCAATGATATTATCCAGTTTGGGTAATGAAACATCCGCAAGAAAACAAGAAAACTCAGAGGGCACCAAGGGGCCCCGATGTGGGCCTGAGCTATGAATAATCTCCTTTATTTTTAAAAAAAGGAGCTTTTAAATCAGTTCTGATTAAATCTCAGTCAAATGCAGAGGTATCTGAGTCCCAATGAGTAGCTGAATCTTCACCCATAGATTTAGCTGCACCGTTTAACCGGGCAAACTCTCCCAAACTGTTGACTCTCTTTCAAAATAGAAACGTGTAATAAATACAACAAGGGAAAGAATGACAACTTTTCAAACCATGGACTTTAGTCTTCACTGGGCATTAGAGGCAGCAAGGAAGAAAAACATCTGTTGAATATGTTCCTTGCCCAAAGCTCCTCCTGAAGCAACCTTTATATATATATATCTTTTCCCCCTCTCTCTCCCCCCCTCTCTCTTTCCCCCTTCTTTCCCTTTCTCTCTTCCCCCCTCTTCCCCCTCTTCCCCCTCTCTCTCTTCCCACCTCTCTTTCCCTCTCCCCCTCCCTTTCTCTCTCTCTTCCACCTCACTTTCCCTTCTCTCCTTCCCTCCCTCTCTCTTTTCCTTTCTCTCTCTTCCTCCCTCCCTTCCCTCTCTCTCTTCCCCCCTCTTCCCCCCTCTCTCTTTTCCCTCTCCCTTCCCCCTCTCTCTTCCCCCCTCTCCCTCTCCCTCACTCTTTCCCTCTCTTTTTCCCCCTCTCCCCCACTCTTTCTCTTTCTCTCTTCCACCTCTCTTCCACTTCTCTTTCCTCCCTCTCTCTTTCTCTTTTCCTCTCTGTCTTACCTCCCTCCCTCCCTCCCTCTTTCTCTCTCTCTCTCTCCCTTTCTCTTTTCCTCTTTCTCTTCCCTCTCTTCCTCCCTCCCGCCCTCTCTTCCTCTCTCTCTCTCCCTCTCTCTCTTCCACCCACGCAGACACTGATATAAGCTTCTGCCTTGCCGCCAGCCCCCCGCAATTCCCCACTGTCC